>CM040426.1:123687387-124324439 GCA_022702705.1 Papilionanthe hookeriana x Papilionanthe teres | reverse complement strand
ATAGGAAAAGAATCCTAAAGCGGTGCGGTCTTGGATGTAAAATCCTCGACCCAAAAGGTTGAATTTGATGTATTTCGAAGTGCAATAGGAAAAGAATCCTAAAGCGGTACGATCTTGGATATAAAATCCTCGACCCAAAAGTTTGAATTTGATGTACTTCAGTGCAATAAGAAAGAATCCTAAAGCAGTGCAGTCTTGGATATAAAATCCTCGACCCAAAAGGTTGAATTTGAGATTTGGAAGGATGAGTTTGAACTCGATTGAAATTTGATTTAAGATTTGATTTGAAATTGGAAGATCAAATTTGAAATTTGATCGAGATCGGATTTGAAATTTGATTGAGAATTTGATTTGAGATTTGAAAAGATCAAATTTGAAATTTGATCGAGAGTGGATTTGGAATTTGATTGAGAATTTGATTTGAGATTTGAAATCTGGAAAGATTGAATTTGAGATTTGGAAGGATGAGTTTGAACTCGATTGAAATTTGATTTAAGATTTGATTTGAAATTTGGAAGATCAAATTTGAAATTTGATCGAGATTGGATTCGAAATTTGATTGAGAATTTGATTTGAGATTTGAAAAGATCAAATTTGAAATTTGATCGAGAGTGGATTTGGAATTTGATTGAGAATTTGATTTGTGATTTGAAAAGATTGAAATTTGATTCGAAATTTGGAAAGATTGAATTTGAAATTTGATTTGAAATTTGGAAGGATGGAATTTGAGATTTGTGTTGATTTCGTTTATCTTTTAATGGTTCAAATTTTATTTTATCGTTTATTTAATGTTCATGTGAGTTTGGTGTTTGTCATTTTTTAAGATTTTTTTTTAGGAAAGTTTTCTTTTATTCTTCTTTCTTTATTTCTTTTCTCGTTCTTTATTCGAAGTTCATTTAACTTTAATGGCGTTTCCCAATCAATTTGCACAAAAGAGGTGAAGGCCAAAAACGTGACATGGTCACTTTCATTCCAATCATGTTGAAAATACATCATACAACTCGATCTCGGAATACATTTCATACAATCCATGTAGACTCAAAACGGATCGTGTATGATCTTTGTTGGTCCATCAAAAGAAGCATTTGTCAAAAAATCCATGTCCGAATTGTGGGGTACATGGTTAATAACATCACCTTCCAAGCCATCCTTGGCAAGGATGCCTACTGGATGTACGTTGGAGGTGTGATATTTCCCATGTAACTCACGGCTCGTAAGGCCGGAGGTTCTCTAGCTCCGGGTCCGGTTGGAAATGGTAAGGTATCCTCTCGTCGTCCATTCTTCGAAAGTAACCGAGATCCGCTCCACCGGCACTCCCGGTATGCAATGCTTAGCGATATCCGCTCCGTTGCCCTTCGGCATCATGACGGAACCCACCGGTAAAGGTATCTTTACCGGCCCTCGGAACTCACCCGGGCCTCGCTATCCGGAGGTCGGATCCGAACATGATGTCACACTCGTTCAAGAAAGAGATCGTGCGAAAGGTCCGACGAAGTCGTGGTGATCTATATGTGGGGGTATGCGATCACCTGTTTGTAGATGTTGATAATGCAGCTATTGGGTATGCAATCTCGGCGAGTACCCTCCATGTTATCAATCTTTTTACCATTCTCCCGATGACTAATGGCATCCGATCTACTCGCCCATGACGGAGTATTCCCGGTGGGTTTCCCTTCCGTCTTCGGCGAAAGTTGTAGCGAGCATCCGCATTGTATTGTGATTCTTCCTTTCCACGGCATCCATCTCCGGGGTTCCGAGTATGTGTTTTCCCTCAGGCGGCCTGCTCGGCCCATTCTCTTCAAATCCCGAATACAATCCACGATTTGCTGTTGTTCATATTCTGAGAATACGTCGGTATGTAGCTCGAGGCCCTCTAGTATGTTGATTCTTCTTCCTTTAATTCTCTCGAAGTATTCAAAGGTTTTCTTTTCAACATTTTGCATTCTCTCCAGCTCGTATTCGGAATGATCCGCGGATGGCGAGGCCTTGTGACATATTGTGGGATATATGGTTCAATCCCTTCACGTTCCCCCGCATACCTCGACTCCTCGGGGATGATGCACTGTCGGGACATCCCCGGGGTTGCTTCGCAACAAGGTCATGCATTATTGGTGGTTCTATCCGGTGGCGTGGTAGCCTTCTTTCTTCCGATCTTCCGGGGATTTCCCCGATTCTTTTCGTTATCCTAGGAGCCGGCCTCCTTTCTTCGGGTTCCCGGTGAACCGGTGTCCTTGAAATGTGTGTGTCGGCATTAGTAATTGTCTCGTCGCGCTGGTCCGCGGCTAGTTTTGTTAACATCTTACGGATACGGCGATTCTTATTTCTTCGTTGCGTGGCTGTGAGAGTAGCTCTCCGCACTTCTTGAATCTCCGTGGGCGCGGCGCTGACAAGCCTGCCCTCCGCTGTAGCGACTACGGACTTCATTTTCTTATCTTCTTCGGTGTTTGCTTTTCTTTTCTTGTTGTTGGATTGGTGGCTTGGGCCACCCACTTTCATCACTGTCTCGCCGGGTAGTTCTTCTCGGTTAACCGGGACCCGGTCACTTTCCTCGTCATCGTAGGCTCGCCGGTGCGAAATCCGAGTCAATCTCGATAATCGCTCCATCTTTTACCCTCTTTTCATCGAGTGCAAGGCTTACGCCATTCTTAAAGTTCAGGACCAACCGCCCGTTCGACATTTCCCTGCGAAAAGACAAGGAAAAGGATCAGGGGCTGTACTAAGAACAAGAACATTAAGAAAATGTTTATTAAAGACATTTTTTTTATTTCTCCTATATTTTAAAATTTAACAGGAATGAAGTAGGATAAGATCGGGGAAGAGATTTTGATTTGGAAAGGAAAACAAGGAAAACTTTATTATCATGATTTTATTTATCTTAGCACATTTTATTATTTTTGGGTTCGGACCCAATCATAAGTAATTACTTCGCCCGTGTTTCTTAGGGATGAAGGATTCATTCCTTCGAAACATCAGGTAGCGTAATGCTTTTTCAAGTATCGTCCGTTGATCGGAAGCATATGTCGTTCTCCTCGGCAATTCACTAGCCGGTAGGAACCTCCCGAGTATACTCGCTTCAACCACAAACGGTCCTTCCCAAGTGGGTTCAAATTTTCCTCCTATCTTGCGGTGTGCGAGAATAGGTCTCTTGAGAACGAGAACTAAGTCACCAACTTTGAAGGTTCTTGGGCGGACCCGGCTTGTCATGGGCTTGAACCATCTTAGCTTGGTATAGTTCTAAATTACTCGTTGCGCTGCAAGCCTTTTCCCTTCCAAGTTTTCTAATTCTTCGAGTCGTAATTTGGCGTTTTCTTCTGTCGTGATCTTGTTTGCAACTCGCAATTCCGAGTGAAGGAAGCCGAACCTCTAAAGGTAACACTCGCCTCGGACCCATACACCGGAGCGTAAGGTGTAGCTTGAGTAGGAGTTACGAAAGTTGTCCGGTAGGCCCATAAGGCTTCTAACAATTTCTCGTGTCAATTTCTCTTATTATCGTCCAAGGTTTTCTTTAAGATTTGAACGAGAGTTTTATTAAAAGCCTCAGCGAGACCGTTTGCTCTTGGGTAGTAAATTGTTGAGTATCGTCAGTCGATTCCGTGTCTCCTGACAAAATTGTTGATTTGTGTGCTTCTGAATGCTGACCCATTATCCGAGATAATCTCGCGCGGCACTCCGAAACGGTAGACAACTTGGTTCTTGAAAAGCTGTAGCACGTGGTGTGCTTTCACTTCTCTAAGTGGAACCGCTTCGCCCACTTGGAAAAGTAATCAGTAGCCGCAAGAATGAAGCGATGTCCTTTTGAAGATGGTGGTTCTATCGGACCCACTATATCCGTGCCCCAACATTCAAATGGCCACGACGCAATTGTCGGGTGCAGCACATTTGGAGGTTGGTGTAGAACCACTCCGTGCACTTGGCATTGGTGACAGCTCTTGGCGATTTTCATGCGGTCGGTCATCATCGAGGGCCAGTAGTACCCTAGTCTTTTAATTTTCATTTTCATCTTCGGACCCGATCGGTGAGCTCCACGGAGTCCCGAATGCACCTCTTTAACAATTTCACGGGCCTCGGACCCGCTTAGGCACCTTAGCCACATTTGATCAAAAGACCTTCGTATAATGTGTTGTTTATTAATGCGTAGGACGAGTTCTTTTCTTGATCCGATGGGCTAGCGACCTATCGTCCGGTAGCTTTCCTGTTTGCGGGTAGTTCATCAATGGTCGTCGCCGATCTTCCGTGTTTTATGTCACTCGCTCGCAACTACTTCTTTTTCTTTTTCGATTTGTGTATTGTGTCTATGTCGAGTCGTGATAGGACCCGACGTCCGTGAACCGACACTTCCACCGATTCATCTTGCAAACAGGCAAATTCTTTTGCGAGACGGGCTAAAGCATCTCGGTAAAGCATTCTCTTTTCGGGAATTTTGTAGATTGTCACATTTGGAATCCGTTCCAACAATTGTATGGCATACTTGGAAGTATTGTTCGAGTCTTGGTTTAAAAATTCGTATTGTCCGCGATCTCGTTGAATGATTAATCGTGAATCCCCGTAGATGTTGATGTCCGTTATCCCCATTCGAATAGTCAATTCCGAGTCCCGTTATGAGGGCTTCGTATTCCGCTTCATTGTTTGTACACGGTTCCGTCAAGTGGTAGGAGTATCTTAACATTCCCCGCTCCGGTGTTATAAAGATTAGCCCGATTCCTGCCTTACCGGGCACTATCACTTGCGATTCTTCGTCTTTGTGTGCTGAAGATGCTCCGTCGAAATACAATTCCCAACATCGACCATCAAGGTCTTCTAGGTTCATTATTTGTTCATCCGGCGGATCGTCATTGAGAGGAGATTCGGCCGGCGAAGGGTGCGCCTGCGAGGAAGTCTGCTAAGACTTGTCCCTTTACGGCACGAAGAGGCACGAAAGTTATATCGAATTGCAATAATATCATTGACCATCCGGCAAGTCCGCCGGAAAGTGTTGGACGAGTCATCAAGTATTGCAATGGATTAAACTTCGAGATCGAGTTGACCTTATGAGAAAGCATGTAGTGCCTGAGCTTTTGGGCGGCGAAGATCAGGGCCAAACAATGCTTTTCAATTGCGGGATACCTTACCTCCGTCGGAAGCAAACGACGGCTTAAGTAGTAAAGAGCATTTTCTTTACCCTCATCATTGACCCAGGCTAACGAGGCTCGAGAGAGTCGTCTAAAGCCGCGGTGTAAAGTATCAGCGGTCTACCTGAGACTGGGGCTGCTAAGACAGGAGGTGTCATTAAATATTGTTTAATGTCCTCGAAGGCCTTCTGGCATTTCTTTTCCCAAATAAATTTGGCGTCCTTTTTAACTAGTGCCGAGAAAGGCTGACACCTACTCGACGGGTTTGAGATAAAGCGTCGAAGATATGCCAGCTTCCTTGAAAAGATCGTAGTTGTTTTAAGGTTTTGGGAGGCGGCATTTCTAAGATAGCTTTAATCTTCTCCGGGTCGATTTCAATTCCACGATGTCGGACAACGAATCCTAAGAATTTCCGGAGGTGACGCCGAAGGCGCATTTTAAGGGATTCATCTTAAGGTTAAATTGTCTTAATCGTTCGAAAACAATTCTCAAATCACACGTGTGGTTTTCCTTTACTTTGCTTTTGATGACCACATCGTCCACGTAGCATTCGACTTGATTGTGGATGAGATCATCAAAAATTCTTGTCATTGCTCTCCGGTAGGTTGCTCTCGCGTTCTTCGGTCCGAATGGCATTCTTGTGTAGCAAAATACTCCGATCGACGTTACGAATGCTCGTAAGCTTTTCATCTTCCGGAGCCATTTTTATCCGGTTGTACCTCGAAGATCCATCCATGAATGAAAATATTTCATGCGTTGAAGCAATGTCGATCATTAATTCAGGATCGGTAGAGGGAATTCATCCTTTGCACATGCCTTGTTTAAATCTCCGAAGTCCACACAAATTCGATCCGACCATTCTTCTTTCGACCGGCACTACATTGGCTAGCCGAGTCGGGTATTGTTCTTCACGGACAAATTTAGCGTCTATTAGCTTTTTAACTTCGGCTATGACTTGTTGTTCGATTTCTAGACGCATTCTTCGGGGACCTTGTCTGACTGGGACAGAAGTAAGATCCACTCCTAGCTTATGATCGCGACCTCCGGAGCTAATCCTGGCATCTCATCGTAGCTCCAAGCAAAACAGTCTTTAAATTCCATTAATAACTTGATTATTTCTTCGGAGTCTTCTTTTTTGAGTAAGGAGCTAACAAAGGTAGGCCTAGGCTCTTCGCTAGTACCTAAGTTAACTTTCGTTAACTCATCTATTGTAGATTTAATTTCTTCTTCGAATTCTGGTGGAGCGTCTCCAATTTGTAAATCTTCAAGTTCGTCTGTAGTTTCCATGCAGTTTTCATTGGACTTGCAAGTGACAACCAAGCAAAATTCAGTATCGTCAACTGACCCTACTGTGCCGAATCCGAGACCATACTTTGAATTGGGTGGACGACCGGAATTATTCCATAATTTTTCAAAATGTTGTGATTGGCCTTTTGTCCATTGTCGAGGTAAGAAACCACGTTGAATTAAATTTTGAACACAGGGAGAGTATCACTCAAAAGGTAATTCCATTAATTCGATGAAGTGACATCTTCGAATTGTACATTATTTTCGGTTTTGGAGGAAGAAGCACCGCGGTAGAACTTGATTGGCCTTGCACCGTCGTTACGTACCTCTTTGACCACCATACCCTCGATCTTATTAGAATGGATCGGGGTTAGGGTCATAGTATGTACGTAGTGGTTAATCTTCTCGTACATTGATTTGTAGTCTTCGTTCTTCTCATCTTCAAGAGAGATCTTGAATTGCGGCTTCTTCCGACTTATTGCCACTGCTTCTTGTTTGATTTCTTTTTCTTCTTCAGAACTATCTTCCCAATCAACATTGATGGCTGGTTTCTTCTGTCCAATTGTCCTAGTGTCTCTACCACGACCTCGTCCCCGGCCTCGACCTCGGATGCGAGTTGTGGAGAAACCTTCACCATCTCGCCGGAAGGGAGTGGTGAGTGACTGTTGGACTAGAACTTCAGGTTCTTTGTCGTCCTGAACTTTCTTTGCTTGATTTGTTACGGTATCTCTGGAGAAGATTGTTTTTTTTGGCGGTGCATAATAAGCTGCATCTTCATGGATTCCAATCTCATGTACGGAGAATGGTTGCAAGTCACCTTTGATGCACTGTTCCCCTCCATCGTAGTATTTGATGCACTGGTGCAGAGACGATGGTACCATCCTGTTTTCATGTATCCATGGTCGGCCCAGTAGAGCGTTGAACGATGTTTCTGAATCGATTATGTGAAATTTTGCGGTTGTCTTTTCTAAGACACCGGTCTTCATCAGTAGCGTTATTGACCCGAGGGCTCTTTCTCCTTTCTGATTGAATCCTCTTAATAACATTTTGTCTGCTTCGAGCTCGCGAGCATCAATTTCCAAGTATGCTAGTGTTCGAAGACTCATTATATTGATTGATGCTCCTGGATCCACCAATACTGCAGAGAGCGTAAACTTCCCAATTGTAACCGAAATGTACAACGGTCGGTTGTGATCTCGTCGTCCCAAGTAGTAGGTCATTGTCCGTGAAGGTAACGCCTCGTTGTTCCTTTAACGAGCAAACCTCATCTAAGGAATCTCCGGCCATTTGAGCTAAGCAAATTTCTCGGATCAAGTAAGGCTTTGATCGAGCTTCTCTCATCTCCTTTGATAAGATGAGAGCATCATAAATGCTCGGTTGGTCGGTAGTTTCCTAAGATGGGCTAGCACGTTGTAGTCCACTTTGTTCTCATGCGTCTCGGCTTCTTCTCGGATGGGTATTTCTTCTGCCGGGGTTGGTTCTTCTTGAACAACCACCTACTTTCCTTTGTCTTTTGGACCCATTCTTGAAGGTAGAACTTTTCCACTTCTCAAGTTGACTTCTGTAATTTCTTCTGAATCTAGTGTTGAACTTGCCGGTGTCTTCTCCTGAATCGGAATGACTGGCTCTTCCGGATTATCTTCAAAATCTGAAGGCTCTAACTCTATCGTAACTGGAGCTCCTCGAAACTCACAGATAGATCCGTTGCTTGTTGAACTCTCGTAGCCTCCTTGATGGATGTCTTCTTCGTTATTTTGATTGTCGAGATCGTGTATGATTTGAGAATTGTTGTTGGTATCGAAGTCGATGTCCGGATTGTCGCTAGTTACGTAATCGTTAGAAACGATCAAAACGTAGCCAACGCCATCACCCTTATCATTATATGATCCCACCGAAGTGAGCGGATAATCATACAAAATCGGAGGTTCGAGGGATTTCTCCCCGAATCGAAACAACTATCCTAGGATAAGCGGCCCCTAGTCTAGCCTTAGGAGTCTCGGTCCTCTCTTCTTTGTCAATTTTCTTCTTCTCTTCGATCGCCTCCTCGTCGAGGTGGTTCTTCTATCGCAAGTGATAGTACCGGCTTAACAGGTCTCGAGCTCGAATTGAAGCTCGCACCGAAGCGGTTCGGATGCTCGTCTAAAATCTTCTTCGAAGACCTCGTCCGAGCGGTAGTCCATCCATCGTCGGTTGCATAGGGATCTATCGGAATGACGGGATCAGTTGAGATAACATTGATGGAACCTCCTTTCTGGGGTTCCTTCATGTACTCCTTCGGGATTGGTATATTCCCTTTCTGAAGGTTGTCGTTGAGCCAACTTTTAAAGGTAATGCAATCTTCTATCTTGTGCCCAAGCATCCGATGGTAGGGGCAAAAGTTGGGATCACCGTTCTTGTTGACTTCCTCTGGTCTTTTAGGTTCGGCAACTCGAAATCCGAGTCTTCATTAGGCTACGGAACATTTTCGGCATCGCTTCATTTTTGAACGGATATTCTCTCGCTCGAAGCTCCCTTAATGTACGTTGCGGACGAGGCGGTTGTTCATACCTGCGGAGACAACCGATAGCCGGACCGGGGTTGCCGGTAATTCGTTGTGGTTGTCTGCGGCCGTTCGGTGGTATTTGCATCGGTTGCTTGCCTTTATCAACTCGCCGCAATGATCCCGGATTTCTTTTCGAAGGTCTTCACCGGCCTTGCTTGTCCGTCTTGTCGGCAAAACTTAATTGCTTCGCCTCTTCTTGCAAGCTTCCGGCCTTGCTTAACAACTTCTCAAAAGTCTTAATAGTGAACCCTTTGAGGAGAAGTGCTATCGGGCCGTGAATGCTTTTAAGCAAGATGCCGACTGCATGTTGTTCTTGCAGTTGTGGTTCACACTTCATACTTAAATTTCTCCATCGAAGTATGTAATCCACCAAAGTTTCATTCGGCCTTTGTTTCTCTACCACTAAATCACCTATAGTGATGTGGTGCTGAGCTCCGGCAAATCGCTTGATGAAGAGGCTCTCTAGCTCTGAGAATGTCTTCACCGAGCCATTGGGTAATTCTGCATACCCGGTCGAAGGCGATTCCTGACAGACTGCCGATGAACTCGTCGGAAGAGTAACGCATCGCTCCCGCCGGCATTGCAACAACCGGCACGAAAGTGTGCAACATGCTCGTCGGGGGTTCCCGGTTCCATCGAATGTCTTGAACGCAGGTGGTACGAAGCCTTTCGGGTATTGGACGGCGTCGAATTCTTCCGGGTAAGGTCTACCGTCCGAATGGATGTCCCGTTCTTCGATTGTGCTAAGGCTTCTCGCACTCGCCGTTCTACAAAATTCTTGATATCCTTTTCAGGGATCATACTTTGTGTCGTATCCTTTTTCAGCTGGTCATCCCCATTGACGGATGTAATCTCCTTTCCTCCGTCTACAATGTGAATGACCTCTGGGGGTGTTTCTCTATGTGGTTGTACTTGACTCTGGAGAGTGGCCAAAGCTACGGCCATCTCTTCCATCCTTTTCGCCATTCGAGCGATCGTGTCGTCCTTTTCCCGAAGTCGTCTTCTCATCGGTTCCGGCTCCTCTCTTCTCGCAGTTGCAGGAGCACCTTGCGAAGCCGATGAAGCTCGTGTCTCAACCATATTGATTTCCGCATATTCGTCGTCCATGAACTCCGATGAATCGATCTCATCTCCGAATTTTTCTTCTCTTTCTTTTGCCAACCGTCGGATATCGGTTCTCAACTTTTCCATGGCGTCTTCTAGCGGAGCTTTCGTGTGTCTTTGCGGTTGTCATGCGATAGTTGCC
The DNA here is from genome assembly GCA_022702705.1 of Papilionanthe hookeriana x Papilionanthe teres. Classification (NCBI taxonomy): domain Eukaryota; kingdom Viridiplantae; phylum Streptophyta; class Magnoliopsida; order Asparagales; family Orchidaceae; genus Papilionanthe; species Papilionanthe hookeriana x Papilionanthe teres. The sequence goes on along the minus strand of CM040426.1, from coordinate 124,314,256 downwards.
GGGTCCCTTTTTCACGAGTCCCCTTTATCGCGGTAGCACTTTCTTCGGATTCCGGCCTCCCGGCGAGACTTTCTTTCTCGGGCTGTCGTTTCAATCTCAACTCGCCCCGTAGTGGGACGTCATTCCATCCTTCTAGCGACAGAAGGTCTAGGACCGGATGGTCCGTCGGCCAAATGTCGGAAGGTGGTATCCTCCCTAATCCGTAGTCCCGAGACTACGACGGGCGGGCTAGCCTTCATCCTCTTGCTTGGCTTTTCTGTCATGATGGCGGGCTCTACTCGGGGCCCAAGACGGGATTTGACTGGCACCCGCCCTATCCTTCGTAGAATCTCCGATACGGGGCAGTTTTCCTTCCTTGCTAGCTTTTCTACCAAAGTTTGCAGTCGAGCAAACGGCGTAGTTCTAGTTCTTTTCTTGCGGCTATCGTTGTAATATGCGGGCTGAGGTAATGTAGCAGCAATCTTGTGAACATTTTCCTCATCCTCCGCGGCGGAGAGGGGATGGAACCCGCTTCCTCCCAAAAGTGGTATGTAGTCGAGCAGCGGTGTATATTCCGGTAGCGGTGTATATCTTGGCGGCTCCGGAATTTCCTCCAGAAAGCAATTTCGAGCAGCTCGGCTTCTCCGGCGATCCTTCTACTTCGTTTCTTCTTTGGGTCTTTGTCGGTGACGGAATCTTTGAACCGGACCCGATTTCGAAAACGGAAGGTCTTACGAGAAGATCCGTACCCTCCACGGTGACGGGTTTACCATAATCCCGGATTTCTTTCCCCTTTGATTTGGCGAAGTCGGGGTAGGTGCGAAACAACTAGACCAGGTGGGGGTAGTAAGAACAGGTCCTCCTGCGGACGGCAGTACTCCTCCTAGTCGGGATCCTTTGCGGGGAGGAAACTCTTGGGTCGACCTAAGGTTGAACTCGAGCGGTGGCTCCTCGGCTTCGGATACCTTGTTTGTCGGTGCGAAGAGGAGACGTCGGTGACCTCGACGTTCGTGTTTTCAAATCCTCGTCCGAATCGGATGATCCCATTGTCGGGCAGCTCATCCTTATAGACGGCGAAGTCCGATCCGTTGGTGAAGGAGAAAATCGGCTTCGGGGCTTCCATTTCGCGAGGTAGATTCGGTTGTCAGTCCCAAGTTATGCATCTTTTCTTTAGGACGAAAAGAAAGGAATTGAAAAGAGTCCGAACTCATTCCTGTTCATGTATTTATAAGAGGGAATCATTTGTTAAAAAAAGTTACTTATTAGAGAGTTTGTTTATTCAGAACGGAATGTTCAAAGGTGTAGAGAAGGTAAGGAATCCGATTCAGAGTTGGAAAGAAAAAGAAAGTCTTAAGCAAGACTTCTCGACTCGAAAGATCATTCCTAAACTAACACCTATTGGGGTCCACCCCACCTCGAAAATGAGGTAAAAGGATCTCGGAACCTCTCTGTTTAGGGGTGTCTAAACAGATGGCTCCTAAATCCGAGAGAATGTTGGCTATACTCATTCAAGATAGAAATGAACATAGTATTCCAACGGAAAGAAGGGTAGTTTGATCCACTAAGGACATGGATGCACTACCGATTTTTGAAAGCAGAATTATCTGATTATAATGGAGAGAGGAATTGTCCCCAGCGGAGTCGCCAGAAATCTGTCGGCATATTTTTAGGTTGTGTTTTATTTTGAAAAGGGGTCGCCTACAGAAATTGTGAGGCGAATTTTTAATTTAATTAAAATAAATAATTTGAAAAGTAGTATTTGATTTTGAAAATAAATTTAAATTTGAAGGTTTTAAGATATGAGATTAAACCGATCTCACGTCACAAATAGTTTATATAAACGAGCACCGCACCACAAACCGTGTATCATCCCTAAGGATAGACACATCGCTCGACGGTGGGGCTCGATTAAATAAACTAGAAGATTTCGTGACATCCGTTTGGTCTGCGAACCAATTTTATAAGCCGACAAAATTCCCCGTTTAATATGAAAACATTAAACGGGGTTTATATTACCCAGGTTCTTCAAAATTCCCTATAAGGACAAGCCCCTATAGTTAATTACATCTTAAGTGACGGGAATCACCTAAGAAAACTCTCGATAATAATCAATAATTCTGCTCTCAAGGATTTCAAAGTTTAAGTTTTCAAGGGATTGAAATTTGTAATTTCAATAGGGAATGGACCAAATTTGGAACATTTTGTTTTGTGAATCCAAAGGAAGAAAGGTAGGAGAAATCACAGATTCGAAGTAAACTTCGGTAATTTCCCGACTATCCTATTGTTTGGCTTGGATTTAGGAAAATCCTAATGTTTATTTAAATGTTTTGATTTTGCCAATTTTAATTAATTAGGACTTATATTTATATGATAGAATCATACAAATAGCCTTGAAAATGTGAGGGTTTATGTCATATCAGACGACTACCTCGGAATCCTAAATCCGGTTAGGGCTTAATTTGCAAGGCAAATGCCTAACAAAAGGTTGAGGATTTACGTTGCACTAGGCAAACTACCTCGAAATCCTATGGCTTGGTTATTTAATTCTAGGAAAGTTCTGCTGAAGTAGGTTCAAGTTTTGTTGACGACGATGGCCGTGCTGCCCACCATGCTCCGAGCTCCTTATTGTTGCAGAGGTTTAGTTTTAGAAATCATAAATCGGGAGATGAGAAAAGTGTTTTGGTTTAGAGAAGTCTTAATTTTCCAAGTGTTTTTTATGTTCGGATTAAAACAAATCTTAAAGTTGATTATAACGACACCGGTTAAGATCCCACGGTTCCATCCTTCCGGCATCATTATTTTTATCGGATTCACTTAGTCCGGATGAATTTGCTAAACTCAACTGAATGAGTTCCACACTTTCATTTAGACCGTGGGAAATCCCGTTAGCAACACGTAGGTTACATCATCCGAGGTATTCCCGATCATCCAACAGGACGTTTTAATTTAGTTGCAATTGTAGTTTTGTGTTCTGTTTGTGATTAAATTTTGAGTTGTTTTATATTTTGAAATGTTGTGGCGGTGAATTTTATCTTGCAATGACTTTTAATTTAGTTTTGGTTTCAGTTTTAGGGGCTATCCTAAAGGTGTGGGTTTTCATGCAACAGTTGTCTTATCATGCAAGAAAAGTAAAGTGCATTTGCAATAAAGTAAATTGCAATAATGTAAATTGCGAGAAAGTAAATTGCAATAAAATAAAAGCGTACTCGGAGGGTCTTCCCGTCATCCCAAGCTACACTTAAAACACAATTAGAATATTTAAGCAAGTTCCTAGGTAAAGCTAAGGGAAAGGTTATGGTTTTCTACCAAATTCCTAATCCTATAGCTAGTCATTTCCTATGACGTCTAGGTTCTCTGTGTTTTGGTTTGAAGACAATTTTCTTCATCAAAGAACAATTAAATTCAGTTGTTCTTATGAACATCCTATCATATCGAGGAAGTGCTTAAGACAAATCTTAAACATCTTTTCAATATTTCTAGAATTGTTTTAAGTCCAAATGAATTCGATTATATAAATGAATTAATCGTCCGGGGATTCAAGTTTTGTTAACTTACTCGAATGAACTAGGACATTTGAATATCCTATAAGTGAAGTAACATTTCATTTAATGTCCTATTTAGGAGTTATGGTAACTAAAGCTTTTGAGGGTAAATTGATGTTCAAATGGTTTGTGATTTAGTTTAATTTCCATTAATGAGTTTAAATTTGGAATAGTGTTCAAGTTATTTAGATTTATTTTGAATTCATTATGTCTTAGGTGATGTTATATTTAATTTAATTTAATTTAATTTAATTTAATTTAATTGAGTTTTAATTTAATTTAATTCAATATAGTTCAATTTAATTTGATTTGAAGTTTAATTAATTTGATTTGATTTAATTTTAATTTAATTTGATTTAATTTAATTTAATTTAATTTAATTATTTAATTTAATTTAATTTGATTTAATTTAATTTAATTTAATTTATTTTGTTTAATTTAATTTAATTTAATTTGTTTAATTTAATTCAATTTAATTTAATTTGTTTAATTTAATTTAATTTGATTTAATTTGTTTAATTTAATTTGATTTGATTTAATTTGTTTAATTTAATTTAATTTGATTTAATTTAATTTAATTTTTTTTTAATCTTAATTTAATTTAATTTAATTTTAATTTAATTTTATTTAATTTTATTTAATTTTAATTGAAATTTTTTTTAAAAGAGTTTAATAATTTAAATTTAGTTTAATGATTAAGTCTTTTAATATTTTAAATTTGAGTTATCATTTTAATTAAGAATTGAATATTAATGAGATAATTAATTTAGGGATTTTTAGATTAAAGAATAAATCTCTTCCTAATAATATCTCTGTTTTAATAATTCCAATTTTATTATTCTTCCAAATTTAATCAATTATTTAATTAAGGTTTAATTATTTTAAAATTGCTTAATGGGTTTCTACCCTTTAATCATTTAAATTTCAATCATCCAAATCAGATTAGGATCAAATATTTTACTTGTTAAATTTTTATTAAACCTAAAGTTTTAATTAAGGGTTAAAGTTTTAATTACCATTTTACCCTTTAAGCTTAATAATTTCATAACTCACTAAATTGAACTCAAATGAACTTGAAATTTTTTATGTGACTTCACTCATATGTCAATAAAGACATGAGAGGAGAAAATGTGATTTTTCTGTATTTAATTTATTTATATAATTATTTTTGGTAGAAAATAGAGATTTCCAAGGAAAATTTAATAACATGACCAAGGGAAATTTTCTGTCCTTAAGAAAATTAGGGGACATTTCTAATGACCAGAGGATCACTTGGACCAATTTTGGTGATTTTTTGAATTATATTATTTTTATTATAATTATTTTAAGTTTTGGAGTGTTAATTAATTTAAAAATAAAATAAATGTTGAAAAATGAATTTTATATTTTTCAAAAATCTCTCTGATATCAAGGAAACCAGAGAAGCAAATTTTGTAATTTTTTGATTTTTCTATGATTTATCATAATTATTTTAGTGAAAATGCTAGAAAATACATTTTTTTAATTTTAAAATTACCCTAGGGCTTTAAAATTTAATATCTCACTAAATAGACCTAAGAAAAATGTGGGATTTGTCCCTATGTGATTAAAATTCAAAATGTGACATTTTGGTGAATTTTATTATTTTTGTGATTTTTATTATTTTTTAATTATTAAAAATATTAAAATATTATTAAAAATCAACTTTTTTAGAAAATTGAAATTTTAATTTTCTTAGGTTCCCCTGATATCAGAGAGGCTCCAAAACCAATTTGGTGAATTTTTGAAAGGTATTTTAAAAGTTATGAATTTTTAAAGTTTAAAATGACTAAGTGGCTTAATCAACCCAATTAGTGGGGCTAACCAAGTCCAATTGACCTCAAATTTTTATGGTGGATTCCTCTGATCCTAAAGGTTAGTGGAGAATTTATTTCAAGTCAATTTGATGCATGGTTAACTCTAATTAATTAGAGACCTATTTTGGGTGTTTAAGCCAATTAGGGTTGTTTTAAATGAACTAAGTCAAAACCTATTTTTCCTAAGGTTCTCTGGTCATAAGAAACATCACCAAATTTTCCTAGAATTTATTTCACAACATGCTATTTATTGAAATTAAAATACTCAAAACATCAACATGAATTTAAAAAAATCAATAACTTTTCATAGAGATGGCCTCTGACTTTGGAAAATTCAGGGAATGTTCCCAAATTCAGAGGCTTCAAAAGCCCTATGATCTCATGCCATGGTGAATTGTATACATGCATGGGGAATTAAAAGTATGCAGAGAGTAAATAAATTATTAAAAATAAAATACTTGGTGAAATTAAATGATTTCTTTTCCACATTATTCTCCTTTGTTCACTGAGCAAGAGGGTATTTTTATTTTATTTTTCTGATTTTCCTACACAGAGATATGAATTTTTAAAGTTTAGGGAATTAAATAAATCAAAAAATACCCTAATTTTCTATTTATCCATGCGGCGCCGCGTCAACCTCGGCAGCTCCGAACGCACACGCGTCGCGCTCCCATTCGACGCTGCCACCTGAGTCAGCAGCCCGGGCCCCGCGGTTCTCGTACCGTCTCCCGGTCCGACGCCATCCGAGCCGTTCGTCCGCGCGTGTATTGAATGGACGACATCCGTTCATCGTCCCCGAGCGTCCTCACCCGAGAGTCCGTCCACACTAAATCCCTAAGATCTCACTCGATACTCAATGGATTTTCATGTTCTTATGCTCTATGGATTCGTCTTGAAGAGACGAACACATCTATACGGCTATCATGCATTGAAACTAAGGCATTTGAAATGGAGAATCTCCGAAGCTCGGGATGAAGAATTAGCTCATACCTTCGCTCGCAGAAGTGTGGCTTCGATCCGAGAGTTGTTGCGCCTTCGATTGGATCCCGCAAGCTCCGGATGAAGTCTCCCGGTGCAGTGAATTGTCCGGATGTGATTTCGACCAAGCCCGATCACAAAGCTTGGAGGCTCGGAGCAACCGGGTGGCCCGGAGATGGGGCTTTTGCTCGGTGGACACCTTCCTCGGTCCGGTGAAGGTGTAGAACCAATCAATTTGGGAATTGGCTCACCGTGGAGAAGTGTCCCGGTTTTGGGTGGAATTTCGGTTGGGAAATCGGATTTTATCGATGGGGATTAGGGCAAATCGACACTGGGGATCAACTGCTCTAAGGGTGGAGAAGGGTTTGGAACAATTTTGGTTGAGTTTCGGCAAGGTTTGTGCAACTCTCCCCTCATGGCCGAGAGGGGTGGAGTTTAAATAGGAGAGGGTGGAGGGCCTCCCAGGGGGAGTTGAGGCATGGGATCGACCTGCTCCGGTGAGGAGAAGAACGACCATGGTGTCCATCGGGCATGGGGCAACTCGGCAGGTGAGAATTCCAAGCTGGGGCTCACATGATGCTCTCGGGTGTGGTGTTTTCCGGCGATCCAGGGCGGCGGCCGAGCAGGCATGGGTCACCATCTTGACCAGGGAGGTCAGGGCTTGGCAATGGTGAAGTCAATTGGGCTTGGACATGTGTAAAGTGTTTGAATTAAAATGGAATGGGGAGGGGGTCATTTTGGCCTTAATTTGGTCAACCCATTGGTTTGGGTTGGGTTCACCTCCCCATGGCTGGTCTTGGGCTGAGAAGATCAGTTAGGCTAGCTGGTCAAGAGGTGGTGATGTCCTTATCCAAGAATATTTGGATTAAATCTTGGTTAAGGGGAGACATGCTTAAGGCTAATGACTTTTAGGAGATGGTTAAAGGACCTCCTCCTTTTGCCATTAATGGCATGGTCACATGCCAAACTTTCATGGCTTCATATGGCTTGTGAATGGCTCATCCTTGGCTCCATTTGGCTTGGGAAAAGCTTGGGTCAATTTCATGGAAATGGGTTTTAAGAATTTTGGATATTTTGATGGAAATTTGTATGAAACTTGATTTGGAATAATTTGATGGTGAATTTAGGACTTAGGTAATGGATTTAATTAAGTGGATGACAAATGGAGATGTCATGTGGGCTTTAGGGTAGATTTTGGGCCTTTGGATGTGGTGAAGTGGGCTTTTAGGAAAGTTTAAGGGAAATGGGCTTTTGATTTTAGGATGGGCATTTGGATAAAAATTTTGTGAATAACTTTGTCAAATAAATGTCATAATTGGTTTAGGGATGTTCTATGAAGGGCTTGGAATCAATTTGATGTGATTTGGAGTTGAATTGGTTTGAATTTGGATTTATTTGGTAAGTGGGCCTATGTAGGTCAAATTGGGCTAACTTGGGCTAATGTTGGGCTAGGGTTGAAATTGATATAAAATCAATGTTGAGAAATGTTTATGGGAGTGTTTCAAAGAGGTTTTGACTTTGGTTGGGCTTTGATTTTGGGGTTTGGGCTCATTTGGGTTAGGTTTGGGTTTAGGTCAAAATAGGGCCTTTTAACTTTGGGTTGAGTTTGAGTGGGGTTTGGGTCTAAATTTTGGGCAAATCATGTTAGTATTTTGTTTGTGGGAATGTTAAGGAAGATTTAGAAAAGATTTGGGGTTAATTGGAATTGAATTGGGTGAGTTTGGGTTAGGTTTGGGTCATGGGTCCAAATTGGGCTTTAAGGTCAAAAGTGAGATTGGATCCAAATGTCAATCAAATTGGGCTTGGATTTAGTCTAGATTGGTATTTAGGATATTGAATTGAAGTTTAGAACTGAATTGGAGCAAAATTGGGGTCAATTGGGTAGGTTTGGTTTGACATTGGGTTCACTTAGGGTTAAAATGGGTCAAATTGGGGTTTTGACAAAAGTAGGGTAAATTGACAAAATTAGCCCATGGTGTAGTTGGACAAAATGAAATTGGGAATATTTGGGATTTTCTGGAATTTTCTGGGAATTTTCTGAATTTTTGGATTTTTAGGCCAAGAGGGGTATTTTGGGTATTTGGAGGGTATTGGGAGGTTTTCTTGGAATTTTTGGTATTTTTGGGTATGGATGATCAATTTAAGTGATGTGGAAATGTTTGGGAATGATTTTGGAGAATTTTTGATAATTTGAAAATTTTTGAGAAATTTGGATAATTTCGGGGGTTTTGGGTAGGCTAAGCGGGTGTAGGGTCCCGGGGGTCAAAAATTGAAAATTTGGAAAATTGAAGATTGGGTGGATGTAAGTGGAAAGAAGTTATTTTGGTTGAGCCATGAAGCCATGTCAAGCCCATGTGAGCCATGAAGGGACCCATTCGAGGCATTCACTATGTTGTTCCTAACCCTCTTAGCCAAGGGCTTAGGGGTTAAGGACCATCCATGTGAATCACCCACATGAGTCAGGAGGTCAAGTTAGGTATAGGTGTGGTTTTAGGAGGTATGTGGAAGTGTAGTGTGTGTGAGAGTCAGCCCCTCCACCAGACCAGGCCACCTGCAGGCGGTCCCAAGGCCGAAGAGTCCCATAGGAACTCATCCTTTAAACTTCCACATTCGATTTCAACCCTCTAGGTGATTAGGGGTCTACAGTCAAGTTTGTGGAGTTTGCGGGGAGTTAAGAAGTGGTTTGAATTTCTAAAAGGTGGGTCCCAATTCTAGTCCTCTAAGATAGTCAAAGGAAAAGCCTAAGGCTAGATCCTAAGTACTAAAGAGAAGAAGAGAAGACCTCATCAAAAATGAGGTCAACAATATATTTAACGGGGATCAAGTTTTTGGTGCCGTTATATTTATCGGGGATCAGCTCTCCACGTTTCATTTTTTTTTTTGTTTGTTGTCTTTGTCATATGTCTGTCTTTTCTAGTTTGTCTCTTCTCTGGACTATTCTTATGACCAGGAAGAGAGATTTATTCAGAGAAGGGAAGTATATGATGATCAACAGAGTGACGACTGCTTTAAAAATAAAAGTGAGAAAAAACAAACGGAAGCACATATCAAAACCTCTTACATGAAATTCATCTCATAAGAGTATTTTCCCAACATTCTTCTTTCGTTTGGCTCCATTACTATTGTTCTCCTTCTTACTTGAATTCTCACTTTTTAAGATCATTAATATGATCTGAAGTAAAGGAGCATTGTGAGAGAAGAGCAATATAATCGAATTCAAACTGACAACTACTCAACTACAATGGTGACATCAAGCAAATGATGGAATGAGGACCATGTCGGTGCAATCTCGACGGCCATCATGGGGTGACTCTTTTGTTGTTAGGTTTCAGAACATCCTATCAAAGTTGTTCCTTCTCCCAATTTCGGACACAAATAATTTCTGTCATATAACTCTTCAGATCTTAGATCTGCTCAATCACTGATTCTCTGGTGTACTCCATGTTGTCATTAGTCTACCTAATGTGAGGTCCTTATCATTGCATAATTCCTCTTCTTTTCGGTGGGATGTTTCACACTCACTGCATCTTTCATGATGTTGAATTTAAAGTTGTTCTTGAATCATACCCAAGAAATAAAGCATAAAGGATAGATACATAAAGAGAGAAACAGTGATGAATAATGTCATCTTCATGTAATATTATCTCTATTTATAAGGGAGATGATACAATGGTTTTGTGGTCTTTCTAATATTTTACATATATGGCCTTGTCGTGTGGCCTCCTTTTGACTCTCAACTAGCTAATCTTAGTTTACTTCATTCAACGAGGTCAGCTCAATCAGCTAAGCTTGGTCAGTGTGAAACAGTCGGTTGGTCTAGCCCGGTTGACTTTCCTTGATCCAGAGATTTTGGACTCTCCACGGGATAATTGTCGATAAATTGTGAAACTTAATCTTCTTTTGAATCGACTCTACTGGGGGTAGGCAATCTCATCGATTCAGTGTTTTAATAGCGATTGGCTCGAATCTCTTTTTATCTCATATTAGGCTAGATTACTCGCACTTGGATCATTAGTTGTCTTCTTGTCTTTTTCGTGGCTAGCCGATTTTGGCTTGGTTGGTTTGGCTCTTAGAGTAAGGTGGCCCCCACAATCTCCTCGCAATGGACTCTCCTACATCATTCTAATCCCTTCTAAACTATTAGATCTCTTTAAGATCAGTACAAATATGTATTGGATGTACAATTAAAATACAATTTTAATAACTCTTAAGTTTATATTTTTCATCTTTTACCAGGACTTCAATCCACATTATTCTTTTTTTTAATATTTTTAATAACTCGAGCAATCACCTCACATGGTAACTAGAGCCAGGTCTTGGAGATACACCATCCTAGAAAATGTACTTGAGGATTCTTTAAGATGCCATGTCATGAAGTAAAGGCTGCGATCGATATTTGACCTACAAGTCAGGCTAAGTTGCGGGTGGCCAGGAGTTTTAGATTTGCCAGGCTGAAGATCCATGTAAAACAGAAAGATTAGGCTTTGCTTAATTAATTCAGATGTCATAAGTTATTGTGAAACATAGATGCTCTCATTATCTATTGCCCGCCATCATATTTATTTTCTTAAATTTGACTAATAAAACTATGATTTATTTTACATATTAATTAAATTACTGCATTTATTAAAAAATAGTATATGTTTAACGCTTTAAATAGTACTCAACAGATGGTAAAAAACTAAAATTCATTGAATCAACACTAAACATAAGGATTAAAGCTGAAGGTTTATATATATATATGGAAAATTTCGATATATAAATGTACCAATATATATCTATATGTATGTATATAAATGCCTGTATTTCTAAAGCTTAAAGCTCATATAAAGTTATGCCATGATTGATCTGCATCGTACGCACATGATTTACACTAAATTTTTTCCAGGCTGACGAATTAATAATTGCTATGATCCATATTTGACCAAGCAATGATGGTCAAGACTAAGCTGTCCTGCGGTTGATGAATGATGAGTTATGAATTTTGCTGAGGCTATGGGAAGAAGTGGGGGGCCTGCCATATTTTTTGGTAACACATACACATATGTATATAGTCTGAGATGCAATAAGACTAAAAGCCATAGGGAGCATCTTTAGGCATTAGAAGCCATGTTTTCCTTTACTCAGCTGAGCACAGCTTTTTGGAAGCCATTACTAGACTGCAAGCTCAGCTCCAACTATAAGTCTCATCTATGCCAACTGTGCTTTGTACTACTCCATGCTGGTAAAACCAGTAGGTCACATGCATCTGCTTCTTCTACTCAGAATATAGAGCAAGGTGTGGGGGGCGGGGGCTGCAACATATAGCCTTACTTGGTAGGATTTATTTATTTATTTTTTTTTTTGAGTTTTTGTTGATATTCTATTGTTGAATAATACTAATAATGTTTCAAACATATATAGGGAATGAAAAAAAATAAAGTTTATAGGAATATATAAATAATGTTACAAGATTGATTAATGATTAGTTCCCCTTCGGAAAATTAAGAAACACAACAAAGTAATTATGTTTAAAGGCACCCATCATATAAATATTTATAAAGTCATCCTATTTTGTTCAAGGAGTAAGAAGGGATATCTTTGAATCAAAAAGCTTGCAGCAGGTTTCAACTGTACCACCGCAAAGGAAGAGAACAAACAAGCGGTCAAACCTGTTAAAGTAATCAATCAAAGATCAAACCACTTAAAAAGTTATCCATTAAAGTGGGAGCATCAAACTTGGATGAATGTTTTAGCTATGGAAGCCAATTTAGATTTGGGCACTGGCCATTGAGTAGGTGGGTTTGATTTGACTTTAGATTTATTTAAGGTTGGTCTAGGAGAACTAACCTTAACCAATAATACTCTAGTTGAAATACTTTGGGTTAGATTAAGATTTTGATAAGGATGATTCGAGTCATACTAATTTAAATTGGATAAATACATCTATAATTTTTAAGTCGATATCAAAGAACCAGATTAAAAAGTTGGGACAAAATTTGATGCATCCTCTGACCCATGTCTAGTGATAACATTCTTAATATGTCATCAACAAATTTCCAACATTTGACATGAATCTCGAAGTATGATACAGATCTTGAGACGATTTTTTAATCAAGACAATTAAGAGTCATCCAGAGCACCGATTTTAGCAAAATTATAGTCAAACTGACCGTCTCGACAAAATAGACACAATGATACGAAAATTGATCTAATTTGAGCCAACTTAAGCCCAAGCAAGATATTAACCATGTTTGAATGTTTTCAGACACATTTAGAAAGTCAAACAAATGTCGAATGCAGTGATTTCATAGTCGAATCGAGCGTCTCGTCAGGACGAATCCAGTAAGCCAAAGACAGCTCATTTCTGACATCGTTAATGCACTCAAATGTTCATCAAAGACGTCTAATCGAGGAAGATCTTCGAACCATCTGACCAAAGTGATTCATATTTCTGCTTTAATTGCACCCATAACAATATAAATAAAGCCACTCTCCTTTCATGAGGTGGAGGAGAGCTTGTGGCTTGAGAATGAACTTGAATCTTTGACAAGGAGCTAAGCTCCAGCACACTCTTGCCACTATCGATCTCTGACGATTACAATTGATCATCGATGGCCCCCATCAATCACTGCCAGTTGTCGTTTACCGCTACCGATTGTCCTCGACCATCACCCGTCAGACTCCACCGATTACCACGGCTGCTGCCTACTTCTTACAAGAAGTTCATTCGCATGTCGACATTGTAATTCAAAAAGCTTTTTAATCATTTCCCCTCTGTGCGACAATAAGTCTCCGTAGTCATCAACTTATAGTGAATTTTTACAACTAGATCAGACCGCGTTGTTTATTCCCTATGCAGGTTTTCATGTGTATACTTATGGTGTCACTACTGGTTGTTTTCTTTTATCTAATTGTGTGCTGAAATCTCTTGCAATGCTAAGACGATAATCTATTACTCTATCACAGCAAAATTTTCTAGCACGAATCAATTCTATAATGGTTGGTCATAGAAGCATGTGCTAATTTTATAAGCTTTTATGTGATATGAATATGAACAATATTTTATATAATGATAAGAATTAGTATATGATGTTATCTAATAATGTTGTAAGTATTTCTTTCATGTTACTTCTAACAACTACGGAAATCATGTGATGTTTATAGGAATCTTAATTAAAGGAGTACTGAATTCTTTGAGACATGAATGCTTAACAAGCAAGGTCTCCACAAGTTTGATGTAGCTTGATGAATGTATCTTTAAATTCAATGTATTTGATTGAGATAATTTTACCAAAAACAGTATTAAAAATAATAAGCATGACAGCATTTTATTTAAATTATGTTATTGTAGCATTCTTAAATTTTCTATATGTTTTAATAGTTTATTAATTTACTTTTATTAGAATAATTTTATTGCAATTGTAATTTGTTATAAAATTAGCAAATAGTAATTATAGTATAAATATTTCTGTTATTTCATAATTGGTTTTTAATTATCTTTTTGTAAAATAAATTTTATAATTATGCCATTAAAAATGTTAATTTAGATACTATAATACTTAATTACTTTATTTAGAATAATTGGCTTATACAATATTTAAATGCATACCATAGAATTTCTGTGTTTATATATCAAACATCTCTAGTTTCATATTTACCTTCACAATTATCATAAACTATGCATGAAATGGTGATTTCACTTCTAATAATTAAAAGTGATTTCTTATGTAATATTAGAGATTTGAGCCTTACAAATGTAAATGTGTAAGTTTAGGTATTACATATGAAAGTACAAAGAATTGTATGGCATGTATGTTAATGCTCCTAGTTCATATTTTATGATTTTCTAATGGTTTAAATAATTTATTTTTGCTTCAATTTTTTTTTTTTTTTGACTTCTTCCTATTATATCTAAATTTCCATATAAAAATTATTGAAATTATTTGTGCTAATTTAATATATTTAAAAATTTATGATATTTGATATCTCTACGAAATTAATGTTATATCCATTTCAAAAATAGTTAGGTCAGTTAACTCTATATCTTTCAAAAGAAATTTTGAGAAGCTAACTTAATTACTCCTTTGAACATAAATGATTTTTTGATTTCTCGAGACGAGTTTATATTGCTAGATAGTGAATACAAGACTTTGGTTTGAATAAAAAATTTTATGTTTAATCAATCCCAAGTTGAGTCATTGACTAAAATTTATTTTCTAAATGCTTTGCATATCAAATTATCTCAAATTAAGTGTTTGTTTACGGCAGCTGCAACTTATTAAAAGACAGCTGTGAAACTGCTGAAAAATAATCTGATGCTAAAAAAGTTGCGATGACAATTATAATATTGCTTTTATTCTTTTTAAAATGTTAGATCGCAACTAGAAAGCTACCACTGCACCTAGTCAGGACCGGTGGGAAAACACATTTTTCAGCACAGCTTTTGAAAAAACTGCCAAAACGTAGTTTACCCAAGCAAATTAATAAGTCAACAAAAGATGATTAGGTTAATAAGATTCAGATTTTCAAAATTTATTTTGAATTTTATCAAGACATCCTTCATGTTTAGTTTAACAAAACTTAAAATTTTATTTATCGATTAGGTTTCCATCTTAGCTTTATTTGTATGGCTTTCATTCGCTTCAATTTAACTTTATTAGTTGATGTGCAAGATTTATCTTCTAGTTCAACTATTTAAGAAATGTTTAATTTTGGATCATAATTAATTGTTTATATTATTTCTTGTCAAGCATTTAACTTTGTGAATTGTTATCACCTTGTAAGGCTCATTCCTAAAAGGTAATCAACCCTTGAACATAATATTTTATTTTCCAACTTGTTAATTTATTCGTGCAAATACATGAGTCGCCATTAAAAGTTGATATTCAATTTCTTAATGCTGAAAAAAAAAAATAATAAATAAAAAAAAAACTTTTCTTAATTCATGGTAAAGTGGTTTTTTGATTTTGTAAGTTTGTTGTGTATATAACTAATAAATTTAAGATCATGTACATTTTGTGAGTAAAGAGTTAAACAAAGTGTTTAAAAGTTATTTTATTATAGATGAAATGATAATTTTAAAGACCAAATGGATAGTGTTAATCCATTTAGTTCTTCACGGTAAAATTTTTGTAAATATAACTAATTAATGAATCTCAGTTTACTTCAGTTAATTTAATCTTCTTATAAAGCTATAAATATAAAGTTTTTATCAAATTGAAAACGTCAATTTATTTTATACTCTAGTGATTTCTTGATCGTAAAGGTTGGATTATCTCCTAATATGATGATTTTATATTTTACATAACTAAAGTGTCAAATTTGGCATTGTAAACCCCTAAAAGTGAATGGCTTCAATAATAGTAAATAAAATATTGCCTTTATTCTATTATAGGTTAAAAGGTTATAGAATGAGGTGATAGCTATGAGATTTTGAAGGAATTTTGTTCTAAGTGATCAACTGGAAGTATATTTTAGGCAAAGTAGGACTTGGACAAAATTTTATATTGTGGTGATAGATTTCTTAGCCAATTATAAATCATTTATTAGAGTCGATTTCATATCCAAAATTGTGCTAACCATTTATATTTATTTGGGATAACAGATTTATAGAGTCTCAATCGTATTATATAATTCTTTCCATAACTCCTTATTAATTTTATCTCTTATAATCATTGAATTTAACTTTTTTAGTGAGATTGATCTAATAATATACTAAGCTAAATAGATAAACATGTATGAGTTATTTATTAAGAATATCATTAAGCGTGTCCAAAGTTCTAGTTAATAATATAGGAGCTATTTTTTTTCCTTGCGAGACGTAAAGTACAAATACAAAAGTCCATTTTCAAATTTAAAACATAAAAAATTTCACGCAGCACTTTAAAATTTGAAATTTTGTATTTGTCTTACCTTATAAAATTTCTTATCTTAACATTTCCTATAGGGTTTCAAACAATAAAACCCTTTTATACTGCATATTTTCATGCAAAAAATATTTTTTTTACGTGAATAAATAAAAAAAATTATATCAAAATAGGCTCACTAAATTTTTATGACATTTTTTGTGTTCTTTAGATATTTTTGTGATAATTATAATATCAATTCCTAAATACATAATTTTTTATTACTGCTAGAAATTTGGCTTTTGGCAACTAAAATTATGACTTGTTGTCAGTTTTGATCGCATGATTCCTCTCTTTGACTAAAAGTCAAGCTCTCGAATTTTTCTAATGAGCTTACTCTCTTCTATAAGTTCCCTCTCATTGGTGTTCTCTCTTGCAAACCTTGCCTTCCTTTAACTAAAGAAGAGTAAGTTTATACTATATATTTCTATCATTCTAAACCACTTCATTTTAACATTAACCATCACAACTATCTTATTTCTCCTCTCTAAGTGTTTTCCATTTTCTTTGCCTTTTATTTGCATTGTTCATAGGTCAATTTTCTAAAAAGTGAGGTATCATGACAAATATTTATTACATATAGATCAGTTACAAAAGGTGGCGGATGATTTATTTTTATGACCATTATTCTGGCTACAAATAAATTGTTCTATAGCAACGTATTATACTGAGCTGAAAATTAATCTAATATTTATGAAAATTGATCCACTCAAATTTTGATTGGCCATCAAAGTTACATATAGCTATTTTTTTCTTAAAACATTCTATTTTTTTTATCCAATTTTTTGAGGATAGTATTTTGACATGAAGAGATTTACAATTGGCTTAGCAGATCACCATAGGATTTTCTAGCTATTATATTAAAATTGAACAATGTAATTTGTCATATGGCAGTGATTTAAAATTTTAAAGGACTAACTCTCAATTAATCTGTTTTTAGTTAACTATGAATTTCTATTAAGTGAACTTTAATGTTATGTTTCAGATTATTTTTTAAATTTAATTTAACTTAAAAATATGAATTATGCAATTAAAATTTAAACTATTAAATTATTATATTAAAAAAAATCTTGATGTCTGAATGAGATCCACAGAAAAATTAATTATTAAACTATAAATGTAAAAAATTATGCAAAATAGTTTTCACTTGTAAAAATTTTAATTTTTTAGAAAAGGGAAAATAAAAACTTTTTATAAAGTTCATATGTATAAATATTATATGCTTGGATTAGTTAGATAAATAAATAATTTACAACATATTGATCAAAAAAGATAACAGTACAAGTTAAATTACAAGTCCAAATGATACATAGTTCGCCATAAAGAAATGACTTGGACCGGGCCTACAAATTTCAGTACAGTAGTAATCTAAATTGACATGGGCTTCAGCCCGGATAAGTCCTATCTTCAATTAACGAATTGCTCAAACAATAATGGCCAACTACTCTGTAGAAGACAGAAACATATATTTCTCGATCAAATCGAAAAATATCTATGTTGCGCAAATAATCTTTTTTCAATTTCATTTACAGAAAAATAAGATTTACATTCAGCGGCAGGATCCTTTCAAATTTAATTTGATAATCCCTAATATTACAAAATCCTTGGTGCGATTTATAAAAGAACTAACAAAAGAAGTCATCTCATGATTTCCATCTTCATACATAGGGCTTAGCATTTTTGTTTTGTACCAAATAATGCTTATATTTTTACCTATCTAAGATATAAACTTTGATGTTTACGTAATCTTGAACTGCAGTAATTTTTATTTTTAACAATTTTTTTTTACTCTATGTTCCGCAGGTAAATTATAAATTAACAAGTAATTATTAAGCAATCTGATTTGAAAGCTCAAGTCACTGATGGCTCTTTATAGCATGATTAGTCTTGTTATGATTGAAAAATTTTCAGCCATAGAGTAATCATTTATCATCTTAATGTTTCGTGAAGATCCATCACACACCAAAAAATAAATAGTAGGAAAAATTCTCTACTAAAATAAGGTTTCAACAACACTTCTTTAAAGGAGCTTTTAAAAAATAATGCTAAAAATATTAAAAAAATACATAAAAATAGTAAAAACTACTACGAAAGAACTTTGCAACGCTAGTAATTGCAGAGATTTAAAATCCACTACACTAAACTTAGTAGGGGTTTTTATCGCTGTGGATGTCTATATAAAATGATGTGAAAGCTCTTTCGTTTGTAATAAAAATACCAATATTTTTATGTGAAAAAAATCTAGAAAGGGAAAAAAATCACGGGTTCAAGCCCAATCTAAGCAATCAACTATGTAATTATAAGTACATATGTTCACTCTTCTCCTGTAATAGTGAAGATGAAATTATAAAACTAGTAATCACAGTTCTATAATAATAATTTAGCTATAATACCCATAATTGGATTAAAACAAATATGGTCCTTGGGTGTAATAGTAATTGTTTGCCACAAAAACTATAGTTGGTTGCTATAAATGTAGTAATTGGCCATAAAAGTTATAGTCAGTGGCAACAATAGCGATAGATGGCCACAGAGACTATAACTAAAAACTATAATAATAGTAGTTAGCCATAACAATCCTAGTTGGTTGCTACAAAGGTAGTAGTTGATCATAAATGATATAGTCGATAGTTGTAATAGTGGTAGTTGTCATAGAGGTACTAGCTGAAAACTGTAACAACATTAGTTGGCCACTCGCCATAATTAGTGGTTAAAAATACAGTAGTTGGTAATAAAGGCTATAGTCGATGGCAACAATAGCGGCGGTTGCTCACATAGGCCATAATTGAAAACTATAATAGTTGTACTTGGTCACAAATACTATAGTTGGTTGCTACAAAGGCAGTTGTTGGTCATAAAAGTTATTGTCGATAGCTGCAATAGCGGTAGTTGACTGCATATGCCATAAATGAAAACTGTAGCAATAGTAGTTGGCAATGAATGCTATAGTTGGAGGATACGAAGACAGTACTTGGCAACAAAAGAAAAAGTTATACTATAATGGTTGCAAAAGGGGTTGTCAGGGTTGGTGATGATCGGCGGCATGTTGTGACAATCAAAGGTGATTGACAGTGATTGGATAAAGATGATGGTAGTTACTATCGATTTTTCAAACTGTGTGTTGCATGCAACTATCATATGTGGAATACAAAGGTTGCAAACAAGGGTCAACGATAGTCAGTTGTTGACAGTGACAGGTGGCAGTGGTTAACAATAGTTGACAAGTGGTGTTCGACAATGGTCGATGGCTACAGTGACTGTCAGTTTTTATCGCCGGTTCATCTTTCCATAATAGATTTTTCAATTCCTCTTCTTCTTCCATGCGCCCTCCCCCCTACCCCCCAGTTGTTAAGAGAACGAGTCTATTTATAGCCTTTTAGAGCGGGGTTTATTTGGTTTTTTGGGGCATAACTTTCTAACCACCCAATCAGAAGGTTCGAGTTGATCTCCGAAGATTATAAATAATTTTCTTAATAATTTCAATACTTTAAGATTCTCATAAATCAGTAATCTTGGGCTCGTTAGATTTTTGTCATCTAGACGCTCAATTTGATTATAAATGTCAATTTTAGAGTTTGTTTATCATTTTATTGGTAATCTAAAGCCTTCAATTGTGCTTCAACAGCTTGATCTAGGCTTGATTGGACCCAAATTGAATTAATTTTGACATCATTGGGTATGGTCAATTTTACAATAAAATTGCTAAAATTGGGGCCTATATGATCTTGAATTTGAATTTAGAGGATCTCTTCTAAAAATGCATCAAGATTCATGGTTGATAAATTATTTTGATAATGACACATCAATTGCCCCCTATTTTTGGGCCATTTTACTTCTATCGTTGGAAAGCATAACAATAGACATTCCTAAAGTTCATACTTTGAGGAGACATGAGTTGTCATGGATGCTCCATGGAGTTATAGTGATGCTGAAATTGGGTCTGAAAAGTCAAAAAATGATAAAACAAGCACTTCTATACAAAATTGTTCATCATTTCATTGTTACTATTAGTGGGAAGAGAGGTCGAGTTGTAGTGATCTGAAAAAAGATAGATAGTTTTGGTAAAAAAGATGGTGATGGTCGAACAACAACGGCCTCATGTTGATAACAACCAAATGATATTAATCTTGTGGTGGTTCAAAAAAAAAAGGACTAACAGATGGCACTGGTTTGAATGTGATGACAATGGTGTAGGGCAGTGATAGTCTAATAATGACGGCAACCATACTATGGTGTCTGACAGTAAAGATTATAATGGTTGGGCAACAGTGCTCAAAAGGTGGTGGTCTAACTCCGACAATATCGGTGCTTTGGTAGTGGTGCTTTGTAAATGAACAAAGACATGAGAACGGGCACTGCAACATTCACATGGTATGCAGATGCAGTGGTGATAGTTGTCTACCCATATTGAGGCAGTTGTCGCCTGCCCAAATCAAGATATTTGTTGCACATCAAAATTCAAGCAGTTATTTCATGCTCTCTTCAGGCGATGCTAATGGTGGCCTTGGAATGTCAATAACTAGGTGATAGTCCTTTGGCATTTATAACAATCCTACGTTAGTGGTCTAACACTATTGTGACCCAACAATTGTGTTCTATAATAGTGGTTGCCTGATAATAGTGATCTAATATTGTGACTACCAAATAATGGCGGTACATCATGATAATAGTCTAATAATGGTAGTCCACCACACATTGTGACCGCAACTCAATCATTATGGTCCAAAATAGTGGCATTCTAATAACAGCGGTTTAATTTTGGTTTAATGAAATTGTTTGAGTGATGATGCTGATAATAGTAGTCGGTGAAGGTGATTCATTAAAGATGGTATTGACAATAATATGGTCGTTTATAAAGGGATTATTGTTTGACAATGGCAGAGTACTGTGGTGATGATTATTATGGATAGATGAGAATGTTCCGATGGTGATGATGGTGTGTTGCAAGGGAGGCGGTTTCCCAACTATAATTTTGTGACACCTTGGTGACTTAATAAGGTTATAGAATGGTGATGGAATAGTGGTCCAACTATAATGACATGTGTTCCACTAGAATTGGTTGGGTGGTGGTGACAGAGGCAACACTATTGGTTGAACAATGGTACCATCTCTACGATAGTGGTCGAACAATATTGATCTAAGCATAGCAGTGAAGTCGGTTAGGTGCCGGTAGTCCATGGTAGAAGTGATCTTAACAAAAACGGTATGGTGTGATGATAGTGGTGACCTGCAAATGATGATCTTGCGACAACAACATTGCACCACAATAATGACAATTGCTAGGTGTTTGTGATCTAGCATTACTGTGGTCTGTGGATGATATGGTGATGATGATGATGATGATGCACCCTAACAATGAAAACAACTAGGCAATAGCAATCTGAATATTAAATTGGTGGTTTGACAATGGCACTAATGCCCGACCATCAGTCGAGTGACAATTGTCTAATTAAGTGGTGGTCAGTGATGGAGATAATGAACAACCATCATTTGACATACTAGATTTGAATTTTCAACAATATTGATAACATTAAGCATCAAAATTATTACATGCTTAGATGGTTGCATAAGAATGATAGATGGATGACACAATCATTAAAAATTTCTAAACATGCAACATCCTGGTTTGCATGTTCTTAAGAGATTGAAGAAAATCTCGTTTGACTTATATTAGACTATTTATAGAGTGTTATTAGGTGAGTTAGTTGATTTGAGTGACGGGGGCATGTATATAAGAAAATATGGTCCCATTACACCAAAAATATACGTCAAACATGAAAAACATCAAAAAATGATGCCAACAAAAGATCCTTAACAAGTGTATTATGCCATTAAGGCACAATGCACTTGTTAGAAGCATCCTTCAATCTTGCTTGCTTGTCAGGGTAACTTCCCAAGTAAAGATAAATTAAAAACTCAATTCAGCTAAATTTATTGGATAGGGTATAACCAAGGGATTGGCTAGCCAATCAAGATAGACTAACCAAAGGAAAACTCAGCCAAACCAGATTTATTGAACAAGTTATGACTGAGGCGTTGACTAGCTAGGGAAGGCAGACTAGCCAAAGTTAAACTCAGTTAGACTAGATTTGGAATGCTCCTCTTATTTCTTCTAATGATATTGATGGTTTTCTTAGATTATGGTCTAAATTGAAGTGCTTCAAGTAATTTTTAAATTGGTGGAAAGACATCATTTGAAAAATATGTTTGTCAATATTCAAGATACTGAATCTATGCTCATTAATCTTAAAGATAATGAGGTGAATTTTCCTGCCTTTGTTTTAAGCTTGGATTTAAATGAGGTTAGGCTCAAGCTTTTCAACTTCAACACATGGAAGAGGACTATTAGAAAAAAAAAAGCTTCTATTAAATTTCTCTAAGAAGGGTAAAAGAACACTAAATATTTTCATGATATTGTTAATAGAAAAAATCCTTTGTAACTTATCTTAAAAATTAATGATAGCACTAACATCCTTTCTTCGGAATGTATTATTGCTAATTCTGCTATTAACTACTTCTTTACTCTGCTCAATACTACTACTTTGGATTTAATGCAGGATTTGGATCCTAATTTCCCTAATGTTATCAATGAGGATCAAAACCAATCTCTTAGTAAATTCCCTGATATGGATGAAATGTTTACGGTAATGCAATCTTCTAATTTTGACTCTATTGTAGATCTATATGGTTTCAATACCGTCTTTTTCCAAACAGTTTGGAGTGTGGTTAAAAATGATTTTTGTAGTGATATTTGTACGTTTTTCAAGACCAATTACATCCTAAGTTTTTTACTAGCTCTTATATCGTATTAATTCCTAAATCAGATAATCTGTTTTGATGAGAGGAATTTCGTCCCATTAGCATATGTAACATCCTTAATAAATTAATTTCTAAAATTTTATCTAAGCTTCTTCAAAATATTCTCCCCCTTATTTTTTAAAGAATCAAATCGGGTAAGTTAAAGGTTGTGACATTGTGGATAATATCCTACTTGCCCATGATCTTGTCAATGACTTGCATTTGAAATCTTTTTGGCATAATTTAATTCTTAAATTGTATATCTCTAAATCCTATGATAATAACAGTTGGAATTTTATTATTCTTCTCCTTAGAAGGTTTGATTTTTGTGAAAAGTTTATAGACCTTATAGTTAACTCTTTTAATAATTATTGTTTATATATCCTCATTAATGGTAAGTCATGCGGCTTCTTTAAGTCTATAAAGGTGTGAGGTAGGGTGACCCTTGGTCTATTCATTATTGCCACTAAATATCTTTCTAAGTATCCAAACATTCTTTATATGGATCACTACATATATCATTTTATAAACAAGTGTGAAATGAGCATATCTCGCTTGGCTTTTGCAGATTACATCATCATCTTTTTTAATGGCTTTATTACATCTATTAAACTTATCAAAAAAGTTTTAAAATACCTTTCAAAGTTAAAGTGGCCTTTATTTCAACCTTAACAAAAGTTGTTTTATTTTAGGGAAAGGTGTGAGTTCCTCTCAAGTTAATAAGATCATTAAAAATCCTCAATGTACTCATCAAATCCCTCTTTATTAAATATCTTGGGTTGCCCCTTTTCAAAAGGAAGAAACGTCCTCATTTATTTGATGATGTTTTTTGTGGAGTGCGAAAGAGGTTGGATAGCTGGGGCTTTAACTTGCATTTAATGGGTGGTGGATACACATTAATCAAATGTGTGTTATACTCCCTTCCACCCAATGTATTTTTACCAATCCATAAATCCTACTGCTGTTGTGTACCTTATATCATAGCATATTATTAATAAATCTGTAATAGTTCAAAGTCTTCCTTCCATTGGTCCTCTTGGAATAAATTTTGCTACCCTATTGATGAAGGAGGGCATGGTTGCAAATACTTCTTAGACTTAGCTCACTGTTTCTAAATTAACCTTTGGTGGTCCTTTTGCATGTGTACTAATCTATGAGCCAAGATCTTAAGTAGGAATTTCTACCTTAATTTTTATTTTCTTTAGCCTTGTTTAAAAGCAGTGACTCCTCAGTTAGGAAAGGATATGTAAAGTGAAATTGATTGCAGAGGCTTTGATTAAGTGTGGTTTGGGTAAAGAAGACATCTTTTTATGGCAAGACAATTAGCTTGGGTGTGGCTCACTTATCTCCTTACTTAATTCTTATTCCACTTCTTCTTGGAAAGTTCATCAATTTTTCAATGGTGTGGTGTGGAATATATAATTACTTCTGGGGTTTACTCCCCCCTACTTAGTTGATCTAATCTCCCAACTTAAAATATTTAAGAATTTGGATAATAAAATGATGTTCTCTGTGATGGATAATAGTTGCTTTTATTTTAAAGAAGTCTGGAATCAGTTTCGTAATAAGAATGCGATAAATAATAATTTTTTCTTCTCTTGGGCATAGCTATATCTCCACCCTTCTGAATTCTATCTTAGAAGATCATCATAATTTCTTACCTATGGATTGTAACATTTAATGTCTTGGTATATCTTTAGCCTCTAAATGAAAATGTTGCTCTAAGATTGAGGAGGTTCATCACCTTTTTGTTCAATGTAGTGGTACTTTCATTTAGAAATGGAAGGATTCAATCTTCAATAAAAATTTCTTTTAACCTGATATTCTTTAAATTTGCTTATAAGAAATTGGTTGGCCCTTACTGCCATTAATTCTAGGAATCATATTATTCATATTGTATTATCTCTTATTCTATTATTCATTTGGAATGCTAGGAATAGCACGAAGCATTGGAATATTAAGATGGATCAATCTTCTATCCTTTTTTAATATTTCTCAAAAAATTAACTTCTTAATTAGAGCCGATTTAATCGGTTCTAAATGGTTTAAAAGCTTTTGGCATGCTCTATCTTCATTTGCTTTTTCGAATTTAGATCCTCATGATCCTTACTTTGTTAAGGTGAATTGGTTTGCTATTGGGGTGGGTGAAATCCAATACAAATGGCTCAGTGACTAATATATCTGTCAATTTTTGTGGCATCTTGAGAGACCATAAGTGTGATTCTTTAATTGGTTTTGTTTGTTCGATTAATACTTCTTCCAATATATATATTGATTTATTTGTGCTGAAAGAGAGCTTACTTATAGCTATTTCTCTTAATTTTCGTAATGTGTGGTTTAAGTTAGATACTACATTGTCAGTGTAACTCTATTTAAATTTTGGTTTGAATGATAATGCCAATTGTCACGTTTTCTATATATTGCGTGAGATTTGTTATCTTTTGAATTCTATTAATTGAAAGATGTCACATATTTTCAAGGAAGGTAATATTCTTTTGTTTTTTTTTTTTTTTTGAGAACTTAGGGTCTCGCCCTCTGAATTATCAATTATTATCCTATGTTGATCTGGATAGATGTCTCAAAAGCATGATTTTTTTGGACAAAATTGGTTTTATCTTTGATCTTGTTAATTTTTTTATGCTTGGACGTGTTAGCCGGTCTATTTCGTTATTTGTATAGCTTGTTTTGCTGAACTGATTATGTTTAGGGCTTATTTTGGTATCTCGTGGTTCTTTGCGGGTTTTTGTTCGTGTTTCTTATTTTTCTTGCTGGTAAAATCATTGTACCATGAGCTGGCTTTATTTCTTTTTCTTTACTATATTTTTGTTTTTTGTTCTTAGTCGGTTTGTCAGCTCTGTGGTTGGGCTGTTTTGGTCGCCATACTAGGTTTTATTGGTTGTGGGATTATTTTATCGTATTAACCTTACTAGCTTTATGAGGTGGTTTTTTTTCCCTTTGTGGAGGTGCTCTTGATTTTGAGCTCTGTGGTTTTCTTTTTAGGCTCTGTGGTAGTGGTTGCGCTTTGTTCTCTGGCCATTGTTGTTAGGTCTTCCTTTACTTATTGTTGACCTCCATTTGTTATTCTTAGGAAATTTTTTTGCTCCCTTATGGTCATGAAAAACTGTCCTCGTATACCTTATGATTTATTGCTTTAGTTTATTCTATTTGCTTACTTTGGTTCTCCATGTTGGTTTCAGATTTTTTCTTCTCCTTAAGTTTTTATACTTCATGTTATTTTTTTTTTCATCTTATTTTATCACTTCATTTTCGTTAGCTTCCTGCTCCTTTTGTTTTTTTAGCTTTGTTGTTTCTGCTTTGTTATAGCTCCTTGCAGGTTCCTGTTGGGATCTTCTAGCTCTTTTGTCTTTCTCGATTCCAACTACTTCTTGTGCGTTTGACAGTTCAGTGTGCTACTTTTTGTAGTTTTCTTATTTTTTTTTGGAGTTTTTTGTGTGTTGTATTCCTGGGGCCGGATCCACTATGTTTTTATTTGCGTGTGTTATATTTTGTGTAGTGGGGATCCTCATTCCGTACTTTATATTATTTATTTTGAATATATAAAATTCAATCAGGGTTTGTAGAAAAAAACAAACTCACAATAGCTAAACTATTTTCTTAAGCTTGATTTTTGAATTTAAAAAAACAAATCAAACTACAATATTGATATACAATTCATGTCAAAGGCTGGGATTTCAATTTAAGATCTAGTTATTACTTTGCGACTCTCTCGATGCTTGATATTATCTTCTGATTGGTTGGTGTTCAATACTTAGTAATAATCTCAGCTAGAAACTTATAACTCTAAATGAGATCGAAGCTAATCAACCTAGTTCACCGATAAGGTTTAAACATAAAATATGAATGGAACATATCAACTAAGTTTAATCAAATCATATGGTATACTATGAAACCTGAATTATTAAATTACACACAATAAAACATGGAAATGAATTGTTTTTTAAAATTTTTCGTCACAATTCGTTGAGCGAATAGTCTAACTCAACAACATAAAAGGATGTGAGAAATGACAAAACGAGAATTATAAGGGACATTTTTTTATTATAACTATAATTGACAGACTTTAATTGTCCACATTGCACATATATCGATCCATAATGCTCAATCAGACCTTTTCTAATCTCTTACTTGTCGACCAACCTAACTGCTAGTTGGCATACACAAACGACAAACTGATGAAAGCTCGGAACAATTTACTTGAAAACGAGCAGCGGAAGATCTTTAATAGATATCCATTTGACTTCAGTATGATATTGTTTATTCTAAGCTTGCAAAATATATTACTTATAGAAATATATTATATATTGTATTTAAAAAAAGGAATATGAAGGTTGAGAGGGACTTGCGGTACATGAATCTATTATGCAACAGTGAAACTTTGTGAATGGATTAGTGATTAAATAATCAAAAGAATTCGTCAATTCTTAAAATAATTAATAAAGTTTATGTTTTTAGCTTATCATTTCAAAGCGAACAAAGACTCATAAAAATTAAAATCACATTTAGAATACTTTTGAGTATATTTTACGAGAAGAAGTATGTTTAGATTAGTATTGATTTTTGCTATTAGGGATTTGTATCTCATAGCTATACCTGAATTGAGGATAACTTTAGCAAACAATTATAAACAATGTGGTGAAAAATTTTTAAAAAATCATTCGCAATCTTTTCTCCTCGAATTAAGTAAATATAATCCTTTTTTTTTTTTTTTTGAGGGACCTATGGGGCTATGGATTCGTGGCCGGCATGAGAAATATTCACAATTTATTTAATAATATTTATTTTGTGCCCATAATATATGTTAAATTTATGAATCCTAAGCTCTTCTGAAATTCAAATTCCAGCAAGATAGCTTATTTTAAAAGGAATTTAAAATTGTTATACAATAGCTCTGATTTTTTATTATTTTTTTAGCGAGTTGAATTTAACTCTTTCTATTTACTCGCCTATAAGTCAAATGGATGTCGGCACACATCTCAAGGATATTGGATGGTCAACAATAGAGGCGCACAAGTGAGGATCCGGACAGAGCAAAGAACTAGTCATTTGATTTTATGGTTTGGTCGTGCGACGTAATGAGATGACCGACGGAATCGTTTGTCTAGGAGAGTCTATCGACCGGTGGATTTCCCAATCATAATACCACTATTAATGGTCCACATGTCTTGATCGAGCAACCATAAATCTCTACAAAGAAGATATGGTCGACTGTTATAGCCAGCCAACCACATATACGGCGAACAACTGACAAAGCCGACCGACCACAAGTCTTCAGGCGATTGACCTGACGCCGCAATTCATTACATTACCAGGTAATTTGAATTCATATGTTTAATACAGTTATGAAATCTGCTCTTTCTTACCTATATTGTATTCTCCGACCCTTATAAACAGGTCATCACATCAATAAATGCACCGATTTTTTGGTTCTCACACCTCATAATTCTCGCCATACTCCTCTCTCTCTCTCTCTCTCTCTCTCTCTCTCTCTCTTCTCGCCATACTCACTTCTCTCCTTGCAAGCTCTAACTCTCACTATGTGTTTCACTAGAAGACAATTTTGGATTCAACATCCTAAAAGATAGAGCAATGAGTGTAGACATGTTACATGCGAGAAGTAGAGCGAACTACAAATGAGTAACACAATAGAAGGATACATCGCAGAAGGAGTTCAACAAGAATCAGTGGACCGAGAAATTTGATATACCTAAAATTTATAATATTTTATGCACATTTTTATACATATTTTTGATGGGGTTGCACTTTAATGGAATGTATTTGTGTGTTTTTTCTTTCAGGTACACTTAAGTGGACTTAATATGTCAAAAGGAGTGAAAAGGGATCAAATTTGGAGCAAAAAATGAAGAAGGTGTTAAAATGAACTGTGGCACCTAAACGCCAAAACCCTGCACTTAAGTGCCAGGTAGATAGTTTATAATTTTAAAGAATTTTGGAGAATTTTGAAGAAGTGTTTGAGGCATCCTTTGGTACAAAAGTGCGTAACTGATCAAGGGCACCAAAAGACATTCAAATTTCACTTGAATGAATGCATCTCTTGGGTAGATTCATTAAATATTGACACATTTTGAAGAGACATCAAGACACCTTTTGAGAAAATATAAAAGGACTTGAAGAGAAGTGTGTGTGTAGAGAGAGTAGAGAGGCTGTTAGAAAGTAAAATTAGTGTGTTTAGAGAGTAAGGAGTTGTAGGATTCTTACTTAGGGTTTCTTCAAACTTTTCTCCTTCCTAGTGAAAGTGAAGGTGAGTAGGCATTCCTTAATAAAAAATCAATTATTTTAGAGAGATTTAAACCATCTTAGGTTGGGCGACTAGTCTAAGGGAGTCTTGTAAAAAGAAAGAAAGAGATTAAAAGGAACTTCAAGAGTTTAGTGGAGAGAAACTTGAGATAAGTTTTTATCTTTGTACTTCATTTGATTTTAATTGAGACTTCTTGTGTTTACTACGTGATTTTTACTTTTAAAACCACTTGTTGTGTTTTCTCCATGGATTCTGAGTAGTCTTATTTATGTTTTTCCTTAAAATGAAGAGTAATTAAATGTTGAATGAAAGTTGTGGAAGTATTGATCTTTAATATTGGAAGAAGTTGTGTTGAGTTAATTCTTGCACTTCATTTACTTCTTGATTTGGCTAATTAAGTTGTTAACATTTACTGTGAGAACATGTAAGATCTTAGTAGGTATTGTCTCATTCAACAATAGGTAGGAATCACATGGGATTATTTGGATGAGAGAGTAATTCAGATAATCTTTTTGCAAATAAATAGGGAAATATACTTTAATGGGTGTAGAATTAGAGACTTTAGGATGACAGATTAAAGCCCCTAATTTGGTTTATTGTTTTAGGTTTTGATGCAAGAGTTAGCCCCCAAGTGGAGGGAAAGGAGGGAACTCTAGAGTGAGAGCTAGTATCTTCCCTACCTAACCCATCTTAAAAAATATTCAATCTTTAAACTAGCTGATGTTCTTTATAACATCTCTAGTAAGCGTAAAGAATAATATTGCTCCTATTTGGCACAATACATTTTGAATATTTTCACAATAGAATTCTTACACTTATTACTTATTCGTGATAAGGAAAAGAGTATTTTCATCTATACTTCTTTAATCTTACAAAAATCTCATTATATTTAGTAAATTGTTTACTTTATTTCATAATTTAAGAAAAAACTAAAAAGAATAGAATTTTTAAAGTTATTTGAAAATCTAAAACTATTTAAGTAAGAGTCTTTTCTAAATATAATTTTTGTTCTATAAACCTTTTAATCTTTTAAATTTCCAAAAGTTTTCCCCGTGGGATTGATATTTCGAAGTTTAATCAGAAAGTCTTATATTACTTGATAACGAGAAGTATACTTGCATAGAATCCCTAGATTATAATATCACTGTTGTATTCTTATTTCTATCAGAATCAAGTTTTTGGTATCGTTGTAAAGAAGAATATTTTATATCAAAAATATAAGTTTAATTAGATTACCATAAGTATAATTTTATCAGTATTCATCTGGTAGTGAAGAAAATCGGGATCAAGTTTTTGGCGTCATTGCTGGGGAATGAAAATTAAATTGTGTTTTCTTTGGATTTAAATTTAAAAGAAAAATTAAAATGAATTTTTAGAAAAACAAAATTTTTTATTTTTAGAAAATCTTATTTAAACCTTATCTGTTTAAGTGTGTTTTTGTTTTTGTTTTTATTTTTATTTTTATTGTGGTGTTGTAATAATTTATGCAAACTTCAGGTCCTAAAGGACTTGTGCTCTACGATTTTGAATTAGAACGAACTATTAAAAAAATTTTAAAAATTAAAAATATAGAAAATTTCAAAAATTTCAAGAAATGGAAAATTAAATTAATTAAAATGCTGAAATTCATCATAAATTAAGACTTTAACCGATTTTGCAAACCCTACAGTGTATGTAATTCGTGGTAGTATTCAAAATCTTGTTGTAGCTGCTAATTCTTTTTAACTTAAACCTGCTATTTATTCAGATGACATCTAACAATCAGTTTTGGGGATCACCAACTGAAGATTCAAATTTACATCTTGTGAATTTTCTAGAATTGTGTACTACATTTAAATATGATGGTGTTTCTGATGATGCTATTCGTCTTAGGCTTTTTCCATTTTCACTTAGGGATAATGCTAAGATATAATTGAATTTTGTAGCACCTGGATCAATTAGAACTTGGGGTGATTTATCACAGAAATTCCTTGCTAAATATTTTCCACACTTAAAAACTACGATGCTTAGAAATAATATTACATCTTGTTTTCATTTTGAAGGGTAATCTATTTACAAAGCTTGGGAATGATTTAACGAACTCTTAAGAAATTTTCCACACCATGTTGTGCCAGATTGGTTTACTATTCAAACTTTTTATAATGGATTAGCTGGATCTCTTAAATCTATTGTCGATGCCGCTGCTGTGGTTCATTGATGTCTAAACTATTTCCTGAAGTTTATGTTTTAATTGAAAAAATGACTACTAATAATTTTCAATGGCTTTATGAAAGGGTACATCCTAAAAAGGTAGCCAATATTCAAGATTCTAAGGCTTTTTCCATGTTAGCAAATCAAGTTGCTACAATTTCAAAGAAAATAGACCAATTTGGAATGAATTTTTCTCAACCAATTTCAATGTTTGAAGAGAATTAATTAGGACAAATGGTAGATTCTCAAACATCAATTGAGACTTTAAATGATATAAACAACAAGTCAAATAACCCATATTTGAACTACTATAATCCGGGTTGCAAAAACCATTCTAAATTTAACTGGAATAATAATTTGGGTGGTATTAATCAGCAATGGGGAAGCAACCAAGTAAACTCATTGGGGAACTGGAACAACCAAGGAAATATTAATTAAAAACCTACCTATCCTTCAGGTTTTAATAATAATCCACAATTTAAGGATAAAAAGATGTCTATAGGAGAAGTGGTGTTACAAATGGGAAATCAGTTACAAAGTAAAGGAGCTGCTACAAGAAATATTGAGAATCCGTTAGGACAAATTGCAAATTTTTTAAGTAATAGAACCCAAGGATTACTTCCTATTAATACATAAGTAAATCCTAAAGACCTGAATAAACAACAACTTAAGGTTGTTCAACTCAGAAATGGAAGAGAGTTGGAAGGCAGAGTTCAAAAAGAGATTGAAGTTGAGAAAGAAGAAATTAAAAAATATAAAGAGGACACTCCAGAAGATTTTGAGAGACCTTTTTCTCCACTTAAGATTGATTGAGAAAAACCGACACCACCTTCATTTCCTCAAAGACTTTGTCAACAAAAGTCAGATAAATAATTTTCAAAATTTCAGGAAACCTTTAAGAAGCTCACGATTAATACTCCTTTTGCTAAAGCTTTAGCACAAATGACAAGCTATGTGAAGTTTATGAAGGATATTCTTAACAAAAAAAGAAAGTTCAAAGCTAATAAGACTATTTCACTTAGTGAGGAGTGCGGTGCTATAAATTTGAAAAAAACTTCCTGAAAAGCTTAAAGATCCTGGAAGCTTCACAATTCCATGAGCAATTAGAGATAGATTTTTTTGAGAAGCTTTATTTGATTTGGGAGCCAATATTAACTTTATGTTATTATCTATATTTAAAAGACTGGGATTAAGAAAAATATCTCCTACAACTGTAACCTTGCAATTAGCAAATCGTTCTATAAAATATCTTAAAGGATTTGTAGAAGATGTTTTGGTGAAAGTGGATTGATTTACTTTTTCTGCTGATTTTATTGTGTTAGATATGGAGGAAGATAAAGAGATACTTGTCATTTTAGGGGGACATTTTCTAGCAACAGACAAAGAAATGATAGATGTGAAAAAAAAAGGAATTAACTATTCATGTTAATGATCAAATGATTACTTTTAATATTTCAAAATTAATGAAATACCCTGCAAATGGTAAAGATGATGAATGTTTCAAGATGAATGTGATGAGATATCTTAGTGAATGTCATTTCAAAACAACTTATGAAGAGAAATCAGAAATGAAAGAATAGGAACATGAGCAAGAAGTGGAACTAGAACATATTAATGATTTTATTGAAGAAGATTCAAATTTTTTTCAAGAAAGTTTTGAAGTTTTGGACATGATAGAAAAAGACTAATCTTTTTATCTATCATATGAAAAACCTCAACTTGAATTGAAGTTATCCAAAGCATTTAAAATATGCCTTTTCAGGTGATTCCTCAACTTTGCTGGTTATAATTTCCTCGAACTTAACTTCAGATGAAGAAGAGTGTTTGCTAAAAATTTTGAAGAAATATAAGAAATCCTTTGGGTGGACAATATCTGATATTAAAGGAATCAGTCCTTCAATTTGTATGCATAGAATCCTGATGGAAGAAAAATACAAACCTAGGGTAGATCCTCACAGTTATTGAGTGTTTTCTTTGTTTGATGTATTATTTGTATTTTTTTGTTGCTTAATTAAGTCTTATTCTTCCTTAATTATCATTAACAACATTTAAAAAATGAATCAAACTGAAGTTTGGAAAGAATTTGAACGAAGTGATGTTCGGCGAAAATTGAACTAGCGCCGAAAGACGCTGTTTTTAGCGTCGAACAGCGCCGCTATTCAGAAAACAGTTTCTCATCTTTAAATTCGATTTTTGGCGGTTCTAGGCAGTAAATCTTCCATTAGAACTCCCAAAAACCACCCCTAGACGCAAGAACTACCCAAGGAACGAAGAGGAAGATCCTAAATCTTGTCCAAATGGATTCTAACTCGATGGAAACTTCATGATTTTAAGTTTTCAACCATAAAAAGTTCGTTAGTTTCGAGGTGCAACATCTATTCAACAAAATTATCTTAAAAATTAGATTGATTAAGGAACGAGGCTTTATGAATCGAGGTATGAATTCTCCTACCACTAGAATTGATGAAATTATAGTTTAGAGCGGTTCTGAAGGAGTTCTATGCAAATCTTCAAGGAACAACTAAGGATCAGTCTATGTGCGAGGTAGGTTTGTCACATTTTCTCCTGCAAAGATTAATGATTTATACATGATTAAGAATTTGTCAATCTGCCATTATTCAAATTTTGCCCCGACGAAGGACAATATGAATGATATATACAAATATTTAACTGATAAAATTGATGAATAGGAGATAAGAGATAGCATGTATGTGAGTTTCTCGACCACACTGCTAAATCCTATGTTGAAACACTTACATTATTTCATATATGCAAAATTGCTCCCAACTATGAAAATCAGTAAAGTAACTAAGGAGTGTGCTATTTTGAACTACTCTATTAAAATGAGGATGCCTATTAATGTTGGTTCAATAATTGTTAATTCTTTTTTTGGATTGATTGTTCATGGATCAAAGTATGGGCTTGGACATCCTTCCACCATATTTCTCCTTTGCAGTCAATCACAACTGCCATATGAGAACTGGGAAATACTACTTCTACCTTGGAAGCCTATAGACCCAACAGATTCATATAATAACCAGGCAGTTGGTGATATGAATGACATGAGCATTATTGAAGATCAACCATCCCAGAGGTCAACACCCATTCCTCCTTACTTTCTTGAAAGTTTACAGCTTATCTTGAAGAAAATTAAGAAATTGGAGAAGGAAGTACAACACCTGATGAATGCAATCAACAATCTATCTGATTTCCTTGATCATCTGGATTGGAGAATGAATGACCACTTTGATCATTCTAGATATCTTGAAGGAAGTTTGATGCGATTAATGAAAAGGAAAGTTTAGATTGAAGAGGATTCCACTGAAGAATTTCCCTTTCGTCCATTCTACAATCTGTTCATTCACGCTCAATCAATTGGAGATCTTAGAGTTGATAATAGTTCTGAGAAAGAATAAAAACCTGATTATTGTATTTCTGTGTTTGTGTATCTGATTGCTTTGTTTTGCTTTGCTTGGATGTTATATTTGAACTTGCTTTCTTATTTAATTTTTAGTGTTATTGTGTTGTGATTGTGATTGACGTTGAATTTTAGAATTATATGGTTTAATAATGTGTAATATCTAGTGTTATGCGTATGTGTCTGAAACATGGATTTTATATATGAAAGTGAGGTTTTGTGTTTTTGTGTTAAAAAATATCATTTGCCATGGCTTCAGAATTTTATTAAATGCTTAATTATACTAATTAGACGTCAAAGCGGGTTTGAAAAGATCGAAATTGCAAAAGAAAGTCAGAAGCCTAGTTTTTGAAGTAGCGCCGAAGGGCGCTATCACCAGTGTCGGACCGTGTCAAAAGACAAAGAGTTTGGCCATAAGAGCAGAAAAATGTACCAAACGGCGCTCCCACTAGCGCCGGCAGCGCTCAACCAGGAAAAAGGCCTAAAACTCCAAATTTTCATGATTTAACCCTGGGACCCGCCATTTTTTCCTAAACCATTGTCTTCAACTTCCAACCAAGACCGATTTTCACACCTAGGGCTCACTAGCATTTGGATTTGAAGCAATTTCGTGGCCGAAAAAGTTCGAATTTCATCTTCTATTGGTAAGAGCTTCACTTTAACCTAAAATTTTTCAAATTTGACCGTGGAAATCTCCTACATTAGGAAGATTTGAAATTTTGAAGTTTTTGAGAAACTTTAGAGATTTTTCATGGATTTTGAATTTTTTTTTTAAATTTACCTTGGAGTCTATTACATTGCAATTTTAAAATTGATTTGGATAAATTTGATATTTTTAGACAAATGGCTCCAAGAATTTCAAAGGGGAAGAGAAAATTTGAGCATGATGAAAGCAAATTTGTGAATTTCAAGGCTTATTCGTGCTTTAGTACATTTCTTAGCAATATGAAATGTATTCAAGAGAAAGCCTTTGAATGTCCTGGAGGTATGTTAAAGAACTTATTGTGAATCATCAATGAGAGGTTTTCTGTTATTTCACTGCTGAAACGATTCTGGGTATTGTTAGAGAGTTTTATGCAAATCTTTATTATTCTGAGAGTGAATACATACTGGTTAGAGGCCACATGGTTGAATTCACCCCTGCTTGCATTAATACATTTTATCATTAGAGCACCTTTTTCTTGTGAATATGAAAATTTTCTTATTATAAATGAAGCATTGGATATGATTGTAAACTTTTTGACTGATGGAAAAGAGGAGTGGAAGGTTAAACAAAGGCTAAAAGTTAACATCCCCCTTTGTACTTTGAATCATGTATCAAAAGCCTAACATTATTTCATTTCTGCAATACTTTTGCCTACCAACCATCACAGTGAGGTTACTATAGATAGAGCTATTCTGAATTATAGTATTCAGAACATGAAGAATATTAATATTGGGGCAATTATTCATAAAAGTATTTTGACGAGATCAAAAGGAGAGACTATAGGTGAACTAGGACACCCAACCTGATTCATGCCTTGTGCATTCAGTCAGGTGTAGCAATTGAAGATAATGATGAGGTAGTCTATCCCCTGAAGCCCATTACTAAACTAAATTTGAAAACCTATGAAGCCCATCTAGGACGAAAGTGGAGTAAGAAAGCTGATGAGCCTTCTTCTAGTCATGAGAGACCATCTACATTTGGAGAGCCTACTCTGCATGATGTTATGGATCTGTTGGAAAGGTTGAACACCAGAGTAGATGGACTAAAAGTAAGGAACAAGATAAATAATGATTATCAAGTGCGGTGGAGAGAATATGAGATAGCTTGTCATGTCGCACATATGAGATTTTTCAGGGGAGACACTAGTACTATATTTCCTACTTACCCTGAGTATACTCCATACCAGCCTGAAGAACCTGATGATGGTGGAGCCCCAGCAGATGAAGATTGGTACGATATAGTTTTATTTTCATTTCATTTTGTATTTGTGTTTTGTATATGTGATTTACCTAAGACTCTTTCTGATTAGTATCTGTGATGTAGTGTGTATTTGGTTGTACTTGTAAGCAGACTTTATGTTGATTTGTGATGTATGTGATGTTATAGTAAAGTTTTCATGTGTTTGGTTTGCTAGTCTAATTTGTTATAGTAAGAGTTGGATGTTAATATTGTGTGCATTGTTTATGTTGCATGTTTTTAAACTTCTTCTCTTATGAATTTCTAACCCATATTTGTGTATAGAAATGCTCTTAATTATTTCAGGCCTACTGCTCTACTTTATAAAAAAAACCTGCTTAAACTTAAAGGTATGAAATGCCCAACATATTGAGGTATGAGTTATATGTTTATATCTTTTCTTTCTTCCCATGTTAATTGTATTGATATTAAAAAATTTAAGTTTGGGGGAGAGAAAGAATGAACTATTAATTGTTCTCATTTAAAAATATTTTCAAAATTTTAACATAATTTCCTGTAATAGAACTCAATTTCAAATACCTGTATTTTGATTTTATTTAAGTATTTTATCAAATTGAATGAAAGTATTTGATAATGAAAAGTAATTTTGTAGGCTAAGATATTTGGTATAAGAGAATAGAACTATATTCAACGATTCAAAGTAAGAAAAACTGCATGTTTTAAATATTAAGAATCTTAAAACTTTATGTGATAGGAAAGGATTGAGACTCTATGATGAATCATTAATAAGCTAAGGAAATGTCTATAAGGTAAAGAAATGTGGTAAGTTTCAAATTTAGGATGAGAAGGATGAAGTTCAAAATTATTAAAGGCTATCCAGATATAGTAATCATCACTTAAAAGAAAAGAAAAGAAAAGTGAGGAGATGCCTAATAAAAAATTGGCTTCACTTAGACCTAACTAAAGGGAAAAACTTAATTACTTTCCTGAACTTATATGTGTGGATTAACATCCTTACTAGTAGTGTTCTCATAAACTTCATTTCATGTAATCCTTTTAAGTGTCTTAATAGGACAATCTACAGTCATTTTTGAAATGAATAAAAGACTAGAACTCTTAGACTTAACTACTAGATAGTCTTACACCTGCGGAATTTACTTAAATTATTTAAAGATTATTCTGAAAATCTTACTATTGTACTTATCTAAATAAAAATTATGGTATTCTAGAAAGAAAGTTCATTGCAGTGGATCATTATTTTATGTATTAACTAAAATTACTTGAGGAAAAATAATAATTAAGTTTGGGGGATCTTGATCCACTGAAAATTTGATAGCTTTTTACAATCCATTTCATGTCTGTTTTTGATGATATTACACTTTAAAAAAAGGTATTTTTCATGATTTCATGCAGGTACAATGATTTTAGGCCTTTGGATAAAAAGGAAATGAAAAGGAGCAAATTTGAAGCAAAAAGGGACAAAAGTGCATTTTATTGAACTATCACCAAATGTCAATGTCACCAACACCGGACCACACTATTTTACAGAGAGTTGCGACCGTATTGGTGGAATAATGCGTTGAACGACACCCTATCCAACATTGAACCGCACCCTATCCTGATTTTAAACTAGATTCAATGTATTTGGCCTGATTTTGGAGGGTTGCTAAAGGAAACTCTTGGAAATTAGTTTTGGCCGAATTTAAACTCTTTTGGAACCAAGTTTAGAGAGGAGAGAAGAGTTTAGAGTGTAGAGAGAGTTGTCGGCACTATTTTTTAGGTCGTGTGTTTTATTTTGAAAAAGGGGGTCGCCTACGGAAATTGTGCGGCGAATTTCTAATCTAATTTAAATAAATAATTTGAAAAGTAGTATTTGATTTTGAAAATAATTTTAAATTTGAAGATTTTAAGATATGAAATCAAACCGATCTCACATCCCAAATAGTTTATATAAACGAGCACCGCACCACAAACCGTGTATCTATCCCTAAGGATAGACATACTGCTTGACGGTGGCGCTCGATTAAATAAACTAAAAGATTTGTGACATCCATTTGGTCTGCGAACCAATTTTGTAAACCGACAAATTCCCCTGCTTAATATGAAAACATTAAACAGGGTTTATATTACTCAGGTTCTTTAAAATTCCTATAAGGGCAAGCCCCTATAGTTAATTACATCTTAAGTGACGGGAATCACCTAAGAAAACTCTCGATAATAATCGCAATTTCGCTCTCAAGAATTTCAAAGTTTAAGTTTTCAAGGGATTGAATTTTGGAATTTCAATAGGGAGTGGATCAAATTTGGAACATTTTGTTTTGGGAATTCAAAGGAAGAAAGGTAGGAGAAATTACGGACTCGAAGCGAACTTCGGTAATTTCCCGACTATCCTATTGTTTGGCTTGAATTTAGAAAAGTCCTAATGTTTATTTAATGTTTTGATCTTGCCAATTTTAATTAATTAGGACTTATATTTATATGATAGAATCATACAAATAGCCTAGAAGTTATGAGGGTTTATGTCGTACCCAACGACTACCTCGGAATCCTAAGACCGGTTAGGGCTTAATTTACATGACATGATCATGCAAATGCTTAACGAGGAGTTGAGGGTTTATGTTGCACTAGGAAAACTACCTCGAAATCCTATGGCTTAGTTATTTAATTCTAGGAATGGTCTGCTGAAGTAGACTCAGGTTTTGCTAATGACGATGGTCGTGCTGCCCACCATGCTCCGAGCTCCTTATTGTTGCAGAGGTTTAGTTATAGAAGTTATAAATCAGGAGATGAGAAAAGTGTTTTGGTTTAGAGAGAATCTTAATTTCTAAGTGTCTTTGTGTTTTAATTAAAACAAATCTTAAAGTTGATTATAACGACACCGGTTAAGATCCCACGGTTCCATCCTTCCGGCATCGTTATTTTTATCGGATTCACTTAGTCCGTATGAATTTGCTAAACTCAACTGAATGAGTTCCACACTTTCATTTAAACCGTGGGAAATCCCGTTAGAAACACGTAGGTTACATCATCCGAGGTATTCCCGATCATCCAACAAGACGTTTTAATTTAGTTGTAATTGTAGTTTTGTATTCTGTTTGTGATTAAATTTTGAGTTATTTTATATTCTGAAATGTTGTGGCGGTGAATTTTATCTTGCAATGACTTTTAATTTAGTTTTGGTTTCAGCTTTAGGGACTATCCTAAAGGTGTGGGTTTTCATGCAATGATTGTTTATCATGCAAGAAAAGTAAGTGCGATGCGATTAAATAAATTGCAATAAGGTAAATTGCAATAAAATAAAAGCGTACCCGGAGAGTCTTCCCGTCATCCCAAGCCGCACTTAAAACACGGTTAGAATATTTAAGCAAGTTCCTAGGTAAAGCTAAGGGAAGGGTTATGGTTTTCTACCAAATTCCTAACCCTATAATCTAGTCATTTCCTATGACGTCTAGGTTCTTGTGTTTTGGTTTGAGGACGATTTTCTTCATCAAAGAATAATTAAATTTAGTTGTTCTTGTAAACATCCTATCATATTGAGGAAGTGCTTAAGAAGAATCTTAAACATCTTTTCAATATTGATAGGATTGTTTTAAGTCCAAATGGATTTAATCAATCGAGTGAAGTAATCGTCCGAGGTTTAGTTAAGTTTTGTTGTTATCTTACTCAGTGAACTAGGATATTTGAATGTCCTATAAGTGAAGTAACATTTCATTTAATGTTCTTTTTAGGAGTTATGATAATTAAAGTTTTCGAGGGCAGATTGGTGTTCCGATGATTTGTGATTTAGTTTAACTTCAGTTAAAGGGTTTAAATTTGGAATAGTGTTCAAGTTGTTTTATATTTAATTTCTTTATGTCTTAGGTGATGTTATTTAATTCAATTTAATTTAACTTTACTTCAATTTAATTTAGTTTAGTTTAGTTTTAATTTTAATTTAATTTTGATTTAATTCAATTTAGTTTGACTTGATGTTAAATTAATTTAGTTTAATTTGATTTAATTTCCTTTAATTTAATTTAATTTTGTTTAGTTTTAATTTAATTTAATTTAATTTAATTTAATTTAATTTAATATGTTTTAATTTAATTTAATATTTTTTAATTTAGTTTAATTTAATTTATTTATTTATTTTAATTTAATTTAATTTATTTATTTTAACTTAATTTATTTATTTATTTTAATTTAATTTACTTAATTTTTTTGATTTAATTTAATTTAATCTTTAATTTAATTTTATTTTTAATTTTAATTTAATTGAAAATTTAAAAAGAGTTTGATAATTTAACTTTTTAATTTAATTTAATGATTAAGTCCTTTAACATCTTAAATCATTTTAATTAAAAATTAAATATTATTGAGATGATTAATTTAGGGATCTTTAAATTAAAGAATAAATCTCTTCCTAATAATATCCCTATTTTAATAATTCCAATTTTATTATTCTTCCAAATTTAATCAATTATTTAATTAAGGTTTATTTCAATTATTTTTAAATTGTTTAATAGGTTTCTATCCTTTAATTATTTAAGTTTCAATCATCCAAATCAGATTAGGATCAAATATTTTACTTGTTAATTTTTTTTATTAAACCTAAAGTTTTAATTAAGGGTTAAATTTTTAATTACCATTTTGCCCTTCAAGCTTAATAATTTCATAACTCACTAAATTGAACTTAAATGAACTTGAAATTTTTATGTGACTTCACTCATATGTCAATAAAGACATGAGAGGAGAAAATGTGATTTTTCTATATTTAATTTATTTATATAATTATTTTTGGTGGAAAATAGGAATTTCCAAGGAAAATTTAATAATATGACCAAGGGAAAGTTTCTGTCTTTAAGAAAATTATGGGACATTCTTAATGACGAGAGGACCACTTGGACCAATTTTGGTGATTTTTTAAATTATATTATTTTTATTATAATTATTTTAAATTTTGGAGTATTAATTAATTTAAAAATAAAGTAAAGGTTGAAAAATGGAATTTATATTTTTCAAAAATCTCTCTAATATCAAGGAAATCAGAGAATCAATTTTTGTAATTTTCTGATTTTTGTTCGATTTATTATAATTATTTTAGTGAAAATGCTAGAAAATACATTTTTTAATTTTAAAATTGCCCTAGGCTTTAAAATTTAATATCTCATTAAATAGACCTAAGAAAAATATGGGGTTTGTTCCTAAGTGATTAAAATTCAAAATATGACATTTTGGTGAATTTTATTATTTTTGTGATTTTTATTATTTTTTAATTATTAAAATATTAAAATAATACTAAAAAAATCAACTTTTTTAGAAAATTGAAATTTTAATTTTCTTAAATTCCCCTGATATCAGAGAGGCTCCAAAACCAATTTGGTGAATTTTTGAAAGGTATTTTGAAAGTTATGAATTTTTAAAGTTTAAAATGGCTAAATGGCTTAATCAACCCATTTAGTAGGGCTAACCAAGTCCAATTGACTTCAAATTTTTATGGTGGGTTCCTCTGATCCTAAAGTTCAGTGGAGAATTGATTTCAAGTCAATTTGATGTATGGTTAACTCTAATTAATTATGGATCTATTTTGGGTGTTTAAGCCAATTAGGGTTATTTTAAATGAACTAATTCAAAACCTATTTTTCCTAGGGTCCTCCGGTCATAAGAGACATCACCAAATTTTCCTAGAATTTATTTCACAACATGCTAATTATTGGAATTAAAATACTCAAAATAGTAACATGAATTTGAAAAATCAATAACTTCTCATAGGGATGGCCTCGACTTTGGAAAATTCGGGGAATGTTCCCAAATTCGG
The DNA here is from genome assembly GCA_022702705.1 of Papilionanthe hookeriana x Papilionanthe teres. Taxonomy (NCBI): domain Eukaryota; kingdom Viridiplantae; phylum Streptophyta; class Magnoliopsida; order Asparagales; family Orchidaceae; genus Papilionanthe; species Papilionanthe hookeriana x Papilionanthe teres. The sequence goes on along the minus strand of CM040426.1, from coordinate 124,271,652 downwards.
AGGCTTCAAAAGCCCTATGGTCTCATGCCATGGTGAATTTCCTATATGCATGGAGAATTAAAACAATGCAGAAGGGAAATAAATCATTAAAAATAAAATACTTGATGAAATTAAATAATTTCTTTTCCACATTATTCTCCTCTCTTCACTGAGCAAGAGAGTATTTTTATTTTATTTTTCTGATTTTTCTACACAAAGTTATGGATTTTTGAAGTTTAGGGGAATTAAATAAATCAAAAATACCCTAATTTTCTATTTATCCACGCAAAGACCGCGTCAACCTCGGCAGCTCCGAAACGCCGCGTGTCGCGCCCCCATTCGACGCCGCCATCTGACTCAGCGCTCCGGGGCCCCTCTGTGTCGTTCCATCTCCTGATCCGACGCGATCCTGGCCGTCCGTCCGCGCGTGTATTAAATGGACGACATCCTTTCATCGTCCCCAAGCGTCCTCACCCGAGAGCCGTCCACACTAAATCCCTAATATCTCACTCAATACTCAATGGATGTTTGTGTTCTTATGCTCTATGGATTCGTCTTGAAGAGACGAATACATCTATACGGTGATCATGCATTGAAATTAAAGCATTTGAAATGGAGGATCTCCAGAAGCTCGGGATGAAGAATTAGCTCATACCTTTGCTCAGAGAAGTGTGGCTTCAATCTGAGGGTTGTGTCACCTTCGATTGGATCCCAGCAAGCTCCGGATGAAGTCTCCTGGTCTGGTGAATTGCCTAGGTAGGATTTCGACCACAGTCGATCACAAAGCTTGGAGGTCGGAGCAACTCGGGTGGCATGGAGATGGGGCTTTTGCTCTGGTGGACTCCTTCTCTTGGTCCGGTGAAGGTGTAGGACCAATCAATTTGAGGATTGACCCACCGTGGAGAAGTGTCCTGGTTTTGGGTGGAATTTCGGCTGAGAAATCGGGTTCCGTTGGTGGGGATTAGGGCAAATTGACACCTGGGGATCAACCGCACTAAGAATGGAGAAGGGTTTGGAACAATTTTGCGCAGTTTCGGCAAGGTTTGTGCAACTCTCTTCTCATGGCAGCTGAGGGGGTCGGGTTTATATAGAGGAGGGCGGAGGGCCTCCCGTGGAGAGTTAGGGCTCGGGATCGACCGCTCTCGGGCATGGGAAGAACGGCCATGGTGACCATCGGGCATGGGGCGGCTCGACAAGGGAGAATTCTAAAGTTGGCTCACATGTGAGCTCTCGGCCATGGTGTTTTCAAGCGACCCAGGCGGCTGGCCGGCAGGCATGGGTCACCCTCAGGTCCAGGTGGGTCAGGGCTGGGGTTTAGTGTAGGCAATTGGCAAATGCCATGTGTAAAGGGTTTGAATCAAAATGGAATGGGAAAGGGCTAGTTTTGGGTCTAAATGGGTCAACCCTTGGTTTTGGGTTAGGTTCACCCTCCAAGGTAAATTTGGGCTGAAGGGAAAGTCACTTGGATCAGCTTGATTAGTGGGGTCAAGTCACAATCCAATTACAATTAAGTTTAAGCATGGTTTAGTGGAGTCATGGAAGTGGTTAATCAAGCTTAAGAGAATATGGAAAGGGCCTCCTCCTCTTGCCATCTTGGGTATGGTGAGGTGGAAAGTAGATTCCATGGCTCTCATGGCTCCCATGTGGCTTATGCATGGCTTCATGGCTCACCTTTGGCTTGGGAAAAGTTAAGTCAATTTCATGGAAATGGATTTAAGAAAAATTTTGGTATTTTGATGGGAATTTGTATGGGGCTTAATTTGGAATGGCTTCATGATGAATTTTCAAACTTAGGGATTGATTTTAATTAATGGCATGATGAGAAGAATTGTCATATGGGCTTTAGTATAAAATTTGGGCTTTTAGGAAGGTTTCATGTAGGTGGGCTTTTGGTTTAAAAATAGATTTATGGATGGGAATTTTGTAGAATTTTGGGCCAAATAATTGTTGGGTTTAACTCATAGATGTGTCATGAGTGACTTGAAGCAAATTGGGAGTGATTTGGGTTTGAATTGGGTTGAATTTGGGCTTCTTTGGTGAATGGGCCAATATAGGTCAAATTGGGCTAGCTTGGGCCAATGTTGGGCTAGGGTTGAAATTGGTGTAAAATAAATGTTGGGAAATGTTTATGGGAGTGTTTGAAAGAGGTTTTAACTATGGTTGGGCTTTGATTTTGGGGTTTGGGCTCATTTGGGTTAGGTTTGGGTTTAGGTCAAAATTGGGCCTTTTAACTTTGGGTTGGATTTGAGTGGGGTTTGGGTCTAAATTTTGGGTAAATCATGTTATGGTTTTGTTTGTAGGGATGTTAAGGAAGGTTTAGAAAAGATTTGGGGTTAATTGGAGTTGAATTGGGTGAGTTTGGTTTAGGTTTGGGTCATGGGTCCAAATTGGGCTTTAAGGCCCAAAGTAAAATTGGATCCAAATGTCAATCAAATTGGACTTGGATTTGGTCTAGATTGGTGTTGGGAATGTTGAATTGAGTTTAGAATTGAATTGGACTAGAATTTGGGTCAATTGGGTAGGCTTGGTTTGACATTGGGTTCACTTAGGGTTAAAATGGGTCAAATTGGGGGTTTTGACAAAAGTAGGGTAAATTGACAAAATTGGCCCATGGTGTAGTTAAACAAAATGAAATTGGGAATATTTGGGATTTTTTGGAATTTTCTGGGAATTTTCTGAATTTTTGGATTTTTGGGTCAAGGGGGGTATTTTGGGTATTTGGAGGGTATTGGGAGGTATTTTTGGGTATGGATGGTCAATTTGAGTGATGTGGAAATGTTTGGGAATGGTTTTGAGGAATTTTGGGCAATTTAGGTGATTTTGCAAATTTTGGGTAGTTTCAAGGGTTTTGGGTAAGTGCTAGCAGGTGTAGGGACCTGGGGTCAAAAATTGAAAATTTGGAAAAATGAAGATTGGGTAAATATAAGTGGAATGAAATCATTTTGGTTGAGCCATGAAGCCATATCAAGCCCACATGAGCCATGAAGGGACTCATTTGAGGCATCCAATATGTTGTTCCTAACCCTCTTAGCCAAGGGCTCAAGGGTTAAGGACCATCCATGTGAATCACCTACATGAGTCAGGAGGTCAAGTTAGGTATAAGTGTGTGATTTTAGGAGGTGTGTGCAAGTGTAGTGTATGAGTGTAGTGTGTGTGTAAGTCAGCCCTTCACTGCACCGAGCCACCTGTAGGCGATCCTAAGGCCAAAGAGTCCTATAGGAACTCACCCTTTAAACTTCCACATTTGATTTCAACCCTCTAGGTGATTAGGGGTCTATAGTCAAGCTTGTAGAGTTTGCAGGGAGTTAAGAAGTGGTTTGGGTTTCTAAGTGGTGGGTCCCAACTCTAGTCCTCTAAGATAGTCAAAGGAAAAGCCTAAGGCTAGATCCTAAGTACTAAAAAGAAGAAGAGAAGACCTCATCAAAAATGAGGTCAACAAGAGTTTAGAGAGATTGTCTTTTTATTTAGTTTAGGAAATCTAGGTTTTGTGTTTTCTCTTCTAAGGAGTGTGAGGGGAGACGGAAAGTGAGAGATTTCTTCTTCCTTAATTATCTAAAGAGAGAATTGTGTGTTGTTGTGAAGAAAGAAGAGGAGTCAAAGGAATTTCTTGAGATTCACTTGGGGAAGACTTTGAGATAAGCTGTCTTTACTTTACTTTGTTTGTATCACGTTGTTTTTATATTTAAAATCCATGTTTTGTCATCTTTCCCTCATGAGTCTTGAGTAGATTTCTTTATCTTTCTCCTTTTCGTGTGATGTGTTGATGTTGTGATATGGAAATGATGTGCTGATTTATTATGGAGAAATTGTGATGAACTTCGAACTTCATTTACTTTTTGATTTGGCCAATTGAATTTTTAAAACTTGTTAGGAAACATATGTTCCGAAAGGATTATGAGTTCCATAACAAAAGTGATGGTCACATTTAATGTCCATGAATAAGAGACGTAGTTCATGGGGATTGAGTGCAAATAAATAGGGAAATATACTTTGATGGGTGTAGAATTGGAGATTTTAGAGTGACATGTTGAAATCCTCAATTTGGTCCTAATGTTTGGAAACTAAATCAAGAGTTAGCCTTCAGACGAAGGGAAGTGGGAGTTATGGAGTGAGAGCCAGTATCCTCCCATCCTAACCATGGATTTGGGGACTAAACTTAGGATTAGCCAATGTTCTTTATACGCAGAAATATGGGTAAATAATAGGAATGCTCCTAGTTGGCACAATACATTTGCATCACTGATCTATGTCATAATAATCATCACATTATGATTGGAAAGGAAGAAGACTCTTTCTTGCAACTGAGGTTTCTTATAAAATTAGTCTTGTGTTAGTTTAACTTGCTAGAGTTTAGAACGTACTTTGGTAAAAATAGTAATTAAAACTGTTTGTCTTTATTTTAAGAATTAAACTTACTTGCAATTGTGTTGTGATTCGATAAGTGATTTCTATGCTATGCCATAAAATTAAAGCCTCCATGTGGGATCGATATCCAGGACTCCACTAGAGCCCTGTATTACTTAAGCGATATGTATACTTTCATTTAATTGTGTGATGCATTATAAAACTAAATCAATATATATATATATATCTGAGTTCATAAATTTTGGCAAATTAAAAAATTCGCACCAGGAAGTTATTTCAAAAATGCGTTAATTGAAAAATTATCGAAGAAATATCAAATCTATCATAGAATTTATATTACTTATCATCCTCAGATAAATGGTTTGGTTGAAGTTTCCAATCGAGAAATCAAGAGAATTTTGGAAGAATCTATTAATCTAATAAATATGGATTGTTCAGTTAAACTTGATTTTGCTTTGTCGGCTTATAGGACTGCATACAGAACTCATATAGGAATGTTACCATTCATTTTAATATATAGGAAAACTTTTCATTTACCAGTGGAACTTGAGCATAAAGCTTATTGGGTTATTAAAGAATTTAACCATAATTTGAAGGATGCTGGTAAAAAGAGATTATTGCAATTAAATGAACAAGAAGAGATAAGAAATGAGTCTTATGAAAATGCTAAGATTTATAAAGTTAAGATGAAAAAAATAGCATCACCGAAAGATTTTTACTAAAAATTCTGAGTCAGAACAACAAGTTTTCTTTATAATGCAAGATTGAGTTTATTTTTAGGCAAACTTAAGTTTAAGTGGATGGGCCCATATTGTGGTAAAAGTTTATCCCTATGGAGCTGTGGATATTAAGGATCCTAGAACCCTGAAAATTTTCAAAGTGATTTGTCATAAGTTGAAACCCTATTTCGTTGGGGATCAAACTAAAGTGAATGATGTTTTGATGTTGGATCACCCAAAATAAGCACTGGGTACATCCGGCTGACGACGTAAAACCAAACACTCTGTGGTAGGCAACCCATAGTTATCACTGTGCTTTTGTTTTGATTGTTGTTCTTGTCTTTTTTTGGAGAATTGTGCTAGTATTTTGACCTGTTAGTGATAATTTTAAGACTTTAAATGATGCATAGACTAGTAAGAATGAGTTTTTGGACGTTAAGCTGACATATGCTTAACTAAGCACTGGGGCCTAAGAGCCCAAAACTGGCGCTTAAGTGTCGGAGTTATAAAAACATGCCTAAATGATGTGCTAGAATAATTAAATGTGGGAAAGTAGACTTGAGCATTATTTGGTGGTTTTTAAACGTGAGAAGTGGTTATAGGCTCTACTGAAGTCTATAAATAGCATAGAAATGAAGAGGGAAGTTTCCCATTTCAAAATTTCTATTCTTAAATTCTAAGAGAGGAAGATTTGAGTTGTTTAAAGAGTACTAAATTCTCAAAGATGTCTTCTTAGGAGAATGAATTGAAGAAAAAGGAGGAAGCTATCAAGAAGAACTTTGTAAGTCAAAGTTCGCAAGAGTTATATTATAGATTCCTAGCCATTAGTATTGAAGAAGAAATAGCGGAGAAGTTTGCAAAAATTGAGGTTGTTGTGGCATCAATTGAGGCAAAGGTAAATGAAACTAACACACGTTTAGCGCATATTCGTTGGCAACTCAAAATGCAATTCATTCATTCAAGTTATATTGAAGAAGCGGACAAGATGATATATCTGAAAAATAAGTAGATTAAAAAGGATTCTATTAGAGTTTATCATCGTCTATTTTATCAAATCAATGTGCCAAATGGTTGTTGACCTCATTTTTGATGAGGTCTTCTCTTCCTTCTTTAGTGCTTAGGATCTAGCCTTAGGCTTTTCCTTTGACCATCCTAGAGGACTAGAATTGGGACCCACCCCTTAGAAATTTGAACCACTTCTTTCCTCCCTACAAACCCCACAAGCTTGATTGTAGACCCCTAATCACCTAAAGGCTTGAAATCAAATGTGAAGGTTTAAAGGATGAGTTCACTATAGGACTCTTTGGCTTTAGGACCACCCTGTGTGGCTTGGTCTTGTGAGGGTTGACTTACACACTCACTACACTCACACTCTACACTCTCACACGCACAATACAAATCCTAAAACCACACCCATACCCAACTTGACTCCTTAACTCATGTAGGTAATTCATATGGATGGACCTTAACCCCTAAGCCCCTGGCTAAGAGGGTTAGGAACAACATAGTGAATGCCTCAAATGAGTCCCCTCATGGCTCATATAGGCTTAATATGACTTCATGACTCATATAGGCTTAATATGACTTCATGGCTCAACCAAAGTGATTCCATTTTGCTCAAATTTGATCAATCTTCATTCTTCCAAAATTTTAATTTTTGGCCCCGGGCCCCGACCCCACCAAACCTACCAAATGCCCTTGAAACTGCCCAAAATCACCTAAATTACCCAAAATTCCCCAAAACCATCCTAAAAATTTCCCTCCACTCAAATTGATCATCCATAGCCAAAAATACCAAAAATTCCAAAAGTACCCCCCAATACCCTCCAAATACCCAAAATACCCCTCTTGACCCAAAAATCCAAAAATTCAGAAAATTCCCAGAAAATTCCAGAAAATCTCAAATATTCCCAATTTCATTTTTTCCAACTACACCATGGTCCAAATTTGTTAATCTACCCCACTTTTACCAAAACCCCCAATTTAGCCCATTCTTAACCCAAATGAACCCAATGTCAAACCAAATCTACCCAATTGACCTTAATTTTGGTCCAATTCAATTCTAAACTTCAAATTAATATCCAAAATATCAATCTAGATCAAATCCAAGTCTAATTTGATTGACATTTGGGTCCAATTTCACTTTTGAGCTTAAAGCCCAATTTGGACCCATAACCCAAGCTTAGCCCAAACCAAACCAATTCAACTCCAATTGACCCCAAACATTTTCTAAACCTTCCCTAACATCCCCACAAACAAAATACTAACATGATTTGCCCAAAATTTGGACCCAAACCCTACTCAAATTCAACCCAAAACCAAAAAGCCCAATTTTGACCTAAACCCAAACCTAACCCAAATGAGCCCAAGTCCCAAAACCAAAACCCAAAAAAAGTTAAAACCTCTTTGAAAGACTCCCATAAACATTTCGCAACATTAATTTTACATCAATTTCAACCTTAGCCCAACATTGGTCCAAATTAGCCCAATTTGACCTATATTGGCCAATTTACCAAAGAAACCCAAATTCAACCCAATTCAAACCCAAACCACCTCAAATTCATTTCAAATCACGCATGACACATCCCTAAACTAAACCCAACATTTATTTGGCATGGCCCTTTACAAAATTTCCACTTACCAATTAGTTTTTTTTAATTTAAAAGCCCATCCCTAAACCATTTCAAAAGCCCATCTTCACTAAATTTCAAAGGCCCAAAGTCCATGACAAAGCCCACATGACAATCCTCTATCATCATACATTTGATAAAACCATCCCCTAAGTTCTAAATCCATAAGGAAATGATTCCAAATCAAGCCATATGTCAAATCCCATCAAATCCCTCCTAAATTACCAAAATTTCTAAAACCCTTTTTCATGAAATTGACCGAGCTCTTGCCAAGCCATAGGTCAGCCAAAGACAAGCCATGTACAAGCCATATGAAGCCATGAAAGGTTTGACATGTGACCAAGCCATTAAAGGAAAGAGAGGGGATCCCTTTCTTAAACCTTTTTAAACCTTTTTTTACCTTAAACATGATACACTCTAAACCATACTTTGCCACCTAATCCTTGATGTGGACTTCACTACCTTTGGTAGGATGACTCACATGATCCTCTCAGCCCAAAACCAGGTCATGGGGAGGTGAACCCCATCCAAACACATGGGTTGACCCAAACCAAGCCAAAATAGCCATGCCCCCATTCCATTTTGATCTAACCCCTTTACACATGGCATTGGCCAATTGCTTGCACAAACCTCCAGCCCTGACTCACCTGGACCTGAGGGTGACCCATTCCTACCGGCCAGCCGCCTGGATCGCCGGAAAACACCATGGCCGAGACCTTGGGAGGAGCAAAATTTTAGAATTCCACCTTGCTGAGCTGCCTCAAATGGCCATTGCAGCTGTTCTTCTCCTCAACAGAGCAGCTCGATCCCAACCCTTAAACCCCCCGGGAGGCCCTCCAGCCTCTCCTATTTAAACACCACCTCCTCTCGCCCATGAGAGGTGCTCGAACCAAACCTTATTGAAACCCCGCCAAAATCATCCTGGACCACTCTCTACACATAGAGAACTTGATCCTCACCGAAATCCCCCGGCATTTCCTCTCGCGAGCTCAATTTTAGAGTTGAAATTCAAGCCCAAAACCGGGACACTTCACCACAGTGAGCCAATCTCCAAATTGATTGGTCCTACACCTTCACCGGACCAAGAGGAGAAGTTTCCCAGCAAAAGCCCCTCACCGAGGCCGGCCATTGCTTCCGACCTCCAAGCTTTGTGATCGGGCTTGGTCGAAATCATACCTGAGACAATTCACCGGGCCGGGGACTTCATCTGGAGCTTGCTTGGACCCAATCGAATGTGACACAACTCTTAGATTGAAGCTTCACTTCTCTGAGCAAAGGTATGGACTCACTCTTCCTCCCGAGCTTCCAGAGATTCTCCATTTAGTTTGGGTCAATTTCAATGCATGTTTACTGTATGGATGTGTTCGTCTCTTCAAGACAAATCCATAGAGCATAAGAACTCAAAAATCCGTTGAGAATTGAGTGAGAAATTAGGGTTAGAAGGTTGACGGTCACGAGTTCACACCAGTCGTAGACGATGACTGGGAACCGTTGGATCGTGCGTGTATTGAGCGGACGGCCAGGATCGCGCCTGACGGAGCAACGGGACATGAACCGCGGGCCCCTGGAGTGCTGAGTCGGATGGCGGCGCCGAATCAGAGAGCGCCGCGTGGCCTTTCAGAGCTGCCGAGGATGGCGTGGTGCCGCGTGGATAAGTAGAAAAATAGGCTATTTTTTCATTTATTTAATTCCCAGAAATTCAAAAATTCATAACTTTATGTAGAAAAATCCTAAAAATAAAATAAAAATACCCTCTTGCTCAGTGAACAGAGGAGAATAATGTGGAAAAGAAATCAAGTAATTTCATTAAGTATTTTATTTTTAATGATTTATTTACTCTCTACACTATTTCAATTCTCCATGCATATAGGAAATTTACCATGGCATGAGACCATAGGGCTTTTGAAGCCTCTGAACTTGGGAACATTCTTTGAATTTTCCAAGGTCAGAAGTCATCCCTATGAGAAGTTATTGATTTTTTAAGTGCATGTTACTGTTTTGAGTGTTTTAATTCCAATAATTAGCATGTTGAGATATAAATTCTAGGAAAATTTGGTGATGTTTCTTACGACCAGAGGGACCTAGGAAAAATAATTTTTGAGCTAATTCACTTTGAACAACCCTAATTGGCTTAAACACCCAAAATTGAACTTTAATTAATTGGGTTAACCATTCATCAAATTAACTTAAAACAATTCTCCACTATCTTCTAGGGATAGGAGAACACCACATAAAAATTTGAGATCAATTGGACTTGGTTAACCCCACCAAATGGGTTAATTAAGCCCCATGAATGAAATCAAACTTTAAAAATTCATAACTAACAAAATACTTTTCAAAAATTCACAAAAATGGTTTTGGAGCTTCTCTGATATCAGAGGAACTTAGGAAAATTAAAATTATAATTTTCTAAAAAAGTTGATTTTTATCATTATTTTAATATTTTTAATAATTAAAAAATAATAAAAATCACAAAAATATTAAAAATCACCAAAATGTCATATTTTGAATTCTAAACACTTAGGAATAAACCAAATATTTTTCTTAAGTCCCTAGGATAAGATATTGAATTTTAAAGGTTTAATGTAATTTTTAATATTAAAAATGTATTTTTCAACCTTTTCACTAAAATAATTCTAATAAAACAAAGAAAAATCAAAAAATTATAAAAATTGGTTTTCTGGTTTCTCTGATATCAGAGAGATTTTTTGAAAAATATAAAATTCATTTTTCAACCTTCATTTTATTTTTAAATTAATTAATACTCCAAAACTCAAAAGAATTATAATAAATAAAATAAAAATTAAAAAATCACCAAAATTAGTCCAAATGGTTTTCTGGTCATTAGAAATGGCCCATAATTTTCTTAAGGATAGAAAGTTTTCCTTGGTCATCTTATTGAATTTTCCTTAAAAATCCCTATTTTCCACAAAAAATAATTAAATAAATAAATTAAATACAGAAAAATCACATTTTCTCCTCTCGAAGTCTTAATTGACATGTGAGTGAAGTCACATAAAAATTTCAAAGTTATTTAAGCTCAATTTAGTGAGTTATGGAATTATTAAGCTTGAAGGGCAAAATGGTAATTAAATTTTTAACCCTTAATTAAAACTTTAGGCTTAATAAAATGAAAGAGTAAAATGTTTGATCCTAATCTGATTTGGATGATTGAAATTTAAATAATTAAAGGGTAGAAACCCATCAATCATTTTTAAGAATAAACTTTAATCAATTAATTAATTAATTTTGGAAGATTAATAAAAATTGAAATTATTAAAATAGGGATATTACTTAGAAGACATTTATTCTTTAATTTAAGAGTCCCTAAATTAATCACTTCAATAATATTTAATTCCCAATTAAAATGATAATCCAAACTCAAGATTTAAAATACTAAAAGACTTAATCATTCAATTAAATTAAAATTAAAATATTTAAACTAAATTAAATCCAAACTTCAATTAAATTAATACTTTAATAATTAAATTAAATCATCTTTAAAACATTAAAAATAAAAATTAAATCAAATTAAAATTAAATTAAATTATAGTTAAATCAAAGTATATTCAAGTTAAATTAATTTAAATTAAAACTTATTAAATTAAATTAAATAAAAAAAATTAAAATAAAATAAAAATCAAAACTAAATTAAAATTAAAATTAAAATTAAAATTAAATCAAATTAAATTAAGTTAAATTAAGTTAAATTGAATTAAATAAAATTGAATTAAGCATAACATCACTTAAGACATAAAGAATTCAAAATAAATCTAAAACGACTTGAACACTATTCCAAACTTAAATCCATTATTTAAAATTAAATTAAAACACAAATCTAAAACATCAATTTACCCTCAAAAGCTCTTGTTATCATAACTCCTAAATAGAGTATTAAGTAAAGTGTCACTTCATTCATAGGATATTCAAACATCCTAGTTTACTGAGCAAAATAACAAAACTTAATTAAACCGCGGATGATTAATCCACTTGATTAATTAAATCCATTCGGACTTAGAACAATTCCCGCAATATTGAAAAGATGTTTAAGATTTGTCTTAAGCACTTCCTGAATATGACGAGGTATTTCACAAGAACAATTGAACTTAATTATTCTTTGGTGGGGAAAATCATCCATAAAACAAAATTGGAAACCTAGACGTCATAGGAATGACTAACTATAGGATTAGGATCTTGGTAGAAAACCAGAAACCTTGCCCTTAGCTTTACCTAGGTAATTGCTACAAATACTTAAAATGCTCTAACATGTGTTTCAAGTGCAGCCTGGAATGACGGGAAGACCGTCCAGGTACACTTTTATTTTATAGCAATTTACCTTCTCATAATTAATTGCATTGCACTTTCTTTTCTTGCATGATAAACAACAGTTGCATGAGAACCAAAACCTTTAGGATAGTCCCTAAACTGAAACCAAAACTAAATTAAAAATCACTACAAGATAAAATTCACCGCCACAACATTTCAAAATATAAAACAACTCAAAATTTAATCACAAACAGAACAACAAAACTACAATTGCAACTAAATTAAAACGTCTCGTTGAATGATCGGGAATACCTCGGATGATGTAACTCACGTGTTGCTAACAGGATTTCCCACGGTCTAAATGAAAGTGTGGAACTCACTCAGTTGAGTTTAGCAAATTCATCTGGACTAAGTGAATTCAATGAAAATAATGGTGCCGGGATGACGGAACTGTGGGATCTTAATCGGTTCTGTTACAATTAACTTTAAGATTTGTTTTAATTAAAATATTAAACACTTGAATTTTAAGATTTCTAAACCAAAACACTTCTCTCATCTTCTGATTTATGACTTCTAAAACTGAACCTCTGTAACAACAAGGAGCTCGGAGCATGGTGGGCAGCACAGCCATCGTCATCAACAAAACTCGGGTCTACTTCAACAAAACCTTTCCTAGAATTAAATAACCAAGCCATAGGATTTCGAGGTAGTTTTCTTAGTGCAACATAAATCCTCAACTCTTCGTTAGGCATTTGTATAATCATGTTATGCAAATTAAGCCCTAACCAGTCTTAGGACTCCGAGGTAGTCGTTCGGTACGACATAAACCCTCACATCTTCGAGGCTAATTGTATGATTATGTCATATAAATATAAGTCCAAATTAATTAAAATTGGAAAGATTGAAATATCAGATAATATTAGGATTTTCTTAAATCCGAGCCAAACCATAGGATAGTGTGGGAAGTTGTCAAGATTCTTCTTGGATCCTCAACTTCCCCTACTCCTCTTCCTTTGGACTCCTAAAATAAACTGTTCCAAATTTGAGCTATTCCCTATTGAAATTTTCAAAATCCAATTGTTTGAAAATCTTAAATTTTGAAATTCTTGAGAGCAAAACCACCGATCATTATCGAGAGTTTTCTTAAGTGATTCCCATCACTTAGGATGTAATTAACTATAGGGGCTTGCCCTTATAGGGAACTTTAATAACCCAGGTAATATAAACTCTGCTTAATTCATTTATATTAAGCAGGGAAACTTGTCGGCTTATAAAATTGGTTCGTAGACTAAACGGATGTCACAAATCTTGTAGTTTATTTAACCGAGCCCCATCATCAAGCAAAGGTGTCTACTCTCTGGGATAGATATACGGTTTGTGATGCGATGCTCGTTTATATAAACTATTCAGGATGTGAGATCAGTTTGATTTCATATCTTAAAATTTTCAAATTTAAAATTATCTTCAAAATCAAATACTACTTTTCAAATTATTTATTTAAATTAAATTAAAAATTCGCCGACAATTTCTGTAGGGGGCCTCTTTTAAAAAATACAACACTCAACCTAAAAATATGTCGACAATGGTTCAGAAGGAAAAACTAAAATTCAAGGATATATTCCACCTAACGGAGAATGGAATTAAGTTCTTTATTTATTTTGTTTGTTTAGTTTGTTTGTATTTGTTTGTTAGTTTGTTCATGTTTGATTTTGTTATGTGTTTAATGTAAGTTTGTCATATGTTATGATGATTTAGAGGTTATCTCATCCAGAACTTTCTTGAATGGAGATTAGACATGTGAAGTGTATTTGTATTTGTTAAAAGTGTGTTAATGAAAGTGTTGTGTTTGTGTAAAATATTTGTATTTTTGAGATCAAATCTAAGTTGTGAAATGTGAAAAATGTTTGAGAAAAAGAGAAGAGAAGGGGAAGAAATTGTTAGTATAACTTATTTAAGACCATGTGAAGGTGGGCGACTTGGGAAAATATGCATTTGAATCAAAATTGGAAAATATCAAAATTTGTGCACTGGCGCCTAAGCTCTACAACAGTCGTGCATGGTTTTAAAGGCCAAAAATCACCATTTTTACCCCCATTTCACCTTCTTATTCCTCAAGCTTTCACGTTTTTACACCTAAGGCATCCCTTTGAGTGAATATTTTATGGTGGATTCAAGCCAAATTCATTGGATTTCATCTTCTCAATGTTAGAGCTTCTATTCTATGTAAAAATTTTTATTTTCACCATATATTTTGAGTTCATTATGGATATTTTGAAATTTTACTATTCATGGTGAAAATTTGATGAAAATTGGCGGATTTTACATGTAAGAGTGAGTTTAAGCTTTTAGAAGTTAGATCTTGTGAGTTAGAATTGATTTTGGAATTTATTGTGAATTTTTTCAAATTTTAGAATGGCACCAAGAATGAAATGAAACAAGGGAAAGTCTAAATATGTTTTGAACAAATTTGTGAGTTCTAAGGCTCAGGATCATTATGCCGAAGCATTTTAATCGAGGAAGTTGATTCCTGAGCGATGTTTTAAAAATCTGGATGGAGAAGTGGAAGATCTAATTGTTCGCTGATAGTGGGATTGATTCTGTTGTTTCTCTGATGTTGTGATGATCTCTGTAGTTAGGAAGTTTTATGCAAATCTGCCTGAATCTAAAGATAATCTAGTGATGGTGAGAGGGGAGATAGTAGCATTCACACCTGAGGTAATCAATTCATTTTACAAACTACCTACAGATAAATTGTGTTTTTATTCCAATTAAAAACCTACGTTCGAGGAGCTAGATGAGATTATATCTTCATTAACTGTTGGAAAAGTTCTCTAGAAGATTTCCAGTGGTAGAAGAGTAAACTTCTCTACATTGAAGATGGTTGCCACAGTGAAAGCTTGGCATTATTTCATTTCTACTCTTTTACTCCCCACTAATCATCTTAGCAAAGTGACCAGAGAGAGGGCTACACTGAAATAATGCATCCAGCAGTACAAGCCAATCAATATTAGATCTCTAATTTATTAGGTTATTACCAGTTCTGCCAGAGCCGCTACTACTGCAGGTTTGGGTTTCCTTTCCTTAATCTTTTCTTTATGTGAGCAAGCTAGTGTTAAATATGATAGTTGGGGGAGATTCTTCACCTCTAAAGCTCATTACTAGTGTGAATGTGAAGATGTATTCTGAACATTCAATTTTTGGCTAGAGAGGAGGATTTTCTAGAAGTTTTGACGCATCTATGTCACATGCTTCTACATCTAGAGCTTCCACATCTCGTGGTAGATCCAGTCCTGATTCACAATCTAAAATGCTGCAGACTATGATGGATAACATGGATTATGTTATGGATAAGGTATCAAATATTGAAAACTATGTTGATAATATTGATTCATACTTGTATGGTGAACCTTGTTAGAGGTGACCAGAGTGTGGTATTTCCACCTTATCCACGGTATAATCAGTTTGATTTTGCTAGTTTTTGGAAGGATGATGATGATGAAGATGATGATGATGGAAATAAGGATGAGTAGAGATTGGGTTGTATTATGTTTTATTTGAGTTCTTAGTTGTGTTGATGTTTAGACTACTTTATGTGTTGTTATTTGTGGTGTTAGTGAACATTGTTGTTATTGTTTGTTGTAATGTGTAATTGTGATGATGATGTGGTACTATGTATTTGAACTCTTTTATTTTAAATATGTTTTTTTGGTTTTGTTGAACTTATTCCTTCTGCTTTAAGAAGTTTAGATAAAGCTAACCTTCATTTAAATTAATGTTTAAATTTCAATTTACTACCATAAATTTTCTGTTATAGTTGTGATAATATGTTTTTTTGTGTGATTGGCTTTTATATTAGCCTCCACTGTATAGAAGTCTTTTGAATCTTTTAATTGCTAAAATCTAAATGAACTGTGATCATTTTTACTCATATTTTTACAATTTTGTACCTGCATAATTAGAATATGAAAATTCCTATAAGTATAATGTTTAAATTTGTCATTCATGTCTTTATATATTATATTTTAAAATGTTTAATCTTTGTAAAAACTTAAGTTTGGGGGGGGGATAAAAAATCAATTTTCAAAACTTAAAGTGATTTGTTCTCAAGTATGCTACAAATAAAAAGGATTTTTGATTTGATAAATAATTATGTGTATAAAGTCACATTAAGGTAATAAAATTTTAAATATAGAAATGTGTAAAAAAATTTGGTTAAAACTTTATAGTGATGGAGAAAAATTTCAAGTTAAAAAATCTTTTCTTAGTGAATAGATGTTAAATATAATGTAACTATCTTTAGTAAGAGATATTGTATTTTTTAAAAAAGTATAGAAGGATTAGATTTTTATTTTCAATACTTTAGTTTTCAGAACTATTATTATATTTTTGAGTAAAGGATATATATAACCTTTACTTTAGGAAAGGAAGAGTGGAATTCAAAAAAACTAAAGACCTATCCAGATATAGTAATCCTTGCCAAAAAAAAAACAAAAAGAAAAGAGAAAGAAAAGAAAAAGAAAAGAAAAAAGTATAGTATACTATGTGAAAGAAATGGGAGGAGAAGCTTGAGGATTAGTGCCCATTCAAAAATTAGTTTCACAACAGATCTTTTTAATGCATAAGATTTGAGAAGCTCCTAAGCTTAACAATATCATATAGTGGGTGTAATTACTTTTAATAAAAAACATTTTAAGTAAAGAAGATAGAATACCTAAACTCTATATTTAGAAAATCAACAAGTATTACTGAATTAGATATAAGCTCTTATTTCCATACTTTTTCACTTTAAAAAATTTCTAAACTTTAAATTAGTCTCATTCACTAAAGCCTTT
Source organism: Papilionanthe hookeriana x Papilionanthe teres (assembly GCA_022702705.1). Taxonomy (NCBI): domain Eukaryota; kingdom Viridiplantae; phylum Streptophyta; class Magnoliopsida; order Asparagales; family Orchidaceae; genus Papilionanthe; species Papilionanthe hookeriana x Papilionanthe teres. The sequence continues at coordinate 124,254,861 of CM040426.1, read as the reverse complement.
TCTAAAGTAGAATACCACTTTTCTAGAACAAAATTTAGAATCTTCTAAAGAAACTCATTCACATAATTTGCTTGTGTTGCTTTTGAAAGATTATAGTGTCACTTGAGGTTAAGTAACATTTCAAGTTTTGGGGAATTTGAAATACCTAAAATTTACAATATTTTTATGCACATTTTTGTACTATTTTTTATGATATTGCACTTTAATGGAAGGTATTTGTGTGTTTGTCCTTCAGGTACACTTAAAACTTGATATGTCAAAAGGAGTGAAAAAGATCAAATTTAGAGCAAAAATGAAGAAGATATTAAAATGAATTGTGGCGCCTAAGCACCCAGAACTGGCGCCTAAGCACCCAGATCTGGCGCCTAAGCACTGTTGACCTCATTTTTGATTAGGTCTTCTCTTCTTCTCTTTAGTACTTAGGATCTAGCCTTAGGCTTTTCCTTTGACTATCTTAGAGAACTAGAATTGGGACCCACCTTTTAGAAATTCAAACCACTTCTTAACTCCCCGCAAACTCCACAAACTTGACCGTAGACCCCTAATCACCTAGAGGGTTGAAATCAAATGTGGAAGTTTAAAGGATGAGTTCCTATAGGACTCTTTCGCCTTAGATCGCCCAGGCGGCCTGGTCCAGTGAAGGGGCCGACTTACACACACCACACTTATACACTACACCTACACACTACACTTCCACATACCTCCTAAAAACACACCCATACCCAACTTGACCTCCCGACTCATGTAGGTGATTCACATGGATGGTCCTTAACCCCTAAGCCCTCGCTAAGAGGGTTAGGAACAACATAGTGAATGCCTCAAATGAGTCCCTTCATGGCTCATGTGGGCTTGATATGGCTTCATGGCTCAACCAAAATGATTTCACTCCACTCAAATTCACCCAATCTTCAATTTCCCAAATTTTCAATTTCCCAAATTTTCAATTTTTGACCCCCGGGACCCTACACCTACTAAACCTACCCAAAACCCTTAAAATTACCCAAATTTCTCAAAAATTTCCAAATTACCCAAAATTCTCTAAAATCAATCCCAAACATTTCCACATCACTTAAACTGATCATCCATACCCAAAAATACCAAAAATTCCAAGAAAACCTCCCAATACCCTCCAAATACCCAAAATACCCCTCTTGACCCAAAAATCCAAAAATTCAGAAAATTCCCAGAAAATTCCAGAAAATCCCAAATATTTCCAATTTAATTTTGTACAACTACACCATGGGCCAATTTTGTCAATTTACCCAACTTTTGTCAAAACCCCCAATTTGACCCATTTTAACCCTAAGTGCACCCAATGTCAAGCCAAACCTACCCAATTGACCCCAATTTTGGTCCAATTCAATTCTAAACTTCAAATAAATATCCCAAATACAAATCTAGACCAAATCCAAGCCCAATTTGATTGACATTTGAATTCAATCTCACTTTTGGCCTTAAAGCCCAATTTGGACCCATGACCCAAACCTAACCCAAACTCACCCAATTCAATTCCAATTAACCCCAAATATTTTCTAAATCTTCCTTAACATTCCCACAAACAAAATAATAACATGATTTGCCCAAAATTTAGACCCAAACCCCACTCAAACTCAACCCGAGGTTAAAAGGCCCATTTTCGACCTAAACCCAAACCTAGCCCAAATGAGCCCAAACCCCAAAATCAAAGCCCAACCAAAGTCAAAACCTCTTTGAAACACTCCCATAAACATTTCTCAACATTAATTATACATCAATTTCAACCCTAGCCCAACACTGGCCCAACTTGGCCCACTTGGACCTATATTGGCCCATTCACCAAAAGAGCCCAAATTCAACCCAATTCAAATCCAAATCACCCCCAATTTGCTTCAAGTCACTCATGACACATCCATGAGCTAAACCCAACAATTATTTGGCCCAACCTCTTTACAAAATTCCCATCCATAAATTCATTTTTAAACTTAAAGGCCCATTCCTTAAACCATTTTAAAAGCCCACTTCCACCAAATCCAAAACCCCAAAAATTCTTCCAAAGCCCATATGACATTTCCCCTCATCATACTTTCAATTAAAATCATCCCTAAGTCCTAAACCAATGATCAAATAATTCTAAATGAAGCTTCATCCAAATTTCCACCAAATTATCCAAAATCCTTAAAATCCTTTTTTATGAAATCGACCAAACTTTTTGCCAAGCCAAAGGTGAGCCATGAAGCCATGCATGAGCCACATGTGAGCCATGAGAGCTTTGGACACTCCACCATGCCATATTGGGTAAGAAGAGGGGGGCTTTCCTTAATCCCTAAAGCTCATTAGCCTTAATCATGTTTCACCTAAACTTAAATTTAATCCAAATATATTTGGATGGAGACTTCTCCATGCCAAACCAGCTCGATCCCTTTGATCCCCCACAGCATCCAAAGCCACCTCGAAGGGTGCACCAAGCCCAAATGGGTGGATTGACCCATTTAGACTCAAAACTAGCCATGCCCCATTCTACTTTGAATCAAAGCCTTTACACATGGCAATTGCAAATTGCTTGCACCAAGCCCCGCCCCCGACCCACCCGACCTCGAGGGTGACCCATGCTCGGCCGGCCGGCCACTGTGCCGCCGTAAAACACCATGGCCGAGAGCTCACATGTGAGCCAACTTTGAAATTCTCACTCGCCGAGCCGCCCCATCCCCGCTGGCCATTGTAGCTGTTCTTCTCTTGCCAAGAGCAGCTCGATCCCAAGCCCTAACTCTCCCCGGGAGGCCCTCCACCCTCTCCTATTTAAACTCCACCCCTCTCGGCCATGAGAAGAGCCGAGCACAAACCTTGCCAAAACTCGCCAAAATTGTTCCGGACTCCTCCCCATACACGCAGCACTTGATCCCCAGGTGAGATCCCCCCGCCATTTTTCCTCTCGCGAGCTCAATTTCGTAGTCGAAATTCCACCCAAAACCAGGATACTTCTCCACAGTGAGCCAATTCCCAAATTGATTGGTTCTACACCTTCACCGCACCAAGGGAAGGTGTCCACCAAAGAAAAGCCCCATCTCCAGAGCTACCCAGCTTGCTCCAGCCCTCCAAGCAATTCACCGCACCGGGAGACTTCATCCGGAGCTTGCTGGGATCCAATCGAAGGTGCAACAACTCTCGGATTGAAGCCACACTTCTCCGAGCAAAGGTATGAGCTAATTCTTCATCCCGAGCTTCGGAGATTCTCCATTTCAAATGCCTTAGTTTCAATGCATGTTAACCGTATAGATGTGTTCGTCTCTTCAAGACGAATCCATAGAGCATAAGAACATAAAAATCCATTGAGTATCGAGTGAGATCTTAGGGATTTAGTGTGGACGGCTCTCGGGCGAGGACGCTCGGGGACGATGAACGGATGTCGTCCATTCAATACACGCGCGGACGAACGGCTCGGATGGCGTCGGACCAGGAGACGGTACGAGAACCGCGGGGCCCGGCCGCCGACTCGGGTGGCGGCGTCGAATGGGAGCGCGACGCGTGTGCGTTCGGAGCTGCCGAGGTTGACGCGGCGCCGCATGGATAAATAGAAAATTAGGGTATTTTTCTATTTTTTAATTCCCTAAACTTCAAAAATTCATATCTCTGTGTAGAAAAATCAGAAAAATAAAATAAAAATACCCTCTCGCTCGAGTGAACGGAGGAGAATAATGTGGAAAAGAAATCATTTAATTTCATCAAGTATTTTATTTTTTATAATTTATTTACTCTCTGCATTATTTTAATTCTCCATGCATGCATACAATTCACCATGGCATGAGACCATAGTGGCTTTAAGCCTCTCGAATTTGGGAACATTCCCTGAATTTTCCAAAGTCGGAGGTCATCCCTATGAAAAATTATTGATTTTTCAAATTCGAGTTACTCGTTTTGAGTATTTTAATTCCAATAAATAGCATGTTGTGAAATAAATTCTAGAAAAATTTGGTGATGTTTCTTATGACTAGAGAACCTTAGGAAAAATAGGTTTTGACTTAGTTCATTTAAAACCCAAAATAGGTCTTTAATTAATTAGAGTTAACCATGCATCAAATTGACTTGAAATCAATTCTCCACTCGATCTTTAGGATCGGAGGAATCCACCATAAAAGTTTGAGGTCAATTGGACTCGGTTAGTCCCACTAATTGGGTTGATTAAGCCACTTAGCCATTTTAAACTTTAAAAATTCATAACTTTTAAAATACCTTTCAAAAATTCACCAAATTGGTTTTGGAGCCTCTCTGATATCAGGGGAACCTAAGAAAATTAAAATTTCAATTTTCTAAAAAAGTTGATTTTTAATAATATTTTAATATTTTTAATAATTAAAAAATAATAAAAATCACAAAAATAATAAAATTCACCAAAATGTCACATTTTGAATTTTAATCACATAGGAACAAATCCCACATTTTTCTTAGGTCTATTTGGTGAGATATTAAATTTTAAAGCTTTAAGGTAATTTTAAAATTAAAAAAAATGTATTTTCTAGCATTTTCACTAAAATAATTATAATAAATCATAGAAAAAATCAGAAAATTGCAAAATTTGCTTCTCTGATTTCCTTGATATCAGAGAGATTTTTGAAAATTATAAAACCCATTTTTCAACATTTATTTTATTTTTAAATTAATTAACACTCCAAAACTTAAAATAATTATAATAAAAATAATATAATTCAAAAAATCACCAAAATTGGTCCAAGTGGTTCTCTGGTCATTAGAAATATCCCCTAATTTTCTTAAGGACAGAAACTTTCCCTTGGTCATGTTATTAAATTTTCCTTGGAAATCTCTATTTTTTACCAAAAATAATTATATAAATAAATTAAATACAGAAAAAATCACATTTTCTCCTCTCATGTCTTTATTGACATATGAGTGAAGTCACATAAAAATTTCAAGTTCATTTGAGTTCAATTTAGTGAGTTATGAAATTATTAAGTTTAAAGGGTAAAATGGTAATTAAAATTTTAATCCTTAATTAAATTTTTTAGGTTTAATAAAAAATTAACAAGTAAAATATTTGATCCTAATCTAATTTGGATGATTGAAATTTAAATAATTAAAGGGTAGAAACCCATTAAGCAATTTTAAAATGATTAAACTTTAATTAAATAATGGATTAAATTTGGAAGAATAATAAAATTGGAATTATTAAAATAGGGATATTATTAGGAAGAGATTTATTCTTTAATTTAAAAATCCCTAAATTAATTATCTCATTAATATTCAATTCTTAATTAAAATGATAGCTCAAATTTAAAATATTAAAAGACTTAATCATTAAACTAAAATTAAATTATTAAACTCTTTTAAAAAATTTCAATTAAAATTAAAAATAAAATTAAATTCAAATTAAATTAAATTAAAATAAATTAAATTAAAATTAAATTAAATTAAATTAAATTGAATAATTAAATTTAATTAAATTAAATAAATTAAATTAAATTGAATAATTAAATTAAATTAAATTAAATAAATTAAATTAAATTGAATAATTAAATTAAATTAAATTAAATTGAATAATTAAATTAAATTAAATTAAATTAAATTAAATTAAATCAAATTAAAATAAAATTAAATCAAATAAAATTAAATTAATTCAACATCAAATCAAACTCAATTGAATTAAATTAAATTAAAACTCAATTAAATTAAATTAAATTGAATTAAATATAACATCACCTAAGACATAAAGAATTCAAAATAAATTTAAAATAACTTGAACACTATTCCAAATTTAAACTCATTAATTGAAACTAAACTAAATCACAAACCATTTGAACACCAATTTACCCTCAAAAGCTTTAGTTATCATAACTCCTAAATAGGACATTAAATGAAATGTTACTTCACTTATAGGATATTCAAATGTCCTAGTTCACTCGAGTAAGATAACAACGAAACTCGAATTCTCGGACGATTAATTCATTTGTATAATTAAACCCATTTGGACTTAAAACAAATTCTAGAAATATTGAAAAGATGTTTAAGATTATTCTTAAGCACTTCCTCAATATGATAGGACATTTATAAGAACAATTGGACATAATTGTTCTTTGATGAAGAAAATCGTCCTCAAACCAAAACACAAAGAACCTAGACGTCATAGGAGATGACTAGCTATAGGATTAGGAATTTGGTAGAAAACCATAACCTTTCCCTTAGCTTTACCTAGGAACTTGCTTAAATATTCTAATTGTGTTTTAAGTGTAGCTTGGGATGACGGGAAGACCCTCCAGGTACGCTTTTATTTTATTGCAATTTACTTTCTTGCAATTTACATTATTGCAATTTACTTTATTGCAAACGCACTTTACTTTTCTTGCATGATAAGACAACTGTTGCATGAAAACCCACACCTTTAGGATAGACCCTAAAACTGAAACCAAAACTAAGTTAAAAGTCATTGCAAGATAAAATTCACCGCCACAACATTTCAAAATATAAAACAACTCAAAATTTAATCACAAACGAACACAAAACTACAATTGCAACTAAATTAAAACGTCCCGTTGGATGATCGGGAATACCTCGGATGATGGAACCTACGTGTTGCTAACGGGATTTCCCACGGTCTAAATGAAAGTGTGGAATTCATTCAGTTGAGTTTAGCAAATTCATCCGGACTAAGTGAATCCGATAAAAATAATGATGCCGAAGGATGGAACCGTGGGATCTTAACCGGTGTCGTTATAATCAACTTTAAGATTTGTTTTAATCAAAACACAAAAAACACTTGGAAAATTAAGACTTCTCTAAACCAAAACACTTTTCTCATCTCCCGATTTATGATTTCTAAAACTAAACCTCTCGCAACAATAAGGAGCTCGGAGCATGGTGGGCAAGCACGGCCATCGTCGTCGCAAGAAACTTGAACCTACTTCAAGCAAAACTTTCCTAGAATTAAATAACCAAGCCATAGGATTTCGAGGTAGTTTGCCTAGTGCAACATAAATCCTCAACCTTTCGTTAGGCATTTGCCTTCGCAAATTAAGCCCTAACCGGATTTAGGATTCCGAGGTAATCGTCCGATACGACATAAACCCTCACATCTTCAAGGCTATTTGTATGATTCTATCATATAAGCATAAGTCCTAATTAATTAAAATCGACAAGATCAAAACATTTAAATAAACATTAGGATTTTCCTAAATTTAAGCCAAACAATAGGATAGTCGGGAAATTACCGAAGTTCACTTCGAATCTGTGGTTTCTCCTACTTTTCTTCCTTTGGATTCACAAAACAAAATGTTCCAAACTTGATCCATTCCCTATTGAAATTCCAAAATTCAATCCTTGAAAACTTAAACTTTGAAATCCTCGAGAGCGAATTATTGATTATTATCGAGAGTTTTCTTAGGTGATTCCCGTCACTTAAGATGTAATTAACTATAGGGGCTTGCCCTTATAGGGAATTTTGAAGAACCTGTGTAATATAAACCCCGTTTAATGTTTTCATATTAAGCGGGGAATTTTGTCGGCTTATAAAATTGGTTTGCGTGACGAAACGGATGTCACAAATCTTCTAGTTTATTTAATCGAGCCCCACCGTCAGCAGGTGTGTCTATCCTTAGGGATAGATACACGGTTTGTGGTGCGGTGCTCGTTTATATAAACTATTTGGGACGTGAGATCGGCTTAATCTCATATCTTGAAACCTTCAAATTTAAAATTATTTTCAAAATCAAATACTACTTTTCAAATTATTTATTTTAATTAAATTAAAAATTCGCCGACAGATTTCGTTAGGCGACCCCTCTTCAAAATAAAACACAACCTAAAAATATGCCGACAGATTTCGGCGACTCACTGAGGAAAATTCCTCTCTCCATTATAATCGGATAATTCCGCTTTCAAAAATCGGTAGTGCATCCATGTCCTTAGTGGATCAAACTACCCTTCTTTCCGTTGGAATACTATGTTCATTTCTATCTTGAATGAGTATAGCCAACATTCTCTCGTATTTAGGAGCCACTCGTTTAGACACCCCTAAACAGAGAGGTTCCGAGATCCTTTTACCTCATTTTCGAGGTGGGGTGGACCCCAATAGGTGTTAGTTTAGGAATGATCCTTCGAGTCGAGAAGTCTTGCTTAAGACTTTCTTTTCCTTTCCAACTCTGAATCGGATTCCTTACCTTCTCTACACCTTTGAACATTCCGTTCTAAATAAACAAACCCTCTAATAAGTGACTCTTTTAACAAATGATTCCCTCTTATAAATACATGAACAAAAATGAGTTCGGACTCTTTTCAATTCCTTTCTTCTCGTCCTAAAGAAAAGAAGCGTAACTTGGGACCGATAACCGTAATCTACCTTGCAAAAATGGAAGCCCCGAAACCGATTTTCTCCTTCACCAACGGACCGGACTTCGCCGTCTATAAGGATGAGCTGCCCGACAATGGGATCATCCGATTTGGACGAGGATTTGAAAACACGAACGTCAAGGTCACCGACGTCTCCCTCTTTGCACCGACAAACAAGGTATCCGAAGCCGAGGAGCCACCGCTCGAGTTCAACCTTAGATCGACCCAAGAGTTTCCTCCCCGCAAAGGATCCCGACTAGGAGGAGTACTCGCCGTCCGCAGGAGGACCGTTCTTACTACCCCCACCGGTCTAGTTGTTTCGCACCTACCCCGACTCTCGCTAAATCAAAGGGGAAAGAAATCCGGAATTATGGTAAACTCGTTACCGTGGAGGGTACGGATCTTCTCGTAAGACCTTCCGTTTTCGAAATCGGGTCCGAGCTCAAAGATTCCATCACCGACAAAGAACCAAAGAAGAAACGAAGTAGAAGGATCGCCGGAGAAGCCGTAGCCGCCGAAATCGCTTTCTGGAGGAAATTCCGTAGCCGCCGAATATACACCGCTACCGGAATATACACCACCGCTCGACTACATACCACTTTTGGGAGGAAGCAGGTTCCATCCCCTCTCCGCCGCGGAGGATGAGGAGAATGTTCGCAAGATTGCCGCCACATTACCTCGGCCCGCATACTACAACGATAGCCGCAAGAAAAGAACTAGAACTACGCCGTTTGCTCGACTGCAAAATTTGGTAGAAAAGTTAGCAAGGAAGGAAAACTGCCCCTTATCGGAAATTCTACGAAGGATAGGGCGGGTGTCGGTCAAATCCCGTCTTGGGCCCCGAGTAGAGCCCGCCATCATGACAGAAAAGCCAAGCAAGAGAATGAAGGCTAGCCCGCCTGTCGTAGTATCAGGATTACGGATTAGGGAGGATACCACCTTCCAAAGCATTTGGCCGACGGACCATCCGGTCCTAAACCTTCGCCGCTAGAAGGATGGTGTGGCGTCCCACTACTGGGCAGTTGAGATTGAAACAGCAGCCCGAAAAAGAAAGTCTCGCAAGGAGGCTGGAATCTGAAGAAAGCGCTACTGCGATAAAGGGGACTCGTGAAAAGGGGACCCGGCAGCTATCGCATGACAACCGCAAAGACACACAGAAAGCTCCGCTAGAAGATGCCATGGAAAAGTTGAGAACCGACATCCGATGGTTGGCAAAAGAAAGAGAAGAAAAGTTCGGAGATGAGATCGATTCATCGGAGTTCATGGACGACGAATATGCAGAAATCAACATGGTTGAGACACGAGCTTCATCGCCTTCGCAAGGTGCTCCTGCAACTCGCAGAAAGAGAGGAGCCGGAATCGATGAGAAGACAGCTTCAGGAAAAGGACGATACGATCGCTCAAATGGCTAAAAGGATGGAAGAGATGGCCGTAGCTCCGGCCACTCTCCGCAGTCAAGTACAACCACATGAGAGACACCCCCGGAGGTCATTCACATTGTAGACGGAGCAAAGGAGATTACATCCGTCAATGGGGATGACCAACGAAAAGGATACAACACAAAGTATGATCCCCGAAAAGGATATCAAGAACTTAAGTAGAACAGCAAGTGCGAGAAGCCTTAGCACAATCGAATAACGGGACATCCATTCGGACGGGTAGACCTTACCCAGAAGAATTCGACGCTGTCCAATACCCGAAAGGCTTCGTACCACCTCTGTTCAAGACATTCGATGGAACCGGGAACCCCCGACAGCATGTTGCACACTTCCGTGCCAGTTGTTGCAATGCCGGCGGGAGCGATGCGTTACTTTTCCGACAGTTCGTTAGCAGTTTGTCAGGAATCGCCTTCGACTGGTATGCAGAATTACCCAATGGCTCGGTGAAGACATTCTCAGAGCTAGAGAGCCTCTTCATCAAGCGATTTGCCGGAGCTCAGCACCACATCACTATAGGTGATTTAGTGGTAGAGAAACAAAGGCCGAATGAAACTTTGGTGGATTACATACTTCGATGGAGAAATTTAAGTATGAAGTGTGAACCACAACTGCAAGAACAACATGCAGTCGGCATCTTACTTAAAAGCATTCACGGCCCAATAGCACTTCTCCTCAAAGGATTCACTATTAAGACTTTTGAGAAGTTGTTAAGCAAGGCCGGAAGCTTGCAATAAGAGGCGAAGCAATTGAGTTTTGCCGACAAGACGGACAAGCAGAAGCTGGTGAAGACCTACGAAAAGAAATCTGGGATCATTGCAGCAGTTGATAAAGGCAAGCAACCGATGCAAATACCACCGGAACGGCTGCAGCAACCACAACGAATTACCGAGCAACCCCGGTCCAGCTATCGGTCGTCTCCGCAATATGAACAACCGCCTCGTCCGCAACGTACATTAAGGGAGCTTCGAGCGAGAGAATATCCGTTCAAAAATGAAGCAAGATCGAAAATGTTCCGTAGCCTAATGAAGACTCCGGATTTCCAGTGCCGTAACCTAAAAGACCGGAGGAAGTCAACAAGAACGGTGATCCCAACTTTTGCCCCTACCACCGGATGCTTGGGCACAAGATAGAAGATTGCATTACCTTTAAAAGTTGGCTCAACGACAACCTTCGGAAAGGGAATATAACAATCCCGAAGGAGTACATGAAGGAACCCCGTAAAGGAGGTTCCGTCAATGTTATCTCAACCGATCCCGTCATTCCGATAGATCCCTATGCAACCGACGATGGATGGACTACCGCTCGGACGAGGTCTTCGAAGAAGATTTTAGACGACATCCGAACCGCTTCGGTGCGGGCTTCAATTCGAGTTCGAGACCTGTTAAACCGGTACTATCACTTGCGATAGAAGAACCACCTCGACAGGAGACGATCGAAGGAAAGAAGAAAATTGACGAAGAAGAGGGGACCGAGATTCTTAAGGCTAGACTAGGGGCTGCTTATCCTAGGATAGTTGTTTCCGATTCGGGGGAGAAATCCCTCGAACCTCTGATTTTGTATGATTATCCGCTCACTTCGGTGGGATCATATAATGATAAGGGTGATGGCGTTGGCTACGTTTTGACTCGTTTCTAACGATTACGTAACTAGCGACAATCCGGACATCGACCTCGATGCCAACAACAATTCTCAAATCATACACGATCTCGACAATCAAAATAACGAAGAAGACATCCATCAAGGAGGGTACGAGAGTTCAACAAGCAACGGATCTATCTGTGAGTTTTAAGGAGCTCCAGTTACGATAGAGTTAGAGCCTTCAGATTTTGAAGATAATCCGGAAGAGCCTGTCATTTCGATTCAGGAGGAGACACCGACAAGTTCAACACTAGATTCGAAGAAATTACGAAGTCAACTTAAGAAGTGGAAAAGTTCTACCTCCAAGAATGGGTCCAAAAGACAAAGGAAAGCGGGTGGTTGTTCAAGAAGAACCAACCCCGGCGAAGAAATACCCATTCGAGAAGAAGCCGAGACACATGGAAATAAAGTGGATTACAATGTGTTAGCCCATCTTAGGAAACTACCGGCCAAGCCGAGCATTTACGATGCTCTCATCTTATCAAAGGAGATGAGAGAAGCTCGATCAAGGCCTTACTTGATCCGAAATTTGCTTAGCTCAAATGGCCGGAGATTCCTTAGATGAGGTTTGCTCGTTAAACGAACGGCAGGCGTTACCTTCACGGACAATGACCTACTACTTGGGACAACGGATCACAACCGACCGTTGTACATTTCGGTTACAATTGGGAAGTTTACGCTCTCCGGAGTATTGGTGGATCCGGGAGCATCAATCAATATAATGAGTCTTCGAACACTAGCATACTTGGAAATTGATGCTCGCGAGCTCGAAGCAGACAAAATGTTATTAAGAGGATTCAACCAGAAAGGAGAAAGAGCCCTCGGGTCAATAACGCTACTGATGAAGACCGGTGACTTAGCAAAGACAACCGCGAAATTTCATATAATCGATTCAGAAACGTCGTTCAACGCTTTACTGGGCCGACCATGGATACATGAAAACAGGATGGTACCATCATCTCCGCACCGGTGCATCAAATACTACGATGGAGGGAACGAGTGCATCAAAGGCGACTTGCAACCATTCTCCGTACATGAGATTGGAATCCATGAAGATGCGACTTATTATGCACCGCCAAAGAAAACGATCTTCTCCGGAGATACCGTAACAAATGAAGCAAAGAAAGTTCGGGACAACGAAGAACTCGAGGTTCTAGTCCAACGATCACTCACCACTCCCTTACGGTGAGATGGTGAAGGTTTCTCCACAACTCGCATCCGAGGTCGAGGCCGGGGACGAGGTCGTGGTAGAGACGTTAGGACGAGTTGGACGAGAGGAAACCGAGCCATCAATGTTGATTGGGAAGATAGTTCTGAAGAAGAAAAAGAAATCAAACAAGAAGCAGCGACAGTAAGTCGGAAGAAGCCGCAATTCAAGATCTCCCTCGAAGATGAAAAGAATGAAGAATATAAATCAATGTACGAGAAGATTAACCACTACGTACATACTATGACCCTGACCCCGATCCATTCTAATAAGATCGAGGGTATGGTGGTCAAAGAGGTACGTAACGACGGTGCAAGGCCAATCAAATTCTACCGTGGCGCTTCCTCCTCCAAAACTGAAAATAATGTACAATTTGAAGATGTCACTTCATCGAATTAATGGAATTACCTTTTGAGTGGTACTCTCCCCGTGTTCAAAATTTAATTCAACGTGGTTTCTTACCTCGACAATGGACAAAAGGCCAATCACAACATTTTGAAAAATTATGGAATAACTGCGGTCGTCCACCCAATTCAAAGCATGGACTCGGATTCGGCACGGTAGGGTCGGTTGACGATACCGGATTTTGCTTGGTTGTCACTTGCGAGTCCAATGAAAACCGCATGGAAACTACGGACAAACTCGAAGATTTACAAATCGGAGACGCTCCACCGAATTGGAAGAAGAAATCAAATCTACAATAGATGAGTTAACGGAAGTTAACTTAGGTACTAGCGAAGAGCCTAGACCTACCTTTGTTAGCTCCTTACTCAACAAAGAAGACTGCGAAGAAATAATCAAATTATTAATGGAATTTAAGGACTGTTTTGCTTGGAACTACGATGAAATGCCGAGATTGGCTCCGGAGGTTGCGGTTCATAAGCTAGGAGTGGATCCTACTTCGTCCCGTCGGACAAGATCCCGAAGAATGCGTCTAGAAATCGAACAACAAGTCATAGCCGAAGTTAAAAAGCTAATAGACGCCAAATTTGTCACGTAAAGAACAATACCCGACTTGGTTAGCCAATGTGGTGCCGGTCGAAAGAAGAATGGTCGGATCGGAATCGTGTGGACTTCGGAGATTTAAACAAGGCATGTCCAAAAGATGAATTCCCTCTACCGATCCCGAACCGATGATCGACATTGCTTCGACACATGAGATATTCTCATTCATGGATGGATCTTCGGGATACAACCGGATAAAAATGGCTCCAGAAGATGAAAAGCTTACGGCATTCAGAACGCCGATCGGAGTATTTTGCTACACAGTGATGCCATTCGGACTGAAGAACGCAGGAGCAACCTACCAGAGAGCAATGACAAGAATTTTTGATGATCTCATCCACAATCAAGTCGAATGCTATGTGGACGATGTGGTCATCAAAAGTAAAGTAAAGGAAAACCACTTGTATGATTTGAGAATTGTTTTCGAACGATTAAGACAATTTAACCTTAAGATGAATCCCTTAAAATGCGCCTTCGGGGTCACCTCCGGGAAATTCTTAGGATTCGTTGTCCGACATTTGTGGAATTGAAATCGATCCGGAAAAGATTAAAGCTATCTTAGAAATGCCGCCTCCCAAAACCTTAAAACAACTACGATCTTTTCAAGGGAAGCTGGCATATCTTCGACGCTTTATCTCAAACTCGTCGAGTAGGTGTCGGCCTTTCTCGGCACTAGTTAAAAAGGACGCCAAATTTATTTGGGAAGGGAAATGCCGAAGGCCTTCGAAGACATTAAACAATATTTAATGACACCTCCTGTCTTAGCGACCCAGGTCTCGGGTAGACCGCGATACTTTACACCGCGGCTTTAGACGACTCTCTCGGAGCCTCGTTAGCCTGAGTCGATGATGAGGGTAAAGAAAATGCTCTTTACTACTTAAGCCGTCGTTTACTTCCGACGGAAGTAAGGTATCCCGCAATTGAAAAGCATTGTTTGGCCTTGATCTTCGCCGCTCAAAAGCTCAGGCACTACATGCTTTCTCATAAGGTTAACTCCGATCTCGAAGTTTAATCCATTGCAATACTTGATGACTCGTCCAACACTTTCCGGCGGACTTGCCGGATGGTCGATGATATTATTGCAATTCGATATAACTTTCGTGCCTCTTCGTGCCAGTAAAGGGACAAGTCTTAGCGGACTTCCTCGCGAAGCACACCCTTTGCGGCCGAATCTCCTCTCAATGACGATCCGCCGGATGAACAAATAATGAACCTAGAAGACCTTGATGATCGACGTTGGGAATTATATTTTGACGGAGCATCTTCGAGCACACAAAGACGAAGAATCGCAAGTGATAGTGCCCGTAAGGCGAGAATCGATCCTAATCTTTATAACGCCGGAGCGGGGGATGTTAAGATACTCCTACCACTCGACGAACCGTGTACAAACAACGAAGCGAATACGAAGCCCTCATAACGGGATCGGAATTAACTATTCAAATGGTGATAACGGACATCAACATCTACGGGGATTCGCGAGTTAATCATTCAACGAGATCGTCGGACAATACAGAATTTTTAAACCAAGACTCGAACAATATTTCCAGTATGCCATACAGTTGTTGGAACAGATTCCAAATTTGACAATCTACAAAATTCCCAGAAAAGAAAATGCTTTAGCAGATGCTTTAGCCCGTCTCGCTAAAGAATTTGCCTGTTTGCAAGATGAATCGATGGAAGTGTCGGTTCACGGACGTCGGGTCCTATCACGACTCGACATAGACACAATACACAAATCGAGAAAAGAAAAAGAAGCGATTGCAAGCGAGTGACGGAAAACACGGAAGATTGGCGACGGCCATTGATGAACTACTCGCAAACGGAAAGCTACCAGATGATAGGTCGCTGGCCCATCAGATCAAGAAAAGAACTATGTCCTACGCATTAATAAACAACACATTATACAGAAGGTCTTTTGATCAAATGTGGCTAAGGTGCCTAAGCGGGTCCGAGGCCCGTGAAATTGTTAAAGAGGTGCATTCGGGACTGCGTGGCGCTCACCGGTCGGGTCCGAAGATGAAAATGAAAATTAAAAGACTAGGGTACTATCGGCCCTCGATGATGACCGACCGCATGAAAATCGCCAAGAGCCGTCACCAATGCCAAGTGCACGGAGTGGTTCTACACCAACCTCCAAATGTGCCGCACCCGACAATTGCGTCGTGGCCATTTGAATGTTGGGGCACGGATATAGTGGGTCCGATAGAACCACCATCTTCAAAAGGACATCGCTTCATTCTTGCGGCTACGGATTACTTTTCCAAGTGGGCGAAGCGGTTCCACTTAGAGAAGTGAAAGCACACCATGTGCTACGGTTTTTCAAGAACCAAGTTGTCTACCGTTTCGGAGTGCCGCGCGAGATCATCTCGGATAATGGGTCGGCATTCGAAGCACACAAATCAACAATTTTGTCAGGAGACACGGAATCGACTGGCGATACTCAACAATTTACTACCCAAGAGCAAACGGTCTCGTTGAGGCTTTTAATAAAACTCTCGTTCAAATCTTAAAGAAAACCTTGGACGATAATAAGAGAAATTGGCACGAGAAATTGTTAGAAGCCTTATGGGCCTACCGGACAACCTTCAGAACTCCTACTCAAACTACACCTTACGCTCTAGTGTATGGGTCCGAGGCAGTGTTACCTTTAGAGGTTCAGCTTCCTTCACTCGAATTGCAGATTGCAAACAAGATCACGACGAAGAAAACGCCGGATTACGACTCGAAGAATTAGAAAGCTTGGAAGGGAAAAGACTTGCAGCGCAACGGAATTTAGAACTATACCAAGCTAAGATGGTTCAAGCCCATGACAAATTGGTCCGCCCAAGAACCTTCAAAGTTGGTGACTTAGTTCTCGTTCTCAAGAGACCTATTCTTGCACACCGCAAGATAGGAGTAAAATTTGAACCCACTTGGGAAGGACCATTTGTGGTTGAAGCAGTATACTCAGGAGGTTCCTACCAGCTAGTGAATTGCCAGGGAGAATGACATATGCTTCCGATCAACGGACGATACTTGAAAAAGTATTACGCTACCTGATGTTTCGAAGGAATGAATTCTTCACCCCTAAGAAACACGGGCGAAGTAATTACTTATGATTGGGTCCGAACCCAAAAATAATAAAATGTGCTAAGATAAATAAAGTCATGATAATACGTTATCCTTGTTTTCTTTTTCAAATCAAAATCTATTCCCTGATCTTATCCTACTTCATTCTCGTTAAATTTGAAAATAAAAAATATATATAAAAAAAAATGTATCTTTAATAAACATTTTCTTAATGTTCTTGTTCTTAGTACGACCCTCGATCCTTTTCCTTGTCTTTTCACGGGGAAATGTCGAACGAGCGGTTGGTCCCGAACTTTAAGAATGGCGTAAGCCTTGCACTCGATGAAAAGAGGGTGAAAGATGGAGCGATAATCGAGATTGACTCGGATTTCGCACCGGCGAGCCTACGAGTACGAGGAAAGTGACCGGGTCCCGGTTGACCGAGAAGAAGCTGCCGGGCGGACGAGTGATGAGAGTGGGTGGCCCAAGCCACCAATCCAACAACAAGAAAAGAAAAGCAAACTCCGAAGAAGATAAGAAAATGAAGTCCGTAGTCGCTACAGCGGAGGGCAGGCTTGTCAGCGCCGCGCCCACAGAGATATAAGAAGTGCGGAGAGCTACTCTCACAGCCAAGCAACGAAGAAATAAGAATCGCCGTATCCGTAAGATGTTAACAAAACTAGCTGCGGACCGGCGAGACGAGACAATTGCTAATGCCGGCACACACATTTCAAGGACACCGATTCACCGGGAACTCGAAGAAAGGAGGCCGGCTCCTAGGATAATAGAAAGAACCGGGGAAATCTCCGGAAGATCGGAAGAAAGAAGGCCACCACGCCACCGGATAGAACCACCGATAATGCATGACCTTGTTGCGAAGCAACCCCGGGGGATGTCCCGACGAGCATCATCCCCGAGGAGCCGAGGTATGCGGGGGAACGTGAAGGGATTGAACCATATAACCCACAATATGTCACAAGGCCTCGCCATCTGCAGATCATTCCGGAATACGAGCTAGAGAGGATGCAGAATGTTGAAAAGAAAACTTTTGAATACTTCGAGAGAATTAAAGGAAGAAGGATCAATATACTAGAGGGCCTCGAGCTACATACCGACGTATTCTCAGAGTGTGAACAACAGGAAATAGTGGATTGTATCCGGGATTTGAAGAGAATGGGCCGAGCAGGCCGCCTGAGGGAAAACACATACTCGGAACCCCGGAGATGGATGCCAGGGAAAGGAAGAATCACAATACAATGCGGATGCTTGCTACAACTTTGTCGAAGACGAAAGGAAACCCACCGGGATACTCCGTCATGGGCAAGTAGATCCGATGCCATTAGTCATCGGGAGAATGGTAAAAAGATTGATAACATGGAGGGTACGCCGGCGGATTGCATACCCAATAGTTGCATTATCAACATTTACAAACGGGGTGATCGCATACCCCCACATATAGATCACCACGACTTCGTCGGACCTTTCGCACGGTCTCTTTCTTGAACGAGTGTGACATCATGTTCGGATCCGACCTCCGGATAGCGAGCCCGGGTGAGTTCCGAGGGCCGGTAAAGATACCTTTACCGGTGGGTTCCGTCATGATACGAAGGGCAACGGAGCGGATATCGCTAAGCATTGCATACCGGGAGTGCCGGTGGAGCGGATCTCGGTTACTTTCGGGAGAATGGACGACGACGAAGATACCTTACCATTTCCAACCGGACCCGGAGCTAGAGAACCTCCGGCCTTACGAGCCGTGAGTTACATGGGAAATATCACACCTCCAACGTACATCCGACCGGCATCCTTGCCTGGGATGGCTTGGAAGGTGATGTTATTAACCATGTACCCCACTATTCAGACATGGATTTTTTTTGACAGACGCTTCTTTTGTTGGATCAACAAAGATCATACATAGTCAGTTTTGAGTCTACATGGATTGTATGAAGTATATTCCAGATCGAGTTGTATGATGTATTTTCAACATGATTGGAATGAAAGTGACCATGTCACGTTTTTGGCCTTCACCTCTTTTGTGCAAATTGATTGGGAAACACCATTAAAGTTAAATGAACTTCGAACAAAGAAAAGAAAAGAAAGAAAGAAAGAAGAATAAAAGAAAACTTTCCTAAAAAAAAATCTTAAAAAATGACAGACACCAAATTCACATGAACATTAAATAAACGATAAAATAAAATTTGAATCATTAAAAGATAAACGAAATCAACACAAATCTCAAATTCCATCCTTCCAAATTTCAAATCAAATTTCAAATTCAATCTTTCCAAATTCCAAATCAAATTTCAATCTTTTCAAATCACAAATCAAATTCTCAATCAAATTCCAAATCCACTCTCGATCAAATTTCAAATTTGATCTTTTCAAATCTCAAATCAAATTCTCAATCAAATTTCAAATCCAATCTCGATCAAATTTCAAATTTGATCTTCCAAATTTCAAATCAAATCTTAAATCAAATTTCAATCGAATTCAAACTCATCCTTCCAAATCTCAAATTCAATTTTTCTAGATTTCAAATCTCAATCAAATTCAACCTTTTGGGTCGAGGATTTTATATCCAAGACTGCACTGCTTTAGGATTCTTTCCTATTGCACTGAAGTACATCAAATTCAACCTATTGGGTCGAGGATTTTACATCCAAGACTGCACTGCTTTAGGATTCTTTTCCTATTGCACTGAAATACATCAAATTCAACCTTTTCGGTCGAGGATTTTACATCCAAGACCTGCATCGCTTTAGGATTCTTTTCCTATTGCACTGAAGTACATCAAATTCAACCTTTTGGGTCGAGGATTTTACATCCAAGACTGCACTTGCTTTAGGATTCTTTCCTATTGCACTGAAATACATCAAATTCAACCTTTTGGGTCGAGGATTTTACACCCAAGACTGCACTGCTTTAGGATTCTTTTCCTATTGCACTGAAATACATCAAATTCAACCTTTTGGGTCGAGGATTTTACATCCAAGACCGCACTCGCTTTAGGATTCTTTTCCTATTGCCTCTGAAATACATCGAATTCAAACTTTTGGGTCGAGGATTTTACATCCAAGACCGTACTTGCTTTAGGATTCTTTCCTATTGCACCTTGAAATACATCAAATTCAAACTTTTGGGTCGAGGATTTTATATCCAAGACTGCACTGCTTTAGGATTCTTTCCTATTGCACTCGAAATACATCAAATTCAAACTTTTGGGTCGAGGATTTTATATCCAAGACTGCACTGCTTTAGGATTCTTTCCTATTGCACTGAAATACATCGAATTCGAACTTTTGGGTCGAGGATTTTACATCCAAGACCGCATCGCTTTAGGATTCTTTCCTATTGCACTCGAAATACATCGAATTCAAACTTTTGGGTCGAGGATTTTATATCCAAGATCGCACTCGCTTTAGGATTCTTTTCCTATTGCACTCGAAATACATCGAATTCAAACTTTTGGGTCGAGGATTTTACATCCAAGACCGTACTGCTTTAGGATCATTTCCTATTGCACTCGAAATACATCAAATTCAAACTTTTGGGTCGAGGATTTTATATCCAAGACCGCATCGCTTTAGGATTCTTTCCTATTGCACTTCGAAATACATCGAATTCAAACTTTTGGGTCGAGGATTTTACATCCAAGACTGCATTGCTTTAGGATTCTTTCCTATTGCACTGAAGTACATCAAATTCAAACTTTTGGGTCGAGGATTTTATATCCAAGACTGCATTGCTTTAGGATTCTTTCCTATTGCACTGAAGTACATCAAATTCAAACTTTTGGGTCGAGGATTTTATATCCAAGATCGCACTCTGCTTAGGATTCTTTCCTATTGCCTCTGAAATACATCGAATTCAAACCTTTTGGGTCGAGGATTTTACATCCAAGACCGCATCGCTTTAGGATTCTTTTCCTATTGCACCTTGAAATACATCGAATTCAAACTTTTGGGTCGAGGATTTTACATCCAAGATCGCACCTGCTTTAGGATTCATTTCCTATTGCACTCGAAATACATCGAATTCAAACCTTTTGGGTCGAGGATTTTACATCCAAGATCGCATCGCTTTAGGATTCTTTTCCTATTGCACTGAAATACATCAAAATCAAACTCTTGAGGTTAAGGATTTTACATCCAACACCGCATTACTCTGAAATCTCTTCTCATTGCAACGATTCAATCTAATCAATTCAATTTTCTTGCGAGGTTGAAGATGTTACATCTAAAACCTCAGAATTCCAATTTTCATTTCAAATCAAATCCTTCAAATTAATTTTGACAAACTCCAATCTAAATTGAAACTCCAAATTGAAATCTAAACTCACACATCAAAACTTAAATTGAAACAAAAATAAAATCTAAATCGAAATTCCCCCAGGTCATGTGATTTTGGATTCACCTCCTTTTCCTTTCCCAGCCGAGAGTTCGAGAATCTCCGGTTTCAGAGATATACTTGCTACTCCCCAGTGGAAATTCTTCTATTTCGTCCTAAGTATTGTCACTTGGATGTTTGTGTTGGTTTTGTTGATCGCTTCGGTCAACACCAATACGCGCGGTGTGCTCCGTCAGCTCACCACACCTATTGGGGGTCCATTTGTTGACCTCATTTTTGATGAGGTCTTCTCTTCTTCTCTTTAGTACTTAGGATCTAGCCTTAGGCTTTTCCTTTGACTATCTTAGAGAACTAGAATTGGGACCCACCTTTTAGAAATTCAAACCACTTCTTAACTCCCCGCAAACTCCACAAAATTGATCGTAGACCCCTAATCACCTAGAGGGTTGAAATCAAATGTGGAAGTTTAAAGGATGAGTTCCTATAGGACTCTTTCGCCTTAGGACTGCCCTGGGTGGCCTGGTCTGGTGAAGGGGCTGACTTACACACACCACACTTATACACTACACCTACACACTACACTTCCACATACCTCCTAAAAACACACCCATACCCAACTTGACCTCCTGACTCATGTGGGTGATTCACATGGATGGTCCTTAACCCCTAAGCCCTCGGCTAAGAGGGTTAGGAACAACATAGTGAATGCCTCAAATGAGTCCCTTCATGGCTCATGTGGGCTTGATATGGCTTCATGGCTCAACCAAAATGATTTCACTCCACTCAAATTCACCCAATCTTCAATTTCCCAAATTTTCAATTTTTGACTCCCGGGACCCTACACCTACTAAACCTACCCAAAACCCTTAAAATTACCCAAATTTCTCAAAAATTTCCAAATTACCCAAAATTCTCCAAAATCAATCCCAAACATTTCCACATCACTTAAACTGATCATCCATACCCAAAAATACCAAAAATTCCAAGAAAACCTCCCAATACCCTCCAAATACCCAAAATACCCCTCTTGACCCAAAAATCCAAAAATTCAGAAAATTCCCATAAAATTCCAGAAAATCCCAAATATTCCCAATTTCATTTTGTCCTACTACACCATGGGCCAATTTTGTCAACTTACCCTACTTTTGTCAAAACCCCCAATTTGACCCATTTTAACCCTAAGTGCACCCAATGTCAAGCCAAACCTACCCAATTGACCCCAATTTTGGTCCAATTCAATTCTAAACTTCAAATCAATATCCCAAATACCAATCTAGACCAAATCCAAGCCCAATTTGATTGACATTTGAATCCAATCTCACTTTTGGCCTTAAAGCCCAATTTGGACCCATGACCCAAACCTAACCCAAACTCACCCAATTCAATTCCAATTAACCCCAAATCTTTTCTAAATCTTCCTTAACATTCCCACAAACAAAATAATAACATTATTTGCCCAAAATTTAGACCCAAACCCCACTCAAACTCAACCCAAGGTTAAAAGGCCCATTTTTGACCTAAACCCAAACCTAGCCCAAATGAGCCCAAACCCCAAAATCAAAGCCCAACCAAAGTCAAAACCTCTTTGAAACACTCCCATAAACATTTCTCAACATTAATTCTACATCAATTTCAACCCTAGCCCAACATTGGCCCAACTTGGCCCACTTGGACCTATATTGGCCCATTCACCAAAAGAGCCCAAATTCAACCCAATTCAAATCCAAATCACCCCCAATTTGCTTCAAGTCACTCATGACACATCCATGAGCTAAACCCAACAATTATTTGGCCCAACCTCTTTACAAAATTCCCATCCATAAATTCATTTTTAAACTTAAAGGCCCATTCCTCCAAATCCAAAACCCCAAAAATTCTTCCAAAGCCCATATGACATTTCCCCTCATCATACTTTCAATTAAAATCATCCCTAAGTCCTAAACCAATGATCAAATAATTCTAAATGAAGCTTCATCCAAATTTCCACCAAATTATCCAAAATCCTTAAAATCCTTTTTTATGAAATTGACCAAACTTTTTGCCAAGCCAAAGGTGAGCCATGAAGCCATGCATGAGCCACATGTGAGCCATGAGAGCTTTGGACACTCCACCATGCCATATTGGGTAAGAAGAGGGGGCTTTCCGTAATCCCTAAAGCTCATTAGCCTTAATCATGTTTCACCTAAACTTAAATTTAATCCAAATATATTTGGATGGAGACTTCTCCATGCCAAACCAGCTGATCCCTTTGATCCCCCACAGCATCCAAAGCCACC
The DNA here is from genome assembly GCA_022702705.1 of Papilionanthe hookeriana x Papilionanthe teres. NCBI lineage: Eukaryota > Viridiplantae > Streptophyta > Magnoliopsida > Asparagales > Orchidaceae > Papilionanthe > Papilionanthe hookeriana x Papilionanthe teres. The sequence continues at coordinate 124,231,591 of CM040426.1, read as the reverse complement.
TTGAAGGGTGCACCAAGCCCAAATGGGTGGATTGACCCATTTAGACTCAAAACTAGCCATGCCCCATTCTACTTTGAATCAAAGCCTTTACACATGGCAATTGCCAATTGCTTGCACCAAGCCCCGGCCCGACCCACCCGACCTCGAGGGTGACCCATGCCCGGCCGGCCGCCACCGAGCCGCCGGAAAACACCATGGCCGAGAGCTCACATGTGAGCCAACTTTGAAATTCTCACCTGCCGAGCTGCCCCATCCCCAGTGGCCATTGTAGCTGTTCTTCTCTTGCCAAGAGCAGCTGATCCCAAGCCCTAACTCTCCCTGGGAGGCCCTCCACCCTCTCCTATTTAAACTCCACCCCTCTCGGCCATGAGAAGAGGTTAGCCAAAACTCTGCCAAAATTGTTCCAGACTCCTCCCCATACACAGAGCACTTGATCCCCAGTGAGATCCCCCTGCCATTTCTCCTCTGTGAGCTCAATTTCAGAGTTGAAATTCCACCCAAAACCAGGACACTTCTCCACAGTGAGCCAATTCCCAAATTGATTGGTTCTACACCTTCACCAGACCGAGGGAAGGTGTCCACCGACGAAAGCCCCATCTCCGGGCCACCCGGTTGCTCCAGCCTCCAAGCTTTGTGATCGGGCTTGAACGAAATCACATCCGGACAATTCACCGGACCAGGAGACTTCATCCGGAGCTTCGTTGGGATCCAATCGAAGGTGCAACAACTCTCAGATTGAAGCCACACTTCTCTGAGCAAAGGTATGAGCTAATTCTTCATCCCGAGCTTCTGGAGATTCTCCATTTCAAATGCCTTAGTTTCAATGCATGTTAACCGTATAGATGTGTTCGTCTCTTCAAGACGAATCCATAGAGCATAAGAACATAAAAATCCATTGAGTATCGAGTGAGATCTTAGGGATTTAGTGTGGACGGCTCTCGGGTGAGGACGCTCGGGGACAATGAACGGATGCCGTCCATTCAATACACGCGCGGACGAACGGCTCAGATGGCGTCGGACCAGGAGACGGTACGAGAACCGCGGGGCCCGGGCTGCTGACTCAGGTGGCGGCGTCGAATGGGAGCGCGACGCGTGTGCGTTCGGAGCTGCCGAGGTTGACGCGGCGCCGCGTGGATAAATAGAAAATTAGGGTATTTTTCTATTTATTTAATTCCCTAAACTTCAAAAATTCATATCTCCGTGTAGAAAAATAAGAAAAATAAAATAAAAATACCCTCTTGCTCGGTGAACGAGAGGAGAATAATGTGGAAAAGAAATCATTTAATTTCATCAAGTATTTTATTTTTTATAATTTATTTACTCTCTGCATTATTTTAATTCTCCATGCATGCATACATTTCACCATGGCATGAGACCATAGGGCTTTTGAAGCCTCTGAATTTGGGAACATTCCCTGAATTTTCCAAAGTCAGAGGCCATCCCTATGAAAAATTATTGATTTTTCAAATTCAGAGTTACTTGTTTTGAGTATTTTAATTCCAATAAATAGCATGTTGTGAAATAAATTCTAGGAAAATTTGGTGATGTTTCTTTTGACCGAGAGAACCTTATGAAAAATAGGTTTTGACTTAGTTCATTTAAAACAACCCTAATTGGCTTAAAAACCCAAAATAGGTCTTTAATTAATTAGAGTTAACCATGCATCAAATTGACTTGAAATCAATTCTCCACTGACCTTTAGGATCAGAGGAATCCACCATAAAAGTTTGAGGTCTATTGGACTTGGTTAGTCCCACTAATTGGGTTGATTAAGCCACTTAGCCATTTTAAACTTTAAAAATTCATAACTTTTAAAATACCTTTCAAAAATTCACCAAATTGGTTTTGGAGCCTCTCCGATATCAGGGGAACCTAAGAAAATAAAAATTTCAATTTTCTAAAAAAGTTGATTTTTAATAATATTTTAATATTTTTAATAATTAAAAAATAATAAAAATCACAAAAATAATAAAATTCACCAAAATGTCACATTTTGAATTTTAATCACATAGGAACAAATCCCACATTTTTCTTAGGTCTATTTGGTGAGATATTAAATTTTAAAGCTTTAAGGTAATTTTAAAATTAAAAAAAATGTATTTTCTAGCATTTTCACTAAAATAATTATAATAAATCATAGAAAAAATCAGAAAATTGCAAAATTTGCTTCTCTGATTTCCTTGATATCAGAGAGATTTTTAAAAATTATAAAACCCATTTTTCAACATTTATTTTATTTTTAAATTAATTAACACTCCAAAACTTAAAATAATTATAATAAAAATAATATAATTCAAAAAATCACCAAAATTGGTCCAAGTGGTTCTCTGGTCATTAGGAATGTCCCCTAATTTTCTTAAGGACAGAAACTTTCCCTTGGTCATGTTATTAAATTTTCCTTGGAAATCTCTATTTTTCACCAAAAATAATTATATAAATAAATTAAATACAGAAAAAATCACATTTTCTCCTCTCATGTCTTTATTGACATATGAGTGAAGTCACATAAAAATTTTAAGTTCATTTGAGTTTAATTTAGTGAGTTATGAAATTATTAAGTTTAAAGGGTAAAATGGTAATTAAAATTTTAATCCTTAATTAAATTTTTTTGGTTTAATAAAAAATTAACAAGTAAAATATTTGATCCTAATCTAATTTGGATGATTGAAATTTAAATAATTAAAGGGTAGAAACCCATTAAGCAATTTTAAAATGATTAAACTTTAATTAAATAATGGATTAAATTTGGAAGAATAATAAAATTGGAATTATTAAAATAGGGATATTATTAGGAAGAGATTTATTCTTTAATTTAAAAATCCCTAAATTAATTATCTCATTAATATTCAATTCTTAATTAAAATGATAACTCAAATTTAAAATATTAAAAGACTTAATCATTAAACTAAAATTAAATTATTAAACTCTTTTAAAAAATTTCAATTAAAATTAAAAATAAAATTAAATTCAAATTAAATTAAATTAAATTAAATTAAATTAAAATTAAATTAAATTAAATTAAATAAATTAAATTAAATTGAATAATTAAATTTAATTAAATTAAATAAATTAAATTAAATTGAATAATTAAATTAAATTAAATTAAATAAATTAAATTAAATTGAATAATTAAATTAAATTAAATTGAATTGAATAATTAAATTAAATTAAATTAAATTAAATTAAATTAAATCAAATTAAAATAAAATTAAATCAAATCAAATTAAATTAATTTAACATCAAATCAAACTCAATTGAATTAAATTAAATTAAAACTCAATTAAATTAAATTAAATTAAATTAAATATAACATCACCTAAGACATAAAGAATTCAAAATAAATTTAAAATAACCTGAACACTATTCCAAATTTAAACTCATTAATTGAAACTAAACTAAATCACAAACCATTTGAACACCAATTTACCCTCAAAAGCTTTAGTTATCATAACTCCTAAATAGGACATTAAATGAAATGTTACTTCACTTATAGGATATTCAAATGTCCTAGTTCACTGAGTAAGATAACAACGAAACTTGAATTCTCGGACGATTAATTCATTTGTATAATTAAACCCATTTGGACTTAAAACAAATCCTAGAAATATTGAAAAGATGTTTAAGATTATTCTTAAGCACTTCCTCAATATGATAAGACATTTATAAGAACAATTGGACTTAATTGTTCTTTGATGAAGAAAATCGTCCTCAAACCAAAACACAAAGAACCTAGACGTCATAGGAGATGACTAGCTATAGGATTAGGAATTTGGTAGAAAACCATAACCTTTCCCTTAGCTTTACCTAGGAACTTGCTTAAATATTCTAATTGTGTTTTAAGTGTAGCTTGGGATGACGGGAAGACCCTCCAGGTACGTTTTTATTTTATTGCAATTTACTTTCTTGCAATTTACATTATTGCAATTTACTTTATTGCAAATGCACTTTACTTTTCTTGCATGATAAGACAACTGTTGCATGAAAACACACACCTTTAGGATAGACCCTAAAACTGAAACCAAAACTAAGTTAAAAGTCATTGCAAGATAAAATTCACCGCCACAACATTTCAAAATATAAAACAACTCAAAATTTAATCACAAACAGAACACAAAACTACAATTGCAACTAAATTAAAACGTTCTGTTGGATGATCGGGAATACCTCGGATGATGTAACCTACGTGTTGCTAACGGGATTTCCCACGGTCTAAATGAAAGTGTGGAACTCATTCAGTTGAGTTTAGCAAATTCATCTGGACTAAGTGAATCCGATAAAAATAATGATGCCGGAAGGATGGAACCGTGGGATCTTAACCGGTGTCGTTATAATCAACTTTAAGATTTGTTTTAATCAAAACACAAAAAACACTTGGAAAATTAAGACTTCTCTAAACCAAAACACTTTTCTCATCTCCTGATTTATGATTTCTAAAACTAAACCTCTGCAACAATAAGGAGCTCGGAGCATGGTGGGCAGCACGGCCATCGTCGTCAACAAAACTTGAACCTACTTCAGCAAAACTTTCCTAGAATTAAATAACCAAGCCATAGGATTTCGAGGTAGTTTGCCTAGTGCAACATAAATCCTCAACCTTTCGTTAGGCATTTGCCTTGCAAATTAAGCCCTAACCGGATTTAGGATTCCGAGGTAATCGTCTGATACGACATAAACCCTCACATCTTCAAGGCTATTTGTATGATTCTATCATATAAGCATAAGTCCTAATTAATTAAAATTGACAAGATCAAAACATTTAAATAAACATTAGGATTTTCCTAAATTTAAGCCAAACAATAGGATAGTCGGGAAATTACCGAAGTTCACTTCGAATCTGTGGTTTCTCCTACTTTTCTTCCTTTGGATTCACAAAACAAAATGTTCCAAACTTGATCCATTCCCTATTGAAATTCCAAAATTCAATCCCTTGAAAACTTAAACTTTGAAATCCTCGAGAGCAGAATTATTGATTATTATCGAGAGTTTTCTTAGGTGATTCCCGTCACTTAAGATGTAATTAACTATAGGGGCTTGCCCTTATAGGGAATTTTGAAGAACCCGAGTAATATAAACCCTCGTTTAATGTTTTCATATTAAGCGAGGGAATTTTGTCGGCTTATAAAATTGGTTCGCGGACCAAACGGTTGTCACAAATCTTCTAGTTTATTTAATCGAGCCCCACCGTCAAGCAGTGTGTCTATCCTTAGGGATAGATACACGGTTTGTGGTGCGGTGCTCGTTTATATAAACTATATGGGACGTGAGATCGGTTTAATCTCATATCTTGAAACCTTTAAATTTAAAATTATTTTCAAAATCAAATACTACTTTTCAAATTATTTATTTTAATTAAATTAAAAATTCGCCGACATATTTCTGTTAGGCGACCCCTCTTCAAAATAAAACACAACCTAAAAATATGCCGACAAGCACCAGCAGACAGAGAAGGTCACACTAAAGCGCCAAAACCCTATTTTTAAGCACCATGTAGTTACTTGGAAATTTTAAAGAATTGTTGGAGAATTTTGAAGAGGTGTTTGAGGTATCATTTGGTACAAATGTGGGTAACTAACCAAGGGCGCCAAAAGACATTTAAATTTCAGTTGAAAGGATGTATCTCTTGGGTAGATTCATTGAATATGGATACATTTTGCAACGACATGAAGACACCTTTTGAGAAAATATAAAGGAATGACTTAAAGAGAAGTGTGTGTGTAGAGAGAGTAGAGACGCTGTTAGAAAGTAGAATTAGTGTGTTTAGAGAGAAAGGAGTTGTAGGATTTTTACTTAGGGTTTCTTCAAAAATTTCTCCTTCATAGTGAAAGAGAAGGTGAGTAGGGATTCCTAAGTAAAAAATCCATTGTTTTAGAGAGATTTAAACCCTCTTGGGTTGGGTGACTAGTTCAAGTGAGTCTTGCAAGAGAACAAAAGAGATTCAAAGGAAGTTCAAGAGTTTGGTGGAGAGGAACTTGAGATAAATTTTTATCTTTGTACGTCATTTGGTTTAATTGAGACTTCTTCTGTTTTCTACATAGTTTCTACTTTTAAAACTACTTGTTGTTTTTTCTCCCTCGATTCTGAGTAGTATTATTTATCTTTTTCCTTAAAATGAAAAGTATCTAAGTGTTGAATGAAAGTTGTGGAATTATTGATCTTTAATGTTGGAAGAAGTTGTATTAATTTAATCCTTGCACTTCATTTACTTCTTGATTTGGCCATTAAGATGTTAACATTTGTTGTAAGAACATGTAAGACCCTAGTAGGTATTGTCTCAATCAACAATAGGTAGAAATCACATGGGATTGTTTAGATGAGAAAATAATTCATATAATCATATGCAAATAAATAGGGAAATATACTTTGATGGGTGTAGAATTTAAGACTTTAGAATGACAGACTAAATCTCCTAATTTAGTTTATCATTTAGGTTTTGATGCTAGAGTTAGCTCCCAGGTGGAGGGAAAGGAGGGAACTCTTGAGTGAGAGCTAGTATCTTCCCTACCTAACCTGTGTTCAAAACTATTCAAACTTTAAACTAGGCAATGTTCTTTATAGCATCTCTAATAAGCGTGAAGAATAATATTTCTCTTATTTGACACAACACATTTTGAATATTTTCACAGTAGAATTCTTGTACTTATTACTTATTCATGATAAGGAAAAATATATTTTCATCTATACTTCTTTAATCTTACAAAAATCTCATTATAGTTAGTAAATTGTTTACTTTATTTCATAATTTAAGAAAATACCAAATAGAATAGAATTTTTAAATTTTTTTGAAAATATAAAACTATTTACATAAGAGTCTTTTCTAAATGGAATTTTTGTTATAAAAACCTTTTTATCTTTTAAATTTCCAAAAATTTTCCTCGTGTGATCGATATTTCGGGGCTTAATCAGAAATTCTTATATTACTTGATAATGATATGTATACTTGCGTAGAATCCCTAAATTAAAATAACACAATTGTATTCTTATTTACATCAGAATAAATTTTTTGGTGCTGTTGAAAAGAAGAATATATTATATAAAAAATATATGTTTAATTGGATTACTGATACACCTAAAATATATAGTATTTTTAAGCACCTTTGTATACATATTTTTGATGATATTGCACTTTAAGGGAAGATATTTTTGTGTTTTTCTTGCAGGTCCGATTAAAATGAGTGATTGTGATGAAAGGAGCAAAAAAAGATCAAATTTGGAGCAAAAATTAGAAGGTGTGCAAATTTGGCCACTAGCGCATATGCACCGGATGGCTGGCGCATAGGCGCCACAATTAAAGTGATGGATGTTACTTAATTTTGGCGCAAATTTGAAGGGGGTTTTAAAGCATTCTTTGGTTTAAACTTCATTAACTTCCCATCAGCACAAAAATTCATTTAAATTTTGAATGGATTGATGCATTCTTTGGTGGATACATTGAATCTGGACATATATTTAAGAGACACCAAAGCACCTTTTGGAGAATTATTAAAAATGACGACTTGGAGATCATAAAGTGGTGCCACACCCAAGAGAAGAGCTTAGAAGAAACTTTGGTGGGAGAAGTTGGAGAAAGGCTTGAAGTTGTTTCCAGGGAAAGAGGAAGAAGGAGAGCATTCTTCTCACCATATTTTATTTATTGTTCCACATTACTTTATCATAGTTTGTATTAGAATTTAGGAGAGTCAATCCTCAGAGTTGGGTGCCAACATCTGTTGAGTCTTTTAGTGGCAAGTAAAATTTCAGAGGAACTTATGGGGTCTTGTGGAGAGGATTTTCAGATAAGAGTTTATCTTTATTTTTACATTTGATTTTTAAGTAAATCTTGTTCTGTTCTCACTATGATTTCTACTTTCAAATCAAGTTTTTTTGTGTTTTCTCCATGAGTTATGAGTAGTTTTATTTTTCTGTTTCCTATTAAATGATGAAGTAATTAAATTATGGAAGGAAGTTGAGTGAAGTATATAAGTTTAATGTTGGAAGAATTTGTGATGATTTATTTCCTTGCACTTAATTTACTTCTTGATTTGGCCATTTAAGATGTTAAAATTTGTTGTAAGACTATGTAAGATCCAATGACACGAAGACAACTGACTTGACGGGGGCAGTAGAAACCTTCACCTTCTTAGTAGAAGGGAAATCCTGGTGGGAGTTTAGGTCGAACTCAACAAACTGTTCTTGAACTTCAGCTTTCATAGCAACGAACGGGGCCTTTCCAAGTACGACCTCAAACACACTGAAGCCAATCTTTTAATGGATCATTGGAATGGCAAGTCAGGCCTCACAGGAAGTGGGTACGTTGTAGGAAAAAATCAGCGTAGGGGCCGACATCATGACTGTCTAAGGAAAAAGAATTTTGAATGTTAGCGAAAGCTTAAACCCTTTAATCATAGTGCAAACACTACGAAAAAGGTTGCTCTATGAACTGGGCACAATTTCAATTCATTTTGAATTTTAGTATTTTTATCTTGTCATTGATTTTCATATATTTGTTAAGAAGAGTTTAAGATTTAAGAGGGACTAGTTCAATTTGCTGAAAGCAAGCTCATACCCAGGATGCACAAAAGGAAAGTGAAGTGTGGGATCCCCATCATAACGTACATTGCCTTAGCGAAACTTGTTCACCAACACACCTATTGAGGGTCCGCCCCATAAACATCAAGAAGAATTCTAAAGACTAATGGACCCCTCTATTTAAGGATGGTTAAGCAGATGGTCCTGGAATCGAGGAGAGTTGATCATACTTTCCCAAGAAAGAAATGGGTAAAGCATGTCAATGGAAGAATGATAATCAGGTCCATGAAGGACATGAACAAATTACTGATGTATGAATATATTATTTCCTGATCTTAATGAAGAGAGAAACAGATCCTCAACGAAGTCGCTAGAAAATTATCAGTGCAAAAGATGGTTTGGGACTAGTTTTTAATTTTTGTATATATATATATATATATATATATATATATATATATATATCTTAGGAAAATATTATTTTAATTTTAAAATATGAAATCAAAATGATTTCATATATGCAATAGTTTAAATAATCAAGACCTGCACCACAAGTCATCTATCTATCCTGAAGAATGGATACATTGCTTGGTGGTGAGGTATGATAGAAAAAACTAAAGAATCTATGACATCGTTTGGCCTGCAAACCATTTTTGTTGGCTGACAATTTCTTCTATCTAATAAGAAAGAATTAGATACAGTTTATATTAATCTGAGGCCTTTAATTTTCCTATAAGGGCAAGCCCCTAAAAATAATTAGCAAGCCCCTAAAGTTAATGACATCTTAGATAACCGAAGTCACCTAAGAAAACTCTTGATATAGATCAGAGATTATTGTATTCATGACTTCCAAAAGGTAGGATCTTCAAGAAGATGTGATAATAGGAAATCCAATAGGTGGGTGGCTTAAATTTTGGAACAATTATTATAGAAATCCAAAGGAAGAGAAAGCTATGGAAAAGACAGAGATCCAAGAAAAGTCTAAGAGTTCTTCCCAAACTATCTTGTTGTTTGGCTTCAATTTACGATATTTATTTAATGTTTCAGTCTTCCAATTTTTTTATTTAGGGATTACATTCACTTGATCATATGAATAGCCTGAAATATAAGAGGATTTATGTCATACCAGATGACAACCTCGGAAACTAAGACGGGTTTAGGGCTTATATTGCACAAAGTGCAAATGCCTAAAGAGATAAGGTGAGGATTTATGTTGAACTGGACAAACTACCTCGAAGTCCTATGGCTTGTTGTTTAATTCTAGGGATTTTGCTATTGAAGATTGCCTACTGCCCACTATGTTTATTCCAAGCTCCTCGTCGTAGCAGGTTTAGTTGTAGAACTATTAAATTGAGTAGATGAGAGAAGTTTCAATTGAAGAGAAAAGCGAAGTGTCATGTTTCAGAAATGGTTTAAATTGAGGTGTCTTAATGTCTTATTAGAGGAATATTTAAGTTTACTATAGCAACACCGGTTAGGATCCAACGGTTCCCTCATTCTGGAACCACTATTTTCTTCGGATTCACTTAGTCCAAATGAATTTACTAAACTCAACTTAATGAGTTTCATACTTTCATTTAGACCATGGGAAATCTTGTTAGCAACCGTAGGTTGCATCATCTGAAGGATTCCCAATCATCAAACAACAACAACAAAGCCTTAATCTAACTAAGTGGGGTCGGCTACACGATTCCTTTTTCTCCATTATGTTATACTCAGTGTAAAATTTTTTTTTAATTCTAATAAATTAATATCATTTTTATGCAATAAGCCCAAGTTTTCTTAGGTATACCTCTGTCTTTCTTAACATAAGTTGTATCTAAAACATCTACTCTCCTAATCAAATCATTAGGTGGTTGACGTTTAATGTGACCAAACAATCTAAGGCGACTCTTTCTAATTTTATCCGTCACTGGTGCAACACTAACCATATTATAAATATATTCATTTTGCATTTTGTCTCTAAGTGTAAAGCCACTCATTCAACTAATCATTCTCATCTCGGCAACACTTAACTTAGCATTATACTTCTCTTTTAAAGGCCAACATTCAAACTGGTGTAAATCCTATTACGGATTCACTATCATCCGAGAGAGATATTTTAATTTAATTACATTGTGATTTTGGTACTATTTGTGATAAAATTTTTAGTTGTTTTTATCTTTTGACTATTGTGGTGGTGAATTTTATCTTTGTCTTGTTTTAATTTTTAATTTTGGTTTTGATTTTGTGGCTATCCTAAAAGTTTTGGTTTTCAGGAAGGGTGATATTGATGTTTATCATGTAAGTTCATAAGTGACAAAAGTATAGTAAAGGAAGCACACAAAAGAAGGTACTGCCAACTTATAAAAGTGTACCTGGCGAGTCTTCTCTTTCCTTCACCTAAAACTTTACTATCTTTTCTATAAACATTTATAATTTGCAGGAAAGAAAAATCTATGAGTAGGTTCTTCATGGGCCTGCTAAGTCCTATGTCATAACTTAGTGGGTCATATTTATTCATTTAAGAGATGCCTTCTTTCAATAAGTACGATAGGCTCAGTCGTTCTACAACATGTCCAGAAGACTTTTGAAAATGTTTGGAGAATACCTAGATATTTCACAACCCTTTTGAACTTTCTTGAGTTAATTTGAACTTATTATACTCACTAAATGAATAATCCATTTCATACACTTATGCTTAGTGAATTAATGTTTAAATTATCCAAAAAGTGGATTAAATATCACTTGATATTCTATTTATAAATTATGTAAGTGGGGCCTTTAGAGGCAATTTAATTTATGAAAGAGTTTAATCAAATGATGGGCTTGTAGTGTCTCCCCATTCGGCTCTGCCTTCTGAGTCAGCTGTTATGCGATCGCTCTTTATGTTAGTATCTTCTATCTGGCGCGATCCCAGCCATCCAAACATTACACGCTTGATCCAACGGTGTTTCTCCTTCATCCCCACTGGTGTGAACTGTGAACCGTACACACTCAAACCTTAATATCTCCCTCTACACTTAATTAAATCACACAAGGTTTGTTTCTATAGACTCATCTGACCTAGAAGAACCTATATATACGGCTAACATCGCCTAAAATCAACCCAATGTGCATGGAGAATCAAAACAAGTTCGATAAGGGGAGAGAGTTCAATACATCTGTCTAAGAGGGGAGGCCTCAATCAGATGGTTGTAACAGCTTCGATTGGTTCCAACAAACCTCCAGATGAAGCTTCTTTCCTTGGTGAAATGTCTTTACTCAAGTTTAATTAGGCCGGATTTCATGTGTTAATCAAAGCTGGTATGGAGGCTCTTTGTTATGGGGCTTTGATGGAGGGAACTTCTTCTTTCAGTGTGGTGATGGTATGGGTGAAATTAATTTGGATATGGTACATTGTGGAGCTATGGTAAATGTCCTTTTTTGGCTGAAATTTCGGTGGAGAAACTAGCTTAGGGCAGTGGGGGATGAGTGGTTGAAGGCAGTGGGATTACACTCAGGAAGGTTTGAGGAAGCTATGGTGTGGTTTTGGCAGGGTTTCCTTAAGAAAATTTTAGCACCCTCACTTGACCATGGAGAGCTCTATTTATGGACATGGTCGTCTGGTGGAGCTCGTGGGGCCAATGTGGGTGGAATTGTCAGCTTAGGTCAAGCGCTAAAGAGCTTCAGTGAGCAATCAAAACTTGACAGCCAGGATGGGTGAATTTGGGTTTAAAGGGGAGGACGTGGCTCTCAGTTTAAGCTCCTCCAGTGACTAGGCCAACCGGCCAAGCCAGGGGAGGTAGCCAGTGGTCAGGTGAGTCAGAGGGCAGGCCATAAGAGCAGTGAGTTTAAGTGGCTAAGTGTTCATTGCAAATCTCTTTAAGTTTTACCCATTTAAGGAAGTGGATCCCTTAATTTAGGGTACCATTTGTTCATGGCTCCACTAGAGTGGGCTACGTGGATCTAGCTTGGTTCCTAGGGTTAACTTGGTGGCTGTGGTGAGCTTGTTTAATCAATTTAGCTAAGTTTGGTCAACTTGGCTCATGGGTTCAATATCAAGTCATATGAGTTCGAGTTGGGCTACGTTGGGTTCAAGCTTAGGTTAAGTCCAATTGATTGTTCAATAATGTGTGTATTATTTTCATAAAGTGTTTGGGATGGGATTTGAGTGGTTTTGAATTTTTTTTGGGGGGGGGTTAATTTGGCGTGATTTGGGTATTTGGTCAAATTTTGGGACATGCTGGGTTATCTTGGGTTTAGGTTAGGCTAGAGTGGGGTCAAGGGCCAATGGATGGTTTCAAATGGTCTAGGGGGATGTCTTGAAGAGTTCTTAACATAAATTGGGTAGATATTTTAGGGTTAGGGTATTCAATTCGATGGATTTTGGTCATGTGGTTAATTTGGGGCAAAATTATAGATTTTAGGATTTGTTAGACTTGGGTGAGGTTTGAGCTTAAATTGGGGCAATGTATGGTTCACTTTGGTTTAGGGAAATGTAATGAAGGATTTTGGATATTAAAATTGGGGGAACTTGATTGACAATAGGTTCAATTTGGGGATATTTGGTCATATGGTCAAAATTGGGGCTTTTTGGTTTGGGTTCAAATTGGGTTCAAATGTTGGTCAAATTGGACTTGGATTTGTTTTGGGATAAGATTGAGCATTGTGAATTTGAGTTTAGATTTGAAATTGTGGGAAATTGAGGTCAATTTGGTGGACATTGGAGGCATTTTGGGTGTTAAGGGGTAATTTGGTGCTTTTGGTCAAATTGGTTAAATTTGGTCAAACTGGGTCAAATAAAGTGGTTTAAATTGAAATTAGGAATATTTGGAGGGTTTTGGGAGTTTTTGGGAATTTTCAGAATTTTTGGGCTAGTGGGGAGTATTTTGGTAATTTTGGTTATTTTGGGAAATTTGATAAATTTGAAGTGTTATGGGTATTGTGAGTGGTGAGAGATGTTTTGGGATGACTTTTGAGGGATTTTGGTAATTCTAGTTGATTTTGGGAATTTTGGGAAAAATTAGGGTTTTAGGTATAGTTTAGTTATTTGGTGGAGTTTAGGGGCAAAGGGGTCAAAAATTGGGTTTTTTTTGTTGAAATTGGTGTAAAGGAATTGATAAACCATTTGAGTCATGGACCAAGGGAATCCCCCATTTGGATCCTCCATGTGCTGGTACTAGCAAAACCCTAGCTTGGAGCTAAAATCTTTGGGAAACCACTCACATGAGTTTCCAAAAGAGTAGGGGATCAAGTGTGAGGAAGCTTGGTATAGGGTTGTGAGGTAATGTGTGAGTGTACAATGTGCAAGTATGTGTGTGAGCTTCACCCAGACCACCCAAAGTAAGTCCTAAGGCTTGACCATCTTGTAGGCAACTTCTCTTGAGCTTCCTAATGCTTGGTCTCATACTCCTAAGCATCTAGGTTAGACTTTAAGCATTTAAAAACTTTAAGTAAAACAAAGAGGTGTTTTAAATTTATATGGGGTAAGGGTTCCATTGCTAGTCTTCTAAGATGGTCACCAGGAAAGTCTTATGTCTAGACCCAAGGATATTCTAAAGATAGACTAGACCTCAACAAAAGTGAGGTTAACAAATGGACTCAAATAGGTGTGGTGTGCTGGACACGCACACCGCACGTATTGGTGTTAACCGACGAGATCAACAAAACCAACATAACTGTTTGAGTCAAAACTTGGGACAAAATGTAGAATTCAACGAGGAAGTTTCTGTTGGGAATTATCTGGGTAGGGAACCTTCAAGTCCTAGGAATTCTCACTGGGGAAGGAAAATGGAATACCTTCATTAAGGAGCTATGAATTTCAAGCCTCCAAACTTTGAAGGAGCCGATTTGATTCAATTTGAAAATTGAATTTGGATTTGGAATTCGATTTTAGATTTAGATTTTGGATTTGATTTTTAATTTTTAGTTTGAATTTGATTTTGAACTTTATGGAATTTATGGAAATTTATGGAAATTTTTACTTTGATTTGATTTTAAAAATTTTAACTTCACGGGAGTCTTTGAGTTAAGTGAGTGTAGAGGGGAGGGTCAGAATTTAGGTACCGACCTCGAAAATGATAATTGGAATTTAGGTACTGACCTCCAAATTTCGTGGGTGTGGAAGATTTCTCGTATAGATTGCGGGAATTTAGGGATTTTTAGAGGAATGAGATGACTGTGCTCTGATCCTGGAATTTCATGGAAGGCAGAAAATTTCTCAGATAAGATGTGGAAATTTAAGAAATTTGGACGAATCAGACAACTGTGCTCTGATCCTGGAATTTCATGGAAGGTGGAAAATTTTTTCGGATAGGATGTAGAAATTTTGGAAATTTGAAGGAATTTAAAGACTGTGCTCCGATCCTGAAATTTCATGGAAGGCGGAAAATTTCTTAGATAGGATGTGGAAATCTAAGGAATTTTTTAGGAATCGAATGACTGCTCTGAACCTGAAATTTCATGAAAGGCAGAAAAACGTCTCGGATAGAATGTGGAAATTAGGGAATTTGGAGGAATAAAAAGACTGTGCTCCGATCCTAAAATTTCATGGAAGGCAGAAAAACTTCTCAGATAGGATCTGGAAATTAGGGAATTTGGAGGAATTAGACGACGGTGCTCCGATCCTAAAATTTCGTGGAAGGCAGAAAAACTTCTTGGATATGATATGGAAATTAGGGAATATTTTAGGAATTAAACGACTATGCTCCGATCCTGGAATTTCATGGAAGGCGAAAAACCTTCTCGGAAAGGATGTGGAAATTAGGGAATTTGGAGGAATCAGATTATTGTGCTCCGATCTTGGAATTTCTTGGAATGGAAAAAAAACTTCTTGGATAGGATGTGGATATTATGAAAATTTGAAGGAATCGGACGACTAGCTCCGATCCTAGAATTTCATGGAAGGTGAAAATTTTCTCGGATAAGATGTGGAAATTTAGAGAATTAGAATTTAAAAAATGTATTTCAATAGTGAGATAATTTATTTTATTTTGTTTAACTTTATTTTATTACAAAATTTGGACTCAGTCACAGACACTGGCCACATTGCTACATTAGAATGCATTTCCTTCTTCATATTTATCACATCGCATACTATTTCTTTAGATATCATCCATTTATTAGCAGCATGGGTCTGTTGACCTCATTTTTTATGAGGTCTTCTCTTCTCTCTTTAGTACTTAGGATCTAGCCTTAGACTTTTCCTTTGACTATCTTAGAGGACTAGAAGTGGAACCCACCCTTTAGAATTTCAAACCACTTCTTAAACTCCCTGCAAACTCCAAAAACTTGATTGTAGACCCCTAATCACCTAGAGGGTTGAGATCAAATGTGGAAGTTTAAAGGATGAGTTCCTATAGGACTTTTTGGCCTTAGGACTGCCCTGGATGGCCTGGTCTGGTGAGGGATGACTTACACACACACTACACTTATACACTACACTTTCACACACCTTCTAAAACCACACTCATACCCAACTTGACCTCCTGACTCAAAGAGGTAATTCACATGGATGGTCCTTAATCCCTAAGCCCTTGGCTAAGAAGGTTAGGAACAGCATAGTGAATGCCTCAAATGAGTCCCTTCATGGTTCATGTGGGCTTGATATGACTTCATGGCTCAACCAAAATGATTTCATTCCACTTACATTTACCCAATCTTCAATTTTCAAAATTTTCAATTTTTGACCCCCGGGACCCCAGACCCACCAAACCTACCAAATGCCCTTCAAACTACCCAAAATTTGCAAAATCACCTAAATTACCCAAGATTCCCCAAAATCATTCCTAAACATTTCCATCCACTCAAATTGATCAACCATAGCCAAAAATACCAAAAATTCCAAAAATACCCCCCCAATACTCTCCAAATACCCAAAAAGCCCCTCTTAGCCAAAAAATCCAAAAATTTCAGAAAATTCCCAAAAAATTCCAAAAAATCACAAATATTCCCAATTTCATTTTGTCCAACTACACTATGGGCCAATTTTGTCAATTTACACCACTTTTGTCGAAATCCCCAATTTGACCCATTTTTAACCCAAAGTGAACCCAATGTCAAACCAAACCTACCCAATTGACCCAAATTCTGGTCCAATTCAATTCTAAACTTCCATTTAACATCCATAATATCAATCTAGACCAAATCCAAGTCCAATTTGATTGACATTTGAATCCAATTTCACTTTTGACCTTAAAGCCTAATTTGGACCCATGACCCAAACTTAGCCCAAACTAACCCAATTCAACTCCAATTAACCCCAAAAATTTTCTAAACCTTTCCTAAAATCCCCAAAAACAAAACACTAACATGATTTGCCCAAAATTTGGACCCAAACCCCACTCAAATTCAACCCAGAACTAAAAGGCCCAATTTTGACCTAAACTCAAACCTAACCCAAATAAGCCCAAACCCCAAAATCAAAACCCAACCAAAGTCAAAACCTCTTTGAAATACTCCCATAAACATTTCCCAACATTAATTTTACGTCAATTTAAACCCTAGCCCAACATTGGCCCAAGTTAGCCCAATTTGACCTACATTGGCCCATTTACCAAAGAGGCCCAAATCCAACCCAATTCAAACCCAAATCACTCCAAACTCATTTCAAATCACTCATGACATATACCTAAACCAAATCCAACAATTATTTGGCCAAAACTTCTACAAAATTCCCATCCATGAATTCATTATTAAACCTAAAGGCCCATCCCCTTTTGCCTTCCTAAAAGCCCATCAAAAATGACTTCAAAAGGCCTAAAATTCATCCAAAGTCCACATGACACTTCCCCTCATCATCCATTTAATAAAAATCACCCCTAAGTTTCAAGACCATCATTAAACCAATCCAAATCAAGCCTTATGACAATTCTCCTTAAATCCATAAAAATTTCCAACACCCTTCCTCATGAAAGTTGACTAAACTTTTCCCAAGCCAAATGGAGCCATGAAGCCATGCATAAGCCACATGGGAGCCATGAGAGCCATGGAATCTACTTTCCACCTCACCAAGCCATTAATGGTAAGAGAGGGGATCTCTTTCTTAAACCTTTTCTAAACCCTTTTTACCTTAAACATGATACACTCTAAACCATACTTTGCCACCTAATCCTTGATGTGGACTTCACTACCTTTGGTAGGTTGACTCACATGATCCTCCCAGCCC
Organism: Papilionanthe hookeriana x Papilionanthe teres; assembly: GCA_022702705.1. Classification (NCBI taxonomy): domain Eukaryota; kingdom Viridiplantae; phylum Streptophyta; class Magnoliopsida; order Asparagales; family Orchidaceae; genus Papilionanthe; species Papilionanthe hookeriana x Papilionanthe teres. The sequence goes on along the minus strand of CM040426.1, from coordinate 124,213,962 downwards.
AAAACCAGAACTTGGAAGGGTGCACCAAACCCAAAATGGTGGGTTGACCCATTTGAACCCAAAGTGACCTTATCTCCATTCCATTTTAATTCAAGCCCTTTACACATGGCATTGGTCCATTGCCTACACAAAACCCCAACCCTGACCCACCTGAACCTGAGGGTGACCCATGCCTGCCGGCCAGCCGCCTGGATCGCAGGAAAACACCGCACCCGAGAGCTCGCATTTGAGCCAATATTGAAATTCTCCCTTGCTGAGCTGCCCCAAGTCCAGTGGCTGCCATGGCTGTTCTTCCCTTGACCTAAGCAACTGATCCCAAGCCCTAACTCCCCCTGGGAGGCCCTCCAGCCTCTCCTATTTAAACACCACCTCTCTCGGCCATGGAGAGGTGTTGAACCAACCTTAAGGAAACTCTGCCAAAGTCATTCCAGACTACTCCCCACACATAGAGAACTTCATCCCCACTGAAATCCCCCTGCCATTTCCTCTCTGTGAGCTCAATTTCAGAGTTGAAATCCAAGCCCAAAACCATGACACTTCTCCACAGTGAGTCAATCCCCAAATTGATTGGTCCTACACCTTCACCAGACCAAGAGAAGAAGTTTACCAGCAAAAGCCCCTTCTCCGGGCCACCCATCTGTTCTAGACTCTAAGCTTTGTAATCGGCTGTGGTCGAAATCATACCTGGACAATTCACCAGGCCAAGGGACTTCATCTGGAGCTTGCTTGGACCCAATCGAAGGTGACACAACCCTCAGATTGAAGCTTCACTTCTCTGAGCAAAGGTATGGACTCACTCTTCTTCCCAAGCTTACAGAGATTCTCCATTTAATTTGAATCAATTTCAATGCATCTTTACCGTATGGATGTGTTCGTCTCTTCAAGACGAATCCATAGAACATAAGAACACAAAAATTCGTTGAGAATCGAATGAGAAATTAGGGTTAGAAGGTTGATGGTCACGGGTGCACACCAGTCGTAGACGATGACTGGGAGCCGTCGGATCGAGCGTGTATCGAGCGGACGGTCTGGATTGAGACGGACAGCGTGATGGTACGTGAACCGTGGGGCCCTGGAGCGCTGAGTCGGATGGCGGCGCCGAATCAGGAGACGACGCGTGTGCTTTCGGAGCTGCCGAGGTTGAGCTGGCGCCGCGTCACTTAAGTAGAAAAATAGGATTTTTCCTATTTATTTAATTACCCAGAACTTCAAAAATTCATAACTTTGTGTAGAAAAATCATAAAAATAAAATAAAAATACCCTCTTGCTCAGTGAACAGAGGAGAATAATGTTGAAAAGAAATCATTTAATTTCATTGAGTATTTGATTTTTAATAATTTATTTACTCTCTGTACACTTTTAATTCTCCATGCATGTATACAATTCACCATGGCATGAGACCATAGGGCTTTTGAAGCCTCTGAATTTGGGGACATTCCCTGAATTTTCCAAAGTCAGAAGCCATCCCTATGAAGAGTTATTGATTTTTCAATTCTAGGTCATTATTCTGAGTATTTTAATTCCAATAATTATCATGTTGTAAAATAAATTCTAGGAAAATTTGGAGAGGTTTTTTATGACTAGGGGACCCTAAGAAAAATAGGTTTTGAGTTAACTCACTTAGAATAACCCTAATTGGCTTAGACACCCAAAATGGAACCTTAATTAATTACAGCTAATCATACATCAAATTGACTTGAAATCAATTCTCCACTGACCTTTAGGATCAGAGGAACACACCGTAAAATTTTGAAGTCAATTGGACTTGGTTAGCCCTATCAAATGGGTTGATTAAGCCATTTAGCCAAACTTAAACTTCAAAAATTCATAACTTTCAAAATACTTTTTAAAAATTCACCAAATTGGTTTTGGAGCCTCTCAGATATCAGGGGAATTTAAGAAAATTAAAATTGTAATTTTCTAAAAAAAGTTGATTTTTTACATTATTTTAGTATTTTAATAATAAAAAAAATAATAAAAATCATAAAAATAATAAAATTCACCAAAATGTCACATTTTGAATTTTAATCACTTAGGAACAAACCCCATATTTTTCTTAAGTCTCTATAATGAGATATCAAATTTTAAAGCTCTAAGGTAATTTTAAAATAAAAAAAATGTATTTTCTAGCATTTCCACTAAAATAATTCTAATAAATCAAAGAAAAATCAAAAAATTATGAAAATTAGTTCTCTGGTTTCCTTGATATTAGAGAGATTTTTAAAAAATATAAAATTCATTTTTCAACCTTTATTTTGTTTTTAAATTAATTAATACTCCAAAACTCAAAATAATTATAATAAAATTAATATAATTCAAAAAATCACCAAAATTGGTCCAAGTGGTCCTCTGGTCATAAGGAATGTCCCATAATCTTCTTAAGGACAGAAATTTTCCCTTGGTCATATTATTAAATTTACCTTGAATATCCCTATTTTCCACCAAAAATAATTATAAAAATAAATTAAATACAGAAAAATCACATTTTCTCCTCTAATGTCTTGATTGACATGTGAGTGAAGTCACATAAAAATTTCAAATTCATTTGAGCTCAATTTAGTGAGTTATGAAATTAGTAAGTTTAAAGGGCAAAATAGTAATTAAAATTTTAACCTATAATTAAAATTTTTAGGTTTAATTAAAATGGTGGGTAAAATATTTGATACTAAGTTGATTTTGGATGTTTGAAACTTAGGTAATTAAAGGGTGGAAACCTACCAAATAATTTAAAAATAATTAAAATAAACCTTAATTAAATGATTAATTAAACTTGGAAGAATAATAAAAAAATTGGAATTATTAAAATAGGGATATTATTAGGAAGAGATTTATTCTTTAATTTAAAAATCCCTAAATTAATCACCTCAATAATATTTAATTCCTAATTAAGATGATAATCCAAATTCAAGATTTAAAAAGATAAAAGACTTAATCATTAAATTAAATTAAAGATTAAAACATTTAAATTAAATCCTTCCAAGATTTCAATTAAATTAATACTTTAATAATTAAATTAAATCATCTGTAAAATATAAAAAAAGAGATATAAAATATTAAATTAAAATTAATAAAATTTTAAATTAAATTTAAATTAAATTAAAATATATTAAATTAAATTAAATTAAATTAAAATATACTAAACTAAATTAAATTAAATTTAAATTAAACTAAATTAAATTAAATTAAATTAAAACATATTAAACTAAATTAAATTAAATTAAATTAAATTAAATTAAAACATATTAAATTAAATAAAATAAAATTAAAACATATTAGATTAAATAAAATCAAGTTAAAATAAAATTAAAATTAAATTAAATTAAATTAAATTAAATTGAAAGTAAAGCTAAACCAAATTAAATTAAATTAAAATTAAATTAAATATAACATCACCAAAGACATAAAGAATTCAAAACAAATCTAAAACAACTTGAACACTATTCCAAACTTAAACCCATTAATTGAAATTAAATTAAATCACAAATCACTTGAAAATTAATCTGCCCTCAAAAGCTCATGTTGTCATAACTTCTAAATGGAGTGTTAAGTGTAGTATTACTTCACTCATAGGATATTCAAATGTCCTAGTTCACTGAGCAAGATAACAAAACTTGAACTCCTGGATGATTAATTCATTTTGTATAATTAAATTCTCTTGGACTTAAAACAATCTTAGAGGTATTGAAAAGATGTTTAAGATTCGTCTTAAGCACTTCCTCAATATGATAGGATGTTTATAAGAACAATTGAACTTAGTTGTTCTTTGATGAAGAAAATCGTCCTCAAACCAAGACACAAGAACCTAGACGTCATAGGAGATGACTAGCTATAGGAGTAGGACCTTGGTAGAAAACCATAACCCTTCCCTTAGCTTTACCTAGGAACTTGCTTTAAATGATTAAATATCCTAAATTGTGTTTAAGTGTAGCTTGGGATGAAGGGAAGACCCTCCAATTACGCTTTTATTTTATTGCAATTTATCTCCCTGCAATTTACTTTATTGCAAAATGCACTTTACTTTTCTTGCATGATAAACAACTGTTGCATGAAAACCCATACCTTTAGGATAGCCCCTAAAACTGAAACCAAAACTAAATTAAAAGTCATTGCAAGATAAAATTCACCGCCACAACATTTCAAAATATAAAACAACTCAAAATTTAATCACAAACGGAACACAAAACTACAATTATAACTAAATTAAAATGTCTTGTTGGATGATCGGGAATACCTCGGATGATGTAACCTACGTGTTGCTAACGGGATTTCCTACGGTCTAAATGAAAGTGTGGAACTCATTTAGTTGAGTTTAGCAAATTCATCTGGACTAAGTGAATCCGATAAAAATAACGATGTCGGAAGGATGGAACCGTGGGATCTTAACCGTTGTTGTTATAATCAACTTTAAGATTTGTTTTAATTAAAACATAAAAAACACTTGGAAATTAAGACCTTCTCTAAACCAGAACATGTCTCTCATCTCTTGATTTATGATTTCTAAAACTAAACCCTCTGCAACAACAAGGAGCTCGGAGCATGGTGGGCAGCACGGCCATCGTCATCGCAGAAACTCGAGTCTACTTCGACAAAACTTTCTTAGAATTAAATAACCAAACCATAGGACTTCGAGGTAGTTTGCCTAGTGCAACATAAATCCTCAACCTTTTGTTAGGCATTTGCATTGCAAATTAAGCCCTAACTGGTCTTAGGACTCCGAGGTAGTCGTTCGATACGACATAAACCCTCACATCTTCGAGGCTATTTGTATGATCATGTCATACGAATATAAGTCCTAATTAATTAAAATTGGCAAGATCAAAACATTAAATAAATATTAGGACTTTCCTAAATTCAATCCAAACAATAGGATAGTCGGGAAATTACCGAAGTTCGCTTCGAATCTGTAATTTCTCCTACCTTTCTTCCTTTGAATTCCCAAAACAAAATGTTTCAAACTTGATCAATTTCCTATTGAAATTTCAAAATTCAATCCCTTGAAAACTTAAACTTTGAAATTCTTGAGAGCAGAATTATTGATTATTATCGAGAGTTTTCTTAAGTGATCCCCGTCATTTAAGATGTAATTAACTATAGGGGCTTGCCCTTATAGGGAACTTTAAGAACCCAGGTAATATAAACCCCGCTTAATTCATTTATATTAAGCAGTGGAATTTGTCGGCTTATAAAATTGGTTCGCAGACCAAACGGATGTCATAAATCTCCTAGTTTATTTAACCAAGCCCCATCATCAAACAGTGTGTCTATTCTTTAGGATAGATACACGGTTTATGATGCGATGCTCGTTTATATAAACTATCTGGGATGTGAGATCGGTTTGATTTCATATCTTAAAATTATTTTCAAAATCAAATACTACTTTCTAAACCATATATATATATATATTTAAATTAAAATTAAAATCTAAAATTTGCCGAAAATTTCGGTTAGGCGACCCCCCTTTTTAAAATAATACACATAACCTAAAAATATGCCGACGGGATCTATCCCCTTGAGAATCCATCAACTGGTACGACCCTCCTGAGTAAACTTGTTCAACCACAAATAGTCCTTCCCAGGTTGGTTAAAATTTTCCACCTATCTTGTGGTGTGCAAGGATAGGCCTTCTAGGAACGAGTATGAGGTCACCAACTTTGAACAACCTCGGCCGGACCAATCTATCGTGGGCTTGAATCATCTTTGCTTAATAAAGTTCCAAGTTTTGTTGCACGAGCAATATTTTCCCTTTAAGGCCTTCCAATTCTGCAAGTTTAAGCTTGTCATTTTTTTCTGTCGTAATTTTATTGGAGATGGAGATCAGGAGCGACGGTAGCTAAACTTCTAGCCAAAGAACTACCTCAGACAATACACAAGTGCGTAAGGCATAGACTGCATCGGTGTTCTAACTGTCGTCCTGTAGGTCCACAAAGCTTCCAGTAACTTCTCGTTCCATCCTCTTTTATTTTCATTGAGCGTATTCTTTAAGATCTAAACAAGCGTCTTGTTGAAAGCTTCTGCCAAGCCATTCACTTTGGAGTAGTAGATCGCCAAGTATCGCTAGTCTATCCTGTGACATCTGATAAAGTTATTAATTTTTATGCTCTTGAAAATGGACCCATTATTTGAAATAATCTTGCGGCACACCGAAGAGGTAGATGACCTAATTCTTGAAAATCTATAACACCTGTTGCGCTGTATCTTCTCGTAACGTCATTTCCTCTGCCCATTTGGAGAAATAGTTCGAAGCGACAAGCATAAATCGGTGTCCTTTAGAAGCCGGAGGGTCTATTGGACCTACTATATTCGTTCCCCAGCACTCAAATAGCAACGAGGCAATCGTGGGGTGTAGAACATTCAGAGGTTAGTGTAAGACCACTCGATGCACTTGACATTGATGACATTTCTTTGCTATGTCCATACAGTCTGTCATCATTGGTGGTCAGTAGTATCTGAGTTTTTTATTTTCATTTTCATCTTCGGCCTTTGCTAGTCAACTCCACACAGTCCGGCATGTACCTCTTTGACGATTTACTATGCTTCAACATTTCTGAGACATCTGAGCCACATCTGGACGAAGGACCTTCTATACAGAACGTTGTCTTCCTGTTTGATGCACTACTGACTTATCTTCTGGTAGTCTTCCTGTTTGAAAATATTCTATTAATAGCTGACGACAATCATCTGTATCATCTGCCACAGTAACTACTATCTCTTCTTTTCCAATCTTGTGCAAACTATCGAGGTCGATCTGCGTGAACAAGCTAATTATTTAGCAAGTTTAGCTAAAGCATCCGCATGGGCATTGTCTGCTCGAGGAATCCTATAGAACGTCACACTTGGAATCTGCTACAGTAATTTCATTGTGTACCAGTGGTATTCTTCCTATCTCAGCTTCAAAACCTTATATTGTTCTACCACTTACTGTATGGCGAGTTGTGAGTCGCCATAAATGGCAATACCCGTTATTTCCATTGGTATTGCCAATTCTAGGATGGTGATTAGTGCTTCATATTCTGCTTTGTTATTTGTGCAGGCCTTTGTCAGGGGGTAGGAGAATATCAACACTCACTGATCCGGAGACATGAAGATCAAACTAATTCTTACTTTGTCAGGTATCACTGTTTGTCGTCCTTTGTCTCTTCTAGCTGATGACGCTATATTGAAGTACATTTCCCAACCTCTGATAATGGGCTATTCCACTTGTAGTATCTGCTTATCCGATAGTTTGTCATTGAGTGTGGACCCAGCTGGCAGTGGCTGCGATGCAAGAAAGTCTGTAAGAATCTGCCCTTTGATAGTGCGAAGAGGCACAAAAGTTATATCAAATGAAAATAGTATCATTGATCACCTTGCTAAATGTTCAGAAAGTGTTTTTCGGGTCATCAAATATTACAACAGATTAACTTTTGAAATTAGGTTTACCTTATGAGACAACATTTAATGTCTAAGCTTTTGAGAGGAGAAAACCAAAGCTCGAAAATGTTTCTCAATAGGTGGATACTTTACCTCTGCCGCTATTAGAGATCGTCCCAAGTAGTAGAGTGCATTTTCCTTACCCTCATCAATGACTTGGGCTAGTAGAGCTCCGAGAGAGTTGTCTAAGGCCATGGTATAAAGTATCAACGGTCTACTACGAATAAGGGCTACAAAAACATGAAGTGTCATTAGATATCATTTAATATCATTGAAAGCCCGTTGGCATGCCTCTACCCAAACGAATCTGACATCCTTTCAAAGTAAGTTTGAAAAGGGTAGACACCTTCCCAACATATTAAATATAAAGCCTCTAATGTATGTCAATTTTCCTTGAAAGGAATGTAGTTGTTTCAAGGCTTTAGGAGGGGGAATTTCCAAGATGGCTTCAATCTTTTCTGGGTCAATTTTGATTCCCCAATGATGGACAACAAATCCTAGAAATTTCCCTGAGGTAAAGCCGAAAGCGCACTTTAATAGATTTATCTTTAGATTAAATTATCATAATCGTTCAAATATGATCCTCAAATCATATAGGTGGTTTTCCTTCACTTTTCCCTTGATACTAAGTCATCCACGTAGCATTCTACTTGATTGTGGATGAGATCATCGAAAATCTTGGTCATTTCACTATGGTAAGTAGCTCCGGCGTTCTTCAAACTAAATGACATCAAGTTTTAGCATTAAATCCTGATAGGAGTTCTGAATGTTGTAAGTGTTGCATCTTCTGGGGCCATCTTGATTTGGTTGTAACCCGACGATCCATCAATGAATGAGAAGATCTCGTGTGCTGACGCAGCGTCCACCATTAATTCATGTATTGGCAATGGAAACTCATCTTTTGAACATGCCTTGTTTAAATCTTTGAAGTTGACACACACTCTTATCTGCCCATTCTTCTTCTTTACTGGCACAACATTGGCTTACCAAGTCAGATATTGTTCATCTCGGACAAAGTTAGTGTTTATTAGCTTCTTTATTTCTATTGTAACTTATTGTTCTATTTCGAGACGCATCCTTCTAGGGGCTTTCTTTACTAGTGTTGTACTTTGATTCACTCTGAGTTGATGAACTGCGACCTCTGGAGATAGTCATGGCATTTCGTCGAAGCTCCAGGCAAAAAAATCTTTGAATTCTGACAGTAACATGATCATATCTGTAGATTCCTCTTCACTGAGTAACAAACTTATAAAAGTTGGTCAGGGCTGCTCCTCAGTCCAGAGGTTGATTTCCTTCAGTTCATCAACTGTTGATTTGATTTATTCTTTGAATTCTGGCAGAGCATCATCTATTGGCTGATCTTCAAACTCATTTTAAATCTCAAAGCAATCTTCTTCTGACTGGCAAGTAACAACCATGCAAAATCCCGAGTCATCGACTAGTCCAACCGTTCCAAACCCAAGACCTTGTTTTGAATGAGTTTTTTTTTTCTTTTGTATTCCATAATTTTTTCAAATGATTGTAACTTATCTTTTGGCATTTGCTTTGGCATGTATCCTTATTAAATTAATTTTTATACACATGGAAAAAAGTAACCAAAAGGTAATTCCATTAATTCATTAGAATCATTTTCTTCGATAAAACTTGACCGGTTTAAAACCATCATTGAGAACTTCCTTGACGTCTATAATCTCGATCTTTTGAGCATGGATTGGAGTTAGGATCATGGCTTGAACATATCAGTTAATCGATTGTACAGTGATTTGTATTCACCCTTTTCAGTGTCATCCAGAGAGATCTCAAATTGAGGCTTCTTCTGACTTGTCATCATCGTTTCTTTATCAAATTCATCTTCTTCGGAGCTTCCTTCTACGTCAATGTTAATCTCTGGCTTCATTCAGTTAACAATCTAGTGAGTTCTTCCTCGTCCCTGTCCCCGACCTCGACCTCAAATGTGTGGGCTAAAAGAACCTCCACCAACTCATTCTGAATGAGTGGTGGGAGATCGTTGAATCGGATCTAAATGGTCCTGTTCCTGTGCTTATTTTGAATCTTTAATTTTACTGATCACAACTTCTCTTGAAAAGACTATTTTCTTCGGGGGAGCGTAGTAGGCGGCGTCTTCATGGATGCCTACTTCATGTATTGGGAACGGTTATAAGTCTCCCTTAATGTAATGCTCTTGTCCATCTTTGTAGTATTTGATGCATTGGTGAAACGACGATGAGACCATATTGTAATCGTGAAGCCACGGTCAACCCTGTAGGGTGTTGAATGAAGTATCTGCATTGATGACATGGAATTTTACAGTTTTTACTAGATTTCCAACTTTCATTTGCAGTGTTATATATCCAAGAGCTCTTTCTCCTTTCTGGTTGAATCCTCTTAGCATCATTTTATCCAAGGTGAGCTCTCGTGAGTTGATATCTAAGTAGGCCAACTACCGTAGACTCATTATGTTGGGTGATGCTCGAAGATCTACTAACACTCTGGAAAGTATAAATCTGTCAATGATGACGGAAATGTAGAGCAGATGGTTACGGTGTTTAAGTAGAAAATTCATGGATCTAAGCTTAATATAGTGTTTTAAGCTTAGATTTTCTGCCATGTTTTAGAATTTTAAATTAGTTAGAATTATTTTTAAAATTACAGTATGGGACCAAAATCAAAGTGAAGAAAGGAGAGGAGTGAAATTGATCAGTCCAAGATCGCTAGCGAAAGTGCTCAAGTGCGCTACAACGAATTTGTGTCATCTAGCAAATTCATAGCAGAACGAAGTTTTTATCATCTCAGAGCATCGATCGGGAATATTATTGATGCTCGACTGATGGTGTTGACCTCATTTTTGATGAGGTCTTCCTTTTCTTCTTTTTAGTGCTTAGGATCTAGCCTTAGGCTTTTCCTTTGACTATCTTAGAGGACTAGAATTGGGACCCGCCTTTTAGAAATTCAAACCACTTCTAAACTCCCTGCAAACTCCACAAACTTGACTATAGACCCCTAATCACCTAGAGGGTTGAAATCGAATATGGAAGTTTAAAGGATGAGTTCCTATAGGACTCTTTGGCCTTAGGACCGCCACTGGGTGGCTCTGGTCCGATGAAGGGGCCGACATACACTACACTTACACACTACATTTCCACACACTTCCTAAAACCACACCCATACCCAACTTGACCTCCCGACTCATGTAGGTGATTCACATGGATGGTCCTTAACCCCTAAGCCCTTGGCTAAGAGGGTTAGGAACAACATAGTGAATGCCTCAAATGAGTCCTTTCATGGCTCATATGGGCTTGAAATGGCTTCATGGCTCAACCAAAATGATTTCACCCCACCCAAATTCACCCAATCTTCAATTTCCCAAATTTTCAATTTTTGACCCCGGGACCCTACACCTACTAAACCTACCCAAAACCACTGAATTACCCAAATTTTTGCAAAATCTCCAAATTACCTAAAATTTTCCAAAATCAATCCCAAACACCTCCACATCACTCAAATTGATCATCCATACCCAAAAATACCAAAAATTCCAAAAATACCCCCCAATACCCTCCAAATACCCAAAATACCCTTCTTGGCCTAAAAATCCAAAAATTCAGAAAATTCCCAGAAAATTCCAGAAAATCCCAAATATTCCCAATTTCATTTTGTCCAACTACACCATGGGCCAATTTTGTCAATTTACCCTACTTTTGTCAAAACCCCCAAATTGACCCATTTTAACCCAAAGTGGACCCAATGTCAAACCAAACATACCCAATTGACCCCAATTTTGGTCCAATTCAATTCTAAACTTCAATTCAACATTCCCAATACCAATTTAGACCAAATCCAAGTCCAATTTGATTGACATTTGGATCCAATTTCACTTTGGGCCTTAAAGCCCAAATTTGGACCCATGACCCAAACTTAGCCCAAACTAACCCAATTCAACTCCAATTAACCCCAAATCTTTTCTAAACCTTCCTTAACATCCTCATAAACAAAACACTAACATGATTTGCCCAAGATTTTGACCCAAACCCCACTCAAATTCAACCCAAAATCAAAAAGCCCAATTTTGACCTAAACCCAAATCTAACCCAAATAGGCCCAAACCTCAAAATTAAAACCCAACCAAAGCCAAAATCTCTTTGAAACATTCCCATAAACATTTCTTAATATTTATTTTACATCAATTTCAACCCTAGCCCAACATTGGCCCAAGTTAGCCCAATTTGACCTACATTGGCCCATTTACCAAATAAACCCAAATTCAACCCAATTCAAACCCAAACCACCTTAAATCTATTTCAAGTTATTCATGAAACATCCCTAAACCAAAACCAACAACTATTTGGCCCAAACCTCTACAAAAATTCCCATCCATGAACACATCCTTAAACTTAAAAGCCCACTTCCCTTAAACCTTCTTAAAAGCCCATTTCCTTGAAAATTCAAAAGCCCAAATCTACCCTAAAGCCCACATGACATCTCCATTTGTCATCCATTTAATTAAATCCATTACCTAAGTCCTAAAGTCACCATCAAATTATTCCAAATCAAGTTTCATACAAATTTCCATCAAAACATCCAAAATTCTTAAAACCCTTTTCATGAAACAAATCAACCTTTTCCCAAGCCAAATGAAGCCATGAACAAGCCATTCTCGAAGCCACATGAAGCCATGAGGGCTTTGACTTGTCATTAGTCCATTTATGGCAAGAAGAGGGAGTTCTTTCTTAAACCTCCTTTAACCCTTTTTTACCTTAATCATGTCACACACTAAACCATGTTTAGCCACCTCATCATGGATGGAGACTTCACCATTCCTTCTAGGCCGACCTAAATGATTCCCTCAGCTCAAAATCAGAGCTTGGAAGGGTGCACCAAGCCCAAAATGGTGGGTTGACCCAAACCAAGCCAAAGTGAGCCTTCTCCCATTCCATTTAAATCAAACTCCTTTACACATGTCAAACCTCGATTGCCTACACTAAACCCCAGCCACGACCCACTTGACCAAGATGGTGACCATTGCACAGCCGGCCGGCCACCGGGCCGCCGGAAAACACCATGGCCGAGAGCTCGCATGTGAGCCAACATTGAAATTCTCACTTGCTTGAGCTGCCCCATGCCTAGTGGTCACCATGGCCGATCTTCTCCTCACCGAGCAGGTCGATCTCAAGCCCTAACTCCCTGCGAGAGGCCTTCCACCCTCTCCTATTTAAACTCCACCCCTCTCGGCCATGAGAGGTGCTGAAACAAAACCTTAAGGAAACTACTGCCAAAATCACTCCGGATCACTCTCTACACATAGAGCACCTGATCCCCAGCTGAATTCCAGCCCCAATTCCTTCTAGTCGAGCCCGATTTTGAGCTCGAACTTTAGCCCAAAACCAGGACACTTCTCCGCGGTGAGCCAATTCCCAAATTGATTGGCTCTACACCTTCACCGGACCGAGGGAAGGTGTCCACCACCAAAAGCCCCATCTCCGGAGCCACCCGGTTGCTCCAGCCTCCAAGCTTTGTGATCGGGCTTGGTCGAAATCATATCCGGACAATTCACCGGACCGGGAGACTTCATCCGGAGCTTGCTGGGACCCAATCGAAGGTGCAACAACTCTCGGATTGAAGCCACACTTCTCCGAGCCAAGGTATGAGCTAACTCTCCATCCCGAGCTTCGGAGATTCTTCATTTCGAATGCCTTAGTTTCGATGCATGTTAGCCGTATAGATGTGTTCGTCTCTTCAAGACGAATCCATAGAAGCATAAGAACATGAAAATCCATTGAGAATCGAGTGAGATCTTAGGGATTTAGTGTGGACGGCTCTCGGGTGAGAACACTTGGGGACGATGAACGGATGCCGTCCATTCGATACACGCGCGCACGGACGGCCGGGATTGCGTCGGACCGGGAGACGGTACGAGAACCGCGGGGCCCGAGCTGCCGACTCAGGTGGCGGCGTCGAATGGGAGCGCGACGCGTGTGCGTTCGGAGGCTGCCGAGGTTTCGCTGGCGCCGCGTGGATAAATAGAAAATTAGGGTATTTTCTTATTTATTTAATTCCCTAAACTTCAAAAATCCATATCTTTGTGTAGAAAAATCACAAAAATAAAATAAAAATACCCCTTGCTCAGTGAACAGAGGAGAATAATGTGGAAAAGAAATCATTTAATTTAATTAAGTATTTTATTTTTTATGATTTATTTACTCTCTGCATACATTTAATTCTCCATGCATGTATACAATTCACCATGGCATGAGACCATAGGGCTTTTGAAGCCTCTGAACTTGGGAACATTCCCTGAATTTTCCAAGGTCGAGAGGCCATCTCTGTGAAAAGTTATTTATTTTTCAAATGCATGTTGCTGTTTTGAGTATTTTAATTCCAAAAATTAGCATGTTGTGAAATAAATTCTAGAAATATTTGGTGATGTTCCTTATGACCAGAGAACCCTAGGAAAAATAGGACTTGAGTTAATTCACTCAGATTAACCCTAATTGGCTTAAACACCCAAAATAGGTCTTTAATTAATTAGAGTTAACTAGGTATCAAATTGACTTGAAATCAATTCTCCACTGACCTTTAGGATCAGAGGAATCCACCATAAAAATTTGAGGTCAATTGGACTTGGTTAGCCCCACTAATTGGGTTGATTAAGCCACTTAGCCATTTTAAACTTTAAAAATTCATAACTTTTAAAATACTTTTTAAAAATTCACCAAATTGGTTTTGGAGCCTCTCTGATATCAGGGGAACCTAAGAAAATTAAAATTTCAATTTTCTAAAAAAGTTGATTTTTAATAATATTTTAATATTTTTAATAATTAAAAAATAATAAAAATCACAAAAATAATAAAATTCACCAAAATGTCACATTTTGAATTTTAATCACTTAGGAACAAATCCCACATTTTTCCTAAGTCTATTTAGTGAGATATTAAATTTTAAAGCCCTAGGGTAATTTTAAAATTAAAAAAAATGTATTTTCTAGCATTTTCACTAAAATAATTATTATAAATCATAGAAAAATCAGAAAATTGCAAAATTTGTTTCTCTGGTTTCCTTGATATTAGAGAGATTTTTGAAAAATATAAAATCCATTTTTCAACATTTATTTTATTTTTAAATTAATTAACACTCCAAAACTCAAAATAATTATAATAAAAATAATATAATTCAAAAAATCACCAAAATTGGTCCAAGTGCTTCTCTGGTCATTAGGAATGTCCCCTAATTTTCTTAAGGACAGAAACTTTCCCTTGGTCATGTTATCAAATTTTCCTTGAAAATCTCTATTTTCCACCAAAAATAATTATATAAATAAATTAAATACAGAAAAATCACATTTTCTCCTCTCATGTCTTTATTGACATATGAGTGAAGTCACATAAAAACTTCAAGTTCATTTGAGTTCAATTTAGTGAGTTATGAAATTATTAAGCTTAAAGGGTAAAATGGTAATTAAAATCTTTAATCCTTAATTAAAACTTTAGGTTTAATAAAAAGTCAACAAGTAAAATATTTGATCTTAATCTGATTTGGATGATTGAAATTTAAATAATTAAAGGGTAGAAACCCATTAAATAATTTTAAAATGATTAAACTTTAATTAAATAATAGATTAAATTTGGAGGAATAATGAATTGGAATTATTAAAATAAGGGATATTTATTAGGAAGAGATTTATTCTTTAATTTAAAAATCCCTAAACTAATTATATCATTAATACTCAACTCTTAATTAAAATGATAACTCAAATGTAAAATATTAAAAGACTTAATTAAATTATTAAAATCTTTTGAAATTTCAATTAAAATTAAAAATAAAGTAAATTAAAGATAAATTAAATTAAGATTAAATTAAATTTAATAATTAAATTAAATTAAATTAAACAATTAAATTAAATTAATTAAAATTAAATTAAATTAAATTAAACAATTAAATTAAATTAAATTAAATAATTAAATTAAATTAAATTAAATAATTAAATTAAATTAAATTAAAAAATTAAATTAAATTAAATAATTAAATTAAATTAAATTAAATTAAATTAAATTAAATAATTAAATTAAATTAAATTAAATCAAATTAATTAAACATCAAATCAAATTAAATTAAATTAAACTAAATATAAAGCAACTTGAACAACTATTCCAAATTTAAACCCTTTAACTCAAATCAAATCATTTGAATACTAATTTACCCTTGAAAGCTTTGATTAATATAACTCCTAAATAGAACATTAAATGAAGTGTTATCTCACTCATAGGATATTCAAATGTCCTAGTTCATCGAGCAAGTTAACAAGACTTGAAAACCTCGGATGATCGATTCATTTATATAATTAAATTCATTTGGACTTAAAACAATCCTAGAAATATTGAAAAGATGTTTAAGATTCTTCTTAAGCACTTCCTCAATATGATAGGATATTTATAAGAACAATTGAATTTGATTATTCTTTGATGAAGAAAATCGTCCTTAAACCAAAACCCAAAGAACCTAGACGTCATAGGAGATGACTAAGCTATAGGATTAGGAATTTGGTAGAAAACCATAACCTTTCCCTTAGCTTTACCTAGGAACTTGCTTAAATATTCTAATTGTGTTTTAAGTGCAGCTTGGGATGACGGGAAGACCCTCCGAGTACGCTTTTATTTTATTGCAATTTACTTTCTTGCAATTTACTTTCTTGCAATTTACTTTATTGCGAAATGCATTTTACTTTTCTTGCATGATAAAACAACGGTTGCATGAAAACCCACACCTTTAGGATAGCCTACTAAAGCTGAAACCAAAATTAAGTTAAAAGTCATTGCAAGATAAAATTCACCGCCACAACATTTCAAAATATAAAACAACTCAAAATTTAATCACAAACAGAACACAAAATTACAATTACAACTAAATTAAAACGTCTCGTTGGATGATTGGGAATACCTCGGATGATGTAACCTACGTGTTGCTAACGGGATTTCCCACGGTCTAAATGAAAGTGTGGAACTCATTCGAGTTGAGTTTAGCAAATTCATCCGGACTAAGTGAATCCGATAAAAATAATGATGCGGAAGGATGGAACCGTGGGATCTTAACCGGTGTCGTTATAATCAACTTTAAGATTTGTTTTAAATAAAACATAAAAAACACCTGGAAATTAAGATTTTCTCTAAACCAAAACACTTTTCTCGACTCCTGATTTATGGTTTCTAAAGCTAAACCTCTGCAACAACAAGGAGCTCGGAGCATAGTGGGCGGCACGACCATCGTCATCGGCAAAACTCGAGTCTACTTCGGCAAAACTTTCCTAGAATTAAAACAACCAAGCCATAGGACTTCGAGGTAGCTTGCACTAGTGCAACATAAATCCTCGACTCTTCGTTAGGCATTTGCATTGCAAATTAAGCCCTAACAGGTCTTAGGATTCCGAGGTAGTCGTCAGATACGACAATAAACCCTCACATCTTCTAGGCTATTTGTTTGATTTTATCATACAAATATAAGCCCTAATTAATTGAAATTGGCAAGATTGAAATATCAAATAAACATTAGGACTTTCCTAAATTCGAAGCGAAACGATAGGATAGTCGGGAAATTATCGAAGTTCACTTCGAATCAGTGATTTCTCCTACCTTTCTTCCTTTGGATTCACAAAACAAAATGTTCCAAAAATTTGATCCATTCCCTATTGAAACTCCAAAATTCAATCTTTGAAAACCTTAAACTTTGAAATTCTTGAGAGCGAGAATCATTGATTATTATCGAGAGTTTTCTTAGGTGATTCCGTCACTTAAGATGTAATTAACTATAGGGGCTTGCCCTTATAGGGAATTTTAAAGAACCCGAGTAATATAAACCCTGTTTAATGTTTTCATATTAAGCGGGGGAAACTTGTCGGCTTATAAAATTGGTTCGCGGACCAAACGGATGTCACTAATCTTCTAGTTTATTTAATCGAAGCCCCACCATCAAGCGGTGTGTCTATCCTTAGGGATAGATACACGGTTTGTGGTGCGGTGCTCGTTTATATAAACTATTTGGGATGTGAGGTCGGTTTAATCTCATATCTTAAAACTTTCAAATTTAAAAATTATTTTCAAAATCAAATACTGCTTTTCAAATTATTTATTTTAATTAAATTAAAAATATGCCGACAAGTGGGAGCAGTTATGTTATTTATCTACAGTTGCTATCATTTCAGTTGTTTGAGAGTTCTATGCAAATTTTCCAGAAACAGCTGACAATTAAGTCTATATTAGGGGAATGGGAGTAGAGTTTACTCCTGAAGTCATCAACATGTTTTATGGTCTACCCCCTACTACCGATTGTTTTTATGATGTTTTTGTTCCCTCTGAAGGAGAACTTGATGAGATTCTAGCTTACCTGACTGACGAAAGAGGATCGTGGAAAATCTGGAACAATAAATAGGTAAATTTTTCCTCTTCTATGCTTAATGCAACTTCTAAGACCTGACATTACTTTATTTCTACTCGTATTCTTCCATCACATCACCAATGTGAAGTGACGAAAGAACGAGTTGTTTTAAATTAATGCATTCAAGAAATGAAGCCTATAAATGTGGGAGCCATAATATATGATGTAATCAACACTTCAGCTAGAGGAAGTGTTATTTCTGGTTTAGGTTTCCCGGCTCTCATTTTCTCAATTTTCAAGAATGCCGGTATTACTTATTGAAAAAACTCATGTGGATATATATATATATATATGAAAAGTCAAAAAGTCAAGGTTCTACAGCATATACTTCTTCTATGCCTTCTACTTCTGCACATGGAACTTCCACTTCTACTTCTGAGACTCCACCAGATGGGTGGAACACTGTTTGTCAGAGATATTTTGAGCATCAAAGTGATATATTCTTGATGCAATGCAGAGTAGATGAGATAAACGGATATATACAGAGGAAGAGTGACTATGATGGAGAGTATAATGAATCACTGGTAAAATTTTTGAAGGGTGATTGAAATATTATATTTTCTACTTGTCCTAAATTCACCCCATGGATCAACCTCATAAGTCCTTTTCCTGATGATTCTTCTGATGATGAGGAGGCAACTTAGGATGATTAGACTTTATTTTTGCTTTGCTTTGCTGATGTGCCTATTATGTATGTTTTTTTACTTTTTTTATGTATTATTGTACTGATTGAGAACTTTGTAGTAACTCTATTAATTTCTGTTATTTGATTACTTAGAATTTCATCCTATTTATGCTCCTGTTGTTTTTAATGTTTAAAATATAAAAGAGTATTAATTTTCTTCTTGTTATTTACTTTGCTACTTTTTTATATTGATGCTTATACCTGTATAACTTTACTGCTTTAAATACCTTAAATGTTATACCTTTTCTTCCTGCTTAGTTTAAAATTTCATAGTAAAAAAATGTTTAAACCTTATTAAAAGAACTAAGTTTGGGGGAGGGAAAAGAACTTGAATTTAAACTTTACTTTTCCTTAGTAAATAATATTTTCAAAATTAATAACATAACCCATGGAAGAAAAGTTAATTTAAGAAAGATATACTATTGTTTTCATAAATATTATAATAAACTTATAAAAGTATTTTTAAAAAACAAGGGATAATTCTAAAACCCGTAATTATTTAATAAAAAAGGTGTTAGAATTTTGATTCAAATATCTAAATTAAAAATGTTATATTTTTGAAAGTATTAAGGAATCTAGATGTTTACTTAAGGAGATGGATATGAAACTCTATGAAAAATATTTTTGCTAAACATATTCATTAAGTGAAAAATGTGTTAAGTCTTTAAATATAAGTTAAGGATGGTGAAGTTCAAAATCATTAATAGGCTATTCAAATATAGTAATCCTCACTTGAAAAAGAAAAAAAAAAGAAAAGAAAAAGGATTGAAAACAATCCCAGAAAAAAAAAAGTGAGGAGAAGCTTGAGGAAAAGCCTAAATCTAAAATTGGCTTTACTTAAATTATCTTATAGGAAGAGACCTAATGCAATTTTTTTTACTTAAAGTCTTATGTATAAGCATCCTTACTAGTAGAGTTATCATGAAAATCTTTTTCCTGTAAATTATCTTCATGTTCTTAATATGACAAATTGAAATTATTTTTTGAAATAGATAGGAGAATAAAGTTCTTAACACTTGCATATTAAATATTTTTCATATTTTGGTTTTAGCCTAAGTTATTTAAAAAGCTTTATAAGTTTCATTATTCTATTTATAAAATAAACAGTTATAGAAGTCTTAAAGAAATTTTTTCTCCATAGATTTTTATTTTTAGTATTAAAGAGTTAAGAGTTACTTGAGGACGAGCAATGTTTAAGTTTGGGGGAATAGATCACCCTTAAAATTACCTAATTTTTTATATCATTTTTAACTAATATTTTAAGGATATTACACGTTAATGAAAGGTATTCTTAATGTTTTTGGTTGCAGGTACAATAAAATAAGTCTATGAAGAAAAAAAATCAAAAAATGAGAAAAAGGAGCAAAAATGAGTCGATTAAATAGAAGAAAAATTTGGCTGACTATGGCGCCTAGGTGCTAGATCTGGCGCCCAGGCGCCAGACTCAGCAGGGAAATCTAGAGAATTCTTGGACAGTTTTGTTACGATTATTGATGACTAAGAAATAATCTAGAAGCCTCTGGACAATTTCACATATGTTATAAACAAGATACAATGAATTTAGACACAGGGAATCAGTTATTCAATGAAGATGTGCGACTCCAAAGCTGAAGGGACTAGTCCATTTGAGTAGGAGACAGGCGCTTACTCACCACAGTTACCTTCTAGAATATTCAATGAATTTAGACGAATTTTGAAAATGTGTCTGAAGCAACCCCTGGTCATTTTTGAAGCTCTATAAATAGAGGACAATTCTACAGCAATGTGTGGTCGTTTGGAGTGTGTAAGTATTATAAGAGTGAAAGAGGTGTGCCATTTAATTTAGTTAAAGAGTGTTTAGAGTTATTTACTTGTCTTTAGTGAGAGTTCAGAGTGTTTATAGTGTGATTGCTGGAGTTGGAGTCTTGTAGAAGTCAGTCAAAGTCAGAGAAACTTCAAAGGATTGCTTAGATATCATTCCAGATAAGTATTTATAATTTGGTTCTTAAGTTTTGTACTTTGAATTTGAATTATATAAATATGGTTTGTGGTGTGAACCCTATGCTTTCTGAGTATTCTTCTTGTCTTTCTCCCAACAAATATGAAATGATTTAGATAAGGATTTAATTTAGCTTTGAGAACTTATATTCTTCATCAATAATTTGTGATGTTACTTTACCTGATTTTCATTTACTCTACAACTTGATCACTTGTAATGTTAAAACCCATGGAGAATTCTTAAGACCTAGCCATGGGCTAAGAGTTCTTAACTTGTAAGTATCACATTTCCCTTTGAATGGTAGATGGTAAATCCTTGAAGGGGTGGTTCAAATAAATAGGGAGATAATCTTTGAAGGGTGTAGAATTGAATATGTTTTTGGAGTGAAATGCTAAATTCTATCAATTTTGTTTAAGAGGAGGTGACGGGTCACTAGTAGGCCCGACCATAGACACCCTTGGGGGGGAACTAGAAGTGAGAGCCTAGAAATTCGTCTGTTACTACTAACAATACATCCTGATCCAATCTTCTAAAACTAGCCAATGTTCTTTGTATGCCGGACCAAAGGGTAAAGAATATTTATGCTCCTATTCGTCACAATACCACATTTTAAGTTCTCAAACTAATTTAGATGTTTACTAGTCATTAAATATTTTTTATGGGGAAAGAATATTTATTTATTGTGTTAAAAAATTTAAATTATTGTTTTATTTCCTACTGCTACTTTAATAACTTGCATATTTGTACTTGTTAATTGATTAGTTTATAAATTGATTTTCTCTTTCTTTTCTTAATTATTTGCACTTAACATTTCTCATGGGATCGATATCTGGGGCTTAATTAGAAAGCTCTATATTACTTGAAACGATATGTATACTTTCATAGTACCCCTAGTGTGTGATTTGCATTTATTTATAAAATCTTTAATTTTTAAAATATCTTACATTAGCCACTTAATCTAATATGGGGTCACATTTTTCCATAATTTTATAAGCTATTTTACTTGTGTAATTGCGATCGGGTCAAGAGGTTTCCGGTAAACCAAGTTCCTCCTGTTGAGGAATCTCATCGATTGCTGCCAGACTTGCAACTTGTGCCTTGGAGGCTTTGAGAGTCCTATGATTGTATTTCCTTCTTTGAGACCTGGTTAGTGGAGGAGCTTTGGAATTGGAACCGATCTCGAAGACTGATGGCGTGAACAGAAAGGCATTATCGTAGTTTTCTTCATGCAAAATTTCCTTTTGACAGACGGGAAAGTAGGCGTGGTGATGGCAAAACCAGTAGCATTAGGGGTAAAAATTCTCCTAAGCATGGAGACGTCTGACTTGACGGGGGCAGTCGAAACCTTCACTTTCTTAATAGAATGGAAATACTGGTGGGAGTTCAGGTCGAACTCAGCAAAAGGTTCTTGAACTTCAGCTTTCATGACAACGAACGGGGCTTTTCCAAGTACGACTTCAAACTCACTGAAGCCAGACCCGTACTATATCATTGGAGGGGTCATTCGAGCCTCACGAAAGTGGGTGAGTTGCAAGAAAATGTCAGCGTAGGGGCCAACATTGTGATTGTCTAAGGAAAAAGAATTATGAAAGTTAGTGAAAGCTTAAACCCTTTAATCATAGTGCAAACACTATGAAAAAGGTTGCTCTGTGAACTGGGCACAATTTCACTTCATTTTGAATTTTAGTATTTTTATCTTGTCATTGATTTTCATATATTTGTTAAAAAGAGTTTAAGTTTTAAGAGGGACTGGTTCAATTTGTTGAAGGCAACCTCAAACCCAGGAGTCCAAAAGGAAAGTGAAGTGTGGGACCCCGTCCAGGATCCCCTTCACAACGCATATTGCCTTAACGAAACTTGTTCACCAACACACCTAGGGTCTAACCATAAAAATCAAGAAGAAATCTAAATACTCCTAAACCCCTCTATTTAAGGGTGGTTAAACAGATGGTCCTGGAATCGAGGAGAGTTGATCATTATTTCCCAAGAAAGAAATGGGTAAAGCATGTCAATGGAAGAATGGTAACCTGGTCTATAAAGGACATGAACAAAGTACCGATGAATGAATATATTAATTCTCGATCTTAATGAAGATAGAAACGGATCTCCAGCGGAGTCACCAGAAAATTATCAGTGCAAAAGATGGTTTGGGAGTAGTTTTTAATTTATATATATATATATATATATATTTTTATTTATTTATTTATTTATATATATATATCAGAAAAATTTCATTTTAATTTTAAAATATGAAATCAAAATGATTTCATATATGCAATAGTTTAAATAATCATGCACTGCACCAAAAGTCATGTATTTATCTCAAAGAATGAATACGTCCCTTGGTGGTGAGGTTTGATCGAATAAACTAAAGAATCTATGGCATTGTTTGGTCAGTGAACCATTTATGTTGGCCAACAATTTATCCTATCTAATATAAAAGGATTAGATACAATTTATATTAATTTGGTGTCTTTAAGTTTCATATAAGGGCAAACCTTTAAAGTTATTTACATCTTAGATAACCAAAGTCACCTAAGAAAACTATTGATATTGATCAGGGAATATTGTATTCATGACTTCTGAAAGGTAGGATCTTCAAGAAGATGTGATAATAGGAAATCCAATAGGTGAGTGGCTTAAATTTTGGAACACTTATTAAAGGAATCCAAAGGAAGAGAAAGCTAGGAAAAGACAAAGATCCAAGAAAAGTCTCAGAGTTCTTCACAAACTATCCTATAGTTTGGCTTCGATTTAAGATATTTATTTAATGTTTCATTCTGCCAATTTTATTATTTAGGGCTTACATTCTCTTGATCATATGAATAGCCTGGAAGATAGGAGGATTTATGTCATACTGGATGACAACCTTGGAAACTAAGACCGGTTTAAGGCTTATATTGCACGAAGTGCAAAGGCCTAAAGAGATAAGGTGAGGATTTATGTTGAACTGGGCAAACTACGTCGATGTCCTATGGCTTGTTGTTTAATTCTAGGGAGTTTTGCTTTTGAAGATTACCTACTGCCCACTATGTATGCTCCAAGCTCCTCTTTGTAGCAGGTTTAGTTGTAGAACTGTCAAATTGAGTAGATGAGAGAAGTGTCAATTGAAGAGAAATGAGAAGTGTCATGTTTCAGAAATGATTTAAATTGAGGTGTCTTAATGTCTTATTAAGGGAATATTTAAGTTTTTATAGCGACA
This sequence comes from Papilionanthe hookeriana x Papilionanthe teres, assembly GCA_022702705.1. Classification (NCBI taxonomy): domain Eukaryota; kingdom Viridiplantae; phylum Streptophyta; class Magnoliopsida; order Asparagales; family Orchidaceae; genus Papilionanthe; species Papilionanthe hookeriana x Papilionanthe teres. The sequence continues at coordinate 124,190,265 of CM040426.1, read as the reverse complement.
CCGGTTAGGATCCCACGGTTCTCTCATTCTGGCACCACTAATTTCTTTGGATTCACTTAATCCAAATGAATTTACTAAACTTAACTTAATGAGTTGTATACTTTCATTTAGACCAGGGAAAATCTTGTTAGCAGCCGTAGGTTGCATCATCTGAGGGATTCTCGATCATCCAATAACAACAACAACAATAAAGCCTTAATCCCACAAACTGGGGTCGGCTACACGAATCCTTTTTCTCCATTTCATAATATTCAATGTCAAATTTTTGTTTAATTCTTATAAATTATGATCATTTTATGTAATAAGCCCAAGTCTTCGTAGGTCTACTGACACACCTAAAATATATAGTATTTTTATGCACATTGTTATACCTATTTTTAATGATATTGCACTTTAATGGAAGTTCTTTTGTGTTTTTTTCTTGCAGGTATGATGAAAATGGATGGTCATGGTGAAAGAAACAAAATTGGATTAAATTTGGAGCAAAAAAAAAGATGAAAAATGAAAATTTGGCACTAGCCGCTAAGCGCGGTTGGGCTGGCACTTAGCCGCCACAGTTAAAAATTGAAATTCAAATGAATTTGGCGCCAATTTCAAAGGGGATGGGATGCAACTCTTGGTGGTAACTTCCATAACTTCCTTTGGGCGGCAAGTTTGAATGAAGGGGTGCATTCTTCGGTAGATACATTGAATCTGGACACATTTTGAAGAGACACCAAGGCACCTTTTGGTTTACTATTTAAAGAGAGTCTTAGGAAAGATTAAGGAGCCTTTCCTTTGAATTTTGAAGGGTTCTCCCATTGCATTTTTACAGAGTTTTTATTTTAGTTTTATTTAGGAGTAGGAGTATAGAGTAGAAAGGAGAAAAGGGTCGGAGTGAAGTCTTCTTCTTCCCACTTCTTATATTTTTTTTTAATTTAGTTTTTATTGAAGTCTAAAGTTATTCTGAGTCATCGGAGTTGGGAGATCTACTCTGAGGAGTAGTTTAGTGAAGAGTTAAAGTTTCAGAGGATCTTCCTGAGTCTTGTGGAGAGAATTTTCAGATAAGTGTTTACTTTTGTTCTTACATTTAGTTTTTTTTATTATTAATACTTGTTGTTTTTCTTATGATTTTTAATTTCAAATCAATGTATTTTTGTATTTTCTCAATGCATTCTGAGTAGTTTACTTTATCTTTTTCTTTCTTTAATGGAGAAGTAATTAATTTATAGAGAATTGTTGTTGAAAGTATAAGTGTTCAAAAGTTGGAAAAAGTTGTGAAGATTGATTCTAAAAACTTTGTTTACTTCTTAATTTGGCCTGTTAAGTTATAGAATTTCTTGAGATTATGTAAGATCCAATGCTGTATTGTCTCATAAAAGTTACTAAGAATCACATACAATTATATGGGTGAGAATTGTAGTCAATATAATTGAATGTAATATTAGAAGATATTTTTATGGAAGGGAGTAAAATTAGAGGATTTTAGAGTGACAGGCTAAAACCCCCTAATTTCGTTTGAAGTTTTGAGTTTTGTTATGAGAAGTTAGCTCCCAGGTGGTGGGAATCGAGGGAACTCTAGAGTGAGAGACTGGTATCTTCCTCGCTTTAACCATGTTCAAAATGATAAAAATTTCAAATTAACTTATGTTCTTTATAGAACCAAGTAAGGGTAAAGAACATATTTGCTTCTGTCTGTCACAACAAAATTTAAAAAACTTCCACAATAATACTTTAATAATTATTACTACTTCATAAAAGGAAATAAAAAGATATTCTAGTTAATAGTATTTTACATACAATGTTATCAGTTATTATAATTTTAATTTCTTGCTCAACATTTTATTAAAAAAATTTCGAAAGACATATCAACTTTCAAAACTTTTCAAAATCAATACATACTTTCAAAAGCCAAAAAAAAAGTAAAAAGATAATTTTTTTATTTCTTTAAAGATTTTATATTTTCCCTGAGGGTTCGATATCTCAGGGCTTAATCAGAAAGTATTATATTACTTGTTAAATGATACGTATACTTGCGTAGTATCCCATATTATAAAAATCATAATAGTCCTTGCGGGCCCAAGTTTTTGGTGTCGTTGCCAATTTTCATATCATATTTGTAAGCACATATATTTATCAGGGATCCAATTTCTGGGAGCTTAGGCGTTGCCGGGGAAAACAATTAAATTGTATTTTAAAGAGAATTAAGAAATTTTAATTTTTTACTTTTCTTTATTTTTGTTAGTGTGTTGTGTTTTTTTTTTGTTTTATTGTTGTATGCGTAGTTCACGTTCTGAAGGACTTGTGCCTTAAGATTCTGAATTAGAAAGAACTATAAGAAAAATAAAAAAAATTAAAAATATAGAAAAAGATAAAAATATTCAAGAAATGGCAAATAATCAAAATCAAAATGTAGGCATCCATCAAGAATTAAGACCTTTAAGAGATTATGTTAACCCTACGAGTAGATGAATTTCATGGTAGTATTCAAAACCTGCTGTAGTTGCTAATTCTTTTGAGCTTAAACCTACTATTATCCAAATGGTGTCTAATAATCAGTTCGGGGGAGCAACAACTGAAGATCTTAATTTGCATCTTGCTAATTTTCTAGAGTTGTTTGCTACTTTTAAATATGATGGTGTTTCGGATGATGCTATTAGACTTAGACTTTTTCTTTTCTCACTAAGGGATACAGCTAAAATATGGTTACATTCATTACCACATGGATCAATAAGAACTTGGGGTGAACTGTCACAAAAGTTCCTTGCTAAATATTTTCCACCATCTAAGACTGCTAAGTTGAGAAATTATATAATATCTTTTTGTCAGTTTGAAGGGGAATCTATATATGAAGCATGGGAAAGATTTAAAGATATCCTCAAGAAATGTCCACATCATGTGATACCAGATTGGTTAATAATTCAAACTTTTTATAATGGATTAGTTGGATCTCTTAGATCAATCATCGATGCTACTGCTGGTGGATCATTAATGTCTAAACTATTTTCTGATGCTTATACTTTAATTGAAGAAATAGCTACTAATAATTTTCAATGGCCTGCTGAAATGTTAAATCCTAAAAAGGTAGCCATTGTTTGTGAGAATGATGCTTTTACAATGTTAGCAATTCAAGTTGTTACTGTATCAAAGATTATAGACCACTTTGGGATGAATTTTTCTCAGCCAAATCTCAAGATTGAAGAAAATTCATTAGGCCAAATGGTTGATTCTTATTCTTCACTAGAAACTCTGAATGTTATAAGTAAACCTAACAACCCATATTCAAATTATTATAACCCAGGTTGGAAGAATAATCCAAATTTTAACTTGAATAACAACAATCAGGGTGGTGTTAATCAACAATGGGGGAACCACCAAGTAAACCCATTGGGGAGTTGGAACAACCAAGGTAATAATAATAATACATTAACTTATCATTCAAGTTATAACAATGCTTTACAAAATAAGGAGAAGAAGTTGTTTATGAAAGAAGTAGTATCACATATGGAAATAAATTACAAATTCATGGAGCAACCATCAGAAATATTGAAAATCAATTGGGACAAATTGCAAATGCCTTAAGTAATAGATCCCAAGGAATGCTTCCAAGTAATACTGAAGTGAATCAAAGAGAAAAGAATAAAGAACAAGTAAAAGAATTCAACTGAGAAGTGGAAAAGAATTGGAAGGTAGAGTTTAAAAAGAAACTGAAGTAGAGAAAGAAGAGATTGAAAGAACTAAAGAGGACGCTCCAAAAGGTTTTGAAAGACCTATTTCTCCACCTAAGGATGATTTAGAAAAAAACACCACCTCCATTTCCTCAGAGACTTTGTCAACAAAAGTTGGATAAGCAATTTTCAAAATTCTTGGAGATATTAAAGAAGCTTACCATTAATACTCCATTTGCTGAAGCCCTAGAACAAATGCCAAGCTATGCGAAATTTATGAAGGATATTCTTAATAAAAAGAGGAAGTTTGAAGAAAATGAGACTATTGCATTTAGTGAGGAGTGCAATGAGATAATTCAAAAAAAGCTTTCAGAAAAACTTAAAGATCCTGGTAGTTTCACAATTTCATGTGCAATCGGAGAAAGATTCTGTGGAAAAGATTTATGTGATTTGGGTGCAAGCATTAGCCTTATGCCTCTATCAATATTCAAAAGACTGGGACTAGGAGAAATAACCCCAACTACTGTAACTCTACAATTAGCATATCGTTCGATCACATATCCTAAAGGAGTTATAAAAGATGTTTTAGCAAAAGTGGATCAATTTATTTTACTTGTAGATTTCATTGCGTTAGATATGGAGGAAGATAAAGAGATACTGATCCATGAAAAAAAATACCCATTTTTATGCCTATATTTTTATCAAATTTTTAAGGATATTATGCTTTAATGAAAGGTATTTTTGTGTTTTTGGATATAGGTGATGGAAAAATGTTCAAGAAAAAAAGTGAAAAAGGAGCAAAAAGGAGCAAAAAGGAGCAAAAATGGAGCCAAAATGCAAAACTGTCAAAATTATTGATCCTGCGCCTAGGCGCTAGTATCCGGATCCTAAGCGCTAGGTCGATACGAGATGTGTCAAGATTTTTGACGACTTTTGGGCGGTTATTTTAACGGTGTTAGCGGTTATTTGACCTTCTAGAAGACTGGCAGTTGTTCTTGGTTTATAGGACATGTGATACAATGTATTTGGACACTTGGAAACGGTTTTAATTGCGAAGAGGTGCGATCCAAAGTGAAGAGGTGCGAAGAACTATACGCAGAGTCTGGCGCCTAGGTGCCAGATTCCGGCGCCTAGGTGCCAGATTCCGGCGCCTAGGTGCCAGACACACCTTCTAGAAGATTCATTGAATGTGGACACATTTTGAAGAGGTGCCTCAAGGCAACCCTTAAAGCCTATAAATAGGAGGGTGGTCCTTCAGAGAAAAACACCCATACGCCCACAAAAGGCCCATACGCCCCACATAAGCCCTCATGCATCCCCCTATCGAGAGCCCCATCTAAAGGGAGAATTAGAGAAATACTTTAGGGCCACTTTTATTAATTAGTGAGTTTATTTAGAGTGTGTATTGAGAGTTTAAAGAGTTGGTGCTTTTGAAGTTTATTTTCTTTGGAGTCAGAAGAATTCAGAGGTTCAGTAGGAGAAACAGTTGAGATAAGTATTTGTAAATTTAATCAAAGTTTTATTATCATGTTTTGTTGTTTAAATTCAATGTGTTCTGAGTAGTTAGTTTACTTTCTCCTTTCAATTTTGAAAAGATAAATAAGATAATATAAAATTCAATGTAGAATTAAAAACTATTTATATTTTAAAACATTGTGATGATATTAATACAGAATCTTCATTTAATTTACAAATTGATCACTTGTATTGTTAAAATCTGTTGAAGAGTTTTGATACCTAGAAGGAGATGAATTCTTAACTAGTAGATATCACATGAATCCTTGGGTAGTCGAAGGCCTTGTGCGGGTTATTCAAGGTGAAGTGCAAATAAATAGGAAGATATTATATAATGGGCATAGAATTAATAAGTTTTTAGAGTGACGGACTAAATTCTTGTGATTTGGTTTATAGAGAAGGAAAGGGTCACTAGTAGGGCCGACCATAGCCACCCTTGGACATCTAGTAGTGTGAGCCTAGATTAACCCATTCTACTAACAATACATCTTGACCTGATCTATAGGCTAGCTAATGTTCGTTACACCTGGATCAAAGGGTAAAGAATATGAATGCTTCTATTTGGCACAATACCATAAATTTATATTCTCCACGAATATTATCATTATCTTAGAAAATGTTGGATTAATTGAAAGGAAGAAAGTTGTGTTCTTATTGCTATTTACACCAATCATTTCATTACTGCTTTATTATTGCATCTTTCATTACTGCTTTATTATTGCATCTTTCATTACTGCTTTATTATTGCATCTAATAAATTAAAAATATCAAATTTATAAACTATAAAAGAAATACATAAAAATAAAATTAAAATATTTAAAAATCCATAACTCACTCCTCGTGGGATCGATACTTGGGTTCTTTGTTTCAAAGCCTTATATTACTTGATACGATACGTATACTTGCGTAGTACCCCTAGTGTGTAAAATATTTTCAATAAAATTTTATTTGTATACACTAGTTGCTATTATTATCTATTACATATATTTGAAAGCATTAATTATTATATTTATCATCAGCGGATTGCGGGTCAAGTTTTTGGCGCCATTGCCGGAGATTGAATTTTTAGTACACATATATATAGCATTGGGTCAGATACCCATAATTTTAGGGAGACCTTTTCTAGCTACAGGCAAATCTATGATAGATGTGCAAAAAGGGGAATTAACGATGAGGGTTAATGATCAGACTATTACATTTAATATTTCAAAATCGATGAAATATCCTGCTAGAGGTAAAGAAGATGAGTGTTATAGGATGGATGTTATTGAATATTTACGTGAATGTCATTTCGAAAGAGAAGAATTAGAATATAAGCAAGAAGAGGAGTTATTTGATTCTGAAGATCTTCAAGAGGAAGATTTAAAGTATGTTCATGAAAGTTTTGAATTGTTGGATATGATTGAAAAAGATGAATCTTATGGTCCATCAATTGAAAAACCTCCTGAACTTGAGCTAAAAATGCTTCATGATCATTTGAAGTATGGTTTTCTAGGTGAATCCTCAACCTTGTCTGTTATAATTTCCTCTCAATTAACTGAAAAAGAAGAAGAGAGTTTGCTTGAAATTTTGAAGAAGCACAAGAAAGCCTTTGGATGGACAATTGCTGATATTAAAGGAATCAGTCCTTCAATTTGTATGCATAGAATTCTTATGGAAGATAATTGCAAACCGCAGGCTGATCCCTAAAGAAGATTAAATCCTATCATGAAAGATATTGTTAAGAAAGAAATTTTAAAATGGTTGGATGCTGGAATTATCTACCCTATTTCAGATTGTGCGTGGGTTAGTCCTATTCACTGTGTTCCTAAGAAAGGAGGAGTCACTGTGACTGTTTCTGAAAAAAATGAAATGATACCAACAAGAAAAGTTACAGGGTGGCGAATATGCATTGATTATAGAAAATTAAACCTTCCCACAAGGAAAGATCATTTTCCACTCCCTTTTCTAGATCAAATGTTGGATAGACTGGCTAGGCATAAATACTTTTGTTTTCTGGATGGATATGCTAGTTACCACCATATTTAAATTGCTCCTGAGGATCAAGAGAAAACTACGTTTACCAGTCCTTATGGTACGTTTTCTTTTAGAAGAATGCCCTTTGGTTTATGTAATGCCCCTGCTACATTTCAGAGATGTATGATGGCTATTTTTTGTGATTTAATTGAAAAAGGGATTGAAGTTTTTATGGATGACTTTTCAGTGTTTGGAATTTCATTTGAATCATGTTTAGAACATCTATCTAAAGTTTTAAAATGTTGTGAAGAAACTAATTTGGTCCTTAATTGGGAAAAATGACAATTTATGGTAGCAGGAGGAATTTTTTTTGGGACATCGGATTTCAGAAAAAGGTTTGGAGGTAGATCCTGCAAAAATTTAAGTTATATCTAATTTACCTTGCCCAGCCAATGTAAGAGGAATTAGAAGTTTTTTAGGACATGCTGGATTCTATAGGCATTACATCAAAGACTTTTCAAAGATTACAAAACCTTTATGTTGTTTACTGGAAAAGGATGCAATTTTTAATTTTGATGATGATTGCCTTAAAGCCTTTGAAACATTAAAAGAAAAATTAATCACTGCACCTGTAAAAATTTCACCAAATTAGGAAAAACCTTTTGAATTAATATGTGATGCTAGTTATTATGTTATTGGTGTTGTTTTAGGTCAGAAATATGATAAAATTTTTAAAGTAATTTATTATTCTAGTAAAACTTTTAATGAAGCTCAAATTAATTATACCACTACTGAGAAAGAGTTATTAGCTATAGTATTTGCCTTTGATAAATTTCGATCATATTTAATTGAAACTAAATGTGAGGAGCATACTGATCACTCTGCTATTAAATACTTAATGAAGAAAAATGATGCAAAATCGAGACTGATAAGATGGATTCTTCTTTTGTAAGAATTTGATTTTGAGATAATAGATAGGAAAGGTTCTAATAATCAAAATGCTGATCATTTGTCCAGGCTTGAAATTGAAAAATCTCTCTATGATATTGAAGAAATTAATGAACATTTTCCTGATGAAAAATTGTTCACTATTAAAGAATTACGTGTTCCGTGGTATGCAGACATAGTAAACTTTATTGTTAGTAATATTATACCCTATGGTTTGACATACCATGAAAAGAAGAAATTTATGTCTGATGCTAAGTCTTATTTTTGGGATGACCCATTTTTATATAAACAAGGAAAGGATCTTATAATTTGAAGATTGTACCTTTAGAAGAGACTTATGAAATTATTCAAAAATGTCATGATTATGATTATGGGGGACATTTTGGAAGTGATAAAATTGCATATAAAATGCTACAATCAGGATTTTATTGGCCTACAATTTTTAAGGATGTGAATGATTATATTAAAAATTGTGATAGATGTCATTGTGTAGGCAATATTTATAGAAGAAATGAGATGCCCCTCAATTATATGTTGGAAGTTGAAATATTTGATGTTTGGGGACTAGATTTTATGGGACTATTTACACCATCTTTCAGAAATATTTATATTTTGATACCAGAAGACTATGTTTCCAAATGGATTGAAGCTATTTCTTTACCTCGATGTGATGCTCAAAGTGTTGTAAAGTTTTTAGAAAATAATATATTTTGCAGATTTGGAATTCCTAGAGTAATCATAACTGATAGGGGAAGTCATTTTAGAAATGCGATTATTGGGAAGTTAGCAAAGAAATATCATATTAATCATCGCATCGCTACTGCTTATCATCCGCAGACATGTATTTTGGTTGAATTATTCAATCGTGAAATTTAAAGAATATTGGAAAGAACTTTTAATCCAAATAGAAATGATTGGCCAATCAAACTGGATTATTCTTTGTGGGCCTATAGGACTGCTTACAGAACACCTATAGGAATGTCCCCATATAGGCTGATTTTTGGAAAAACATGTCATTTACCATTTAAACTTGAGCATAAAGCATATTGGGCTATTAAAGAGTTCAATTATAATTTGGAAGATGTTGTTGAAAAGAGATTATTGCAATTAAATGAGCTTGAAGAAATAAGGAATGAATCTTATGAAAAGGCTAAGATTTATAAGGAAAAGATGAAGTTATGGCATGATCGGAAGATTCTTACTAAAAATCTTGTACCAGGACAAAAAGTTTTACTGTATAATGCTAGATTGAGAATATTTTCTGGAAAACTTAAGTCCAGGTGGATGGGTCCATTTATTGTGATAAAAGTTTATTCTTATGGAGCTGTAGATATTCAAGATCCTATGACTGGAAAAATATTTAAAGTTAACGGACATAGACTTAAACCATTTTTTTCAGTCAATAAATCTAAATTTGATAATAATTTGATGCTGGGTCACTCAGAATGAGTTCTGAGTATGTCAGGCTGAAGACGTTAAAACAAGCAATTTGTGGGAGGCAACCCATAATTGTCGGTGTGCTTTGCTTTATGTTTGTTTTGTGTGCTAAGTTCTCTTTGTTTGGTTTGTTTTTATGTTTTTAGTGGTAGTAATTTGGAGTTTTTAAACTATAGTAGAGTTTATTTGACCTTAATTGATGATTTAGAAAATTCAGAATGAAAATTTGGACACTTAGCAGACCTATGCTAAATTGAGCACTGGTGGCTAAGCGCCGACTGGTTGGCGCTTAGGCGCCGGAGTTACAAAAAATATGAAAAATGAGGTTCTAGAAGCCTAGATCATGGGGGAGTAGTTTTGGAAGTTATTTTGGAGTTTTAAAACATCTTGGGACAGATTTAGTACTTCCCAAGTCTATAAAAAGGACCTGATCTAAGAGAAACACTTGCCCCAAGTCCTATTTTTATTTCTGAGTCTTAAGAAGAGAGTTTTGAGTGCATCATGTCTTCCTGGGAGAAGGAGATGAAGAACAAGCAAGATTCTGACAAAAGCAAGTTCATTAGTGATAGTGCTAAAGAATTATTCAATGGTTATCTTGTTGTTAGTATTCAAGATATTGCAGAAATGATTGCAAATATTGAAGCCCGAGTGACTTCAATGGAAGCAAAGATCAATGAAACTAATTTACAGTTGGAGCACATGGCATGGCAACTCAAGATGCAATTCAGTCATTCAAGGTATGTGGAAGAAGCAGATAAGGCGATGTTTGTGAAAAACAAATTGATTGAAGAAGAAGATATAAGAATGAACAATTATCACCCGTTCTATCAAATTTATATTCCAGAAGGGTCAAATGAGAATAATAGTGATCCTGGATATTGTCTGCCTAACGGAGAATGGAATTAAGATTACTTTGTTCTTATTTGTTTAGTGTTCTTATGTGTTATGTTTAGTGTTCTTGTGTGTTATGTTTGGTGTGTTTAGTGTTTATATTTAAGTATTAATTAAGCCTGATGATGTGATGGTTACATCCTAGAGATGTATACTTATCAGTTTGAGATTGAAGTCTCTTGTATTTAGAGAATTTCATCCTTTATGTGTGGATAGAAATTCTAGAGTTGTATCAAGTGTTATGTTTGTTTTAATATAAGTTTGTGTTTTTGTGAAATTTATGTGGAATCAATGGATATTAAATTTTGATTTGGAATATTGAAGATTTATGTGGGAAAAAATAATTATTTTAGAGTAATTAAGGGTGATTAACCAAGTGATTTAGTGCATATACCATTATTGCGAATATTTGGGTATTGGCAGCTAAGCACCAAAGTGCCGGCGCTTAAGCACCAGATTTCGCGGCTAAGCGCCGATAGTTCGCTCTTAGGTGCCAGTTCACGAAAATTGGTTCCCAGCTGTTAAAAACCCAAAAAATGCCATTTTTAGACCACCGCATTGTCTTCAACTTTCAGTCTATCGTGAAAGAGAGGCTAGGGTATCATATTGTGGATCATTTAAGAGCCGATCTCAACAAAAATTGTTAGATTTGGATTCCTTGAGGTAAGAACACTACTCATAAGTAAAAGTTTTTTATTTTCACCATGTATTTTGAGTACAATTTGGAAAATCTTAATATCACTATTTATGGTGAAAATATGAGGAAAAACTTGAGAAATTGCTTGGATTTAGTGAAAATATCTTTTGGAAGATATTTTAGCAAGTTTAGTTTGATTTTAGAATTTACGGTGAATTTTTTCATGAATTTTTAGAGATGGCTCCAAAGTCAAAGCGTACACGAGAAAAGACAAGATTTGATTCTGACAAATTTGTTAGTATGAGGGCTGAGGAATGATACGTTGATGCATTGCAGTCACGTAAGTTGATTCCTGAGCGAGTGTTTAGTAAACCAGGAGAGGTGATTAAAGAAATGATTGTTAGAAGGAACTAGGAGAACTACTGTTGCTTCTCCACTGTTGTTGTTGTTTCTGTGGTTCGAGAATTTTATGCAAATTTACCTGCTGCAGAAGAGAGTCAAGTGATGGTTAGGAGGCATGAGGTCAACTTTTCTTCTAGGGCAATCAATACTTTTTATGGACTACCTCCTGACATGTTTTGTTTTTATTCTAACTATCATCCTACGGAAGGAGAATTAGATAAGATCATGGAATTTCTGACTGATGGAAAAGGGTCACGGAAAAATACAAATGATAGAAGATTGAACTTTCCTGCTTCCAAATTGAATGTCATTTCTAAGGCATGGCATTATTTTATCTCATCTAAGTTGTTACCTTCGAGCCACACTAGTGAAGTAACGAGAGAAAGAGTTGTGTTGAACCATTGTATTCAGCAAGGGAAGTCTATTGACATTGGAAAATTTGATAGGGCTTCTATTGCTTCTGATTCTGCTGCATCTACTTCTTGTGCTTCTACTTCACGTGCATCATCATCTACTGATTCACAGAATATTTTATTAAGAAAAATTTTGAAAAAAGTGAGTCTTACTCGAGAGCATCTGAAAGATATGGATGGTAAGATGGATAATGTAGAAAGATATATTGTGAAACATGAAGAGTATGAGGAGAGTTATCAGCAGTATTCGGATAGACTGATTAGAGCTGATCAGAGTGCTGAGATGCCCCCTCTTCCATTCTACATACCTTATGTGCCATCTAGGGATTGGAACGAGCAGGATGATGATTATGATGATGAGTAGATTTGTATTGTTTGTTTTCATTGTTGTGTTGTTATTGTTGTTGCTGATGTTTGTTTTGTTTAGTGTTTAGTTTGATTATTATGTTTTGATATGAACCTTGATAGTATGTAAAACTGAAGTTTGTATTATTTTTCTGTTATGCATAATCAGATGTGTTTGTTGTTGTTTGTATTGATGTTTTATATGTTGCTTTGTGATAGTGATGTGTAATAGTAAATGTTTTAATGTGTATGTTATGTCAGAGTTTTTAGTAGTGTGTATTTTAATTAAAAAACTGTTAGGAGATTATAAACCACTATTGGAAACTTCTACTTAGGAAATTACATGTTTAAAATTTTTCAAATTCAACTATCATCTGTTATCTGTATCAGTTTGTTATTTTAGTTGGTGTGTATTTGCTTTGAAAACCTCCACTACTGTAGAAGTCTTTTTGAAATTTTTACTTCTCTTTGTATAAAAGAAAATTGCTTTGAAAAAACTGAATTTAATTTCATTTTACTCTTGGTATTTAAATTGTTATACTTGCATATTAGGAAATTAAAAATTCCTGCAAACATGATATGTCAGTTTTTATTTCTTACCCATGTATCATTTCTTATGCTTAAATGTTTTATCTTAAATAAAAATTAAAGTTTTGGGGGGAATTTTAAAAACAAAGATTTTCAAAAAACCTAAAACTTTCTTTGATTCTCAGGAATACTTTAAAATAAATCTTATTTTTAATTGAGAACAATTATGTACATGAAGTTATATTAGGGGAACAAAAATTTTGAATATAAAAATGAATAAAAGAATTTAGTTAAAATTTATAGTAATCATGAAAAAATTAAAGTTAAAATTTTCTTAATGAAGAGGTGTTAAATAAAGTTAAACTATCTTTAGCAAGAAGTTTTGTATTTTTGGATAAATAAAAGATTTGACCTTTATTGTTCAAAGCTTAAATTTCTTTTATTGAAGAGTAATTTTCAAATATTATTATTATAACTTTTTAGCGAAAGATGTATATTTGAACTTTATTTTAAATGGAAGGGTGGAATTCAAAATCATTAAAGGCCTATCCAGATATAGTAATCCTTGTCTTATTAAAAAAAAAGTGAAAAATAGTATATGAAAAGGGAGGAGAAGCTTGAGGATTTAAGGGCCTAATCAAAAATTGGTTTCATACTTAAAGTTTAAGATATACATTTAGAAAAATCTAAAGCTTAAGGTTATAATATAGTAAGTAAAATTATTTTCAAATAAAAATTTTTTTGGGAGAAAAAAAAGTTTTTAAGTCCTATATTTTAAAGAATCTACAAATATTTCTGAATTAGATAGAAACTTATATTTATCATTTTCCTTTACTTAAGAACTTTCTAAACTTTAAGTTGGTTTTAATTACTGAAATTTTTTCTAAATTGGACTATTCCATTTCTGGAACAAAATTTTATTATCTTCTCAAGAAACTCATTAAATAATTTGCATGCTAAAATGTTCTATGAGATTTACTGTCACTTGAGGACAAGTAACATTTTAAATTTGGGGGATTTTGATACACCTAAAATATATAGTATTTTTATGCACATTTTTATACCTATTTTTAATGATATTGCACTTTAATGGAAGGTATTTTATGTTTTTCTTGCAGGTATGATGAAAATGGATGGTCATGATGAAAGAAGCAAAATTGGATCAAATTTGGAGCAAAAAAAAGATGAAAAATGAAAATTTGGCACTAGCAGCTAAGCGCCGCTGGGCCGGCATTTAGCCGCCACAGTTAAAAATCGAAATTCAAATGAATTTGGCACCAATTACAAAGGGGATGGGATGCAACTCTTGTGGTAACTTCCATAACTTCCTTCGGGCGGCAAATTTGAATGAAGGGGTGCATTCTTTCGTAGATACATTGAATCTGGACACATTTTGAAGAGACACCAAGGCACCTTTTGGTTTATTATTTAAAGAGAGTCTTAGGAAATATTAAGGAGCCTTTCCTTTGCATTTTGAAGGGTTCTTCCTTTGCATTTTTACGGAGTTTTTATTTTAGTTTTAATTAGGAGTAGGAGTAGAGAGTAGAAAGGAGAAAAGGGACAGAGTGAAGCCTTCTTCTTCCCACTTCTTTTCTTTCTTTTTAGTTTAGTTTTTATTAAAGTCTAAAGTTATTCTGAGTCATCGGAGTTGGGAGATCCACTCTGAGGAGTAGTTTAGTGAAGAGTTAAAGTTTCAGAGAAACTTCCTAAGTCTTGTGGAGAGAATTTTCAGATAAGTGTTTACTTTTGTTCTTACATTTAGTTTTTTTTATTATTAATACTTGTTGTTGTTTATATTTTTCTTATGGTTTTTAATTTCAAATCAATGTGTTTTTGTATTTTCTCAATGCATTCTAAGTAGTTTACTTTATCTTTTTCTTTCTTAAATGGAGAAGTAATTAATTTATAGAGAATTTGTGTGGAAAGTATAAGTGTTCAAAAGTTGAAAAAAGTTGTGAAGATTGATTCTAAAAACTTGGTTTACTTCTTAATTTGGTCTGTTAAGTTGTAGAATTTCTTGAGATTATATAAGATCCAACGCGGTATTGTCTCATAAAAGTTAGTAAGAATCACATACAATTATATGGGTGAGAATTGTAGTCAATATAATTGAATGTAATATTAGAAGATATTTTTATGGAAGGGAGTAAAATTAGAGGATTTTAGAGTGACAGGCTAAAACCCCCTAATTTGGTTTGAAGTTTTGAGTTTTGTTATGAGAAGTTAGCCCCCAGGTGGTGGGAATCGAGGGAACTCTAAAGTGAGAGACTGGTATCTTCCCTACCTAACCATGCTCATAATGATAAAAATTTCAAATTAACCTATGTTCTTTATAGAACCAATTAAGGGTAAAGAACACAAATGCTTCTATCTGTCACAACAAAATTTAAAAAACTTCCACAACAATACTTTAATAATTATTTCTACTTCATAAAAGGAAAGAAAAAGATATTCTAGTTAATAACATTTTACAAACAGTGTTATCAGTTATTATAATTTTAATTTCTTGCTTAATATTTTATTAAGGAAAATTCAAAAGACATATCAACTTTTAAAACTTTTCAAAATCAATACATACTTTCAAAAGCAAAAAAAAAAGTAAAAAGATAATTTTTTGATTTCTTTAAAGATTTTACATTTTCCCTATGGGTTCGATATCTCGGGGCTTAATCAGAAAGTCCTATATTACTTGATAAAAGATACGTATACTTGCGTAGTATCCCATATTATCAAAATCATAATATTCCTCGTGGGCCCAAGTTTTTGGTGTCGTTGCCAATTTTCACATCATATTTGTAAGCACATATATTTATCAGGGATCATCTACCTTTGCCTTTATTAACATAAGTTGTATCTAAAACATCTACTCTCCTAATCAGATCATTAGTTGGTTGACGTTTAATGTGAAAAAACCATCTAAGGCAACTCTCTCTAATTTTATCCATCACTGGTGCAACACCAACCCTATTATGTATATATTCATTTCGAATTTTGTACTTAAGTGTAAAGCCACTCATCCACCTAATCATTCTCATCTCGACAACACTTAACTTAGCATTATGCTTCTCTTTTAAAGGCCAACATTGAAACTGGTTTAAACCTTATTTTGGATTCCTGATCATCCGTTAAAGATATTTCAATTTAATTGTAATTGTGATTTTGGTTTTGTTTGTGATTAAATTTTTAGTTGTTTTTATCTTTTGATTGTTGTGGTGGTGATTTTTTTTTCTTGTTTTAATTTTTAATTTTGGTTTTGATTTTGTGGCTATCCTAACAGTTTTGGTTTTCATGCATGGTGATATTGTTGTTTATCATGTAAGCTCATAAGTGAGAAAAGCACAGTGAAGGAAGTACAGAAAAAGGTACTGCCAATTTATAAAAGTGTACCTAGTGAGTCTTCTCATTCCTCCACCTGAAACTATAGTATCTTTTCTATAAGCATTTATAATTTGCAGGAAAGAAAAGACTATAAATAAGTTTGTCATGGGCCTGCTAAGTCCTATGTCATAACTTTGTGTCCTATTTATTCATTTAAGAGATGTCTTTTTTTAATAAGTATGATAGGCTGAGTCGTCCTACAAGATGTCCAAAAGACTTGTGTAAAGGTCTAGGGAATACCTAGATATTTCACAACCCTTTTAAACTTCCTTGAGTTCATTTGAACTTATCATACTCACTAAATTAATCATCCATTTCATACTCTTACGCTTAGTGAATTAATGTTTTAATTATTCCAAAAGTGGGATAAATATTACATGATATTTTAATTGTGCATTATGTAAGTGGGGCCTTTAGAGGTAATTTAATTTATGAAAGAATTTAATCAATTTTGATGGGCTTGTAGTGTTTCAAATATGTTTAAAATTAGTTTTGTTTTCTTTTCTAAACCTCATTAGTTAAATTTGATTGAGCCTAGTCTCACTACCAAGCCCTTAAGACTTAGGTGTGTATATTTATAACTTTTAGAAAAGTTAAGTTACATGAACATGATTCTTGTTAATGTATTGTATCATTATTTTTTCATCAACTAGGGGTGTTTAATTAGTGAGTTTCAACTTTTAAAGTCAACCCCTAACCTTAAGGATCATTTAATTTAATTTTCATCCAAATTAATATGATTAATAAAATTATAAGCTTATCTTTTAATGTGAAAAAAATGAGATGGGTTTCTACCATTTATCCCTTCATGTATTTCAATCATTCAAACATGTTTATTAAGATTATCCATTACCCTTTTACCCTTTAAATCAAGCCTAAATGTTTAATTAAGGCTAAATCTTCAGAAATTGCACATTTGCCCCTAAATGCCTTATCACTTCATTATTCATTAAATTTAATTCAAATGACTTTTAAATTTTATATTAACCCACAATCAGGTTAATTAAAGCATTAGAGGAGAAAATCCGATTTTTATTAGTTTAATTTATTTTATATAATTATTTTTTTGTAAAATAGGGATTTTCAAAGAAAGTTCAATAACTTAGTAAAAATGAAACATATTTCCCAAAGAAAATTACTGAAGGTTCACATAGATAGAGAATCATTTAGACCAAATTTCATGATTTTTTTAACTTTAATTTAATTATTATAATTTTTTCAATATTTGGAGTAATAATTAAATATAAAATATTAATTAATTTGAAAATTAAGTTTTGTATTTTCATTAAATCTCTCTAAGGTCAGGGAACCCAGAGAACTAAATTTCATATATTTATGATTTATATTTCATTTATTAGAATTATTTTAATGAAAAATTAGGGAAATTCTATTTTAGCCTTTAAAAAATAATCTTGACCCTTCAAAATTTAATATCTTTATTTAGAGGGTTAAAAGAATTATCCCAATTGTTTCGAAGTTATTAAGAGGCAATTTAGAACATTTTCATCAATTTTATTAATATTGTGATTTTTATTAATTTTTAATTAATTAAATATTAAAATAATATTTAAAAATGAAAAATCTATCTTAATTACAATTTTATTTTGTCAGGGATTCTCTGATCATAGAGAACTCCCAAAATTAATTTTGTGATTTTTAAAAGTGTATTTTAATTATCATAATTATATAAATGTCAAATAATTGATTTAGCTTATAAAATTCATTTAAGTGTTTAAATTAACTCCAATTGAATTGAAAATTTTATCGTAAGATTCTCTGACCTTAAATTATAATGGAGAATTATTTTTAGTTTACTTTCATTTATATAATCTAATTTATTTTCTTTAGAATTTATGATTTAATTAATATTAGGTTTATACTTAATGAGTTAAACTAAGTTTATATTTTTCTTATGTTCTTCTGGTCACAGTGAACCTACCAAAATTTACTTTCCATTTTTCTAATCAATATTTTAAATATTATAATTTTTGTACCAAAAGTGACATAATAACATGAAAAATAGATGTCTCCTCATAGAGATCTCCCCTGACCTTCAAAAAATCAAGGAAGATCCCCCATGATAGAGAGAGCAAAATGCCTTAAATTTCAAGCCATGGTGAAATGTACATACAAATAGAGATTTAAAATAAGGAATAATGTATTTAATGAATTAAAAAAAGAATACACATCAAATAAACTTGAAACTAATTCCACATTGTTCTCTTCTATTCACTGAGCAATAAAGTATTTTATTTTATTTTTATGATGTGTCTACACCAAGTTATAATTTTTCAAAAGTTCACTAATTTAAATAAATCAATTAATCCATAATTTCCTACTTATCCAGAATAGCGCCACGCAATCCTATGGCGCTCCAAAGCGCTACGCGTCATCTCCCCATTCGGCACCACCTTCTGAGTCAGCAGCCGCACGACCACTCTTTAAGTTAGGATTTTCTGTCCGATGTGATCCCAACTGTCCAAACATTACACACTCGATCCAACAGCTCTCCTCCTTCATCCCCAACTAGTGTAAAATGTGAACCGTACGCACTCAAGCCTTAATATCTCCCTCTACACTTATCCAAATCACACGAGGTTTGTTTCTATGGACTCATCTGACCTAGAAGAACCTATCTATATGGCTAACCTAGCCTAAAGTCAACCCAATGTGCATGGAGAATCAAAACAAGCTCGGGAGGCGAAGAGAGTTCAATACCTCTGTTTGAGAGGGGAGGCCTTAATCAGATGGTTGCAGAAACTTCAATTGGTCCTAATGAACCTCCAGATGAAGCCTTCTGCCTTGGTGAAATGTCTAGACTCATGTTCGATGAGGCTCGATTTTAGGTGTTGATCAAAGTCTTGTATGGAGGCTTTCTGTGATGAAGCTTTAATGGGGGAACTTCTTTTCTCAGTGTGGGGATGGTGTGGGTGCAATTAATTTGGGTGCACTATGGACTTCTAGTGAAAATTTTCTTAGTTTTGCCTGAAATTTCAGTGGAGAAATTAGCTCAGGGAAGTGGGGATGAGTGGCTGAAGGCAGTGGGATTACACTCAAGAAAGTTTGAGGAAGCTTTGGTGTGGTTTTGATAGGGTTTCCTTAAGAAAATTGTAGCACCTTCTCTTAACTGTGGAGAGCTTTATTTATGGCCATGGCCGCCTAGTGGAGCTCAGGGGACCAATGTCGGTGGAATTATCTACTTAGGTGGAGTGTTGAAGAGCTCCAGTGAGTAATCAAAGTTGGACAGCCAGGATGGGTGAATTTGGGTTTAAAGGGGAGGAAGTGGCTCTCACTTTGAGCTCCTCCAGTGACTAGGCTAGCCGGCCAGGCCAAGGAGGTAACCAGTGTTCAGGTGAGCCAGAGGGCATGCCATAAGTACAGTGAGTATAAGTGGGTAAGTGTTCATTGCAAATCCCTTTAGGTTTTACTCATTTAAGGTGGGGGATCCTCTAATTTAGTGGAGAATTGGTCCATGGATCTACTATATTTGTCTAGGTGGATCTAGCTCAGTCCCTAGGGTCATCTTGGTGGCTTTGGTGAGCTTGGTTTGATCGATTTGGCTGGTTTGGCCAACTTGGCTCATGGGTTCAATTTTGGGTCATATGGGTTCAAGTTGGGCTAGGTTGGGTTCAAGCTAAGGTTAGGTCCAACTAATTTTTTAATAATGAGTTTATGATTCTCATAAAGTGTTTGGGAGGTGATTGGAGTGGTTTTAAATTGGTTTGGGGGTTTAATTTGGCTTTATTTGGGTTTGGGTTAGCTTGGTTTTAGGTTAGGCTAGAATGGGGTATCAAAGGCCAATTGATGATTTCAAATGGTCTATGGGATGTCTTAAAGTGTTCTTGACATAAATTTGGTGGAGATTTTAGGGTTAGGGTATTCAATTTGATGGACTTTAGTATTGTGGTTAATTTGGGGTAAAATTGGGGATTTTAGGTTTGGATGGACTTGGGTGAGGTTTGGGCTTAAAATGGGGGAAATATATGGTTCAATATGGTGTAGGGAAATGTCATGAAGGATATTGGATATTAAATTGGGGGAAATTGATTGATATTAGGTTCAGTTTGGGGAGATTTGGTCATATGGTCAAAATTGGGGCTTTTTGGTTTGGGTTCAAATTGGGTTCAAATGTGGTCCAAATTGGACTTAGATTCGGTTTAAGATGAAATTAACCATTGTGAATTTGAGTTCAGAATTGAAATTGTGAGGAATTTAGATTTGGTGTACATTGGAGGTAATTTAGGCATTTTGGTCCTTAAGAGGCAATTTGGGGCTTTTGGTCAAATTGGGTCAAATAAAGTGGTTTAAATTCAAATTAGGAATATTTTGAGGGTTTTAAGAATTTTTGAGAATTTTAGTAAATTTAAGGTGTTATGGGTATTTTGAGTGGTGAGGGATGTTTTGGGATGTCTTTTGAGGGATTTTGGTAATTTTTGTTGATTTTGGGAATTTTGTGCAAAATTAGGGTTTTAGGGGTAATTTGGTTATTTGGTGGAGTTTAGAGGCAAAGGGGTCAAAAGTTGCAATTTTTTTGGTAAAATTGGGATTTAAAGGAATTGATAACCCATTTGATCCATAGATAAAGGGAATTCTCCATTTTGATCCTCCATGTGCTGGTACTAGCCAAACTCTAGCCTGGGGCTAAAAGCTTGGGGAAACTACCCACACGAGTTTCCAAAAGAGGAGAGCAAATGTGAGGAAGCTTGGTTTATGGTTGTGAGGCCTGACCCAGACAACACAGGTAAGTCCTAAGGCTTGACTATCCTGTAGGAACTTCTCTTGAGCTTCCTAATGCTTGGTCTCATCCTCCTAAGCATCTAGAGGTTAGAATTTAAGCATTTGAAAACTTTAAGCAAAGCAAAGACGTGTTTTGAATTTTTATGGTGTAAGGGTTCCATTACTAGTCTTCTACAATAGTCACCAGGGAAGTCCTATGGCTAGAGCCTAGGCTATTATAAACAGAGACTAGACCTCAAAAAAAGTGAGGTCAACACTAACTTAACCATAACAAGGTCAAGTAAGTCACCCTGGTCAACCTTAGACCCAAATTGGTCAACATTAGTTAACCTTGGTTAAACTTAGTCAAAAAGTCAACCTTGGGCTAAATTCATGAAAATTGGTCAAATGATCAACACCCAAAATCATTTTTGACCAATCTATAGGTTAATATTATAATTTCATATATTTTTAATTAATTACATAATTAATTCAAAATGAGATTATAACAAAATAACCCTAAATTGAAATCAAATTTATGACATAATACATGACATCTAAAACCCATGAATGATTTTCAAAATTGAAGTCAATCCATGGGGGATTATCGATGGCTCACCTATGACCCATGAGACCCACCATAACATGGTTAGCCCATTAACCAACAAATGAGCCACCATTGTTGACCAAATCAAAGGCCATCATGAGGCCATTATGAAGGAGGAGAAGAGGTGTCATTCCTTCATGAAATGATTGAAGGAGGATGTGGTGAAATCATCACTCACCTCAATCCCCACCCAAAGGAAGAAATACATTGCTTAAGTCATCCCCCACAACATAATTGAGCTCATGATGTCTTAGCCATGGAAATGAGGAAAGAAGTAGCTTATGTATCATTCCATTTCAAGCTTATTAAATAACTTGTAAGCTTATTTGGGAAAGGTCAATCCAGCAAATTTTAAGAACCTTATCCACCACATAAACTACCCAATGGAGGGAAGCCAAAAAAACATAGTCAAATTTTTGTCTTAATGAATGCTCATTATGGAATCTCTTGGAGAGCTCACCCATGGGTATTTCCAGCCAGCAAACTTATCCTCATGCCATCATGAGGTTGCTACCTTCTTCCCCAAGCAATCTCAAGCTCAACCATGACTACTCATGACTATAAAATGAGCTAACCCGAGAGCCCCCACAGAAGAGATAAATCCATATAAAGTCCTCGCTTACAAAATTCCTCAATACAAAACTTGTTCCCCAAACCATAAGGAGTTTATTCCCCATAGATTCAACCCCTGAAACTCAATGACCAGCTCCAATTTATTGCCCTAAAAATAGGACAAGTCTTTGGGTCTACATGAAATACCACCAATCTTCAAATTGATCATTCCAACACCATCCCTAAGGAAATTGAGCCTTTGCGTAAACTCTAACCGATTCCAAGACCAACTCGGGAGGCCATTTCAGCTCGAATATGGATCAAGCCAATTTCATCCCAAATTAAGCATGGGGGAAGCTTCACAAGGACCTAGAGACTGTTCCTATCATACTTGATTGAAGCTTCACTTCATGAAGCTCATGTATGGCCATTTTGACCTAATTTTTGCTCGGTTTTGAGTCATTATTCAGAATATAACTTCAAAACACACACATCATCGTATACATGTGTTCATCTCTTTGATATAAAGCTTTAAGAACAAATTTCACTAAAAACCATGGAGATTTAAGTGAGATCTTATGTCCAAACATGGACAATCTGCGGATTATACCATGCTGGGGAAGATGCACAGATGTCCTCCATTTTTGTGTAACATAAATGGATGGACAAGATCGATGCAGACAGGTTCCCTGCGAAGGAGAGGATATCGGATTAGTGCCACCGCTAAAATGATCCAGCCAATCAAACCATGCCACATGGTGTTTCGATGGATCCTATGATCCAATCAGTGCCACATTGAAAATCCTTTAAGTAGGATTTAATTAAATCCAGAAAATATATGAAATCTTTAAAAATTCATATTTTAAATGACTAAAATAAAATAAAATTTTCTCCAGATTCAGGAGAACAAGCTGAAAATTATAAAAATAAAATTTAGAATTAATGAATTATATTTTATTTTTAATTAAATAATTACTCTCTTGAGTAATTTAATAATTAAAAATTAATTATAAATCTAAAAGGCTTGAAATTTTCACAAATTAATCCTTTCATCTTTGGGGATATTCTGTGATTTTTTCAAGTCAAGGGTAAATCTCTAGCAAGAGATATCTAATTTTCAACCTTGCTTTGTGATTATTTTCAAAAATAATTACAAAAATTAGAAAAATGGAAAATAAATTTGAAAATTGTTAGAAATTTTAGGGTTATGAATTTGCCCCCAAAATAACATTTTTTTACCATTGAAAAATTTGAAATGATATTTTTAGCCTTTAGGGTAAATTTTGTAAAACTGAAAATTTATAAATTAAATTCTAAAATTTCTATCTTTCATAAAAAGGGGATAATTAAGATTAACTAAATCTTAATAAAAAATTTTAAATCACTTTAAACTTAAGACAAATCCCTAAATTTTAGTTAGGATAGGTTTAAATATAATTTAAACCTTTAAAAATCCTAAATAAAGCTTAATCACCTTAAACATTTATGTCATTAGGTTTAAAACAAATTAAACCCTAATTAGACCTAACCCTAATTAGGTCCAATTAATCCAATTAAACCTTACCTAAATTTGGTTTAATTAAACTTAAACCCTAATTAGACCTAACCCTAAGTAAGTCTAATTAATCCAATTAAACCTTACCTAAATTAGGTTTAATTAACTCTAAACCCTAATTAGACCTTATCTTAATTAGGTCTAAATAATCAAATTAAACCTTGCTTAAATTAGTTTTAATTAACCTTACTCTACTTAGACCTAACCCTAATTAGGTATGATTAATCCAATTAAACCATACATAAATTAGGTTTAGTTAGTCCTAAATCATAATTAGGTCTAAGTCTAACCATAATTAGACCTAATTAACTTAATTAAGTCTTACTTACATAATGCTTAAAAACCTTACTTAACTTAGGAAAGACTTAAATACCCATTAACCCTCACTTAAGTTAAATAAAGTAAAGTCAAAACTTCAACCGTAACTTAGGATCAATCCAATTTTATCCTAAGTAAAAAAGACATTATAGGTTTAATCTATATTGAACGAACCATTAACTTAGGTTCAACCCAAATTGAACCTAAGTCAAAATGACATTATATGCTCAACCTAAATTGAACCTAAATCAACCTTTAACTTAGGTTCAACCCAAATTGAACCTAAGTTTAAAGACACCTTAGGTTCAACTTATATTGAACCTAAATCAACCTTTAACTTTGGTTCAACCCAAATTGAACCTATGTCAAAAGACATTCTAGGATCAACCTACATTGAACATAAATCAACCTTTAACACAGGTTCAACCCAAATTGAACATAAGTCAAAAGAAATCTTAGGTTCAACTTATATTGAACATAAATCAATCTTTAACTTAAGTTCAACCCGAATTGAACCGAAAAAGATATTCTAGGATCAACTTATATTGAGCCTAAATCAACTTAAAACTTAGGATCAAACTGAACCTAAACAGACTTTAGGTTTAATTTTCATTGAACCTAATTCAATTTAAATCTTCGTTTAAACCCAAAAAATCTTTAGATTCTATCTAAATTGAATCTAAATAATTTAAACTTTAGATTCTATATAAACTGAATCTAAATAAATCATACCATAAATTTTTACTTAAATTAACTAAGACATATCGAACTTTAGATTCTACCTAAATTAAATCTAAACAAATCGAACTTTAGATTTTATACTTTAGATTCTACCTCAATTGAATCTAAAATAAATTAAACTTTAGATTCTACCTAAATTGAATATAAATAAATCAAATCTTAGACTCTATCAAAATTGAATCTAAGTAATATCAACTCCTTTGGCCTTACCCGAACCCTAGGTTTAATCAAAATTGAACCTAATGGACATTATACCTTAAATTCTACTTAAATTGAATCTAAGCAATCTTGAACTTTAAGTTTTACTTGAATCACTTTATTTTTTGGTTTTACTTAAATACATGGGCTTCTACCAAAATTGAAGCCGGATCATTCCATACATTAGGTTCTACCTAAAGTACCTTATACTTTGGATCCTACCTGAATTAAATCTATGTAATATAAAACATTAGGTTCTACTTAAATTGAACCTAAATTAAAAATGAAATGAACGAAAAAATAACTAAATTTAATCGATTAACAAATCGTAAGCAACCTAAAATATTTCAACCTTTAAAATCCGACAAAGGACATTAACACTTAAATGAAACTCTAATCAACAAAGATCACTGAATGCAACTTGACGCATAGTATGTTTTGATCAGTGAAGATTTCTTGGACGACACAACATTTACCCAAGGCGCACAAAGCCCATTCATATGGCTAATGTATTGGCCACATAGAGTTGTTTTCGTCATATGCTCAAAATGTTGATCATGTGGGGTCTAAAGGTGATCAAATGGTCAATGGTGTGTGGAGAGATTATCCCTTTAAAGGCAAATTTTTAGAGTTTCAAAGGTACAATCCTAGTATAGGATCATTGTAATGGTCGGTATAGTGCGCCCCTCACAAAAGTGGGTCAACAAATGGACCCACAATATGTGTGGTGTGTTAGACTGGTATGCCATATATGTTGGCACTGGCCGAACATGCTAGTCATCTCATGATATATTTTAATGTGTCAAGAATGTCTCATGAGAAAGGTCCAATAATTGTTGCTGAGAATGTCATTTACAACAAAAGATAGTGAATTTGAAGAGGAAAGGATGACTATCCCGTGTCAGGAAGGTCTTCATTATACCTCTTAAACTTGTCAAAAGAATGATCCTGATATCCAACAAAGGGTCTTAAGAATCCATAATGTCACGATCACATTTCTTTTCCTTAGAAAGGAAAGCTAGTGGGCTTATGTCCTGGCTAAGAAAAGAGCAGAATATGCTAGAGCAAGGTCGTGATTCCGTCTCAGGAGGACTTGAGATCCTTCTAGAAAAAGAGAATGGATGCTATATTCCATCAAAGGAGGACTTATTCAAATTCTCAAAAGGATGTCGAGTGTCAAGTTTTGGAGCAGAATGTTAAGAGGCTTATATCCTATCCAAAAATGAAAAGCTAAAGAAAAGTCGTGGCTCCGCGTCAGGAATGCCTTACATCCAATAAAAAAAGAGAATGTATATTGCATTCCATTAAATGAGTTCTTATGTCGATTATCAAAGGATATTAAATGTCAATTTTTTGGAAGGAATACCTGGAGACTTACATCCTATCCCAAAAAGAAAAGCTAAAGTAAAGCTGTGGTTCTGTGTCAAGAAGGCCTTACATCCAATAGAAAACGATAATGGATGTTGTATTCCATTGAATAAGGTCTTACACCAATTCTTAAATATTGGGTATTTTATTTATATTTTATTTCATTGGTATTAGAAAAACTCGTCAACACCTGCCGAACGAGCAGAAGAAACTTTTAGAAAGCAAGATCTCAATCACGCGGTTGAAAACAAAATTCAGATAGACAAATTATAATTTATTTATTTTATTATTACTATTATTATATTTTCCCCAGTTTGCAAATGAGTCACTTCTATGTTGCGTAGTATTTCTTTAGATACCACCTACTGATCGGGGGCATGGTTCTTTATCCTTTTTTATTAACCAACTAGTTGGCTCCTCTAGAGTACGTCTTTTCAATAACATACGGGCCTTCCCATCTTGGTTTAAAATTTCCATCTATTTTTTTATGAGCAAGAATAGGTCTTCAAAAGATTAAAACCAAATCACTAGCTTGAAATGTCCTTGGTTAGACCAACTTTTCGTGGACTCGTATCATTTTTACTTGGTATAACTCCAGGTTTTATTGAGCCCATTAGCGTTTATCCTCCAAACTATCAAGTTCCTCAAGTCATAGCTTTGTGTTTCATTCTTCATTTATTGGAAACTACTATTCTGAGGGAAGGGAGTTGTATCTCAAGTGAAAGTATGTCTTCAGATCCGTATACCAGAGCAAATGGTATTGACCGTATTAGTGTCCGGTGGATGTTATGGTATGCCCATAAGGCTTCTAGTAGTTGTTCATGCCATTCTCTTAGTTTGCCAGTTAATGTTCATTTTTGTATTTTTAACCAATGTTTTATTAAAAGCTTTGGCTAAGCCATTAGCATTGGGATAATAAATCATTGAATATTTTTAATCTACTCCATATCTTCGAACAAAATTATTTATCTTTATATTTTTAAATGTTGATCTATTGTCTGAGATTATTATTTTAGGTATACCAAATCTGTAGACTATTTGTGTTTTGAAGAATTGAAGTACTTGATTCACTTTGACTTCCCTGAGTGGTACTATCTCTACCATCTGGAAAAATAATCTGTGGAGGCAAGAATGTACTGGTGACCCTTAGATGACCGAAGGTCTATAGGGCCTATTATGTCTATGCCCCAACATTCAAACAACCACGAGGTAATTGTAGGGTGTGGCACGCTTGGTGGTTGGTGCAAGACCACAACATGCACTTGGAATTTGTGACACTT
This sequence comes from Papilionanthe hookeriana x Papilionanthe teres, assembly GCA_022702705.1. Taxonomy (NCBI): domain Eukaryota; kingdom Viridiplantae; phylum Streptophyta; class Magnoliopsida; order Asparagales; family Orchidaceae; genus Papilionanthe; species Papilionanthe hookeriana x Papilionanthe teres. The sequence goes on along the minus strand of CM040426.1, from coordinate 124,162,833 downwards.
CTTGGCAATTTCAATACACTTTGTTTTTACTTTTGGCCAATAGTATTCCGAGTATTTTTATTTTCATTTTCATATTTGACCCTGAATTGTGCACACCACAAAGACCTGAATGGGCTTCTTTAATGATTTCTTGATCTTTGGAATTGTTCAAACAATGTAGCCACATCTGGTCAAAGGATTTACAGTAAATGATGTTGTTCACTAGCTTGATTTGGTTCACGGCAGAATTATCTCCTGGAATTTTTCTGGTCTATAAATGATTAATGTTTGGTCTCCTCCAATCCACTTCTTCTTTCTGGATAGTTTTTATTATCATGTCTACCTGATGACGTGAAGATTGTCGATGTCTATTCGGGAAAGAACTCTTTTTCCTTGTATTGAGATTGCGATATCACCTTTTTCTGGGCAAGAAAAATCTTTTAGAAACTTTGCCAAGGCATCTACCAAAGAGTTATCTCTCCTTGGATTTATGAAAAATGTTACATTTAGAATTTATTCTAACGAATTTTGTGAATAGTGAAAGTATTGTTAAAGCCTTAGTTTCAAAGTTTTGTATTTTCTTGTAATTTGGTTGATAATAAGTAGAGAATCCCCATAAATGTCAATGAATTTAATTTTCATCAATATTACAAGTTCCAAACTAGCTATGAGTGCCTCATATTCAGTGTCTTTAATTTTGCAAGATTTTGTCAAGTGGTAGGAGAATTGAATCATTGTTCTATCTGGCGTAATAAAAACTAATCCTATCCCTGCATTCCTGGGGATGGTTATTTGCACATCTATATCCATATGAACGGATGAAGTGACATAAAAATATAGTTCCCACTGTGAAGTATTAAGGATACCTAATTCTAATATATATTACATAGGTAGGTTGTCGTTAGGAGGAGACTCTGCCAGCATAGGATGTGGTGCAAGCAAAATCTGCCAATTTTTGTTCTTTGACGGCACACAAAGACACAAAGTTTATGTCGAATCGATGTAAAATAATTGCCCACTTAGCTAATCTTCGACAGAGTGTCATTTGAGTTATCAATTATTACAAAGGGTTGACTTTTGAAATGAGCGTCACTTTTTGAGAAAGCACATAATGCCTCAGCTTATGAACGGTGAATTTCAAAGCTAAACAATCTTTTTCAATTTATGGATATCTTACTTCAGTGGAAATTAAGCATCAAATCATGTAATATAATGCACTTTCTTTACCCTCATTATTGATTTAGGCAAGTAAAGCTCCAAGGGAGTCATCTAGCTCTGCAGTATAAAGGATTAGAGGTCTTCCTAAAATAGGGGCTGCTAAAACAGGTTGTGTCGTTAAATATTGTTTGATGCTTTCAAAAGTGTGTTGGCATTTCTCATCCCACACGAATTAGGTATCCTTTCTAGTTAATGCAGTGAGAGGTTGACGCCATCTCGATAAGTAAGAAATGAAGCTTCTTATGTATGCAAGATTGCCTTGGAAAGATTACAAATAGGTTAGATTCTTTCGAGGAGGCGCGTTTAGGATTGCTTTGATTTTGAAGGGGTTGATTTTGATCACTCGATGGAGAACAACAAATCCTAAAAATTTCCCTGAGGTGACACCAATGGCCCACTTTAAGAGAATCATTTTAAGATTAAATTTTTGCAATCATTTAAAAACAATTCTCAAAGCATACACATGGTCATCTTTTTGTCTGCTTTTAAAAATTATGTCATCCATATAACACTCAACCTGATTGTGTATAAGTTCATCGAAGCTCCTCATCTTGGTCAGGTGGTATGTCGCACTAGCATTCTTAAATCTAATGGGCATTGACTTATAGTAGTAAATCTGATAGATAGTCTAAATGTTATATTTGACTCATCTTTCGGTGACATTTTAGTTTGATTATAACCTAATGACCCATCCATGAAAACAATATCGTGTGTGTCCCGCAGTATCTACCATTAATTCAGGTACTTGTAGAGTAATTCATCTTTTGGACATGTTTTTTTAAGTTCCTGAAATCAATGTAAATTTTGATCTAATCATTTTTATTTTTCACAGGAACAATATTAGCCAACCAAGTGGGGTACTTTTCTTCTCGCACAAACCCGATATCAATTAATTTCTTAACTTTAGCCATGAATTGTTGCTCATTTTCTACGTGCATCCTTCTCAAAGCTTGTTTTATGGGGGTCGTACTTTGAACTATTCCAATTTTTTGGACTGATACTTCTGAAGCAAGCCAGGCATTTCGCCGTAACTCCAGGCAAAACAGTCTTTGTATTCATTAAGTGAATTATTTTACTTTCATCAACTTCGTTAAGTAGTGAGCTATTCAATATCGGTCTTGGGTGTTCATCTTTTCCAATGTTAGTTTATTTTAGCTCGTCTATTATTGATCTAATTTCTTCTTTGAATTTTGATGGTGCTTTTTTGATTAAAGGTTCTTAGAATAAGTCTGGTTCCTCTACAGATTTAATGTCACGTTCTTTGGTGACAACAAAACAAAATTTTGTTTCATCCAAAGGTCTTAGCAAACTAAATCCAACACCTTCTTTAGAATTGAATTTTCATAATTGATTATTACATAATTTTTCAAAGTGGTGGGATTGGTTTGTAGAACATTAATTTGGTATTAAACCACATTAAATAAGTTTTTGAACAGATGGAGAATAATACTCAATAGGAAATTTTGTTGATTTAAGAAATCTTCTTTTTATGCCTTTACATTTAATTCAGGATTATAGGAAGAAGAACCAAGTAGGAGTTTAATTTGTTTTCATACCTTCAGTATGTATTTCTTTGACCACCATACTCTCAATTTGGCTAAAGAGACTGAGGTTAGGGTCATAGCTTGCACATAGGGATTAATCCTTTCATATGTGGATTCGAATTGTTTATTTTCTTCTCCATCTTCAAGGGATATCTTAAATTGTGACTCTTTTTGAGTTATTTCCACAGCTTTCTTTTCTTCCTTTTTCTTTCTAAGAACTGGAATTGAAGCAAGTTTTAAACTTCAAGGATTTATTCACTTTACCAATTAGGTGTTTGTTGACCTCATTTTTGATGAGGTCTTCTCTTCTTCTCTTTAGTACTTAGGATCTAGCCTTAGGCTTTTCCTTTGACTATCTTAGAGGATTAGAATTGGGACCCACCACCTAGAAATTCAAACCACTTCTTAACTCCCTGCAAACTCCACAAACTTGATTGTAGACCCCTAATCACATAGAGGGTTGAAATCAAATGTGGAAGTTTAAAGGATGAGTTCTGTAGGACTCTTTGGCCTTAGGACCGCCTACAGGTGGCCTGGTCTGGTGAGGGCTGACTTACACACACACTACACTTATACACTACACTTTCACACACCTCCTAAAACCACACCCATACCCAACTTGACCTCCTGACTCATGTAGGTGATTCACATGGATGGTCCTTAACCCCTAAGCCCTTAGCTAAGAGGGTTAGGAACAACATAGTGGATGCCTCAAATGAGTCCCTTCATGGCTCATGTAGGCTTAATATGGCTTCATGGCTCAACCAAAATTATTTCATTCCACTTACAATTACTCAATCTTCATTTTTCCAAATTTTCAATTTTTGACCCCCGGGACCCTACACCCGCCTAGCCTACTCAGAACCCTTAAAATTTTCCAAAAATCTCTAAATCACCCAAATTCTTCAAGACCAATCCCAAACATTCACACATCACTCAAATTGACCATCCATAGCCAAAAATACCAAAAATTCCAAAAATACCTCCCAATACCCTTCAAATACCCAAAATACCCCTCTTGACCCAAAAATCCAAAAATTCAGAAAATTCCCAGAAAATTTCAGAAAATCCCAAATATTCCCAATTTCATTTTATTCAACTACACCATGGGCCAATTTTGTCAATTTACCCCACTTTTATCAAAACCCCCAATTTGATCCATTTTAACCCAAAATGAACCCAATGTCAAGCCAAACCTACCCAATTGACCCAAATTCTGGTCCAATTCAATTCTAAACTTCAATTCAACATTCCCAACACCAATCTAGACCAGATCCAAGTCCAATTTGATTGAAATTTGAATAAAATTTCACTTTTGGCCTTAAAGCCCAATTTGAGCCCATGACCCAAACCTAATCCAAACTAACCCAATTCAACTCCAATTAACCCCAAACCTTTTCTAAACATTCCTTAGCATCCCCACAAACAAAAAACTAACATGATTTACCCAAAATTTAGACCCAAACCCCACTCAAATTCAACCCAAAGCTAAAAGGCCCAATTTTGACCTAAACCCAAACCTAACCCAAATAAACCCAAACCCCAAAATCAGAACCCAACCAAAGCCAAAACTTCTTTGAAACACTCCCATAAACATTTCCGAACATTTATTTTACATCAATTTCAACCCTAGCCCAACATTGGCCCATGTTAGCCCAATTTGATCTATATTGGCCCATTCACCAAAGAAGCCCAAATTCAACCCAATTCAAACCCAAATCACTCCCAACTTGCTTCAAATCACTCATAACACATCCATGAGCTAAACCCAACATTTGTTTGGCCCAATCCTTCACAAAATTTCCATCCACCAATTTGTTTTCAAACCTAAAGGCCCACTTTCCTAAACCATTCTAAAAGCCCATTTCCACCAAATACAAAAAGCCCAAGATTGGCCCTAAAGCCCACATGGCAATTTCTTTTCATCATACCTTTAATTGATATCACCCCTAAGTTTCAAAATCATCATTAAACCATTCCAAATCAAGCTTCATCCAAATTTCCACCAAAAAAGGCCAAGATTCCTAAAATCTACTTCCATGAAATTGACTAAGCTTTGCCCCAAGCCAAATGGAGCCATGAAGCCATGCACAAGCCATATGCAAGCCATGGCAGCCACTTTACACATCACCATGTCATTTTCGGCAAAGGGAGGGAGTCCTTTAATGATTCCCTTAAGGGTGATTAAGTTTTTTCATGACTCTTCTAAACCTTGATTAAACATAAATGTACTTAGATGGTGACTTCTCCCCACTAAGCTAGCTGACTTACCTGATTCCCTTAGCCCAAAAATCAAGCCTTGGAGGGTGAACCAAACCTAAATCCATGAATTGGACCCATTTGGACCCAAAATTAGCTCCTCCCCCATTCCATCTAAATCAAGCCCTTTACACATGGCCAATCCCGATTGATCGCACTAAGCCCCGGCCTTGACCTCCACGACCTTGAGGGTGACCCGACCACAGGCGGCTAGCCACCACGGCCGCCGGAAAACACCGGGCCGAGAGCTCGCATGTGAGCCCAAACTTGGAATTCTCACCTGCTGAGCTGCCCCATCCCAGGTGGCCATTGTAGTTGTTCTTCTCTTGCCAAGAAGCGGTTGATCCCGAGCCCTAACTCCCCCGGGAGGCCCTCCACCCTCTCCTATTTAAACACCACCCCCTCTCGGCCATGGAAGGTGCTTGAACCGGACCTTGCGAAACCCCGCCAAAATTGCTCCGGACCACTCTCCATACTTAGAGCGAGTTGATCCCCGGTGACAATTTGCCACTAATCCCCACCAACGAGCCCAATTTCTCGGCTAAAATTCCACCCAAAACCGGGACACTTCTCCACGGTGGATCAATCCTCAAATTGATTGGTCCTACACCTTCACCGGACCAAGGGAAGAAGTCCACCGGTAAAGCCCCCTCTCCAGGCCACCCATCTGTTCCAGACTCCAAGCTTTGTGATCGGGCTTGGTCGAAATCATACCTAGGCAATTCACCAGACCAGGAGACTTCATCTGGAGCTTGCTTGGACCCAATCGAAGGTGACACAACCCTCAGATTGAAGCCACACTTCTCTGAGCAAAGGTAAGAGCTAACTCTTTATCCCGAGCTTCTGGAGATTCTCCATTTCAAATGCCTTAATTTCAATGCATGATCACCGTATAGATGTATTCGTCTCTTCAAGACGAATCCATAGAGCATAAGAACATGAAAATCCGTTGAGAAATGAGTGAGTTCTTAGGGTTTTAGTGTGGACGGTTCTCGGGTGAGGACGCTTGGGGACGATGAACGGATGCCGTTCATTCCATACACGCGCGGACGGACGGCCAGGATCGCGCCGGATGAGGAGATGGAACGATACAGCGGACCCCCGGAGCGCTGAGTTGGATGGCGGCTTCGAATGGCAGCGCGACACGCGGCGTTTCGGAGCTGCCGAGGATGGCGTGGCGCCGCGTGGATAAGTAGGAAATTAGGGTATTTTCTTGATTTATTTAATTCCCTAAACTTCAAAAATGCATAACTTTATGTAGAAAAATCAGAAAAATAAAATAAAAATACCCTCTTGCTCTGTGAACAGAGGAGAATAATGTGGAAAAGGAATCATTTAATTTCATTAAGTATTTTATTTTTAATGATTTATTTACCCTCTGCATTGTTTTAATTCTCCATGCATATAGGAAATTCACCATGGCATGAGACCATAGGGCTTTTGAAGCCTCCGAATTTGGGAACATTCCACGAATTTTCCAAAGTCGGAGGCCATCCATATGAGAAGTTATTGATTTTTCAAATTCATGTTGCTGTTTTGAGTAGTTTAAATCCAATAATTAGCATGTTGTGAAATAAATTCTAGAAAAATTTGGTGATGTTTCTTATGACCGAGAGGACCACTAGGAAAAATAGGTTTTGAATTAATTCACTTGGAATAACCCTAATTGGCCTAAACACCCAAAATAGGTCCTTAATTAATTAGAGCTAATCATGCATCAAATTGACTTGAAATCAATTCTCCACTGACCTTTAGGATCAGAGGAACCCACCATAAAAATTTGAAGTCAATTGGACTTGGTTAGCCCTACTAAATGGGTTGATTAAGCCATTTAGCCAATTTAGACTTTAAAAATTCATAACTTTCAAAATACTTTTCAAAAATTCACCAAATTGGTTTTGGAGTCTCTCTGATATCAGGGGAATTTAAGCAAAATAAAATTGTAATTTTCTAAAAAAGTTGATTTTTTGTATTATTTTAATATTTTAATAATTAAAAAATAATAAAAATCACAAAAATAATAAAATTCACCAAAATGTCACATTTTGAATTTTAATCACTTAGGAACAAAGCACATATTTTTCTTAAGTCCCTATAATGAGATATTAAATTTTAAAGCCCTAAGGTAATTTTAAAATTAAAAAAATGTATTTTTTAGCATTTCCACTAAAATAATTCTAATAAATCAAAGAAAAATCAGAAAATTATAAATATTGATTCTCTGATTTCCTTGATATTATAGAGATTTTTGAAAAATATAAAATTCATTTTTCAACCATTATTTTATTTTTAAATTAATTAATACTCCAAAACTTAAAATAATTATAATAAAACTAATATAATTCAAAAAATCACCAAAATTGGTCCAAGTGGTCCTCTCATCATTAGAAATGTCCCATAATTTTCTTAAGGACAGAAACTTTCCCTTGGTCATATTATTAAATTTTCCTTGGAAATCCCTATTTTCCACCAAAAATAATTACATAAATAAATTAAATACAGAAAAATCACATTTTCTCCTCTCATGTCTTTATTGACATATGAGTGAAGTCACATAAAAATTTCAAGTTCATTTAAGCTCAATTTAGTGGGTTATGGAATTATTAAGCTTGAAGGGCAAAATGGTAATTAAAATTTTGACCTTTAATTAAAACTTCAGGCTTAATAAAATTAAAGAGTAAAATATCTAATCCTAATATGATTTGGATGATTGAAATTTAAATAATTAAAGAGTAGAAACCCATTAAACAATTTGAAAATAATTGAAATAAACCTTAATTAAATAATTGATTAAATTTGGAAGAATAATAAAATTGGAATTATTGAAATAGGGATATTATTAGGAAGAGATTTGTTCTTTAATTTAAGAATCCCTAAATTAATCATCTCAATAATATTTAATTACTAATTAAAATGATAATCCAAATTTAAGATTTAAAATGCTAAAAGACTTAATCATTAAATTAAATTAAAGTTAAATTATTTAAATTAAACCCTTTTAAAATTTCAATTAAATTAAAATTAAAATTAAATTAAATTAAAATCAAATTAAATTAAAATTAAATCAAATTAAATTAAATTAAATTAAATTAAATTAAATTAAATTAAATTAAATTAAATTAAATTAAATCAAATCAAATTAAATCAAATTAAATCAAATTAAATTAAATTAAATCAAATTAAATTAAATCAAATTAAATTAAATTAAATTAAATTAAATTAAATTAAATTAATAAAATCAAGTTAAAATTAAAACCAGATCAAACCAAATTAAATAAAAATTAAAACTAAACCAAATTAAATTAAATTAAAGTTAAATTAAATTAAAAATGACATCACCTAAGACATAAAAAATTTAAAAATAAATGTAAAGCAACTTAAACACTATTCCAAATTTAAACCCGCTAACTAAAATTAAATTAAATCACAAACCATTTGAACACCAATTTGCCCTCGAAAGCTTTGGTTATCATAACTCCTAAACAGAACGTTAAATGAAATGTTACTTCACTCATAGGATATTCAAATGTCCTAGTTCACTGAGCAAGATAACAAAACTTGAATTCTTGGACGATTAATTCATTTGTATAATTAAATTCATTTCAACTTAAAACAATTCTAGCAATATTGAAAAGATGTTTAAGATTCTTCTTAAGCACTTCCTCAATATGATAGGATATTTATAAGAACAATTGAACTTAATTGTTCTTTGATGAAGAAAATCGTCCTCAAACCAAAACACAAGAACCTAGACGTCATAGGAGATAACTAGCTATAGGATTAGGAACTTGTTAGAAAACCATAACCCTTCCCTTAGCTTTACCTAGGAACTTGCTTAAATATTCTAAATTGTGTTTAAGTGTAGCCTGGGATGACGGGAAGACCCTCCAGGTACGCTTTTATTTTATTGCAATTTACTTTTCTTGAAATTTACTTTATTGCAAATGCACTTTACTTTTCTTGCATGATAAACAACTGTTGCATGAAAACCCACACCTCTAGGGTAGCCCTTAAAACTGAAACCAAAACTAAATTAAAAGTCATTGCAAGATAAAATTCACCGCCACAACATTTCAAAATATAAAACAACTCAAAATTTAATCACAAACATAACACAAAACTACAATTACAACTAAATTAAAACGTCTTGTTGGATGATCGGGAATACCTCGGATGATGTAACCTACGTGTTGCTAACGGGATTTCCACGGTCTAAATGAAAGTGTGGAACTCATTCGGTTGAGTTTAGCAAATTCATCTTGGCTAAGTGAATCCGATAAAAATAACGATGCCGGAAGGATGGAACCGTGGGATCTTAACCGGTGTTGTTATAATCAACTTTAAGATTTGTTTTAAATAAAACATAAAAACACTTGGAAATTAAGATTTTCTCTAAACCAAAACACTTTTCTCATCCCCTGATTTATGACTTCTATAACTAAACCTCTGCAACAACAAGGAGCTCGGAGCATGGTGGGCAGCACGGCCATCGTCATCAGCAAAACCTGAGTCTACTTCAGTAAAACTTTCTTAGAATTAAATAACTAAGCCATAGGACTACGAGGTAGTTTTCCTAGTGCAACATAAATCCTCAACCTTTTGTTAGGCATTTGCATTGCAAATTAAGCCCTAACCGGTCTTAGGATTCCGAGGTAGTCGTCCGATACGACATAAACCCTCACATCTTCCAGGCTATTTGTATGATTTTATCATACAAATATAAGTCCAAATTAATTAAAATTGGCAAGATCAAAACATTAAATAAACATTAGGACTTTCCTAAATCCAAGCCAAACAATAGGATAGTCGGGAAATTACTGAAGTTTGCTTCGAATCTGTAATTTCTCCTACTTTTCTTCCTTTGAATTCCCAAAACAAAATGTTCCAAATTCGATCCATTCCTTATTGAAATTCCAAAATTCAATCCTTTGAAAACTTAAACTTTGAAATTCTTGAGAGCAGAACTACGATTATTATCGAGAGTTTTCTTAGGTGATTCCCGTCACTTAAGATGTAATTAAGCTATAGGGGCTTGCCCTTATAGGGAATTTTGAGAACCCGAGTAATACAAACCACAGCTTAATGCTTTCATATTAAGCGGGGAATTTATCGGCTTATAAAATTGGTTCGCGAGACCAAACGGATGTCACAAACCTTTCTAGTTTATCTAATCGAGCCCCATTATCAAGCGGTGTGTCTATTCTTCGGAATAGATACACGGTTTGATGGTGCGGTGCTCGTTTGTATAAACTATTTGGGATGTGAAATCGGTTTGATTTCATATCTTAAAATTTTCAAACTTAAAATTATTTTCAAAATCAAATGTTACTTTCTAAATTATATATATATATATATTTAAATCAATTTTAAAATCTAAAATTCGCCGACAATTTCTGTTAGGCGACCCCCTTTTCAAAACAAAACACATAACCTAAAAATAATGCTGACAGTGTTCCCTCTCTTGTTCTCTTCCTCGATCTTGACCTTGGATGCGAGTTTTATGAGAGCTTTCACACTTAGGCTACAATACAAAATGATTTCTATTTATTTGGTCTTTTTTTTTGTTTGTTTCCTTCATTCATTCTCTTATTTTACTTCCTTTCGTTTGCATTTACCTTCATATTCCTAGAGAAAATTACCTTATTTAAGGGAGCATAGTAAGTAGCATCTTCATGTATGTCAATTTTAAGTATTGAGAAAGGTTGCAGGTTACCATTGATACAGCATTCATTCCCTTCTTAAAAGTATTTGATGCATTGGTGTAATGATGATCGAACCATCTTGTACTCATGGAGCCATGGATGGCCCGAAGAGCATTAAAAGATGTCTCAACATCTATGACATGGAATTTTGTTGTTGTCTACAGGACACCAATCCTCAATAGCAGTGTAACTAACCCTACAACTCATTCCCCAAGTTGGTTAAAGTCGTGTAGCATCATCTTATCTGTCATTAGTCTACGAGCATCGATGTCCAGATAAACAAGGGTTCTCAGGCTCATGATATTAATTGAAGCGCCAGTGTCAATAAACAAACTTGAAAGTGTGGTATCATCTATTTTTATTGAAATATATAGTGTGAGGTTGTGCTTGCTTGTCCCCAGCAGCAGATCATCATCAATACATGCTACCTTAGTCAGTTCAACCAATGAGTAAGCCTTGTTTAAGGAGATACTAGCAAGTTGAACTAAATTTAAGGATAAGAAGATGTTTATGGAAGAAGTGGTATTGCAAATGAGAAACCAAATATAAAAGTCAAATGTCATAATAGAAACATAGCGAATCAACTAGGACAAATTGTTAATTCACTTAGAAATGTATTCCCAAGGAACACTTCCTAGCAACAGGATCAACCCTAAAGAGAACACTAATGAATAAGTAGAAGCCGTCTAATTAAAAAGTGGAAGAGAGATGTAGGATGTGGTTAGAAAAGAGAAATACGTTGTTGAGAAACAAAGAAAATAAAAGACCCGAAGAACATGTTTCTAAGTGATCTAGAAAAATTAATATCTCCAACTAAAATCAAGCTGAAAGACCACCACCTATTTCCTCAAAGACTTATACAACATGAGTTGAATAAAATTTTTCAAAGTTCATGAAAGTACTTAAGAAGTTAACGATAAATATTCTTTTCAATTGGTTTAACGTATGCCAAGTTATGCAAAGTTTATGAAGGAGATAATAACAAGAAAAGGAAATTTGGGATTACAAGAGCGCTTGCACTAAGTGAGGAGTGCACACGTTTACTTCAAAAAAAAAAAAAAATTTTCCTCTGAAACTTAAAGATCCTTTGTAGCTTTACAATCCCTTGTGCAATTGGAAAAAAAGATTATGTGGAAAAGATTTATGTGACTTAGGAGTGAACATTAATGCGATGCCTCAATCTATATTTAAGGTTAAGCGACGATATTTCTCCCAATTACCGTAACCCTTCTCAAGTAATGATCAATCTATCATTTATCCAAAAGGAGTTATAGAAGACGTGCTTGTTAAAGTGGATAAAGTATCTTTCCTTTGACTTGTATCAGGATAGGATAATGGCTGAAGTATAAAGAAATTCCAATTATTTGCGACCTTTCCTGTTACCGGACAAATAAGCTATGATGATGTAAAAATAAGGGATGACTATGAATATTAATGACCATGAAGTCACTTTTGATGTATTAAAGACTATGAAACATCCAAATTCGAGAGAAAAGATGATGAATGTTTTTGGATAGATGAAATTGATTATCTAAGTAAAGACCATTTCCAAGAAAGTTTGAAAGAGTAATTTAACAAATGATTGAAATAGACATTCATGATGAGTCAAAAATGGAAATATGTAAAGAAGACTATATGTATGTTCAGAGACGTGTGAAATGATGGATTACGCTAAAAATAGTAAACTTTAATTCCATCAATAAAAATCTCATGAACTTAAGATGGATGTACTCTATACAATTTTAAAGCCTATCTATTTAGAATTCATCTACACAACCAGCTTGTATTTCTTTAGATGCGACTCAATCACAAGAAAACCCGAATTGAATGATGAACAAGATAAAATTATTGAACTAAGACTTGGAAGAGAATTTGGCAATATATTTCAAAAACTTTCGTAGCCGAGAAAGAGGATAAGGATATTGGAAGACTATCGAAGAAATTCCTATGAATTAAAAAACCTATTTCCTCAACTAAGATAGATCCCATCACTTAATAATTATAAAGGGGAATAATTGGAAGATAACTTGAAACATAAGAGTGACATAGAAGAATTTGATCCCGAATCCGAATTATCTCAGAGAATCCGATCCAAAATTGGGAGACCTTGAATTATCTTATGTAGATCCATTTCTTATAAATTTTTAAAGGATGAGATACATGCAAATTCAGAAATCAATAAGAACATTTGATTCGTGTTAAATACAAGAACAACATATAAATCCATATGAAAAGCGAAGTTATCGAATGAATAAATTCCAATTGAGGATTTTGTAGGAATTCTGGATTCGAAACACTCAAGGATGGACGATAATACTTAATTGGAATTTTGATCTGCTGTTGACCTCATTTTTGATGAGGTCTTCGATCAATCGAAAAATTTATTAAGAAATTCATACCTATTTTCAATTTAAATTGCACTTTAAAGAAATGTGATTTTCTTTATTTCATTATATGAATGAGAATTTAGGTGATAAAAGAAAAAAATTATTATAAAAAGCGAGCGGATTTGGAGCAAATGAAAGAAAATAATACAATTTGTGCCGAGCCATCGACGGCCGAGATCGAGCCTCGCCGACGGCGAGGGCACGGGCAAGAATTTGGGCGATTATAACCGGCCGTCGGAGCGCGAGCCCCCGAGCCCGCCGACAGCCGAGATAGCGCGGCTCAGTGACGAAGCCTCGCCTGCCGCCGGAGCAGAAGCCTGCCGCCGACGGCGAGCTGGGCTCAAACGGCAATGTATACATTGAACTGACACCTTTGAAGAGATGCTTACACACCTTCGTACTCATACCTCTAGTATATAGAGGCCGAAAAATGTTTCGTGTGCGCCTTGTGTGTCTTTTCAGGTGTTCTAAGTAGTCTTTAGAATCTTAATTGGGCTTAACTAGCGAGTCTTTAGTGAGTTTAGTGAGTAATTAGTGAGTCGAGCCGTACCGGAAGAAGAGTCAAATAACTACGGGTGAGTCTGGCTTTGGGATAAATCAAGATAAGTATTTGTATTTATTGTTTTTAACTTTAAATGAAATCCATGCTTAGTTTAGTTCCCATGCATTCCGAGTATTTTATTTTACTTTTCTCCCCGTTTGCGAAATAAAGTTAATTTCGATGAAATTAAAATAGAGATACTTTTATATATTAATAAATTGTGATAATTTTACTTAAAACTTAATTTACTTTTCAACCGGCCATTCGATTTTGCTAAAAATATTGATTTACAACTATAGTAAAAAATTACATCCATATCTGGGAATTCAAAAGCCTTGGAAGGAAGGTGCAAATAAATAGGGAAATAATATCACTCTGCGTAGGATCAGCATTTTAAGTGCGACAGACTAAAATTATTCAATTCGGTCCTATTGTCGAGATTGAAGTAGATGTTAGCCCTCAGCGAAGGGAACGGGGAGTTCTGACCGGCATGCAGATCTCCCTGTACTTAGCCGTTAGATTCAAGAATCAAACATAGGATTAGTCAATATTCTTTACACTTAATCAGTGGTAAAGAATGTAGAACGTCTTATCTGTCATAATACCTTAAAATTATCTATTTAAATTCATCAATCACTTAAATTTCTAAACATGTGAAAGATACTCTTTCTAATAGTTAAGACTTATTTAGCAATTAGTTAATTTTCGCACTTTCAATACATATTAATTTTCTACTTTGGGCTAAGTTACCTAATTAAAATACTTAGTTTACTTTATTGCGCTTAAATTAGAATTCCAAATTTTCGTATACTATTTTAAAATTATTATTATTATTATTTTAAAATTAGTTCTTATTTAATTTTCTCTTTCCTCATGTGATTACAACTGTGACTCACTCAGGCCTCAGATACTGACACGATACGTATAACAGATAAATATTCACAACATAAATAATTACAATTCTATACATATAATATAATGCATGTTTTTGGCGTCGTTACAATTAAATTAAAAATATCATAATATAAAATCAGGTCAAGCTATGCCATTACTGTGAGTAGCAAAATTCTACTAGGAAAGAATCCACTATTTTAAAATAATCATAATAAATAAATTAATATCTATCTCAAAACAGATGCAAATTTAAACGAAATTTAATACCTTACGATTTCAATTGAAATATGTAATTAAAAGAATTAAAAAACAAAAGAACAAATTATAAATTTAACACAAATGGCAAATATTCCCGAAATTCAAAATATGAACCAACAAAGACCATTAAGAGATTATGCCAAATCCTACATCAGATGAAATTCATTTAACTATTCAAACTCATGTAGCCGCTAATTCATCTAACTTAAACCTCGCAATTATCCAAATGAGACAAAACAATCAATTTAGTGGGTTCACCTAACAAGATCCTAACTTACATCTTGCTAGTTTTCTAGAACTTTGTGCTACTTTTAAATATCAAGGAGTATCCACGATGCTATAAGACTTAGAATTTTTCCTTTTTCATTAAGGGATAAGGCTAAAATGTGGTCGAATTTGTTAGCACCCGGATCTATTAAAACTTGGGGAGAATTATCACAAAATTTCTATCCAAATATTTTCCCACCATCTAAAACTACTAAGTTTAGAAATGATATAACTTTTTGCCGCTTAGATGGAGAATCAATATATGAAGCTTCTGGGAGAGATTTAAGGAACTTCTTAGAAATGCCCACATCATGCGCTACTCGTATTGGCTGATTATTCAAACCTTTTATAATGGATTAGTAGGATCTTTAAGATCAATCATCGATGCCGCTCGAGGTTCATTAATGTCTAAACCATTCAGAAGCTATGCACTAATCGAAGAAATACAACAAATAATTTCCAATTATTCGATAGAGTAAATCCGAAAAAAGATAGCCAAAGATTCATGAAAACGATGCAATATCTATGTTAGCTTCTCAAATTGTCGCTATATCTAAGAAATTAGATCATTTCGGAATGAACTACTCCTACTTTAGAAGAAAACTCATCTCGACAAATCATGCAAATCAATTCAATTATGAAACTTTAAATGCTATTAATAATAGAACTAATAACCCTTATTCAAACTATTATAATCCTGGTTGGAAAACTCATCCAAATTTTAATTGGAATAACACATCTAATCAACAATGGATGAATCAACCTAATCAAGCAAATCCAAACTATAAACCTAATTACCCAATTCGGATTTAATAACAATAACCTCAATTCAAAGATAAGAAATTATCTATGGATGAATTAATTTTGAATATGGGTCATCAACTACAAAATCAAGGAAATCAACTACAAATTCAAGGAAATCAATTACAAATTCAAGAACATCTATTAAAAATATCAAAACTCAATTGACATATTGCTATCAAGGCTTAAATAATAGAATACCTGGAACTTTTCCTAGTAATGTGGAAATAAATCCTAAAGATCAAGGAAAAGAACAAATTAAAGAATACAACTAAGGAGTGGAAAAGAATTAGAACCTCAAATTCAAAAAGAAATCTTAAAAGCCAAAAGAGGAAGTGGAAATCGAAAAGGAAACAAATTCAACAAGATCCAAACTTAGAACATCCTTTAATACCAATGAAAATTTCTGTTGAAAAACCCACCACCATTTTCTCAACGACTAGCTCAACATAAAAAAGATAAACAATTTGCTAAATTCCGAAATATTAAAGAAATTAACAATCAATATACCTTTTGTCGAAGCTTTATATCGATGCCAAATTATGTAAAATTTATGAAAGATGTTCTAAATAAGAAAAGAAAATCTCACTGATAATGGAAATTAGCCGCACTTAGTGAAGAGTGTAGTGCTATTATTCGAAGAAGCTTCCCGAAAAATTGAAAGATCCCGGTAGTTTCACTATACCCTCGCGCTATAGAGAAAAATTTTATGGAAAAGCTTTGTGTGACTTAGAGCAAGCATCAATCTAATGCCTCTATAAATTTTTAAGAGATTAGATTTGGAAAATTATACCTATTTCAGTAACCCTTCAATTAGCCGATCGTCCTGCTACCTATCCTAAGGGAGTTATCGAAGATGTGGGTAAAAAGTGGATAAATTTATCTTCCCGCAGATTTTATTTTTTTAGATATGGAGGAAGATAAAGAAATTCTATCATTTTAGGAAGACCATTTTTTAAAGCTACCGGAAAAGCTATGATTGATGTTCGTAAAGGAGAATTAACTACAGAGTAAATGACCAAAAAGTTACATTTAATATTGCAAAATCAATGAAATATCCGCGCTGGGAAAAAGATGATGAATGTTTTCGGATGGAAATACTTGAATATTTACAAATAAGAACATTTCAAGGAATATTACGAAGATAAATTAGAAAAGAAAACACCGAATTAATTCGAAGATAATAATGAAGAACTAGATTATATTCAGAAAGATTTGAATTTTTGGATAATACCGAAAACACCGGGATAAGAATATAGTTCCATCAATTATTAAACCTCCTGAACTTGAGCTAAAAATATTACCCGATCATTCTAAATATGCTTTTATTTAGGTAATTCTTCAACTTTACCGCTATTATTACATCCGCATTAAACGAATCTCAAGAACAAAAACTTTTAGAAACTTAAAAAAAAATATAAGAAAACTTTGGTTTGACTTTATTGTGATATTAAAAGGAATTAGTCCAACTGTATGCATAGAATTATTTTAGATGATGAACATAAACCTAAAGCAGATCCCCAAAGGAGATTAAACCCGATAAAGAAAGAAGTAGTTAAGAAAGAAATTTTAAAATGGTTAGATAATGGTATTATATAATCCTATTTCGACAAGGTTGGGTAAGCCCAATTCACCGTGTTCCTAAGTAAGGGGAGGAGCCGACCGTCACCGCTAAATGAAAAATGTAACGATCTTATTCCTATAAGACAAGTTACCGGTTGGCGTATATGTATGATTATAGGAAATTAAATACCGCCACTAGAAAGATCACTTCCCTTTACCATTTCTAGACCCTCGTATGTTAGATGGGATAAATTCGAACATAAGTATTTTTGTTTTCAGATGGATACACCGGTTATCATCAAATACAAATTGCTCCCGAGGATCAAGAGAAATTACATTTACTAGTCCTATGGAACTTTCTCTTTTTCGAAGAATGCCTTTTGATTATGTAATGCACCAACAACATTCCGTAGATGTATGATGTCTATATTTAGTAAATTAATTCGACAATGGAATGGAAGAGAGTTTATGGATGATTTCTTCGCATTTAAAACATCATTTGACACCCGCTTAACTCATCTTGAAAAAGTATTAGAAGTATGTGAGAAAAAAATTTAGTTCTAAAATGGGAGAAATGTCAATTTATGGTTGCGGGCGGCATTGTATTAGCATAAATTTCGAAAAGGCATGGAAGCTGACCCTTTAAAATTCAAGTTATAATAAATTGGCCTCCAACTACGGTAAAAGGGGTAAGAAGTTTTCTTGGACATGCTGGATTCTACGTACGCTATATAAAAGATTTTTCAAAAAATTACTAAACCTTTATACAACTTCTCGAAAAGGACAATCGAATGCTCCTCGAATGCTTTTGAACTCTTAAAAGAAAATTACAAGATCAGTAATAGTTTCACCTAACTCAGAGAAACCATTTGTGCTTATGTGTGATGCTAGTGATTATGCTCGTAGGAGCGCTCTTTGGGCAAAGATATGAAAAGATTTTAAAGTTATATACTATGCTAGTAAAACTCTAAATAATGTCAAAATAAATATATTGCCATGTAAAGAGAATTATTAGCGGTAGTATATGGTTTTAATAAATTTAGACCTTTATCTGATTGGAACAAAATGTATCGTGCATACTGATCATTCGCTATCAAATATTTAATGCAAAAGAAAGATTCCAAACCAAGATTAATTAGATGGATGTTATTAATGCAAGAATTCGATTTCAGATCGTTAATAAGAAAGGAACTCGATAATCAAATTACGGATCATTTATCAAGATTAGAAATCATGAATTATCTGATATTGAAAATGAAATTATAGACAAGCTTTTCCCGATGAACAACTATATAATATCAATAAGTGGAAAATATCATGGTATGCCGATATAGTAAATTATATAGTTAGTAATATTTACCACCTATGCTAACTTTACAACAACAAAATCTATCCATGATACGAAAACCTATTTCTGGATGAACCATATTTATATAAGCAATGTAAGGATTTAATTATTAGAAGATGTGTACCTTATGAAGAAATCAACCAATTATTCAAAAATGTCATGATTCCGATTTCGTAGACATTTCGGACCGATAAAACCGGCTATAAGATTCTACAACTGATTTACCGGCCTACTTATTTAGATATGTATACAGATATATTAAAACTTGCGATAAATGTCAAAGAGTAGGAAATATATCTAGAAAATGAAATGCCTCTAAACTTTATATTAGAAGTTGAAATTTTTGATGTTTGGGGATTAGATTTTATGGGACCTTTTATTCCTTCACATTGAAACTCATATATATTAGTAGTCATGGATTATGTTTCTAAATGGATTGAGGCACAAGCTTTACCTAGGTGTGATGCTAAGATTGTTTCAAAATTTCTGATGAAAAATATTTTTACTAGATTTGGAATGCCGAGAAGATTATCACCGACGGAGGAACTCATTTTAGAAATAAATACATTCACAAACTAGTAGAAAAATATAATATTACTCATAAGATATCCACTGCTTATCATCCACTCGACTAGCGGATTAGCCGAAGTATCTAATCGTGAGATTAAACGTATTTTAGAAAATCTGTAAACCCAAATAGGTTAGATTGGTCTATTAGATTAGACACATCGCATTATGGGCTTATAGGATCGCTTATAAAACTTTATCGTGAATGACTCTTGCGTAATTTATATATGGAAAAACATGCCACTTACGCTGAATTAGAACATAAGGCATAATGGGGCGATTAAAGAATTTAATTATAATATGAAGGAAGCCGGTGAGAAAAGATTTTCGCAATTAAATGAATTGGAAGAATTAAGAAATGAATCATATGATAATGATCGGATTTTATAAAGAAAAGATGAAATTATGGCATGATCGGAAGATTAATCGTAGAAATTTTGGAACTGTGATTGTGAAGTTTTGTTATATAATACTAGATTGAAATTATTTCCTGGAAAATCAAGTCTCGATGGTTAGGACCTTTCACCATAACTCAAATATTTTCATACGGAACTATAGAAATCGAAGATCCAAAACTCGATATAAATTTAAAGTTAATGGACAGATTAAAACCATATTTCGAAGGTATAAGACCTAACTATGAGAGGTTTTAATGCTTAGTCGACCCGATTAATAATTGAAATTAGGTCGGGCCGACGACGTTAAACCAAGCGCTTTTATGGGAGGCAACCCATATTAGTCATCTATTTTTATTGTATCTAATAGTTAGTCTATATTATTGAAACTTTACTACTCAATTATTATTAAGAATCATCACATATTTGAACCATTATGATGAGAAAAGAAATTATTCGATTTAGAGCGAAATTGACATTATTTGGAATCTCGCCGATGGCGAGGTCGATACTCGCCGACAGCGAGGTTCGCGCCTAATTTAAATCGAGGATTAGAGAATTCCACTACGAAGATAGAAGAAACGATAGCGCAAATGCACCGGGAGGTATTTTGTTACACTTACGTCCGCCGTTGTTATTCCAAGCTTCGTGAAAGAGTTCTACTCTAACTTACATGCGATCAACAATGGGAATGTCTACGTCCGAGGAAGATGGGTGAGGTTTACTCCATCAAGAGTAAATGAATTATTCTCTATAGAAAACACCCCGGTATGTCACTATTCAAATTTTGTGCCTTCTCGATATAATATGAATGAGATATTTCTATATCTGACTGATGAACCTAAGATTGGGAAATGCGTGTGAAGACGGGTATGTTAGTTTCTCTCGCATCACTTTTGAATCCCGTCTCAATGCACCGGCACTTTTTCATCTCATCTAAATCGTTACCTACTATGAGGTAAACAAGGTTTCGAAGGAATGCGCTATATTGAATTATTGTATTCAAAATGGATCGCCATTGATGTTCGGATCAATAATTGTTAAGCTCCGCATTGGGTTTAATTGTAGCGGGGTCACACACGGACTAGGGACAGCCATCTACTATTTTTGCATTATGCACAAGACGTTCTTATGAAGCTTGGGAAAAGGTCTTCGTTACCTTGAAGCCGCTTGATCTTACAGATATGTTCCCTACTTTGGACAATAATGAAGACATTACATTTATCTCCTCGATAAGAGTTTCACGTAATAATCCTATAGCAAGGCCTATTTCGATAAAACGGAGTTACTTATGAAGAAAATTAAAGGAATGGAGAAAAACCGTGTAAAGTGAGATTCAATCGACAATATATCCGATTTATTTGATCACATCGACCGGAGGATGAAGGAACACTTGATCATTCCGGACACCCGGAAGCTAGCTTTCATTTACCGAGATTTAAGGGTTGGATCATCAAGAATCTGCTTTGGAATTTCCTTCAGGCCTTTCTATAACTTATATGTGCATCATCGGTTATATCGGAAATATCGGGAGAAGATGAAGATTCCGTTTATCAAGAGTAGTAGTAAAGATTTCCATAGTATGTTTCCTTCGTTTATGTTATTTGATTTGATTTAGATTTTATTATGTGTGGAGTGATGATTTGAATGTCTCGAACCTAATTGAGATATGCGTCATAGTTTTGTATCGCATTTAGTGTGTCGTAGATTGGTTTGCGATGCTGATTAGTAGTAAGGATTGAAGTTTGAAGCTTTTCCGATTATAGAGTTTAAAATTATGTTAGTTTGTACATCTCATGGATTTCAATATAAGTTAATTTGTTGTGTTGTGTGACTTTGTTTGTGTATAAGTAGTTAATCTTCATATTAAATTAATAAATGATGTGACCGGAAATATAATATAAGGCAAATCAAAGACGAAAATGAGTGACGAATTTCAAAAATTTAAAATTTTTGGAATCCAACACGGCGAGAAAAATCCCGCCGACTAGCCGAGATCGAGATTCGCCGACAAAGAATTTCTCGCCGACAAATGGATTTTCCCAAGAGTTTTTGGTTCGAAAACATTAGCTCGCCGACGAAGTGAAAACCCCACTGACAACAGGTCACGAAAACACTTTAATTGACCGATCAAAAACACTATTCATCATCCCCAACCTCTCATTTTCGCAAAAACTGACCTAGGGCTTGAGAGATCTTGGATTCTTGAAGCGATTTCATCAAGCCAAAACACCAGATTTCATCTTCTCTTGGTAAGTGCTTCACTCATATACAAAAATTTTGATTTTCACCATGTATTTTCACCACATTGCAAATTTTGGGAAAATCAAAATATGGAAGAAATATTCGGTGGAAATCCATGGAATTTCCGATTTAAATTGCTTATAAATGTTGTGAGGGAAGCCTTCTTAGGATTATTTTAAGTTTAGTGAAAGTTTTCATGATTTTCATAGATCGATCGTATGGCTCCATTAAAAAAACGTCGAGTAGAATTCGACGAAGACCGATTCATCAATGCACGAGCACAGCAACATTTTGAAAACATACAAGGAAGAAAGTGCATTGCAGATCGGGTTTTCAAAAATCCGGGAGGAGAAGTAGAGCGGATTATTAAGGAACGAGGTTGGGAGAATTTCTATTACGTTCAATATAGAGCAACAGAGAAGTGGTTAAAGAATTTTATGCCAATTGATCGTCATTAAGATGCACCAGCTAAGGTACAAGGTTTTTTTGTAGGACAATGCTGCAAGAATTAACGCGGTTTTGCGTATTCATGACTCGCACTTTAGCGAGTATGAAACTTTTGGAACGATGGAAGGACCACTCTGAGGAAGTCATTAACTTTCTTACCGATGGAACCGAGTTTGTAAATTAAGCAAATAGAAAGAGTGTATTTTCCTCTTTTCTAAATTAAATGCGGCAGCTTCCAAAGCTCGTACATATTTTTATTTGTTCTACTCGTTACCACATATCACCACAAAGGAGGTAACACGAGATAGGAAAGCAATTCCCGACCCTCAGATCTGCATACCGTAAGCATCAACAACTGAGAATTATTTATCAAAACATCTAAATCCACTCCGAAATGAGAGGTTTGAGCTGGATTGGGACACTCGGATTAATTTTTGCACTCGCCAACTCTCCGGAGTCGAGGCTAGAGATAATGAAGAATGGGTGGAACCAATGAAACCACTCACAAACTCGCCAATATTAAGAAGTATGAATCTCATGAAGGGTGGAGAGCAGAGTAAGAAGTTATTTACCCGCCAAGTAGAGATATACCCTCTACTTCAGCGTCATGAACCTCCCGAGCCTACCACCCCTACCCTACAAGATCTCGATGAATGAATTAACACCGCATGAAGAGTTTTGAAAGCAAATTGGAGAGACAACGGGGAGAAGATTTGATCATTTCGATCAAAGAATTGGATAACTGAGAGGAGACATGATTATGATAGCGAATATCTCCACGACATTCCGAATACGGTACTGCATACTATGAAGCCGAACGCTCGGCTATAGGAGTGGTGATTTAGATGTTGTCTTTCCCGAGTGCCCCGATAAGCGTTCACAAGACTCAACTCGCTCGCCTTCTCACCTACGTATCGTGGAGGAGATGATATAGCTCGGGACTTCGATGAATAAGATTAGGACTTTATTTTGCTTTGTTTGTTTGATGTTAATTTATTTTGGAAACTTTTATATGTTTATAATATTCAAGATTTTGCGTTGTGAGACATCGGATATTTGTTAGATTATTTGTCAATTGTTATAGTAGTTTAGTTATTGTTTTTTGTGTTAGTTAATTGCATTTGTTTTTATGTTAACAGGGATGTTAGTTTTCTTCGCATGTTTTTATTTTTTTATTCTGTATTGTTTTAAGTTGTAAAATTGTTAACTTAGTTCAATGTTTTTAAATGTTAGTAATTCATATGTGTAGTGTAGAGTTAATTTTAATTGTTGTGTTTAATACTTATCTCAGATTTTATCCTTGCATTTTCTTTAAATTGTTATATATATATGGAGAATACTAATAGTACAGTTCAATGAAAAATGAAAAAAGCCTCGCAAAATTTCAAAGAAAAAGAAATACCTAAACTTCAAAGGTATGATTTATTTACTTTCCCTTTTTCATTATTTAGAGTAGATATAAAAATTTAAGTTTGGGGAAGTAAAATACAAATTTAGTTATTAACTTGTTCTCAATTTCTATTTTCAAATTATTATAAAATGATTTTTATAGCAAGTTTTTCAATTTAATTAATATGAATTATTTTATTTACTCATTATAAAAAAAGGTTAAATGAAATATTTCTAGTGTGCTTTAATTAATTAAATAGAATAAAATATTTGGTTAAAGGAATAAGAATATAGTAAACTATTTTTTAGTAAGGAAACTATATTCAGTATTCTAAAATTCTTAAGTATTCAAGTGAAAAAGAAAAGATTGAAAATCAATAAAGTAAAAACTATGAAGTATATATAAGCTAAGAAATATTCTGGGTTTCAAATTTAGGAAGATGAAAATTTAAGTTCAAAATTATTAACAGTTCTCCAGATACAGTAATCCTCATTAAAAAAAAAAAAGAAAAATGAGGAGAAGCTTAAGAGCTTTATTAAAATCGGGGTTTATCTAATTAACCTAAAGTAAAACTTAGATATTTCCAAACTTATGTTTATGGATTAGGAATTTTACCTAATAGTGTTTTCTTGAATTTCTTATCATATGAATATCTTAAGTAGTTATTCTTTTAAATATAGTCATTCCCGAAATGAATAGTAAGCTAGAAATCTTAGATTCCGATAACTAAATAATTTATTTCTATAAGATTAATTAAATTACATGAATTATTTTTATTTAACTTTATTATGATATTAATTAATCTAATTCAAAGTTTTTATTTAAATTTCGAAAAATCTTACTATAGAAATCATTATTTATACTAAAAATTACTTCGAGGACAAGAATAAGTGTGTTTCGTGATTTCGATCACCGAAAAAATTTATTAAGAAATTCATACCTATTTTTTTTGATTTAAATTGCACTTTAAAGAAAGGTATTTTCTTTATTTTGTTGCAGAATGGAGAATTTAGGTGATAAAAGCAAAAATTATAAAAGGAGCGGATTTGGAGCAAAAAGGAAGAAAATAATACACGCAGCTGAAGCCGGGACGGCGGGGAGGATCGAGCCCGCCGACGGGCGAGGGTACGAGGAAGAACAAGGATTTATAACCGTCTCGCCGCCGCCGAGCCTCCGAGCCCGCCGACAAGCCGAGATAAGACGGCTCAAAGACTTTAGAAGCCTCGCCGACAATGGTAGTTTGTCGCCGACGGCGAGCTAGTTCAAATGTACGTATACATTGAACCCGGACACCCTTGAAGAGATGCTTACACACCTCTTAACCTTTGCTTACCTCATATATGAGAGGCCGAAAATCACTTTTATGTGTGCATTAAAGGCTTTAGGTGTTCTAAGTAGTCTTTAATCTTAATTAGTGTAATTAGTGAGTCTTTAGTGAGTTTAGTGAGTAATTAGTGAGTCGGGTTGTAATTCGGAAGGGAAGAGTCAAAGGAACTACGAGGAGTCCGTTTGGGATAAATCAAGATAAGTATTTCAGATTATTGTTTTTAACTTTAAACGAAATCCATGCTTATATTTAGTTCCCATGCATTCTCGAGTAGTTTATTTAGTCTTTTCTCTCGTTTATGAAATTAAGTGACTTGATGAAATTAAAATAGAGATACTTTTATATATTAATAAATTGTGATAATTTTTACTTAAACTTAATTTACTTTTTCAAACTAGTCATTTGATTTGTTAAAATATGTTGATTTACAACTATAGTAAAAATTACATCTCGATATTCGGGGAATTCAAAGCCTTGAAAGGAAGGTGCAAATAAATAAAGGGAAATAATATCACTGGCGTAGAATTGAGCATTTTAGTGTGACGTAATTAAAATATTCAATTCGGTCATATTTGCTTGAGAGCCTGAAGTGTAGATGTTAGCCCGGCGAGGGGAACGTGAGCTCATGGCACAGTATCCTCCCAGCCTTAGCCGGGCAGATCTCGCAATCAAACATGTGATTAGTCAATATTCTTTACACTGACTAAAGGGTAAGAATAGAATGCTCCTATTTGTCACAATACCTTAAAATTAATATCTATTTAAATTCATCAATCACTTAAATTTCTAAAACAAGGGGAAAGATACTTTTTCCCCGAATAGTTAAGACTCTATTTAGCAATTGGGCTAATTTCCCTGGCACTTTCAATACGTATTAATTTTCTACTTAGTTAAGTTACCTAATTAAAATACTTAGTTTACTTTATTTGCGCTTAAATTTAGAATCTTTATATTTTCGTATACTATTTTAAAATTATTATTATTATTATTTTAAAATTAGTTGTTATTTAATTTTCTTCCCCGCTGGGATCGATAACCGTGACTCCACTAGAGCCCCGTATTACTTGATACGATACGTTACCAGAAGATCCAACATAAATAATTACAATTCTATACATATAATATACAAGTCAGTTTTGGCGTCGTTGGCAATTAAATTAAAATACTTCATAATATAAATTGTGGGTCATCTTCTATTCTCTTGGGCATCAGATCTAGCCCTTTAGGGCTTTTCCTTTCGACTATCTTTTGTATGACTGGGAAAGTGGAACCCGCCTTTAAGTCCAAACACCTCATGACTCAGAAACCCCACAAGCTTCATCAGACCCCTAATCACCTAGAGGGTTGAAATCAAATGTGGAAGTTTAAAGGATGAGTCTTTATTAGACTCTTTTAGCCTGTGACCGCCCCGAAGTGGTCCGGTCTCGGTGAAATAGCTAACTTACACACACTACACTTATACACTACACTTTCATCATTCCTCCTAAACCACACTAACAATACCCAACTCACCTCCCCGCCACTCATTGTGTGATTCACATGTATCAGCCCTTAACCCCTGCCCTCACATATGCCAGAACAAGATAAATAATGCCCTAAATGAGTCCCTTTCATACTGCGCGTTCGGAGCATGGCTTCATGGCTCAACCAAAATGATTTTATTCCACTTTACATTTACCCAATCTTCAATTTTCTAAATTTTCAATTTCAATCTCTGACCTCTGTAATCGCCTAAATTTACCCAAACCTCAAATTACCCAAATTTTTTCAAAATTCTCCAAAATCACCCAAATTCCTCAAAATCAATCTCAAACATTCTCCCACCACTCCAAATCTCACTCCATTTTTACCCAAAATACTCAAAATTCCAAAAAATACCCCCAATAATTCCTCCAAATTACCAAAATGCCCCTTCGACCCAAAATCCAAAATTTCAGAAAATTATCGGAAAATCTTAAAATCCCAAATATTCTCAATTTCATTTTGTCCAACTACACCATGGGCCCATTTGGTCAATTTTACTTTTGTCAAAATCTCCAATTTGACCCATTTTAACCCAAAGTGAACTCCAATGTCAAAACTCAAACCTACCCAATTGACCCAAATTCTAGTCCAATTCAATTTTAAACTTCAATTCAATGACCCCAACACCAATCTTGACCAAATCCAAGCCCAATTCGATTAGCATTTGAATCCAATTTCACTTTGACCTTAAAGCCCAATTTACCCATGACCCAAACTTAGCCCAAACCAAACCAATTGAACTCCAATTGACCCCAAACCTTCTATAAACCTTCCCTAACATCCCCACAAACAAAAAAATAACATAATTTGCCCAAAATTTGGACCCAAGCCCCACTCAAATTCAACCCAAAACCAAAAAGCCCAATTTCGATCTAAACCCAAACTTAACCCAAATAGACCCAAACCCCAAAATCCAACCCCAACAAAGTTGAAAACCTCTTTTTAAACACTCCCATAAACATTTCCCAACATTAATTTTACGTCAATAACCCTAGCCCAACATTGGCCCAAATTGGCCCAATTCGACCTACATTGCCCTTACCAAAGAAGCCCAAATCCAACCCATAATTCCAAACCCAAATCACTCCAAAACTTGTTTCAAATCCCACCTATGACACATCCTTAGACAAAACTCAACATTTATTTGGCATGGCCCATTGCAAATTTTTCTATTCAAAAGACCATTTTCAAACCTAAAGGCCCACTTCCTTAAACCACTTTAAAAAGCCCACCCAAGACCATTTCAAAAGCCTAAGTTTTCAATCCAAAGCCCACATGACATTTCTCCATATCATCCATTTAATCAAAATCAACCCCTAAGTTTCAAAATCATCATTAAAACATTCTAAATCAAGCTTCATGAAAAATTCTCCACCAAAATACCAAAATTCCTAAATTCTACTTCCATGAAATCACCAAGCTTTATCCTAAGCCATAAAGCCAGCGAAGCCATTCTAAGCCACATGCAAGCCATGTGAGTTGTTTACATGTGACCTTACTACATTTGGCAAAGAGGAGGTCCTTTAAGCACTTCCTAAAAGCCATTAACCTACTTATGATTCCCCTTAACCCAAATATAATCCAAATATTCTTGGATGAGACTTCTCCACTTAAGACCAGTTCGAACCAACCTTAAGGAAACTCGCCAAAATCACCTGTGTAATCTCCCACACTTAGAGCATTTGATCCCCACTGCTCTATTGCCCTAATCCCCACTAATCGAGCTCAATTTCGAGCTCAATTCTCAGTCGACAGATATTCTAAATCCTCCACCAAGTCAAATTAAACCACCCACACTCGCACAAGACCAAGAGAAGTATTCCCTGAAAGCCCCTCCGTGCCACCCACCTGCTCCACTCCAAAGTTTGAAATCACTGTGGTCGAAATCAAACCGTACAATTCACTGTGCCAAGGGACTTCATCTCGAGCTTGCCGACCCAATCGAAGGTGACACACTCTCGCATCGAAGCTTCACTTCTCCGAGCAAAGGCATGGACTCATTCTTCTTCCCGAGCTTACGTAGATTCTCCATTTACCGAATCAATTTCAATGCATGTTTACCGCATGGATGTGTTCGCCTTCAAGACGAATCCATAGAGCATAAGAACACAAACATCCGCTTCGAGACCGGAGCGCTTAAATTGTGGTTGGGGCGCTGACGGTCACGGTGCAACACCCGCCGTAGACAATGACCTGGGAGCCGTCGGGACGAGCGTGTATCGAGCGACGGTCTGGATCGAGTCGGATGCCGCGAAGGTACATGAACCGCCGGCCCCCGGAGCGCCGAGTCGGATGGCGGCGCGAATCGAGCGCGCCACGCGGTTCCTTCTGAGTCGCCGAGGATGGCGTGGCGTCATGGTGGATAAGTAGAAAAATAGGGATTTTTCTTATTTATTTAATTACGAACTTAGAAAATTCATAACTTTGTGTAGGAAAACTTAAAAATAAAATAAAATACCCTCTTGCTCAAGAACAGAGGAGAATAATGTGGAAAAGAAATCATTTAATTTCATCAATATTCGATTTTTTAATGATTTATTTACTCTTCTCAAGACATTAATTCTCCATTACGTATAAAATTCACCATGGCATGAGACCATGCTGTGGCTTGCCTTCGAATTTGGGGATCATTCCCCTAATTTTCCAAAGTCGAGGCCATCCCTATGAAGAGTTATTGATTTTTCAATTCTAGGTCACTCGAGTATTTTAATTCCAATAATTAGCATGTTATGAAATAAATTCTATGTAAAATTTTGGCGATGTTTCTTATGACTCGTAGGACCCCAGTGGAAAATAGGTTTTGAGTCACCAATTTCAGAATAACCCTAATCAAGCTTTAAACACCCAAAATGGAGCTTTAATTAATTAGAACTAATCATACATCAAATTGACTTGTAAAATCACCTCCACTGAACTTTAGGATCGTATAACCCACCATGTTTCTCAGTTTCACCTAATTCTGCTAGCCCTATCAAATGGCAATGATTAAGCCATTTAAATAAACCTAAAATTCAAAATTCATAACTTTCAAAATACTTCTCAAAAAATTCACCAAATTGGTTTTGGAGCCTCTCTCTAATATCAGGGAATTTAAGAAAATTAAAATTGCAATTTTCCAAAAGTTGATTTTTTGCATTATTTTAATATTTTTAATAATTAAAAAATAATAAAAATCACAAAAATAATAAAATTCACCAAAATGTCACATTTTGAATTTTAATCACTTAGGAACAAACCCCATATTTTCTAAGTCTCTATGATGAGATATCAAATTTTAAAGCCCTAAGGTAATTTTAAAATTAAAAAAAATGTATTTTCTAGCATTTCCACTAAAATAATTCTAATAAATGAAAGAAAAATCAGAAAATTATAAAAATTGGTTCTGGTTTCCTTGATATCAGAAAGATTTTTGAAAAATATAAAATTTATTTTTCAACGTTTATTTAATTTTTAAATTAATTAATACCTAAAACTCAAAATAATTATAATAAAAAGAATATAACTCAAAAAATTACCAAATTTGGTCCAAGTGGTCCTTTCATTTTGTCAGAATGTCCCATAATTTTCTTAAGGATAGAAACTTTCCCTTGTTATGTTGTTGAATTTTCCTTGAAAATCCTTATTTTCCACCAAAAATAATTACATAAATAAATTAAATAATTTAAAAATCACATTTTCTCCTAATGTCTTCGATTGATATATGAGTGAAGTCACATGTACCCCAAATTCATTTAAGCTCAATTTAGTGAGTTATGGAATTAGTAAGTTTAAAGGCAAAATGGTAATTAAAATTTTAACCTATAATTAAAAATTTTAGTTTAATTAAAAGGGTAGTAAAATATTCGATACTAAGTTGATTTTGGATGCTCAAAACTTAGGTGCTTTAAAGTTAAGAGAAACCTACCAAACAATTTGAAAATAATTAAAATAAACCTTAATTAAATAATTAATTAAACTCGAAGAATAAAAAATTGGAATTATTAAAATAAGGGATACTATTAGGAGGGAGAATCGTTTCAATTTAAGAATCCCTAAATTAATCACCTCAATAATATTTAATTCCTAATTAAAATCGATAATCCAAATTCAAGATTTAAAAAATGCTAAAAGACTTAATCATTAAATTAAATTAAGCAAAACATTTAAATTAAATCCTTCTAAGATTTCAATTAAATTAATATTTTAACAATTAAAATTAAATCATCCTTAAAGCATAAAAAATAAAATATTAAATTAAAATTAAAATAAAATTAAATTAAAATTTAAAATTAAATTAAATCAATTTTAATTAAATTAAATTTAAAATTAAAAATTAAATTAAATTAAATTAAATTAAATTAAACTAAATTTAATTAAATTAAATTAAAACATATTAAATTAAATTAAATTAAATAAAAAAATAAAATCAAGTTAAAATAAAATTAAAATTAAATTAAAAAAATAAAATTAAATTAAAATTAAAACTAAACCAAATTAAATTAAATTAAAATTAAATTAAATTAAATCGAATTAAATATAACATCACCTAAGACATAAAGAATTCAAAATAAATCTAAAACAACTCAACATTATTCCAAACTTAAACCCACTCAATCAAATTAAATTAAATCACAAATCACTTCAACATCAATTTGCCCTAAAGCTCTTGTCATAACTCCCAACGGAGGCTATGAAGTGTTACTTCACTTATATGTGATATTGAACAGTTCTGGCCTTCAAGCAAGAGAACAAAACTCAACTCTCTTTGACGATTAATTAACTTTATAATTAAATTTCTTGACTTAAAACAATCCTTAGAGGTATCAAAAGATGTTTTAAGACTCGCCTTAAGCACTTCCTCAATATGATAGGATATTTATAAGAACACCGAACTTAATTGTTCTTTCGATGAAGAAAATCGTCCTAAACCAAAACACAAGAACCTAGACGTCATGTTATGACTAGCTATAGATTAGGAACTTGGTAGAAAACCAAAACCTTTCCCTTAGCTTTACCTAGGTACTTGTTGGAATACTTAAATGCTCTGATATGTGTTTTAAGTGCAGCTCGTGGGATGACGGGAAGACCCTCCAGGTACGCTTTTATTTTATTACAATTTACTTTATCACAATTTACTTTAATTGCATCACACTTACTTTTCTTGCATGATAAACAACCGTTGCATGAAAACCCACACCTTTAGGATAGTCCCTAAAATCGAAACCAAAACCAAATTAAAAATCATTACAAGATAAAATTCACCACCACAACAATTCAAAATATAAAACAACTCAAAAATTTAATCACAAACGTAACAACAAACTACAACTACAACTAAATTAAAAACGTCTTGTCGATGATCTAGAATGCCTTGATGATGTAACCTACGTGTTGCTAACGGGATTTCCCACGGTCTAAATGAAAGTGTGGAACTCATTTAGTTGAGTTTAGCACCATCTCGACTAAGTGAATCCGATAAAAATAACGATGCCGGAAGGATGGAACCGCGGGATCTTAACCGGTGTTGTTATAATCAACTTTAAGATTTTGCTTTAATTAAAACATAGAAAACACTATGGAAATTAAGACCTTCTCTAAACCAAAACACTTCTCTCATCTCTTGATTTATGATTTCTAAACCTCTGCAACAACAAGGAGCCTTGAGCATGGTGGCCAGCACTGCCATCTTCGCGCAAAACAACTCTACATCGCCTAAACATTTCTTAGAATTAAATAACTAAACCATGTGACTTCGAGGTAGTTTCGCCTAGTGCAACATAAATCCTCAACCTTTTGTTAGGCATCGCATTGGTAAATTAAGCCCCAACCGGTCTTAGGATTCGAGGTAGTCGTCCAATACAACATAAACCCTCACATCTTCGAGGCTATTATGTGATCACATCATACGAATATAAGTCCTAATTAACTAAAATCAAAGATCAAAACATTAAATAAACATTAGGACTTTCCTAAATTCAAAGTCAACAATAGATAGTCGGGAAATTACCGAAGTTCGCTTCGAATCTGTAATTTCTCCTACCTTTCTTCCTTTGAATTCCCAAAATAAAATGTTCCAAATTTGATCCATTCCCTATCAAATTCCAAAATTCAATCCTCAAAACTTAAACTTGAAATTCCCTTGAGAGCCAGGTAATTAGTGATTATTATCGAGAGTTTTCTTAAGTGATTCCCGTCATTTAAGATGTAATTAACTATAGGGGCTTGCCCTATAGGGAACTTTAAGAACCCGTAATATAAACCTCGCTTAATTCCTTTATATTAAGGTGGAACTTGTCGGTTTATAAAATTGGTTCGCAAACCAAACCTGATGTCACAAATCTTCTAGTTTATTTAATCGAGCCCCATCATCGAGCAAAGGTGTCTATTCTTCGACAGATACACGGTTTATGGTGCGGTGCTCGTTTATATAAACTATTCCGGGATGTGATACTTCCGCTGGATTATATCTTAAAATTTTGAAACTCAGATTTTCAAAATCAAATACTACTTTCTAAAATTATATATATATTTAAATGAATTTTAAAATATAAAAATTCCCGACAATTTTCGTAGGCGACCCTTTAGTAAAAAACACACAACCTAAAAATATGCCGACATCCGTGTGGAATAGTTTGTCGGGGCCCGCGAAGTTATAACCAAGCACTTTTATGGGCGACAACCTATATTATCGGGCAGGTTTCTTTAATTTAGTTTGTTTGAGAGGCATGGGATTTAGTGTTGTATTGTGTTTGCTTTAGTGTCGATTGATCAGCTTAATTCATGTTTGATTAGTGGATTAATTTGATCTTTATGTGTCATTAGGATTGACTTGGCTTGATTTGATGATTGGTAGATGTTTTGATTATTAGTGTTTTGATTGGATTCTTATGTTTATGTCATGAGGGAGGTGATTCCTTAACTTTTATTATGGTTAGACTTGTATGTTCTATTATAGTA
Source organism: Papilionanthe hookeriana x Papilionanthe teres (assembly GCA_022702705.1). Taxonomy (NCBI): domain Eukaryota; kingdom Viridiplantae; phylum Streptophyta; class Magnoliopsida; order Asparagales; family Orchidaceae; genus Papilionanthe; species Papilionanthe hookeriana x Papilionanthe teres. The sequence goes on along the minus strand of CM040426.1, from coordinate 124,129,242 downwards.
GTTGGATTGATGAGTTCACTATAACTCGGGTCTTACTTTGACTTGAGTTTTGGTAAGAGACATCATGAATTTAAACTGTGATAGATCCATCTTACCTTGGTTACTTCCTTTCTCTAACTTTGTTTTCATTCGTGGAGTCGCTAACCTATTTGATGAATAACATTAGGATGATCTTACACAACAATATGTAACTATTAAAGGTGCTTAATTAAAGGGATTAGATGATGCCTGAGATTGGTGTCCGGAAACCAATTTATTAGGGATAATCTTGGGATTATAATCTATAAAATCATTTGAATGTACCTAATTTACTATTTTAGTGATTCCGTTAGAATTGGAGGTAAGTTGTGAGATGCGATGAGTTAAAGGATGAATTAACCTCATTTATTTTATGTGTGTTTATGTTTGTGTTACAACTTTATTTAGGTCTTGAATAACATTTTTATATTCCCTTGCCGATACTTGCTATGCTAGTTAAACTTTTATTTAATGAATTTCATTCTCATGATGATTAGTTTAGATTTACTTTCTGCCGCATATTGTTCCGTCTTAATGAATACTTTTGTAAATGGTTTTGATAGACATTTGTGGTAGAGAGAACTTCTAAATTATTTTTCTTCCTGCTTATATTTTCTGTATTGAATGTTATATATGTTAAAATTTAAGTTTGGGGTAGGAAGAAAATAAAATTTTAATGTGAAAATACTTTTAGTGTAATTTTATTACAAGCACGTTTTATGTTAGATTTAGTTTCTCCTACGCTCATTCTATCATGATTATGCATGTATATGAATTTGATAAGATATTGTAGTAGCAAGTAGATTCAACATTTACTTTTTCTTCGCAACATTTTATGGAATTCATTGCAAAATATTTTAAAATTTAAGTTTGGGGGAAGAAAAATATTAACTCTTATTTGTCTTCGATTATCATATTTTTCAAAATTATTAGCATAACTTTTGGCAATTGAACCTCGCTTTGAGATAACTAAAACTTTTATTTCGCCCTGAATGTTATGGAAGGATTGATGAAAGTTTTTAGTAATAAAGGTTAATTTTATAAGGGTAAGATATTTGTACAAAGAATTTGATTATAGTTAACTATTTAAAGTAAAAGAAAACTCGTATTTTTGAAATGTTAAGAGACTTAAAGTATTGTGTGTTAAGAAGAGATTGTGACTTTATGATGAATAATAAAGCTCATACCTAATTATAAAGTAAGGATGTGTTTCAAGTTTGAACTTTAGAAAGAGGAGAGGAAGTTCAAAATCATTACAAAGACCAGATATAATAATCCTCATTAAAAAAGAGGAAAAAAGAGAAAAAGAAAAAGAAGGATTGAAAAAAATCCAAAAAAAAAGAAAAATAAAAAGAAAGAAAATATTTATGAGGAGAAGCTTGAGGAGATGCCTAGTCAAAAATTGGCTTTACTTGAGTCAAATTTAAAGGAGAACTTAATTTCATTTCTCAATTTATATTTAAAGTATTTGCCTACATTCTGATGAAGTTTGCATGAACTCCTTTTCACTTAATCTTTCAAGGCACTCTTAATGTGATAAATTATGGTTTATCTTGAAATAAATAGAAGACTAGAACCCTTAAACTTGAATGCTGAATATTCCTATACCCGTAAAGGTTAAACTAAGTTACTAAATTTCTTTCTAAAGTCTAAACCAATATACCTTTGAATGAAAATTTTAGTTTCTTACAGGTGAAAAGTACATTTCCTTGAGTTATATTTAAGTAGTAAAAGGGTTACTTGAGGACAAGTAATTTGCTTAAGTTTGCACATTTCGATGCACCAAAATATATACACTTTGCTATATGATTTTACTCATTTTTGGTGATATTACACTTTAAAAGGAAGCTATTTTGTATGTTTTTTGTTTTTAGGTGTAAGAAATGTGATTGGAGCAAAAAGAAGCAAAAATTTCAGCAATTTGGAGCAAAAACGAGCAAGAAAGCAAATTTTGGCTCGACACCTTTCGATAAGTCTTTCTACAAGTAATCTTACACTTCGCATATTTTTAAATCAGATTACACTTTAAAAGGTGGTTTTTGTGCTTATTTTGTAGGGCTATCTTTTAGGAACTCAACGCAACTAAACGCTTAATCGGAGCCGAAACCGAGCCAAAAGGGAGCAAAATGGTGAGGTTGCTACAGATGGGCGCCTCGAGGTGCCCAAATCCAACACGCGGCGCGAAACCTAAGAGCACAGAAAATAGGCACCGGCAGCGCCCCATTCAACGCCGGCGGCGCCCGAGATCGCTTGGACGCGATATTAGGCGGTGTTTGGCCAAATACATCGAATCTGAACGCTTCGGAGGGTTTGAAAACATGCACATCTTGAGAAATTCATCCCTACTTTATTTTAAACCAAATTTGAAGCCAAAAATAAAGAAGAGATGTTAGGGAAACTTAGAGAATGCTTAGAGATTCAGAATAGGAGTAGAAATGTAGATTTCTACCTTTTTTGGCGAGATTAGTGAGGGGATTTTGGAGAGAATCTCGTAAGGGAATGTTCTAGCATCGCATGGATCCGCTGAGACTTTCAGGATAGATTTTCATCTTTCTTACAAGGGGAAAAGCTGGGCATTGTATTTTTCATTATCTTATGATATTGTAAATACTTATTTTGAGGATTTACTTTGAAATGAAGTTTTCCGTAGTGTTTTCTTCGTGCTTTGTGATGTCTTTCTCTTACTCTTTCTTCTTCTAGTATGAAAATAGTGGCATGAGAAGATTATGCCATTGTTTTCATTCTACTTTTCTTTTGCAATGAGTAGGACTCATGTTTTGGATATTGGGATGCTTGCTAAAAGAAGTTTTAATTATAAATGTGATGGTTTTTATCACACTTCATTTACATTACAATAAGGGCCCGTTGTACCGTTAAAATTTGTAGTAATTGCATTGTCCCGAAAGGGTGCGTGGTAATTCTCAATAGTGGGAACCACACATTCAATTTCCATGAATGAATTGCGTAGATCATGGGATTGAAAATAACAGGGAAATATGGTTTTGATGGGCGTCGAATTGGAGGTTTCAGGGTGACAGGCCGAGATCCCCAATTTGGTCATAAGATTAGTAACTAAACTCAGCGTTAGCCTTCTGCATGAAGGGTGAGTGGGAGCTCCGTAGTGACAACCGGTATCCTCCCGCCTAGCCTTAGATTTAGTGACCGAACTTAGGATATGTCAATTTTTCTTTACATGCTTGGAAGAGGGGGTACTCTTTTGAGGGTAAAGAAACATTTTATGCTCCTATTTGGTACATACAATATTTAATGCATCATGAATTCCTAAACTTTATCCATTTCATTACATAAGAATAAGTATTTCATTATCTAAAAATTCTACCTTAACCAATTTACCCAAAAAGGGTTATCTTTAGAAGTAATATTTGCATTTTAGGAGTAAAGTTATCCTTACATATAATTATCTGTACGGGGGGAGAAGCTGTTAGAAAAAACCACTTATATCACCCTTTCAAACTAAGGTTGTTAGTAGTAGACTAGAATTCGACTAAGAACCTCTTACCTCGCTTCCCTGTTGGATCGATAAACGGGACTCCATTTGTGCCCTGTATTACTTTATACGATACGTATACTTGCATTTGAAATTTTGACTTTACAAAAATCATTATAAATATATAAATCTGAGGTCATAAATTATTACATATAAAAAAGTCGCATCAACAAGCGGAATGAACTAATTCAAAACTAAACAAGTCATTGGATGGTGAATCCGTATTAATTATAGAAAATTAAAAATCTCACCACTAGGAAAGAACATTTTCCTCTCTACCTTTCTGGATCAAATGTTAGATAGATTAAGTTGGCATCGTTATTTCGCTTTTAGATGGATATTCAAGATACCACAAATACGCATAATTCTTTGATGATTAAGAGAAGAAAACATTTACTAGTCCATATGAGACTTTACTTTAAGAAGAATGTCATTTGGTTTATGTAATGCAATTGCAACTTTCCAAATGTATGATGTCTATTTTTTGTGACTTAATTGAGAAAGAAATTGAAGTTTTCATGGATACCTACAAAGATTTGGAACCTCCTTAATTCATGTTTAGATCATTTAATAAGAGTTCTCAAATGCCGTTAAGAAACTAATCAAATTCTCAATTGGGAAAAATGTGAATTTATGTTTGCAGGAGGAATTGTAAGTTAGGACATAAATTTCTTAAAATGGCATGGAAGTAGATCAAACAAAAATTCTGTTATAATTGAATTACCACCTCCTACATCTATGAGAGGAGTAAGATGGTTTCTAGAACATGCCGTTTTTATAGGTGGTAGATTCAAGATTTTTCAAAATTGCTAAGCCCCTATGTCATACTTTAGAAAAAGACACTAGCTTTGATTTTTATAAGGAAGGCTCTTAATTTCTTTGATTTATTAAGAGAAAAATTAATCACCGCACTAATTATTGTTTCACTTGATTAAAAACAATATTACCTGAATTAATGTGTGATCCTAGTAATAATGCTATTGGGGTAGTATTAGGATAAAAATATGATAGAATCTTAAAGTTATACACCATGCCAAGAACACCATTAATGAGGCTCAAAATAATTACACAACTAGTGAAAAGAATTTTGCTGGCTAAAAGTTTATGCTTTTGATAAATTTTAGACGTTTATCTTAATAAACAAAATGTTTTGTGTATACTGATCATGTTGTTATTAAATACTTCATGTTGAAGAAGGATGTAAACCATGATTAATTTGATGGGTCCTTCGATGCAAGAATTCGATTGTGTAGTAGATAAGAATGGTACCGATAATCAAATTGCCGATCATTTATCAAGGCTTTAACAAGAAAATAATAGTAATATTATTGATGAAATAGATGAATTTTTTCCTAATGAACAACTATATAAGATTATTAAATGACGAATTTCGTGGTACACTACTGAGGTTAACTATTGAGTTGGTAATATTTTGCCCTATGGATTAGATAGCCACCAAATGAAGAAATTCATACACAATTCAAAACTTTACTGATGACCCATATTTATATAAATAATGTAAGGACTTAGTCATTTGAAGATGTGTAACTATGGAGGAAAACCAAAAGTGATTATTAAAAAATGTCACAAATCAAATTTTATTGGGACATTTTGAAGTTTATAAAAATGCATTTAAAATTTTACAATATGGATTTTATCAAGCCTACTTTATTTAAAGATGTTAATTTTGTAAAAACATGTGATCGATGTCAGCAGTAGGCAATATTTCTAGAAGAAATGAAATGCCCTTAAATTTTATTTTGGAAGTTAAAATATTTGATGTTTGGGGCTTAGATTTTATAGACTATTTATCCCACCTTTAGGAAAAAATATATATCTTGATACTTGTGGATTATGTTTCTAATGGATCAAGCAATACTGTATCTCATTGTGATGTTATATGTTGCATATTTTTTTAAAAAATATTTTGTTAGATTTGGAATGCCGAGAGTAATTATTATAGATGGGGGGGGGGGGGGTAGTCATTTTAGGAATATAATGATTGATACTATAACACAAAAGTTTGGAATTAAGCACAAAATTACCATAGCCTATCATCCTCAAACCAAGTAGCCTAGTTGAAGTATCCAATCATGAAATGAAAAGAATATTGGAGAAAAGTGTTTATCCTAACAAGAAGAATTGGCTTGCTAGACTGGATAACACATTATGGGCCTATAGGATTGCATATAAAACACTTATAGAAATGACATTAAATAGGCTCACATTTGGATAAGCTTGTCACTTACCAGCTTAAATTGAGCATAAAACTTATTAGGCTATAAAAGAATTTAATTATAATTTAAAAGAAGTTGGAGAGAAGCTATTATTGGGTAAATTAAATGAGCTTGATGAAATAAGGAAATGAATCTTAAGGAAAATATCAAAAATTTATAAGGAGAAAAAATAAAAATAAGGCATGATTGAAGAATTTTAAAAGACATTTCGAGCCTCGACAAGAAGTTTTACTATGTAATACAAAATTGCAAACTTATTTTTAGGGACACTTAATTCCAGGTGGTTAGAGCCATTTATTGTGATAAAAGTCTATCTTTATGGAGTTCTTGATATTGAAGAGCCAAACCGGAAGAAATATTAAAGTGAATGGACACAAACATTAAAATCATATATAAGTATAGTCTTGCTTTTGAGGGAGATCCGATGCTTGATCAACCAGGGTAAAAACATTGGATACGTCGGGCCGAGAGCACTTTAAACCAAGTGCTTTTGACGGACGCAACCCATACTTGGTGGTGTGGATTCATTTGTTTTCTTAATTGTGTTGTTATTTTGAATTTGCAATGTTATATTGAGTCCTACATGCTAAAGTCAGCACAAAATGTTAGTCCCTTGATCAAAATGAGGTTAGGATGAGAATTTAGATTTTTGGAATATTTGTGTACCAGCACCTAAGTGCCCAATCTGGTGCTAGGCGCTGCAATCTGCTAACTCCTAAAAACCGTCAAATTTCATCTTTTGGCCATTCCTTCTCTATTTAATCGCTATGGATGGGATTTTAGGACATTTTCTTCATTCCTAAGTGCTTTAGAGGAGGAGAGATGAGTAAAAAAGCATCCAAACCTTGAGATCATGGCTTCTTCACTAATGGAAAGTATAATTATGGTAAGTTTGATAACAATAAGTTTATACATATGGTTGCTCGAACTTACTTCGATGGATACTTAGCAATAAGTTTGGAGCGGATCACTAACAAACCTGTGAAGATTGATGAGGGAGTTATCTCTTCGCACAAGTTAAGTGATATATACCATCTACACAAGCACATGGAGTGGCAAGATGAAACTCTAATTTGGCCATTTGGCAGATTTCTAAGACTATCAAGTAAACACGTATCAAGAGAACAAATGGATAGATGATAAAGTCAAGGCACATTTTCCTCGTGCCCCTTTTTACCATTTATTCGATCGTAACTTTTTGGTGGGTTAAAAGGAGGGAGACATCATTATTCACCATTACTCATAGACGGTTGCTCATGTGCTTATTCTATTGGGGTTGAGTGTTAATTAGTTGAATGCAGATTTTGAATTTAAAATGACTAGTATTACAAATTTGTGTTTTATGTCATATTTTGCTTTTAAATGAGTCTTTGTAAAGTCCGTTTGTATTAAATTCTATAAGAAAAAGTTTCAAGTTTGTGTTGTTAATACTTTTAATGTGCTTCAATGATTAGATTGACTAATTTTAATTGTGCATGCAATTATTGGAAAGTTGATGAAGCTAATTAAATATCAAAATGATGGTTGAATCGTAGAAATTACGGTTAAAAATTTCTTTAAATTTGCCGTGCTCTTTGAAAATGACAAAAATTTCCAAATATTGAACAAATTGAGCACCGAAGCTTATGCGCCAAGCCGGCACCTAAGAGCCGAGCCGACGTAAAATAACGAAACCAAATTCCAGATCATTTCTTGCATTTCTTCTCTACACTTTTTTTTCCTCTATTTTTTGTGATTTTGCACCTGTGGACTTCTTTCGATCTTGCTAATTTTGAAGATTTCTTCGATTAAAAAAAATGTTGAAATCATCATCATTGGGTAAGAGCTTTACTTTGCCTTTAGAAATTTTGGATTTTCACCATATAATTTTGTCCACATTGTGATCATGCTAAAAATGGAAACTTTGGGAGAAATGATTAGACCGCATGTTGAACAAAATTTTTACTTAGAAAACACTTGTCGTATTCATAAAATTTCTATTTTGGAATTTATTTTGATTTTTATTTAATTTTTTTAGATTGAAAAATGGCTCCTAAAATCAAGAGGGACAAAGACAAAAGTGCTTTTGATTCTCTAAATATTTTGTTAATGTGTTGTGCAAGATTGACATGTTGATACTCTTATTTCAAAGAAGCTTATTTAAGGGCACGCATTTCTTTCTCTTGGCGGTTCTTATGACAATCTTATTGTTGCCTGAGCCGGGAATGTTTTTTCTACTTTTCTCGTTGTTGTCGTTATTTCTTTTATGTAGGAGTTTATAAATCTCCCTAAATAATCTGATGATTTGGATTTTGTTTGAGAGAGGCAAGTGGATTTTAATCTTTTTTAGATCAACACATCATTTCAGTTACTTGATGTGACTAACTTGTTTTATGCTAACTTTGATCCTTCTAAGGGAGAATTGGAGGAAATTATTGCATATCTTATTGATGGGTGTGGAAGTTGGAAGGCGAGAAATAATAAAAAGGTAAACATTCCTTCTTCTTACCTCGAAATCCTCATCTATGGCTCGACATTATTTATCTCTCGCTCATCTTCTTCCTTGTACCATTTGAGCGAAGTGACCTTAAAGAGGGTTACTCCGAACTACCGCATTCAATTATCAGTCTCATCAATGTTGGCGCCCGATTACCACAACATTTTTCATTCTTCTAACAGAGGAACTATAGTAGGTCTGGGCCACCCTTCTCTCATTTTTATTTGTGCAAGCAATTTGGAGTTAGGATTTGAGCCTTGAGAGGCAAAATAGAGTCATGGGAAATCGCAGCGCCTAAGCACTGCAGTCCCGATAAGCCGGGTGCCCAGGCGCTAGATCTGCGCACCCAGCGGCAGTGCGCTGAGCCGAGCTTTTAAGAGCAGTGCTCTAGGCGCGACACTGGGTACCTTGGTGCTGAGTTGGTCCGAGCAATATAGATCTAAATTTACACTCAATTTGGAACTGTGGAGCCCAATTTGGTTTGATGTTTTTTAAGTTTTGTTATGATATAGTTGGTCTGACCAAACCTTTCGGAGCGTTCTCTTTTGGTTCTTCAATCTCTTCTTTCTCTACTTCAATCTCTTTTTGAACTCTACCTTCCAACTCTCTTCCACTTCTCAACTGAATAGCTTTTACTTGCTCTTTATTTTTGTCTCTTAGATTTACTTCGTATTAGCCAGAAGTGTTCCTTGGGATCTATTACTTAATGAATTGGCTATTTGTCCCACCGATTCTTAATATTTATGATCAGAAATTATCGACTTTGCAATTGATTTCATTTGTAACACCAGCTCTTCTATAGATAACTTCTTCTCTTTAAATTATGAAGCATTGTTAAAACCCTGAAGAAAGGTTGGTATATAATTATTATTCCCTGGGTTGTTCCAAGTTCGAATAGGTTTACTTCGATTGTTCCCCCCATTATTGATTACTACCACCCCGATTATTGTCGTTCCCTGCTAAATTTTGGATGGTTCTTCCAACTCGGGTTATAATAATTTGAATATGGGTTATTAGGCTTATTTATGGCATTCAAAGTTTCTAATGATGTTCACATCAACCATTGGCCTAATGAATTTTCAATCATGGAAATTGACCGAGAAAAATTCATTCCAAACTGTCTATCTTCCTTAAAATTGCAGCAACTTGATTTGCTAGCATTGAAAAACATCATTTTCCCGAATATTACACTAGGATTTAACCTTTAGAAGGCCATTTAAAATTATTAGTAAGCGTCGAAAACCGTTTAGACATCAATGAACCACTAGCAACATCGATAATAGATCTAACAGATCTAAATAATTCATTGTAAAATTTTGAATTATTAACCAATTTGGTATTGAATGATGTGGACACTTTTTTATGAGATCTTTAAAACATTCCCATGCTTCCATAAATAAACATTCTCCTTCAAACTCGACAAAAATATGTATTATCATTTCTATGCTTCGCACTTCGATGGTGGAAAAATATTTTGGAAGGAATTTTTGTGCTAAATCACCCCAAGTTTTGATACATCCAAAAGCTAACGAATTTAACTATATCTTAGCCTTATCCCTCAATGAGAAAGGAAAAGACTAATTCTAATAGCATCGTCAAACACCACCGTATTTAAAAGTAGCACACAATTCTAGAAAATCGTTAAGATAATTAGGATCTTCAATGGTGCTCCACAACCGAATATTAGTTACCATCCGGATAATAAAGGTGTTTAAGTTCAAATGAACTAGCCACTACATCGTGGTTTTGAATACTACTATGAAGTTCATCTACTTTAGGTTAGCATAATATCTTAAAGATCCGAATTCTCATGATTTCAACATTCTGATTTGTCGTTTCTTGAATATTTTTATCTTTTTCTATGCTTTAATTTTTCGATTTTTCTTATAGTTCTTTCTAATTCATAATCTTAAGACACAAGTCCTTCAGAACATGAACTACTCATACAAAATTATAAAAAGAAATAAAATAAAATACACTAACAAAAGCAAGGAAAAATTAAAAATTTAGTTTTTCTTAAATTTTTTTAAATATTTTAATTAATTTCCCGCAACACCCAAAACTTAATCCCCGAATATTTATGCTACGTTTTACATTTATATTTCTTCGCAATGATAATATCTCTTTCTTTACAATGGCACCAAAACTTCGATTCCAACCAAATAATAAATCAACTTTAATTATTATTAATATGAGATTCTACACAAGTATACGTATCGTTTATCAAGTAATATAGACTTTCTGATTAAGACCCGAGATAACGAACCCACAGGGAAATGTTCTAAAACTTTAAAGAAAGCAAAAAAACTACTTTTTACTTTTCATAATGATTTCAGTTATGTTTTATAATTAAAAAGTTTAAATTCTTTTTGCTAATATTATAGAAACAAGTAGGGTAAGCAACTAAAATTAACAAGACTATTAATTGATATGAAAGAAAATAAGAATAAAATATCTTTTTCCTCTTTCAATGAATCAATAATAATTTTGAAATTTTGTTGTGGAAATATCTAAATGTGTTTGTACAAATAAGAGCAGTTATATTATTTACTTTTACTTGATTCTATAAAGAACATAGATTAATTTGATATTTTGAAATCTGAGATGGGTTCGCAAGGAAGATACTAGCTCTCACTTTAGAGTTTCCTCTTTTCCCTCCACTTGAGGCTAACACATATATCATAACAAAACTTAAAGCATCAAACCAAATTTGATGCTTTAGTCCGTCACACCGAAGTTCTTCAATTCTAAACCCATTAAAAAGCATATCTCCATATTTATTTGCACTCAACCATATGGACTACAATTTTCACCCATATAATTTCATGTGATTCACTCCAATTATTGTTCGAGACAATATCACATTAGCTTACATGTTCTCACATCAAATTTTAACATCTCAATTGGCCAAATCAAGAGATAAATGAAGTGCAAGTTAGTGGAATCATCACAACTTCTTCCAACATTAAACATCTATACTTCACACAACTTCCTTCCATAATTTAATTACTTCATCATTTGAAATGAAAAATATAAGGAAAATTACTCATAACTCATAAAGAAAACACAAACACAATTTGATTTGAAAGTAGAAATCATAGTGAAAGCACAACAAGTCTTACTTTAAAATCAAATGTAAAGACAAAGATAAAAACTTATCCGGGTAAATCCTCTCCACAAGACTCTTAGAGTTCCTCTAAAACTTTGCTTTCCACTAAATAGCCTCGTCGTAGCCTGTGAGTCTAACTCGTAGACTCCAACGGACTCCAAACTCAAATAAAATCCAGATAAATGGATGAAAGAGAAATTGGTGAGAAGGCTTCAACACCAACTCTTTACCCTCTAAAACACTCTTAACTCAATACACACTAAAACCGACTCCATGTGACTCTGCAGAAGACTAACTATGGACTCAATTAACCGATTTCATGTTTTCATTTAATTTTCTTTAAAAGGTGCTTTGGTGTCTCTTCAAATCATGTCCTGCATTCAATGTACTTACCAACAAACATGCACTTTTCATTCCGAATTTGCCGCCCAAAAAGAAGTTAAGGAAGTTCAAACGGTGTCATTTCAAACACCCGTTGGAAATGCGCCAAATTTGATTTAATTCGGGTTTACTTTATCCCGTCGCGCCTATGCGTCACCATCGGCGCTAGGGGCTAGAAGCAAATTTGCACACCTTTCATTTTTTCTCTAAATTTGATCCTTCTTTTGCTTCTTTCATCACAATCACTCATTTTAATCATACCTACAAGAGAAAACATAAAATACCTTCCAAGAAGTGCAATATCATCAAAATAGGTATATAAAATATGCATAAAACACTATATATTTTAGGTATATAAGAGAGCAATAGTTAATCTAGAGGTGTGAAGCTAGAATCTACTCACTACTATACAAGTTGAAAACTTTAGATTAGCTAATGTTCTTTTACTAGTGTTTCGACCTCATTTTTGATGAGGTCTTCTCTTCTCTCTTTAGTACTTAGGATCTAGCCTAGGCTTTTCCTTTGACTATCTTAGAGGACTAGAAGTGGAACCCACCTTAGAATTTCAAAAAAAAACACCTCTTAATCCCCGCAAACTCCACAAACTCGATTGTAGACCCCTAATCACCTAAAGGGTCAAAATCAAATGTGGTTTAGCGATGAGTTCCCATAGACTCTTTTGGCCTTAGACCGCCCGGTGGGCCTGTCCGGTGAGGGCCGACTTACACACACACTACACTTATACACTACACTTTCACACACCTCCTAAAACCACACCTATACCCAACTAATCTCCCGACTCATGAAGGTGATTCACATGGATGGTCCTTAACCCCTAAGCCCCTACAAGAGGGTTAGGAACAACATAATGAATGCCTCAAATGGTTCCTTCATGGCTCATGTGGGCTTGATATGGCTTCATGGCTCAACCAAAATGATTTCATTCCACTTACATTTACCCAATCTTCAATTTTCTAAATTTTCAATTTTTGACCCCCTCGACCCTACAATTCCGCCAAATTCTACCCAAAACCTTTCAAATTACCCAAAATTTTCAAAAAAATCTCCAAATACCCAAAATTCTCAAAACCAATCCCAAAATTCCCACATTACTCAAATTGATCATTCATAGCCAAAAAATACTAAAAATTCTAAAAAATACCTCCCAATACCCTCCAAATACCCAAAATGCCCCTCTTAGCCAAAAAATCCAAAATTCAGAAAATTCCCAAAAATTCCAGAAAATCTCAAATAATCCTAATTTCATTTTGTTCAACTACACCATGGCCACTTTGTCAATTTACCCCACTTTTGTCAAAATCCCTGCTTGACCCATTTTAACCCAAAATGAACCCAATGTCAAACCAAACTCTACCTAATTGACCCAAATTCTGGTCCAATTCAATTCTAAAACTTCAATTAAACATCCCCAACACCAATCTAGACCAAATCCAAGTCCAATTTGATTGGCATTTGAATCCAATTTCATCTGAATCTTAAAGCCCAATTTAGACTCATGACCCAAACTTAGCCCAAACTAACCCAATTCAACTCCAATTAACCACAAACCTTTTCTAAACCTTCCTTAACATCCCCACAAACAAAACACTAACATGATTTACCCAAAATTTAGACCCAAACCCCACTCAAATTCAACCCAAAGCTAAAAGGCCCAATTTGACCTAAACCCAAACCTAACCCAAATAAGCCCAAACCCCAAAATCAAACCCAACCAAAGTCAAAACCTCTTTGAAACACTCCCATAAAACATTTCCCAACATTAATTTTACATCAATTTCAACCCTAGCCCAACATTGGCCCAAGTTAGCCTAATTTGACCTACATCGGCCCATTTACCAAAGAGGCCCAAATCCAACCCCATTCAAACCCAAATCACTCCAAACTCATTTCAAATCACTCATGACATATCCCTAAACCAAAACTCCAACAATTATTTGGCCCAAACTTCTACAAAATTCCCATCCATGAATTCATTCTTAAACCTAAAGGCCCATCCCCTTAGCCTTCCTAAAAGCCCATCAAAAATAATTTCAAAAGGCCCAAAGCCCACATGACAATCCTCTATCATCATCCATTTGATAAAACCATCTCCTAAGTTCTAAATCCATGATAAAATAAATCCAAATCAAGCCATATGCCAAATCCCATCAAATCACCCCTAAATTACCAAAATTTTTAAAGCCTTTTTCATGAAATTGACCAAACTTTTCCCCAAGCCAAAGGTGAGCCATGAAGCCATGCATGAGCCCTGGGAGCCATGAGAGCCATGGAATCTACTTTCCACCACTGAAACCATTAATGGCAAGAGAGGGGATCTCTTTCTTAAAACCTTTTTTACCTTGGGCATGTCACACACTAAACCATGCTTAGCCACCTCACCATGGATGGAGCCCCACCACTCCTAAGCCGACCTAAATGATCTCTCACTAAAAATCAGTCTGGGAGGTGCACCAAGCCTATTTCCATGAAGCTGACCCAAACCAAGCCAAAAATGAGCCTTCTCCCATTCCATTTAAATCAAACTCCTTTACACATGTCCATGGCCAATTGATTGCACTAAACCCTGTACTCTGACCTAATTCGAACAAGAGGACGGTTCGGCCGGCTACCCACCAGGCCGCGGAAACACCATGGCCGAGACTCGGGAGGAGCCAAAAATTCAATTCTCTCCCGCCGAGTCGCCCCATGCCCAATGGCCACCATGGCTGTTCTTCCTTGACCTAAGCAACCTGATCCCAAGCCTTAAACCCCCGGGAGGCCCTCCACCCCCTCCTATTTAAACCTCACCTCCTCTAGGCCATGAGGGGGTGCCGAAACTGCACCTTACCGAACCCCCGCTAAAATTCCTTCCGTACCTCACTCTCCACACTTGCAGCAAACTTGATCCCTGACAATTTGCCCTAATCCCCACCAACAGAGCTCAATTTCTACCCAAAATTCCACCCAAAATCGCATCTCCCAACTCTCCACCAAATTTAAATTAAACTCACCCACACCCGCACAAGGTCAAGAGAAGGAGTTCACCAGCTGAAAGCCCCCTCTCCAGCCACCCATCTGCTCCGACTCCAAGCTTGTAATCGGCCGTGGCCGAAATCATACTCACCTCGACAATCCACATCGCCCCAAGGACTTCATCTCGGAGTTTGCTTCGACCCAATCGAAGGTGACACAACTCTCGCATCGGCTTCACTTTCCGAAGCAAAGGTATGGACTCACTCTTCTTCCCGAGCTTACAGAGATTCTCTATTTAATTTGAGTTAATTTCAATACATGTTTACCGTATGTGGATGTGTTCGTCTCCTCAAGACGAATCCATATAGCATAAGAACACGAAAATCCATCGAGAATCGAGTGAGAAATTAGGGGTTAGAAGGTTGACGGTCACGGTGCACACCCGCCGTAGACGATGACCGGGAGCCGTCGGATCGAGCGTGTGTCGGGGTTTTAGACGGCCTGATCGAGCCGGACAAACCGCGATGGCATGAACCGCGGGCCCCGGAGCGCCGAGCCTGGCGCGCGCCGAATCGAAGACGACGTGGCCTTTCGGAGCTGCCAAGGATGGCGCGGGCGCCGCGTGGATAAGTAGGAAATTAGGATATTTTTGATTTATTTAATTCCCCTAAACTTCAAAATGGCTAACTTTCAGGTAGGAAAAACGTAAAAATAAAATAAAAAATACCTTCGTCAAAGGAATGTATGAGTAATGGGAAAAAGAAATCATTTAATTTTCATTAAGTATTTTATTTTTAATTATTTATTTACTCTCTGCACTATTTCAATTCTCCATGCATGTATACAATTCACCATGGTATGAGACCATAGGCTTTTTGAAGCCTCCCGAATTGGGAACATTTCCCGAATTTTCCAAAGTCGAGGCCACCCCTATGAAGAGTTATTGATTTTTCAATTCTAGGTCACTATTCCGAGTATTTTAATTCTAATAATTAGCATGTTGTGAAATAAATTCTAGGAAAATTTGGTGATATTTCTTATGACCAGAGGACCCCAAAGTGGAAAAATGGTTTTTGAGTTAACTCACATGTAATAACCCTAATTGGCTTAAACACTCCAAAATGGAGCTTTGTACTCAATTAAAGCTAATCATACATCAAATTGACTTGAAATTAATTCTCCACCGACATTTAGGATCAGAGGAACCCACCATAAAGCTCAAGTCAATTGACTCGGGTTAGCCCTATCAAATGGGTTGATTAAGCCATTTGTGCTCTAACCAAACTTCAAAAATTCATAACTTTCAAAATACTTTTCAAAAATTCATCAAATTTGGTTTTAAGTCTCTGATATCAGGAATTAAGAAAAATAAATTTGTAATTTTCCAAAAAAAGTTGATTTTTTACATTATTTTAATATTTTTAATAATTAAAAAATAATAAAAATCACAAAAATAATAAAATTCACCAAAATGTCACATTTTCAATTTTAATCATTTAGGAACAAACCCCATATTTTTCTTAAGTCTCTATGATGAGATATTAAATTTTAAAACCCTAAGGTAATTTTAAAATATAAAAAAAATGTATTTCTAGCATTTCCACTAAAATAATTCTAATAAATCAAAGAAAATTAGAAAATTATGAAAATTGGTTCTCTGGTTTCCTTTGATATCAGAGAGATTTTGAAAAATATAAAATTCATTTTTATTTTATTTTTAAATTAATTAATACTCCAAAACTCAAAATAATTATAATAAAAATAATATAATTCAAAAATCACCAAAATCGGGCCCAAGTGGCCTTCCTGTCATTAGGAATGTCCCATAATTTTCTTAAGGATAGAAACTTTCCCTTTTTGGTCATATTCGTAAATTTTCCTTGTAAATCCCTATTTCCACTAAAAATAATTACATAAATAAATTAAATATAGAAAAATCACATTTTCTCCTCTCTAATGTCTTGATTGGCATATGAGTGAAGTCACATAAAAATTTCAAATTCATTTAAGCTCAATTTAGTGAGTTATGAAGTAAGTTTAAAGGGTAAAAATAAGAATTAAAATTTTAACCTATAATTAAAAAATTTTAGGTTTAATTCTAAAGTGTGGGTAAAATATTTGATACTAAGTTGATTTTGGATGTTTGAAACTTAAGTAATTAAAGGGTATAAACCTACCAAATAATTTAAAAATAATTAAAATAAACCTTAATTAAATGATTAATTAAACTCGAAGAATAATAAAAAAAATTAGAATTATTAAAATAGGATATTATTAGGAAGAGATTTATTCTTTAATCTAAAAATCCCTAAATTAATCACCTCAATAACATTTAATTCCTAATTAAAATGATAATCCAAATTCAATATTTAATATATTAAAAGACTTAATCATTAAATTAAATTAAAGCATTAAAACATTTAAATTAAATTCTTCCAAAAGCACTAAATTAATACTTTAATAATTAAATTAAACCATCTAAAAATAAAAAAAAAGAGATATAAAATATTAAATTAAAATTAAAAATTTAAATTAAATTTAAATTAAATTAAAAACATATTAAATTAAATAAAATAAAAATAAAAATTAAAACATATTAAATTAAATTAAATTAAATTAAAATGTATTAAACCAAATAAAATAAAATAAAATTAAATTGAAAGTAAAACTAAACCAAATTAAATTAAACTAAAATTAAATTAAATTGAATTAAATATAACATCACCAAAGACATAAAGCATTCAAAATAAATCTAAAACAACTCGAACACTATTCCAAACTTAAACCCATTAATTGAAATTAAATTAAATCACAAATCACTTGAACATTAATTTGCCCTTAAAAGCTCATGTTGTCATAACTCCTAAATGAGTGTTAAGTGAAGTATTACTTCACTTACAGGATATTCAAATGTCCTAGTCTACCGAGCAAGATAACAAAACTCAACTCCCGGATGATTAATTCATTTTGTATAATTAAATTCCCTTCGGACTTAAAACAATCCTAGGTATTGGAAAAGATGTTTAAGATTCGTCTTAAGCACTTCCTCAATATGATAGGATGTTTATAAGAACAATTGAACTTAATTGTTCTTTGATGAAGAAAATCGGTCTCTCAAAACCAAAACACAAGAACCTAGACGTCATAGGAGATAACTAGCTATAGGAGTAGGACCTTGGTAGAAAACCATAACCCTTCCCTTAGCTTTACCTAGGAACTTTGCTTTAAATGATTAAATATCCTAAATTGTGTTTAAGTGTAGCTCGGGATGACGGGAAGACCCTCCAAAAAGTACGCTTTTATTTTATTGCAATTTACCTTCTTGCAATTTACTTTATTACAAATGCACTTTACCTTTCTTACATGATAAACAATTGTTGCATGAAAACCCACACCTTTAGGATAGCCCCTAAAACCAAACCAAAACTAAATTAAAGTCATTGCAAGATAAAAATTCACCGCCACAACATTTCAAAATATAAAACAACTCAAAATTTAATCACAAACAAACAACAAAACTACAACTACAACTACAACTAAATTAAAACGTCTTGTTGGATGATCGGGAATACCTCGGATGATGTAACTCATGTGTTGCTAACGGAATTTCCCACGGTCTAAATGAAAGTGTGGAACTCATTTAGTTGAGTTTAGCAAATTCATCCGGACTATGAATCCGATAAAAATAACGATGCTCGAAGGATGGAACCGTGGGATCTTAACCGGTGTTGTTATAATCAATTTTAAGATTTGTTTTAATTAAAACATAAAAAACACTCTTGACTTTAAGATTTCTAAAACCAAACTCTTTCTTCTCTTTGATTACAATCTTCTAAAACTAAACCTCTCGCAACAACAAAGAGCCTTGAGCATGGTGGGGCAAGACGACCATCGTCATCAACAAAACCCGAGTCTACTTCGCAATACTTTCTTAGAATTAAATAACCAAACCATAGTATCTCTCAGGTAGTTTGCCTAGTGCAACATAAATCCTCAACCTTTTGTTAGGCATTCGCATTGCAAATGTTCTTAACCTGCCTTAGATTCCGAGGTGGGGCCGTTCGACACGACATAAACCCTCACATCTTCGAGGCCATTGTATGATCATTTCATACGAATATAAGTCCTAATTAATTAAAATTGGCAAGATCAAAACATTAAATAAACATTAGGACTTTCCTAAATTCAAGCCAAACAATAGGATAGTTCAGAAATTACCGAAGTTCGCTTCGTATCTCGTAATTTCTCCTACCTTTCTTCCTTTTCAATTTTCAAAACAAAATGTTCCAAACTTGATCCATTCCCTATTGAAATTCTAAAATTCAATCCTCAAAACTTAAACTTTGAGATTCTTGAGAGCAGAATTATTGATTATCATCGAGAGTTTTCTTAAGTGATTCCCGTCATTTAAGATGTAATTAACTATAAAGGCTTTGCCCTATAGGGAACTTTAAGAACCCAAATATAAACCCCGCTTAATTCATTTATATAAGGTGGGGAACTTGTCGGCTTATAAAGTTGGTTCGCAGAACAAACGGATGTCACAAATCTTCTAGTTTATTTAACCTCCATCATCAGTAGTGTGTCTATTCTTCTAATAGATATACGGCTTCAGGATGCGGTGCTCGTTTATATAAACCATTCGGGATGTGAGATCGGTTTGATTTCATATCTTAAAATTTTCAAACTTAAAGTTATTTTCAAAATCAAATATTTCTTTCTAAAATTATATATATATATTTATATTAAATTTAAAATTTAAAATTCGCCGACAACTTCGTAGGCGACCCCTTTTTAAAATACAACACACAAACCTAAAATATGCCGACAACTAGCACTAAGAGGGGTTAAAGAGTGAGTATGCTCCTAAATGTTACAATACAACATTTTTATTTTTAAACATTCAAATTTACGTTGATTATGTTCTCTTTGCAAGGGTAAAGATCTTGTTATAACATCTCGAACGTTCTTTTAAATAGTGTTAGTTTAGAAAACTTGAACTTACTTTCCGCTCATAATTAAATCTTGCATACATTTAGTTTTAATCTTTTCAAATACTTTGAAATTCTTCTCCTATAAGTTGAGTTTTCAATTTTAATAAAGTCTTTAAGTCATCATAAAAGTTACTACTTCCGTGGGATCAATAATTTTGGCTTTAAAGAAAAGCCTCTATATTACTTAAACGATACATATACTTGCGCTAGCACTTAGTGTGAAAGCTTATTATCTATTTAAATCATTTTATTCCGTTCGCACTAGCCGCTAAATGTAAATCGGGTTTTTTTTGTCATCACTGGGAAGCTAAATTTTCGCTGGGTGTGGCCGAGTCAAGACCACATCACGCTATGTGTCCAAGTAAAAAAATAGCTTTAAAGGAGTACCGTCATATCAGTCCCACAAGAAAGTTTGTTAAGAAAATGTTTGAAGAAGCCAAAACAAAATTTAATGATCGCTTCAACCTTGCTCGCAAGATAAAAACAAGATAAGGAAATCCTAATTCTATCATATTTTAAAAAGTATGATAGAAGAAAACATGGATCAAATATCTTTGGTGTTTTTCCAAGATGATGAGGATCGTGCCTATGTGATTTAAGTGTGGCAGTTGGCTCGATTTTCATAAAAATTCCTCTTAGTTAGTTGTCAATTAGGCATAATAATTTCATCTTAAGCGGACGCCTAAGTTTCAAGAATATTCGAGATTCAATAAAGATATCTTCCACCTACCATTATGGAATCCCCTAATATTTTTCAGATCTTTCGTAATGGTTGTAAGATCTAGATAAAAATATTCCTATTTTTTCAGATCTTGTAGTTAACCTAATCGTTCCACTACACTTCTACCGATATCGTAGATCACATTAAATTTTAATGCCCTAACTAGCTAGGTTAGGATTAAACGAAGACTAGAAGGTTAACCAAAAACTTTTATCAACTTAAAGCACATAAAATGATATGAGAAATTAAGGATAAAATCAAACTAAGAAATCTAACCCAAAATCAATGAGATTTAAAAATAATTCAAATTACTGAGTTTGAGAGAAATTTGGAAGGAAAATAAATGAAAATCACATTTGCAAGAAACATTTTTATTCAAATAAAACAAAACATACAACCCTTGATGATCATCTCTTACAATAGTAGCAGCAAAACTTCTCTAAATCCTCTCTTAAATAATAGAAAAAATAAAAGCTAATATGTGAAAAAGAACACTTCTAACCTAGCCTCCTTTGAATTCTCTCCTTTAAAAGCTCCCAAACTCTCCAATTACATTACTTGAATAGCATGAATTAAAAATACTTCCCAAAATCATCGAATTCAAAGATTACAAAAGTTCAAAATCGAAAACAATCTCCGATGTGACCACGTCGTAATTACTGCACTACACTATGTGCTTGGGTCGGTGTGGTCATACCATGGTTCGACATGGCTATGTTGGCGTGGCTCAACGCATGGTCCGTTTGGCATTTGGGTGTGACCACACCTGATATCAGCGTGACTACGCCGTCAGTGGCGTGGTCATGCCGCTCAGCATGGCTAAGCCGAAGCTAATCTTCCCAAACATTTTTGTTTCGCCCGATTTTCATGCTAGTTCTTCCGTAACCCGCAAAATGCAATCTAATCTTGCAAAAGAGTAAAATCATGTATTTTAAAAAGGAAAAATGTTAGAGTTAAAAACATAAAAATTATGAAAATTTGGCGATTATTAACGGGGCCCAAGTGGGCGGATGTGAAGCCGTCGCGTCCACCTCCTTTATGAGCACTTCTCTTTTAGTGGGTATTGACCCGTTGACCCCCTTTCTGCCGATAAGGGAGGCATTGTACTTTTCAATGGATATATGGTCATTGTCAAGTTCTAATAGCTCGACAATATCTTAGGCTTTTGTGCCTTAGGTCATAATAAAATTGGTCTTCCCCGAGTCTTTATGCCAAAGGCTTTTATGCATGATCATTGGTTCAAGATCTCAAACTTCCGACATTTCTCTTTTGGAAGTGACTTATCAATAAATGAAAGGTTTCATCTACCCTTGGCTTAGTTTTAGTAAAGCTGAGAAATCTTATGGGGTTTTTGAATGCCGAAGAGTTGTCTTGTGAATATTCTATTGAAATTAGCATAATGAGTAATTACCCCCGACAAAGAACCATTGAACTAATAGAGGGCCGAGTCTCTTTAAGTTTTGTGAAGAGTAGACTGCAAGTATATGTGCTTCGTGATATTCGATGAGCATTTTGTCGACTCATTAAAGGTGATGGTCGGTTGGATTTGATTGTCCTCAAAGTAGTTGTAACTCAAAACATTGAAACTTGAGGACTCGTAATCAAAAGATCTCCAGAGAAAACATTTTCCCTTTGATAAGGATTCTAGCACTTCTCAACATGTTTGTCTCCCTAATGGTCGAACGGCGTGTAACTTGCGCTTTAGGTAGTATTTTTTCGATCAGCCTTCAGTGGACACTTCATTATTCGGTCACATCCTTCATGGGTGGCGATATGATTGGCTGGCCTTTGCAGTGGGCTCTCCTAATGGCATGAGCAACTTTGATTGCCTCTACCATCTATTCCTTGAGCTCATTAATCGCTTATGCTACAAACTCACAAGCATAAAGTCATTTTATCGATTATTTCTCGGAGGTTTGGTTCCTTTTTCTTAACTTATTCATATTCATGTTTGCGATATAAATTTATGCTCATCACACCTTTCAAGGTGTTAAATTCAAAATTATTCATGAATCATAAATAAAAAATAAAGCCTACGAAGGGAATGAAAAGGAGGGTCACAGTAGAAGATAGATACTTAGAGAAGCTAAATTAGTAACTCTCATGGCTTGTTTTTTTCAATATAGTTCCTATTTTATATATTACTTTTTTTATATTTTTAGTAATAAAAATTAAATTGCCCTTAAAATTCTTTAATATCAGTTGGCCATAATAATCATCTTGATTTCCGCTATTTTTGTGGAATCATTTGATTTTAAAGCATTGTTTTGCTTGTCTGCGGAGTCAAAGTCATTTGTTTGTTTTATTTTTGACTTCTCGCCACCAAGTTCATCTCCTTTTGAGTCGGCCTAAATTTTGCAATAAATGGCTTTTAGTCGATCAAATCGCAAGGACAGGATCTTAAATGCGCTATGATGGGTTATCATTTTGACGGCTAAGATTGGCATTTTGGGCGAGGGCGACGGCTTACAAATCTCGACCGGTCTCAAAATCGAGCTGAATCGGGAATGGGTCCACTGACACTGATGTAACCGATGAGCTTGTAACTCCGAAAGTTGCCCCGCGGGACACATGAAACGCTCCCTGCAGGTGCAGGGGAAAGGATACGAGGACCATGACTGGCTATAGGGTAGAGCCTTCAGCGATCCTTAATCATAATGTATAGTGGTTTAGTTAAACGTGTAGAGCTGATTACAATATAGATTTCATCATTATTTAGATCTATGCGTAATTAATATGATTTATTTGTTATATTGCTTTCTTTTTGAGATTTTTTATTTGTTATATGATTGTTAAAGCTTGAGCTACATATTTTTAGAAGACGTGTTAATGCCTTTCTCGTATAAAAAGCTGAGACATGAATATGCGGGTTAAGTTAAAACTTTCCTTTTATCGAAGAGCTCATTGAATATCTTCTTTAAATTAAAATTTGTTTTTAAAAAATGTATGAATTTTATCAAACTTAAGATATGATTTTAAAACTGAAACAAAAATTTTGGATTTTGAAATATTTAAAATGATTGAAAATATTTTATTTAATTTTTTCAAAGCATTTCATCGATGTTAATGTCAAAAGTTAAATTTACTTATATTACAAAATTTTTCACAACATCAATGAAATTGGGGCAAAATGTCAGACAATATTATAAATGCTATTATCGGTCAAATCTTCAACCGCAAAAATAAATTTTTATTTGTAACCAATCGCCATCAAACAAAGCTAGAAAAGCGTTAAAAAAAATTATTGACGGTACATATAAGAAATTCGAATTTTTATAAATTATAGTATGGATAACTATTTTATAATCACCAATACAATTTTGAAATTTTTTTGCCAAATCAAATATGACTCAAATGATTCAAAAGTAGGTGTAAGATCAAAGATATGATAGATCATAATACATTTATGTTGAATTCAAAAGTGTCCGGGAACACACTCAAGATATAGAATGTTGTGCACAAAGAGAGAGAGAGAGAGAGAGAGAGAGAGAGAGAGAGAGAGAGAGAACGTGCAAACCCTTATCCATCATATGTGTCCCATATTTATAGGGTAGGTCTCTGTCTTTGCATAAAAATTACAATTAGTCCCATTATCATTAGCTTTTAGAGGTATTTTAGTAATTACAATAATATTTGAATAAAATAAGACTTGCGGATTGATGTTGGTCAGCGATAAGTTCGTCAGTCGTTCGCCTAACCTTAATTTCATCAAATCAACCAATCCAAACGCCTCCTTTGCTAGCAATATTTTGTTGATCCCCAACATGAATGTAGATCGTTTGCGTCATCCCTCTATGCCTTTCATTCTACTTCTGAAATCTCGTGCTGACATATTTTTTGTGTATATATTTAATTCCTCGATTCTCTTTGCTCCTTAGAAGTTGCAGAACACACAAGAACAATTAAATCTTTTTCACATGTAAGAAGCAATCGAATGTCATTATTGCCCAATATTGAACGTCCCTTTGATTTCGTGTCCAAGTCGCTATAACTAATCCATGGGAAATGGAATATTTCGCTCTCTCTTTTCTTTACCCGTGGAATTCTATCTTTTTCTCTCGTGCATGTGCTATTATGTTCCATTTATGAGCTAGCACCGCCGGACAGGGACGCCGCCCCAAGGCCATGAGTGAAATACGGGTGAAGGCACACAAACCGGATGCGGCGTATGCCAACGAGCAAAGTCTCGGCGAGTGGTAAAGCAAAGTCTCCGTAGGGAAATAAACAAGAAGAGGGCTGTGCCGAAACCACAAACCGAGGATCACGCGGAGTGAGCTGGGTCTTTAGGTTTCCTCGCTGGCTCGTTACAGAGGCCGCGGAGCAAGTTGAAATTTGTTCTATTCTTCGCCCACAGAGCACCCGTCGAAGGTGAGTGTTCTTGTCATGTAGAGGAAAGAATGCTTTCTTACACCACATCTAAATGAGAGCAAATTTTGGGAATGTAGCTTGAATTGTATTTTGTATCTCTTTTCCGGTGTAATTATTGAAGTCTTGACTATCGATTCGTGTCGATAGATACTAATGTTGATCTTGCAAACCGATGCGACCGCCGGTTGGTGCTAAATCGCTCCAGGGGAGTAGATGTCGTTAACTGGCCCAAGAGGGCAAGGTGTTATGCAGTAGTGTGTCGAGTGGTGCAAAGAAACAAGGTGCTAAGGAGCAAGGTGTTGAGGAGGGAAGGATGGAGGAAAACTCATCCTCTACGGTGGTAAGAGTGTGGGTTGTCGTGTTTAGCGTCGCGAATGAAGTGGAGGCAAACTGGGTGCATGTTGTCCTCCAACTTCTTAGTGAGCCATTATGCTAAGATGGACGAGTTTTGTTTTTCCGATTATGGGTCATCCTCGAGGGGATGGTGACAAAGGAGTTACTGCAATTCTGAAGAGAGTTGACCGGGTGGAGAAGGAAGTCGTTGCGCTTCGCGAGGAGCTTACCTTTTTTTGGGAGAGAAGCTTGTTGATCATGGGGAGATGACACATTCGTATTTGGAATTTTTAGTAAGTCGAAGCTTTAGAGACAAATTTTGAGATGAATTGAATTAATTTTGGTCTGCTTGAATGTATTTGGATTTGATTTAACCTGATTGAAATTAATCTGAATTGGGTACTGTCGGCGGTGTGGGCGGAAAGAGATTGGGTTTGGGTGTCAATGTCAAGGAGTAGCCATCTAATATTAGCCTAGTTTTATTCCTATAAATCCTATGAAGGATTTAGAGAATTTTTAGGACTAATAGTAGAAAAAGGATGTTTATGATAATTCTTATATGAAGATATTCTAGGATAACATATTCTAGAATTTTCATATTAAGAAGATCATGGTAAACCAGAGATTTCTATTTCGGGTTCTTTTAGATCTCCTATAGAAGCAAGCTTCTATAGTTAATTACATCTTAAACAATTTTTAATTGTTTAAGAAAACTTCTGATTAACGTTAATCATTTGTTTTCTAAAAAGATTTTATTTTTAAGGAGACATGTACCCACTATCACTCCCGAATGTTGTTATATCATGTTATTGAATACTTTAGGTATTATGTCTAACCTAAAGCTTCGGTTTTATTTTTGTTGTCGATGTCGTTGTTTTGTTGAAAAGTTTCGGGTTATATGTCTAACCTAAAAGTTTTGGTTTTGTTTTTGTTGTCGATGTTGTTGTTTTGTTGAAAAGTTTCGGGTTATATGTCTAACCTAAAAGTTTTGGTTTTATTTTTGTTGTCGATGTCGTTGTTTTTGTTGAAAAGTTTCGGGTTATATGTCTAACCTAAAATTTTTTGTTTTGTTTTTGTTGTCTTAGAATGTCGTCTACGCAAAACGAGTTAGTACACCTATAACATGTAAAGAAAATCTAAGCGAAATTTCTTGTTTTCACTCAGCAAAGAAAGCATTGTCGGAAATAATGTCACGAGAATATTTGGATATATTTTGGATGTCAATTTATGTTAAATTATTTTGAAATGTCAATTTTATATTGGTTATGTTGTTTCATTTTTGAAATGTCAAATTTTCGTTGATTATGTCAGTTTTGGTTTGAAATGTTAAATTTATATCTTGATTTTAAGTTTAAACTTAAATCCTGAATTAACTTGAGTTCATGTCTGTCTGAACTTAAGTTAAAAGGTTTGAAATTAGATTCAATATTGATTGAATTAACTTGGGTTCATGTTTGGTTGAACCTAAGTTAGATTCGATGTTGATTGAATCTAGTTAACTTGAGTTCATGTCTGTCTGAACATACGTTAAAAGGTTTGAAATTAGATTCAATATTGATTGAATTAACTTGGGTTCATGTCTGGTTGAACCTAAGTTATATTCGATGTTGATTGAATCTATTTAACTTGAGTTCATGTCTGTTTGAACTTAAGTTAAAAGGTTTGAAATTAGATTCAAAATTGATTGAATTAACTTGGGTTCATGTCTGGTTGAACCTAAGTTAGATTCGATGTCGATTGAATCTATTTAACTTGAGTTCATGTCTGTCTGAACTTTAAGTTAAAAAGGTTTGAAATTAGATTCAATATTGATTGAATTAACTTGGGTTCATGTCTGGTTGAACCTAAGTTAGATTCGATGCTGATTGAATCTATTTAACTTGAGTTCATGTACGTTCGAACTTAAGTTAAAAGGTTTGAAATTAGATTCAAAATTGATTGAATTAACTTGGGTTCATGTCTGGTTGAACCTAAGTTAGATTCGATGTCGATTGAATCTATTTAACTTGAGTTCATGTCTGTCTGAACTTTAAGTTAAAAAAGTTTGAAATTAGATTCAATATTGATTGAATTAACTTTGGTTCATGTCTGGTTGAACCTAAGTTAGATTCGATGTTGATTGAATCTATTTAACTTGAGTTCATGTATGTCTGAACTTAAGTTAAAAGGTTTGAAACTAGATTCAATATTGATTGAATTAACTTGGGTTCATGTATGGTTGAACCTAAGTTAGATTCGATGTTGATTGAATCTATTTAACTTGAGTTCATGTCTATCTGAACTTAAGTTAAAAGGTTTGAAATTAGATTCAATATTGATTGAATTAACTTGGGTTCATGTCTGGTTGAACCTAAGTTAGATTCAATGTTAATTGAATCTATTTAACTTGAATTCATGCCTGTCTGAACTTAAGTTAAAAGGTTTGGTTCAGAATAGATTTAATTAAGTTTTAAGTCTTGTTTAAATAGGACTTAAAGGTTAATCAAGTCTAATAAATTAGACTTAATTAGATTTGCAGACCATCTAAGTCCCTTTTAGATAAGACTTAAGTTTTAATTAAGTCTATTTAAAGTTAGATCTAGACTTAGAATTAAGTTTAATATAGGTTGAACTTAAGTTTAGGTTTCATTTAAGTCTAATATAGGTTAGACTTAAGCTTCTTTTTTGTTTGGGTTGAACTTAAGTTCATGTCGAGTTGAACTTTAGTTTGACTTAAGTCTCAGTGTGGGTTAGACTTAAGTTAGGTCTAGTTTTGACTTAGATTCATATTTAAGTTGAACCTAAATTTGGTTTTACTTAAGTCTACTATAGGTTAGACTTAAGTTAAGCCTGGGTTTGACTTAGGTTTATGTTAAATTGAACCTAGGTCTGGTTTCACTTAAGTCTAATGTAGATTAGACTTAAGTTTGGTTCGAATTGAATTTAGGTTCAATGTGGGTTGGACCTAAGGTTTAGGTTAACTTGAGTTCAAGTTGGATTGGACTCAAGTTAGGTTATGTTTGAATCTAATTCAATGTTTGAGTTTAGGTTAGGTTCAATGTGGGTTGAACCTAAGGTTTAGGTTAACTTGCTTTCAAGTTGGATTGGGCTCAAGTTATGTTTGAGTTTAGATTAGGTTCAATATGGGTTGAACCTAAGGTTTAGGTTAACTTGAGTTCAAGTTGGATTGGACTCAAGTTAGGTTTTATTTGAGTTTAGGTTATGTTGGACTTGGGCTAAGGGTTGGATTTGGGTTTAATTAAACCTTAGTTGATTAAGGTTTAATAATTAATTAAATCTAATGTGGTAGACTTAATTAGAATTTGTGTTTGATTAAGTCTAACTTAATTAAGACTTAATAGTTTAATTATGTCTAATGAGTTAGACTTAATTAAGGTTTATGTTTGATTAAGTCTAATTTAGTTAAGACTTTATGGTCTAATTAGATCTAAGGGTTAGATCTAATTAGGGTTTAAGTTTGATTAAACCTTAGTTAGTTAAGGTTTAATGGTTTAATTAGGTCTAATGGGTTAGACCTAATTAGGGTTTATGTTTGATTAAACCTTAGTTAGTTAAGGTCTAATGGTTTAATTAGGTGCAATGGGTTAGACCTAATTGGAGTTTAGGTCTGATTAAGTCTAATTTAGTTAAGGTTTAATGGTTTAATTAGGTCTAAGGGTTAGACCTAATTAGAGTTTAAGTTTGATTAAACCTTAGTTAGTTAAGGTTTAATGGTTTAATTAGGTTTAATGAGTTAGACCTAATTATGGTTTATTTGATTAAACCTTAGTTAGTTAAGGTTTAATGGTTTAATTAGGTCTAATGGGTTAGACCTAATTAGGGTTTATGTTTGATTAAACCTTAGTTAGTTAAGGTCTAATGGTTTAATTAGGTACAATGGGTTAGACACTAATTAGATTTTAGGTCTGATTAAGTCTAATTTTGTTAAGACTTAATGGTTTAGTTAGGTCTAAGGGTTAGACCTAATTCGAGTTTATGTTTGATTAAACCTTAGTTAGTTAAGGTTTAATGGTTTAATTAGGTCTAATGGGTAAGACCTAATTAGAGTTTAGGTCTGATTAAGTCTAATTTAGTTAAGACTTAATGGTTTAATTAGGCTACAGGGTTAGACCTAATTAGAGTTTAAGTTTGATTAAACCTTAGTTAGTTAAGGTTTAATGGTTTAATTAGGTCTAATGGGTTAGACCTAATTAGTGTTTAAGTTTGATTAAACCTTAGTTAGTTAAGGTTTAATGGTTTAATTAGGTCTAATGGGTTAGACCTAATTAGAGTTTATGCTTGATTAAACCTTAGTTAGTTAAGGTTTAATAGTTTAATTAGGTCTAATGCGTTAGACCTAATTAGGGTTTAGGTTTGATTAAACCTTAGTTAGTTAAGGTTTAATGGTTTAATTAGGTCTAATGGGTTAGACCTAATTAGAGTTTAAGTTTGTCTTAAACCTAATGTGTGAGGAGGTTAATTAAGTTTAATATGTCTTTAAACTTAATTAAAGGTTTGGTTTCGATTAGTTAAGTTTAATATGTCCTTAAACTTAATTAAAAGTGTTGATTTTTGTATTAAACCTAATTTATGTAAGGTTTAATGGGTTAATTAAGTTTAATATGTCCTTAAACTTAATTAAAGATTTGATTTTGGTTAATTAAGTTTAATATGTCCTTAAACTTAATTAAAAATTTAATTTTTGTATTTAAACCTAATTTAAGTAAGGTTTAATAAATTAATTAAGCTTAATTTGTCTTTAAACTTAATTAAAACGTTTGATTTTGGTTAATTAAGTTTAATATGTCTTTAAACTCAATTAAAATTTAATTTTTATATTAAACCTAATTTAAGTACGGTTTAATGGGTTAATTAAGTTTAATATGTCGTTAAACTTAATTAAAGATTTGATTTTGGTTAATTAAGTTTAATATGTCCTTAAACTTAATTAAAAATTTAATTTTTATATTTAAACCTAATTTAAGTAAGGTTTAATGGGTTTAAATGTTATTTTAAATCTACTTAAGTCTAATTTAATCATTTTAGACTTAAGTGAAGTTTATCATTAGTCTATCATAGACTAGAACCATTTTCAAACTTAGATTGTTGATGAAAATAGGTTAAATTTATAAAAGGTTATTTTTAGAATTAAAATTATTTAATTAGTAAAGAATTTCAACCCTAAATTTCAAAATACAATTCAAAATAATTTCTATGACTTAGAAATAGTTTTCTTAGGGTTATTGTTTGTTGCCCTATCATTTCTAGTCATTTGCATTTTATCTTTCTCAATTTTCAATTTTTTATAATTATTATTTGAAATAATTACAAAGAAACTTGAAAATTAAAGAAAAGTGTCTTAAACATGTTTTCTGTCTTTGGAAAAATTATGCAAGATCCCTATGAACATAAGAATAAATGCCTCAAAGTTTCATAATTTTTTGATTTATAAATAATTTCTAATAATTAAAATACTCTAGAGAGTATTTAATTAATTAAAAATTAAATAATGAGAACAAAATTATGATTTTGGTCTCATAATTTTCTCCTCTTCAAGAGCTTTCCAGAGGTATTTTTATTTTATTTTTATGACCTCTGGATCAAAAGATATGGATTTTTGAAGTTTTTAAGATTTTAATGTATTTTTTATTAAATCCTGCCGCCAAACTCACTGCCGTTGGATGCGTGTCCTCGTATGCGTCAAAAGAGCAGAAGGATCAGCTGCGGGCAGCCGAACAGCGGACACCACTGGGGGAAGATCAGTGCCTTCCGTTCCTAAAACGTGGGATGGAATGGCTGAGAAAAATCAGCCGAAAATTCGAAAAGTTTCGAACCATTAAACTTCAAACATCAATATCTCACTTATTTCTTAATGAATTAGAGTAATTTTTTTTTAAATGATCATCTGGATGAGAAGTATCCAACCATACAATGATGATACACTTCTGGGCTAGTATAACGCATGATATATCGAAAATACGAATTATTTTATAAAGAAAAATTCCATACATATGCCAAAAGCAAATCAAACTAGATCAGACCTTATGGTTGCCTTCTAGGACTCCAATGGAAGGTTATTGCTGCAGCAATTTGATCTAGAAGTCGGGCTTAGGGGAGAATTTTGAAGAAGTACCTAATTTGGGCTGTTTTTGAAATTTGATCAAATTAGCTCTAATAGGCTCAATCTATGGCTTGGATTTGATTCTAATGGATTGCTAAGAATCTTAGGAAGAGTTCTTATGTTGGGGGCCGGAGGATTTGGGCAGCCTATGGGTCTCCCTAATTTTTTTTCTCCTCCTTTTCTAGGCTCGGGTATGGGCTCCTTTTATAGCCAAGGGGAGGCCATGGTTTAGCTTAGGTTGTTCTAGGGGAGTAGTTATCTCCCCTATCAGTACATTGGATGAAGAAATCGGCTGAGGATATGCATGGTTCCTTCTACCTAGGCTTTTCATGATGATTTCCTTTGCTTTGTCTCTCCCCCATTGGCTTATGTAAGAGGTGCATGGTGAGCTACCTCTACCCTTCTTAGGGAGCTTACACATCATCTCGTAAGCTTGACAAATGGTGACACACTCATCATTTTTTCTAACCATGGTGAGGGGGGGGGGGTTTCATGCATGGTTTTCCTTCCATTGGGTAGCTTGGGAGGTGGGAGATGAGGCCTCATGTTGGCGAGCCACCTCATGGCTAAATGAAACCTAGGGTGAAGGAGGAAGAAACACCTCACCCCATGCATCATGATGGGTGTTAACCCATGGCTAAGTGGTTTTAAAGTGGGCTTAATTATGTGTTAATTAGCCTAACTAATTATGAGAATGTTATGTGTCATTTCTTTTCTTTCTTAATTCCCATTTTAATTAATTATTTTATTAATTAAAATTGTTGGAAAATGTTCTATTAATCGATTTATTAATTGAAAATAATTTCAATTTAATTAATTGATTAATTTTATCATTTTTGTCATTTTATGATTTTAATTTAATTTTCATTTTAATTAATTATGTCATTTAATTAAAATATTGAAAATTAAATCATTAATCATTTTAATTAATCAAAATAATTTTGAAATTAATTATTTGATTAATTTTGTTGTTTTTATTTCATTTTTATCTATTTTAATCAAAATAGATAGGTGTTGACCAACTTTGACCTGGGTTGACCCAACTCAGCCCAAATTGATCATTTTAATTTTAAAATGTCCAGTATTTGTGATTTTATCATTGTAGGGTTTTAAATGTGTCGTTGGGTGAAAGGGTTGACTTATGGGTCAACAGGGTTGGTCATTAGGTGCAGTCCGACCATTTTGACCGATGTTGACCTTTTAGGTCGTAAGGTTGACTATGGGGTCAAGAGGATTGGTCACTTAGGTCCGGTTTGACCATTTTGACCAAAGTTGACTTTTTAGGTCATAAGGTTGACCTATGGGGTCAACGGGGTTGTATTCGGGTCCGGTTTGATCATTTTGACCAAAGTTGACTTTTTAGGTCGAAAGGGTGACCTATGTGGTCGATAGGGTTGGTCATTGGGTCCGGTTTGACCATTTTGACCAAAGTTGGCTTTTTAGGTCAAAGGGTGACTATGGGGTCAACGAGGGTTGGTCATTGGGTCCGGTTTGACCATTTTGACCAATGTTGACTTTTTAGGCCATAAGGTTGACTGTAGGGTCGACGGGGTTGAGTCATTAGGTACGGTTTGACCATTTTGACTAAAGTTGACTTTTTAGGTCATAAGGGTGACTTATGGGGTCAACAGGGTTGGTCATTAGGTACAGTTTAACCATTTTGACCAAAGTTGACTTTTTAGGTCATAAGGTTGACTATGGGGTCAACGGGGTTGAGTCACTAGGTCTAGTTTGACCATTTTGACCAAAGTTGACTTTTTAGGTCATAAGGTTGACTATGGGGTCGACAGGGGTTGGTCATTAGGTGCGGTTTGACCATTTTGACCAAAGGTGACTTTTTAGGTCGTAAGGGTGACCTATGGGGTCGATAGGGTTGGTCATTAGAGTCCGGTTTGACCATTTTGACTAATGTTGACTTTTTAGGTCATAAGGTTGACCTATGGGGTCAACGGGGTTGAGTCACTAAGTCCGGTTTGGCCATTTTGACCAATGTTGACTTTTTGGTCATAAGGTTGACTATGGGGTCAACAGGGGTCGATCACTTGATGCGGTTTGACCATTTTGACCAAAGTTGACTTTTTAGGTCATAAGGGTGACCTATGGGGTCAACAAGGTTAGTCACTAGGTCTGGTTTGACCATTTTGACCAAAGTTGACTTTTAGGTCATAAGGGTGACCTATGGGGTCAACGAGGGTTGGTCGATGGGTACGGTTTGACCATTTTGACCAATGTTGACTTTTTAGGTCGAAAGGTTGACTATGGGGTCAGCAGGGTTGAGTCACTTGGCTTCGGTTTGACCATTTTGACCAATGTTATCTTTTTAGGTCATAAGGTTGACTGTAGAGTCAACAGGGTTGGTCATTAGGTCTGGTTTGACCATTTTGACCAATGTTGACTTTTTTAGGTCATAAGGTTGACCTATGTGGTCAACAGGGTTGGTCACTAGGTATGGTTTGATCATTTTGACCAAAGTTGACTTTTTAGGTCATAAGGTTGACCTATGGGGTCAACGAGGGTTAGTCATCTGGATGCAGTTTGATCATTTTGACCAAAGTTTACTTTTTAGGTCGAAAGGGTGACCTATGTGGTCGATAGGGTTGGTCATTGGGTGCAGTTTGACCATTTTGACGAAAGTTGGCTTTTAGGTCGAAAGGGTGACCTATGGGGTCAACGGGGTTGGTCATTGGGTGCGGTTTGACCATTTTGACCAATGTTGACTTTTTAGGCCATAAGGTTGACCTTGGGGTCAACGAGGGTTGATCACTAGAGTGCAGTTTGACCATTTTGACCAAAGTTGACTTATTAGGTCATAAGGGTGACCTGTGGGTCAACAGGGGTTGGTCATTGAGTGCGGTTTAACCATTTTGACCAAAGTTGACTTTTTAGGTCATAAGGTTGACCTATGGGGTCAATAGAGTTGGTCACTAGGTTTGGTTTGACCATTTTGACCAAAGTTGACTTTTTAGGTCATAAGGTTGACCTATGGGGTCAACAGGGTTGGTCACTAGGTCTGGTTTGACCATTTTGACCAAAGGTGACTTTTAGGTCATAAGGGTGACCTATGGGGTCAATAGGGTTGGTCACTAGTCTGGTTTGACCATTTTGACTAATGTTGACTTTTTAGGTCATAAGG
Organism: Papilionanthe hookeriana x Papilionanthe teres; assembly: GCA_022702705.1. NCBI lineage: Eukaryota > Viridiplantae > Streptophyta > Magnoliopsida > Asparagales > Orchidaceae > Papilionanthe > Papilionanthe hookeriana x Papilionanthe teres. Next base: position 124,094,891 of record CM040426.1, on the reverse strand, counting down.
TTGACCTATGGGGTCAACAGGGTTGGTCAGTAAGTCTGGTTTGGCCATTTTGACCAATGTTGACTTTTTTGGTCATAAGGTTGACCTATGGGGTCAACAGGGTCGGTCACTTGGTCTGGTTTGACCATTTTGACCAAAGTTGACTTTTTAGGTCATAAGGGTGACCTATGGGGTCAACAGGGTTAGTCACTAGGTCTGGTTTGACCATTTTGACCAAAGTTGACTTTTTAGGTCGAAAGGTTGACTGTAGGGTCAACGGGGTTGGTCACTAGGCCTGGTTTGACCATTTTGACCAATGTTGACTTTTTGGGTTATAAGGTTGACCTATGGGGTCAACAGGGTTGGTCACTAGGCCTGGTTTGACCATTTTGACCAATGTTGACTTTTTTAGGTCATAAGGTTGACCTATGTGGTCAACAGGGTTGGTCACTAGGTATGGTTTGACCATTTTGACCAAAGTTGACTTTTTAGGTCATAAGGTTGACCTATGTGGTCAACAGGGTTGGTCACTAGGTCTGGTTTGACCATTTTGACCAAAGTGGACTTTTTAGGTCATAAGGGTGACCTATGGGGTCAACAGGGTTGGTCACTAGGTCTCGTTTGACCATTTTGACCAATGTTGACTTTTTAGGTCATAAGGTTAACCTATGGGGTCAACAGGGTTGGTCACTAGGTCTAGTTTAACCATTTTGGCCAAAGTTGACTTTTTAGGTCATAAGGGTATTGACTCATTGTAAAATGAGGTCAACAGGTACAACTAGGTTGTGGTTGATTTAATAGAATTGGATTGAGACACATCCCAGTCTAAAGGGTAGAAAAGGGTAAAAGATTTTTAGATAGAGTTGATTGTGGACACACCCGATCAAGATGTCTATGGCTTTTTATCATCTTGGGTATATTAATAGGCTTAGATTATCTAGTAGAAAAACAATGGGCCTCCCTTGTCATTAAGACAATTACTTAAGGTAGTCTTTCTCACTATAAAGTGGTTTTAAGTATCTTTATTCATAGCATGGACTACATCATTCTAGGATACTCTTATAGTTTTAAAGGGCAGGCCATTTTTTTTTATGTATCTTTAATCCTCTTTATTGAGTACCTAGTTAATTAACCTAGGCCATCAAGACATGACTAATCTACGATGTGTGTAGTCTGAGATTTTTATCTATGATGGCTATTCTAGGGTGTACAGTTTGAAGCTATCCTAGGCTGTAACTATAAAAAATTAGAGTTGGTCGATTTTAAAAGTTTTGAGGGGTTCAAAATTTATGTAGTGATTTGTTTGACTATTAAGTTTGCCAGTTATGATATAAAATCAAAGTTTATATTTTGAAAGTGATAAAATAAGAAATTTTTTGGCTTATTACCCTTCTTCTTTGAGTAAGAAAAGATAAATGTTTCTTTTGATAAGCAGATAAGTGGGTGAGGTCTGGGGCTTACCCTCATCAATACTCACCTAAATTGTTTCAAAATATTTATAACATAGAAATATCATCTAATATTGCCCAAGCGATCCTAATGATTTCCACTACTACATCTCTTGAGGTTTCACCCTCAAAATTTAATTCTACAGATTCAATTCCTGAGAGAATCAATATTATGGTATATTGAGTTTTAGAAGTACCTTGAGTTAAACCTGAAAAAGAACCCAAGATCATACCTGGGGATGACCTATCTGGGAACCTTTCTGAAATTTCTTAGGATCTGCTCGGGGTGGACAATCTTCTTTGTGAGAAGTTGCACGACTTTGAGATGGCAGCCCACCATGCAATGACCAAAACCACTCGTAGGCAAAGGTCCACTTATAATAACCCCTACTTTTCATCTCAATGAGGTTAATCAGCACGAGCCCACAAAATCTCAAGATATTTCCATGACCGATCAAGGGGGCCATACTAGGGACATAACAATCACCCTTTATAGGGCCAAATAGTTCTTTTGACTGCGCGATAGCAGATCTACAGGCTAATTAGGTTAGGTCCAGCATAGCCTCACATACGATGTAGGTAGATACACATTTTTAATGCACGTTGTACCCTTTGTGCCAATGTGGCATGTTCATGCCACTTATTCCTATGCTTAGTAGCTTGAGCGAGCTCCTTTTGACTCACACATACAGTCCTTAGTAGACGTCAATGTAAAGGCTGCCTTAGTGGCTTAGCAGGGAGAGACCATGGTGAGGAGAGCTCAACCTTACCTTGAGTTATATAAGTACATACTGTACCCTCAAAGTTTTATCCCTCCTAAATTCAAAAATTTGATGGGGTTGGAAACCCTCGACAAAACATTGCCTAGTTTCAAGCATTGTGTTGCAAGTCTGTAGTAATACCACATTGTTGTTCTGTTTGTTCATCACTAGTTTCACGAGATTTTCTTTTGAATGACATGACAATCTACCTAACAACACCAAGCACGTTCACTAAATTAAAGGACACAATTCTCAAATGCTTCACTGGCTGCAACACTGGTCACCTAGAGTGATCTAATGTTGGCTAACCAAAATTATAATGAGTCCTTGATAGACTTTGTTATTCATTGGTGAAACCTGAGCTTGAAGAATGAGCCCTTCCTTCAGAAGCAGCATGTCGTCACACTCCTTACGAGCAAGATAGAGGCCTCATGGATGTCTCATTGAAAATAACTCTTATTAAAACCTTTGCAGTGTTGATAGAGGAAGGAGCTAGCATATAGAATATGAAGGGGACTTTGGGTTTGTTTGGGGCAGCTGCGTCTTAATAATAAGATACTTGCACGAATCTTTGCCACGGAAGTTGTTGCATAGAAGCTCATTACGGATAAAGTTTGGTTGTCTACGTTTATTTGTTGCGGTTTGAAAATAAGCTATCTTTGCAGCTATTATTGGACAAATTATTATTTTTCCCCTAAGTAGTAATGTTGTTTGCTACAGATTTGTCATACTAAATATATTTTATACTTTAAAAACAAAAATCCACTACATAACAAGAAAAAAAAATATATACTTTCCACTTAATAGTAAGTATCATGATTGTAAGAATTAATAAAAATACTACTAAAATAACATCTAATAAAATGATAATGTTATTTTTAACATGCAAGCAGAGTATATCATAAGCTAAGTTGTCTTTTAGAAATACTCTCCATCCCCGATCATACTTAGTGGTGGAATCTTCTAGCTTATCTGCCCACCAAAAATGTCACAGTTCTCTGTGATTTTCCCTGGGCACCTATATGTGGTATCTAATATGAGGATAGGGCTTCAGATACCCTCGCTGTAATGGATATTCAACATCAACCAAATAATATTTCCTTGATCTAAATTGTGTGATTGGTATTGCGGGAATAATGAATTAGGAGAGTAGCTTAGTCTTAAGCATACCTGCAGGTGGATGTGGGAAGTTGTTCTTGTTATTCCATACTACATCTTTGATTATTTGACTGTCGTGTGCACTATCCTTCTAAACGACCTTGACAAAGGTGAAGCACATGTTGAAGACACATGCCACCATGACATTTTGCTTCGGGGACCCATAATGAACGATGAATGTGATCTTCTCATTATTTGGAAAAAGTGCATCAACATATTTTCCATCAATTACTCTAATAAAATTCTAAAAGAATAAGAAAAGGGTTACATTATTAAGGTGATTATTTAAAAATTTATTGCAATAAACTGGAGAAATTTCCTTAAAGAATGACATGTACCGCCCATCGTATGAAATCCTTGTGGGGATCCGTTCGAACGTAGGAACTATTAGTTTTATGACTTGTGAAGTAAAACTTAGAAGTGCATTCAACCTTGCTAAGAAGTAACTGCAAATTATTTTATTGAAGCATTGAAATCACTCCATTTCTCTTTACATTGATTCATTTTACGATAATATATATAGGGTTATGCCAACACCTCTCGTGAAGTTAACCTGGATGAGCCATGAAGTACATGATTTTTGTGTAGTTCTTCCAACAATCGTTGAATACCACGTGTGTCATGTGGAACATATTGCTAAATTTTGTTGGGTGGTCGCAAGCAACTTCCAAACCCATTTGTTACCAACATATAAGGATGTCATGCAAAGGGAGAATTTTATGTAAGAGTTATAATACTCATTGGTGCGACTTTTTTAATTTGCAAAAAATTAATAAACTCATATTTAGATTTATATATTGATTTAAATGATAATGAGTCAAACAATTAACACAAGTATACGTATCGCTCAAGTAATAGAGGGCTCTAGTGGAGTCCTGGAATATTGATCCTACAAGAAGGCATTACTTTTATAGCGTAGCACAAAAATCTATTATCGAATCACAACACAATTGCAAGTTGTTTAACTTTAAAAATAAATACAAAAAGGTTCAGTTACTATATCTACCAAAGCACGTTCTAAACTCTAGCAAGTTAAACTAATGCAAGACTAAATTTATAACAAAGTTCAGTTATAAGAAAGAGTCTTCCTCCTTTTCATTCATAATGTGATGATTATTGTGACACAAATCAGTGATGCAAATGTATTGTGCCAAATAGGAGCATTCATATTTTTTACTCATATTTCAGCGTATAAATAACATTGGTTAATCCTAAGTTTAGTCCCCAAATCTATGGTTAGGCTGGGAGGATACTGGCTCTCACTCCAGACTCCCACTTTCCTTCACCTGAAGGCTAACTCTAGCTTCAGTTTCTAAACATTAGGACCAAATTGAGAATTTCAGCTTGTCACTCTGAAATCTCTAATTCTACGCCCATCAAGTTATATTTCCCTATTTATTTGCATTAAACCCCCATGAACTTCACCATTCATGGAATTTGAATGTGACCTTAACTTTTGTTATAGAACTCATAATCCTTTCGGAACATGTGTTTCTAACAAGTTTTAACAATTCAATTGACCAGATCAAAAAGTAAATGAAGTTCTAAGTGAAAAGGTCATCGCAAATTCTTGATAATAAATCGACACAACATTTCAATTTCACAACATCAACACATCACATGAAAAGGAGAACGACAAAGAAATCTACTCAAGACTCATGAGGAAAAGATGACAAAACATGGATTTCATATATAAAAACAAAGTCATACAAACAGAGTAAAGTAAAGACTACTTATCTCAAACTCTTCCCCAAGCGAATCTCAAGGAATTCGTTTGACTCCTCTTCTTTCTTCACAACAACACACAATTCTCTTTTTAAAATAGTAAGGAAGAAGAAATCTTTCAGTTTCCCTCTCCTCTTACACTCCCTAGAAGAGAAAAACAAAAACCTAACTTCCTACACAAAATGGAAAGAACTGACTCTCTAAACTCTAATTCTTCTCTTCTTTTCTTCCCCCCTTTGAAATGTGGCTCCAAAAGTATTTAAATTAGGCCAAAACTGAATTCCTAAGAGTTTCCTCAAGAAACCTTTCAAAATCATGTCAAATACAATGCATTTAGTTCAAAATCGGGATAGGGCGCTGTCTGACGCTGATAGGAGTGCCTTTCGGGGCATTATTCCACCAAAACGTCGTAACTCTCTGGAAACTAGTGCTGTCCGATACTGGTCACAGCGCTGTCCAGCTCTTCAGCGCTAGTTCAATAAAATGCACTTTTGTCATTTTTCACTCCAAATTTGCTCCTTTTCACTTCCTTTTGCTCCAAAGGCCTAAAATCATTGTTAATGTATGAAATCATCAAAAATACCTTCCTTTAATGTGTAATATCATCAAAAACAGGTATGAAATGAATAGTAAAAAGCTATCAAATTTCGAATGGATCACTCATACATTAAACATATGGCAGTTGCAACTCTCCTTCTGCACCTTTGTCTGGTTGTATTAATGTATTTTGTTATCGAAGTGGCTAACACATAAACATGAATTAATTAGGCATAATCATATAAGGTTACAAACAACATAATAAACACTTAAGCATCATTGAATAAACATATAATGCATGTCCCAAGTTGTTTAAATTTTTAAAGCAAAATGAAAAATAATAAAAAAATATAAATGTCCCATGCAGTTGTAAATAAATAAAAAAAGGCTCAAATTTTCTTGTGCTCATAAAAATATCTTTCTTATGCCACCTACAGTCATCCGAGTTCTTGATGAAAAGTCTCTCCGAGTCAATTCTTCAAGTAACTCCATTGATATTAAGAACAACGACAAGTCCTCAAAAATTTCTAAAGTTACATTCGGAATTTGTAGAACCTGGTTGACAGAAGTTGCTTAAGATGTAATGGGCTAAATGCTGGATGCAGCAACCATCTGTGATATCTGACTTCTAAGGAAAACAACTCCCAATTTCCTTTTATTTCAACCACAGATGCTAAAAACAAAACGTGGACTCAATTTCATGAAGATCCAGGCTGAGGCCTTCAGTCGAATCACCCAATCAGTCGAGTCCTAAATTTTCAATAATGCCACCAAACCCTGTCTTGCTGGTGGCACATGCATTGTTGCTCATTGCCACGACACGCCAAAACATTCGACTCAACTTCTCCACCAACTTAGGATAGATTCCATTGTAATTATTATAGAAAAGAGTATTCTTGCAAAGTCATTTATAATTTCCAATTATTTACATTTTTTTAGCACTTTTAATTTACTTATAACTATTTCTTTTATTTTTTTAAACATTATAGATTTGTCAAACTCCTCGACTTAGCATTTTATGAAGTTCAATCTTCTTTTTTGTACTCATCTCAACCACATAGTTATAAAGTTCACCGGAAGCTTTTCATAACTAAATATCATTAATGCTCAACATGCTTAATAACGAGAAAGAGCAACATTCAAGCACTCACACATCCAAGCAAAGCAAGTAAAATCATACACTGATGCAATCATGTATTCATCACACATCCATATGTCATTATTATTCATTTTTACACATACATGTACATCACTTTGCATGAAAGAAAATAAAACATAAACACAAGCTTGCCTACCACATTGGACTAACACATGGTTTCATGTTGATAAAAATCCATATGGCTTGCTTGGGTAATTACTATATAATTTCATATATATGTTCAATAACACACATGTATACTCATACTACATATAAGTCTGCACACATACATTCACATATTTATGTATTAAACTTGCACATATTTCTTCATTAACATAGATTTTGGAAAGGTGAGTACAACATTTAATTGTTTAACTAACTAATTAATTATTATTTTCTTTTATATCAAATAATTAATTTTTTAATTAACTGTTTATCAAATTAAATTTAAAGTTTTAATTAACTTAAAGCTTTTCTAGGTTTACTAAGGTTTTTATAGGTTAATTTTATTCATTTAATTAAATGTTTAAATAATTAATTAAATAGTGCTTTAATAAAATTATTATGCTTTTCAATTAATTCTATTTGTTTAATTGACTTGAAGATTCAAATTTTGTTATTTCTAATTTTAATGAATGGTTTATTTTTAAACTTTTAATTATTTAATTGGTTAATCATTAAATTAATTAAATAAATTATTATTAAATTAAGTGAATATAATTTAATTAAATTTACATAAGTTCCATTTAAATGATTAAAATTTTAAATAAAAATATCACTTTAATTAATTTGTTAATTACTTCTAGGGTTTCATTAGTTAAATTGTAAGTTAATTAGAAGTTAATTAATGAGTTAATAATTTAATTTAAGTATATGTAATGTTCGACCATATTAGATTTATGTTAATTAGATTTTACTTTAATAGAGTTGGTGAATTTATTAGTAATTAAGAAGAGTTATGAATGTTTAAGTCTCGGTATAAGAAATTTTTGGAATTTCAATTTTGCTAGATTTTACACATGGATTCAATAAATAATTCTTGTAAAAATAGAAAGCACTATGTATTTCTTCCAAAATAAACTATTATCCACACATGACATAAAGAAATTTTAAAAATTATGCATAACACATTTAGATCCATTCTGTTTTGACAAGGAACGTGTGGTAACATACTCAATTGCACATAATAGCATCAAATTCACACTTCAAAGTATATTAAATAAAAAACTATATAGTTTACATATGGAATTTTTGGGTTTAGTATGAAATACTTGAAGAAATATTCAATTATGCATAATAACATTAAATAAATATATTAGAAAATATTGGATCAAAAGCTCTGTGGTTGCGTGCATGATTATTTTTGGTTTTGGCTAATTTGGTTTGAAAACGAGCTAGTTTTACAAAATGATGCACGTAAATATAAATATATGCACTTACAACAAAAGCACGATCATTTGAACTCATAACATAAATAAAATCAAGGGACTTTGAAAAAGAGATGTCAAATTTTAAAATTAAACATGCAAACATATAAAAGAGAAGAAGAAATTTTAATTTGTTGGTGAATTTTGGAAATAACCATGCAACAATGTGAAAGGGTAAAGAAATATTGAGTTTACATGGTGAAACTTGAATTAAGATGAGAAAAATATGATTCATAACTTTGCTCTGATGTGTGTTTTTTGAATTAGTTGGATATCTTCCTTGTTGATGACTATTTCCTTAGCTTTAATCCTTGTTGTGGTCTCATTGTCTTGGGTGGAGAGAGAGAGAAGAATTTCTTGGGAGAGGGGGAGGAGGGAGTTAAGGGGAACAAATGAAGGGGTAATGGGGTGATGACTCATATTTTTGGAAATTAGCTAGGTGAAATAGAGGAAAACAATTAATGGAAAGGTAGTTAAGGCTCGTGAAGTGTAGAGATTAGAGAGGGAGTTTAGGATTTGAATTGAATGATGAGGATTTTGAGTGACATGGAGGGGATAGAATAATGGAGTGGTATGAATGACACATGCACCAATAAGAAGACATCTTGCTGATGAATGAGGTGGTAAGGGGAATGGAAGGTCTGGATTGAGTGACTAAAATTTTGGCAAAGAAGAGGGATATTTTAATAAATTGGCAAAGGTAGTTATGAAAAAAATAAAAGAATAACTCATTTTGAAAATGATAAGATAAGAAATTTAATGGTTCAAACCATTTCAAAAATGGAATTGTCTAGCTCAAGATATAAGCGTTCAAATTGGCTAGGTGGTTTGACATGTGGCTATAGGGTGCTTTGGAGTTAGTAATGGCCAAAAATTGACTTGGGCTCATTTGATAGAGAATAATATGAGAAATTTAATGTTGTAAGTGGGTTTTTGCTAATCCAACTTTGTATGATGATATGACTGGTCAAAGTTGGCCTCACCACATAAGAGTGTACTTATTATTTTTGAGAAAAAAATTTTAATGGATTTTAAGTTCGAATTGTGTATTTCTTAAATTTAGAACAAAATTTGTTGAGATTTAGGATTGATTTGAAGTCATTTTGAAGGAGTTATGTTCAGATTATCGTTTTATTATCAAAATCATCTTTTTGTCTCTCATGATTATCGTTGGCTGAAAAGGTACTCGAACTAAGTCATAATATAGCACAGATGGACACATTTGAAAGATTTTGTTGATACAAACACAATGTCAAAGTCCATTTTCAATAATAATGACTCGTTAAAATTTTTTTATAAAAAGCTATTTTTCATACATGACAACACTAAGTGCAAAATTTTACATAAAAATAATTATCAATGACCACCAATTTGGATTGCATGATTTTCAAATGTGAATATGAAGATCATGTAACTTTTAGAATGTAACTTTGATTAATGGATTGAACTGTGAGGGAAAACCATAAATTTTGAGTTTACGACGATAATCGTGATGCATAAAAATTTGAATTGAAGGATTTTATAGAAAAATTATCCCAATTAATCATCAAATTGATCTGCATGGTGTTTATGGGTGATGATAATCTTCGTGCAACACCTAGAATGAGATTTTTAGTCTTATAATCATCTCAATAAAGAACAATAATCCTAGGATTTAGTATTTGGACTATTTTTAGGGCTATCTCTGAGTTTGGTTAAATTTTTTTGTGTTTGATGATTGTTTCAATTTACTTTTGACTTTTTTAAGTTAAAAATTCAATTTTAATGAGGTCAACAACTGTCTTAGAGTCTAAGGGCTAGAAATTAATTATTAAGTTGGAAGTTTTAAAGATATGGCATGGTGCACTAATTTTTTATAATGGGAGTTCACTATCCCACTATTTTCTATCTTGATAGAATTGTAGTGACTAGAATTATTATTATTATTGATGATTCTTCTAGTGCTACTATGTTGTAGTTGACTAGCTCATGCTGGAGAGGCATCACTTTATGCTTTGGTGAAGTAAGGATTGATAAAGGGAGTACATAATTGCAAGTTCAATTCTTATGAATAATATGTGTTTTGCAAGAAGAAACATGTATCTTTTAGTACTGCCACCCATTGTATAAAATATATTTTAGAGTATTTTCACAAAAATATTTGGGTCCTCACAAAGACGACATTATTCAATGGATGAAGACACTTATACTCATTCATCGATAATTACTCCATATTTATTTTAGTGTTCAAAATAAAGTACAAGAGAAAGTTTTTGGAGATTTTCATGATTTAGAAGAAGAGGATTTTGACTCTGGTTGGTAAACAAATTCAATGCATCATATGAGATAATGGGGGTGAATATACATTAGATCTACAATTATAAATGTGCCAAAGAGCTAAGATATAGCATCACTTCACTGTTCAAGAAATGCAATAAAAATTAAGATGACAGAAGGGATGAATAAAATTGTGATGCAGAAAGTTCAATGTATGTTTTCCAATGCTGAGTTGGATAGATTCTATTAGACTAAGGTCATAGAATATGCTTGTCACATGGTGAACTGCCTAACTTTGCGGCTATTATAAAGAAGACCCCGAAGAAGATGTGCTCAGGGCATCCTGCCAGAGATTTTGAATACACCAGGTTGTTTAGGTGCCCGCTTACCACCACAATGAAAAATAATAAAATAGAGGCCAAAAGCAAAGAAGATGATCTTCATGGGATTAAGTGTGGAGTCAAAGGCTTGAAAGTTTATGATTAAATAGAGAGGAATATTATCATCAGTATGGATGTTACATTTTAAGAGGAAAGTATGTTGAAGCCTCAGTGCAAGAAGCATTTTTGGAGAGTTCTATTGGGACCACATATATTTAGCATAAGTTAGAGTTTGTTGAAACTCTATTCATTTCAAAGTGTTTGTCCACTCATACTTAGTTACCTAATTCAGTTATACCTCATAAGATACCTTTTAATAGTGCTTAAGTGAAAATTAAAGAAGATTTTAAGATGAGGTCCTTACTCAAGAATCTATTGCTAGGAGCAAAAGTAGGTGCAAATATTTTTCAAAACTAACTTTATTGAGGATTCAAATTACATTTGCACATTGACTGTGGAGGCTAAATTTTTTTTGTCAATATAAGGAAGTAATGGAGATCCCAGACAGTGCACTTAGAAGCACAATGTATGAAAGGTTGGAGTCTCTATAGAATAATGCTACTTGGAGGTTGGTAAAGCTTTCTCTGTGAAAAAAAAACCCATTGGTGGAAATGAGTGCATGCGAAGAAATAAGGATCTCATGGAGCTGAGATATGGTATAAAACTAGGTTAGAGGTAAAAAAAGTTATTGAATGAGAAGAGATTAACTATGATGAGATATCCTTTATAGTGATCAAGCCTTCCTTTCAATATATGTTGACTCTACACTTGTAGCAATAATACAATCTACTATAGGAGCACCTTGAAGTGAAGACTTCATTCCTATATGGGAAACTGTACTAGGAGATTTATATATTGCAACTACTTAAATATGGAGCCTTTATGTTTTAGTTTATAGACTGAACAATCTTTATATGCATCGAAATATTTATTACAATGGTGTTATAAGAACTTTGATCAGTTCACAATGGGATTGAAGTACATAGGAGCCAATATAATCATTGTGCATATTTTAAGAAAGTTGGTCTATGATAAGTTCATTTACATACTTTTATATATTGATAATATGTTAATTGCATCTATCAGCCGGACAAGATTGATAAGATGAAGAAAAAACTTTTAAAAAATTTCAAAATGAAGGACTTAGGTGAAGTTCATAGAATCTTTAGCATGGACATTCTCAGGGACAAGAAAACTAGAAATGTTTGGCTCTCAAAAGGAATATATGTTTGAAAGGTGCTAAAAAGGTTTAGGGTTGAAAACTCCAACAGGTGATGAGTCTATCCATTATATCACACATTCAATTGAGTTTAGATCAATGTCCTAATAATGATTAAGAGAGACAATATATGTTACCAGTTCCTTCTGCTGATGCAATAGGTAGTCTGATATATGTAACGATTATACTAGATCAAATATTAGACAATTGGTTAATGCTCTGAGTAGATTCATGCATAATATGAGGAGTTATTTGTAGTTGTAAAGAGTATTTTGAGATATTTGAATGATATATTTGATGTTAGATTGGTGTTTGAAATACCTATATCATTTATTAATTTGTATGTAGACTATATTGATTTTGATTATGTGGGTGAAATGAATATATGTAGCTCTATGACTAGTTATTTATTCAAATTTTATGAAGTTCAATTTTGCTAGAGATCAGTTATTCAATCTACTCTTTTTCTACTATAGAGGCTGAGAACATTGCAGTCACAGATGAAATGAAGGAAGCGATATGGATGCAGGGCTTACTAGATATCTTGGGATTTGATTGAGAGTATTTGATGGTATTCTGTGATACTTGGTTCATAACTAGAAAATGAGTTCATCATGTACGTACTAAGCACATTAATGTGACGTACCACTTTGTTCGAGACATGATAGATGATGAAAACATTTTGTTAATGAATATAGACACAAAGGAGAATCTAACAGACATACTCACAAAGGTACTATCCGTTTATATGTTCACACTATAGGAGTTTGGTGAATATATGAGCTTAAGATTGATTGCCTATTTAGACATTTTGAAGAACTATGCAGGCATGAACCCATCACAGTGCTAGATAGGCAACAATCTTAGAGCAACTGTTTTGGTATTAGAGCTCATTTTAGTCATTTCCCCACTTATTCGAAAGTGATCGTTGAGGGGTAGATTCATATGAAAAGTGTGAAATCTATGGTTATATATTAGGAAGTGTGTATTTTAAGAAGATTGATGTCAAAAAAATATAATTGGAGGAGATGTAATTATATGATCTTTTCTATATTAGAAAGATAGATATTGAGTAACCTAATTAGATGATATCTAATTAGATGATATTTTCTATTTTTAAAATATTCTTAATTTGTATGGTATAATCATTTCTTATTTATAGAAGATATTAATGCTAATTTTTTTGTGAAGTTGTTTGGTTGTTTTTTCTTTCTTCCCACCTATTGATAGTGGATTAAACCCTCCCCAAAGATGCAGGAGGATTTGCATTGAAACCTGTAATTCATAATGTATTTGATTGTTCGTTTGTTGTGTGATTTTATTTTTTGCATTCTTTGCACAAATGATCCCAAAGTGTTAATGGTTTCACACCACCTCTGTAAAATCATTTTATTGGAGAAATGCGAAAAAGTTCAAAGGAGATTGATGCTGAAATGGAAGGGTAATAATGATGTTTCGTGCCACTTTTACTTTTCTAACCACAAAGAAAAAATATCCACTACATAACTTGCCCTATTTCTACATTAATCCGAGCTCATCAGAGCATGGTCACATGGTTGACTAGCTTAAAAGGAAATAAAAACCTAAAAAAATAGTACGGTGTTATCGTACATGGAACACATTGTATGAGATAACATCAATAAGCTATAGGACGATTTGATGAAGTTGCATAGACTTTCCTAGTCAATCTATCTAAACAAGTATTTTAGACATAAACTAGGTAAATTACTTGATAAGCTGTTTGACTTTGATTTAAATGTGCGTTTTGTATAACTAGATCAATGAGATTTAGCTGAGCAATGTGGACTAGTGTGCATGCTGAGATGTTTTGCTGAGCTAGTCGGGTTCAACTGTTGACATGTTCTTACCATAAATATATTAAAATATTTTAATGGGATCACAAGTGATTATCACATACTTTGAATTTGTACTCCAAGCTTTTATAGTCATATATACACATATAAAATATATAACAATGAAATGAAAAGAAATAATAATAAAAACTTGCTTATGTTCAACTGGTTTTTTTAAATGTTAAGGCAACCCATGAATTTTGACATAAAATGCATTTCCTCAAAATTGTAAAGGCCGGTTATTGTCACAATTTTCTTTATTTGTATATCTTTTAAATTTTAACACAGAATAATTTTCAAATATATTCTCAACATCCTTCATAAGTGTTGAAGAAAGTTTGCTTCAAAACACAAATTAACATCTTCTACTCACTACTCACATGTGATAAACTATCATTTTGACAAAATTTTGACTGAACACAAATTAAAACACACTTTCTCCATAGATCACATTTATCACATAATTTTTAAGATTTTTGCTGAAAATCATATTCACACATTAAACAAAAAGTGCTGATAGTGATATCCCTATAACCATAAAGAAAATCCAGTCCATCATGAATGGATCTAAAAGATTGGAAAAGGACGCTTCATAAGAAATAATTAATAGTCGAATCAAGAATATCGTGTCAGAAATTTTTACACTTTGATGCTTCAAAAATGCTGTCACATGGAACTCAAGCTGAATACCACATGGAATCAGTTTCTAGCTAGAGTGAAAATTTTAATGAAAAGTATCTGTTCATTTTCTGTAATAATTAGCTTTGATTTGATCACTAGAGTTTTATAAAAAAAAGAATTTGTGAGCTAATTACAGTGGGAAACTAATCACCTGTGAATGCAACTGTGTTTCAAAAGGAGCTTTGTGAGAGATAACTACTTATGTTGCCATGAGTCTGATACTTCATTGATGTGCTTGGATTGATGTAGACAAGTTAAAAAAATATTGGCTGTTCAGAAGGTGACATTAGGACCCATTGTCCAAATGTTGCCAAGATTTGGTGAATTTGTGCTTGGATGTTCCAAGGTAGAATTAGCACTGATGTCATTTAATTGTAGTTTGTGCTTCAGATATTTAATTTTAAAAGTTCTTTAATGATCAGATTATTCTAACTTGCAACAAAGATTAATTGAACGTCTTGAAATTATTTTCGACTTAATTTGAACTTCTGTTTTATATGACTGAATGGGAGATCAGAAAAATCTGTTTTTTAATAGTGGAATGAATTAGCTGAATTAGTGGAAGAAATAAATACATAATCTATATTGACTCATCAAATTGAAGCAAATGAAAACAATTTTTTAGCTCAATTTTAAATTGTGGTAAACTTAGACAAGAACCATGTAATACATGCATAAAGTTTATTTTTTGTCATGTAATTTATAACTATAACCATCCATACACCCTAAAACTAAAGCAGAACACGTGGTTTAAATTCTAAAAGCCAAAAAGATGCTCTAGAAAATCATAAACTGGACCACAGCAACCAAGCTTTCCATCAGACTTTCACTTTGATAGATTTAGAGAGGTAGAAAAGAGAAAAAGGAAGAGACCCCAAAACATACACACACATACGTACACACACTGAGATTTGTATCCTTCCCAAAAGCTATGCTCAAAGCTACTGCATTACAGTATAATATCATCTTTTTCAGGCCTTGCATAGCATAGCAGCACAAAGTGGAGAGACATGTGCGTGTTTACAAGCACTAAAGCTCAACATTCGTTATTTGGGAAAGCCAAGCCTTGTCATCACCATGTTGAAACCTTAATTTATAGTTGGCAGCAGCCTTATAAGTTCTTACAAGTACCAATGATGTGTGATGCTGGCTGTCGATGAATCATAGCACATTGGTGGTCCAAATATGGCACTTTACTTTTCATTTCACATTCCTTCTAAATCACCTTAAATATTGAGCTGCTTCTACTAGCTAACCTTAATGCTTGCCATTTGCTAGAAAGCAAATTGGTTTAAAATAGGATCATTGAGACTTTTAAATTGATTTAAAATCTTTTTAACTTTCAAATTTGGTCCTTCGTCGAGGCTTCAACTGTCATGGAAGATGTTGGCATTTTCTTAGTTATTTGTGGAGGGCTTATGTTGTTCTACTTAATCAAAACTATATGACCCAAGATGTTTTTGTTACACAAAATATGTGGCATTTGGATAAAACTAATAGGATAATCACAAAGTTTGCTGAAATATAAGTGTTAATTTCCACGTCATAAAACCTTCAAAAGATATTGTTGAATCCTCTTTAAATGTAAATTTTTAACTAATTTATTTTTGTCGGACTATGAATATTTTTTGGGCATCTTATATCAATGTAAAGATTTTAAGACATAAATTATTGACTTTGAGGCATCAAGTTAGTTTTATTGTAAGATCTAGTTGAGTCTTACTATAGATTGTATATCATTGGACTCATTATTCTTATAAACGGAGTCATAGAAGGAAGGATTTGATATCCCACAACTATAAGCGTGTAGATAAGATAAAGGAGAGTGGAGGATGCCACACCATCAAGAAATAAGGGACAAGGTTTCCAAGTTCTTACGGAAAGGTTGTCATTAACTTCTTCAAGCATATGTAGAGGTTACTACTTTTTTGTTCCCTCAGAAGGAGAAATTTCTGCCATAGCTGGATAAAATTTTCATTATGTGTACTCCTATAATAGAGCAGAGCGAATAGAATAATGTTTTCAATAACTTCTCTCTAAATTTTTATCTCACCTTCACATTAGGGGGCTGCATAACCTTTAAATAACTGGCTTAAAAATTCGTACTTCAATCTAATTTTGCATATCCTCTACGTTAAAATCTTGATATTTCCTCTATTTTATTGTTTAAGTTCTTTGAAACTTGAAGCACTCAAATTTAAAATGGTCTTTTATTTTACAATGAGAACTGACAAAGAAATGGGTTAAATTCAATTTTTCTAAAGTTAATCTGGAGGCACCAAATCTAGCCACGCTTTTTTATCTGTCATTACGCTCGTTTCCATTGGGACTCATGCATCTAAAGTTCATGATAGTTGGCAGTAATTGAGTCAATTTTTAAGGGGATGGTAAAAATTATAGCAAAAGAATAAAAGGTGTTATCATTTTCAAAGTACATGCTAATTTGTGTGTTTTCGCTTCCCTTTACAGTTTTTATTTTAAAAGGAGTCGTCACCTTGTCGATCGTAGTAAAATTTTCTTATTTGAATAAATGTCCCTCTCGAACCATATCAGTGATTCAAATAGGAGAGGAACCAAATAAGAAGACACATACGACATATTGACAAACAAGAGAAATGAAAAAACATGGAGAGCTTACATGCGGTAAATCTCGTGGAGAGCTTACATGCGGTAAACCTCGTGGAGAGCTTACATGCGGTAAACCTCGTGGAGAGCTTACATGCTGTAAATCTCGTGGAGAGCACCTTGAATAAATATCCGTGAAAGAAGTATCTAAGTAAACTACCCATAACCAGAGAGTCAGATGTATGTATCTATTTTGGGATCAAGAGCACTCCCAGAGGAACATATTCCTATTGGTTAAATACATCATGGGAATAACCAGGAATACTCTCAGTAAAAGAGTTTTCGCTTTATATTATCATGAACCTGCGGAAATAGGTCATCAAAATAAGGTTATTTCACTTGGGAACGCCACGATGCTTCAAAACTCTTGTTAAGCCATCGGGCAGTGAGTGAATCTCTCACATCCCAAATGGGTAGCGGCTCATCAACATACGGAGCAAATGGAATAACCTTAATCATGTTGACGGGGATATCCCATTTATCAAAGCACGTCTGGGCCCTAAGAGCAGAGGAAAAATCTTGGTATCCCAAAAGGGTTACAGTTCATCAGTATTGGGCCATCAAAATGTTATCGACGAAGTCAAAGAGCGACAGGGCTCAACAAGGGTAGTCAAGTAAGGAGGAGTAAATCTCTAAAAGGTAGAGGTAGCTGGGTCAGGGTACCACGGACCTCGTCATCCCAAGCTACTAGGACGATATGTCTACCCAATCATGAAGATAATCAATCCGTGAATTGCGTCTTCCTTAGGAGACTTCAGTAGCCCTGAGGTGAAAGGAACGAAACACTATCCCATGACTAGAAGGTGGAGCTCCA
This sequence comes from Papilionanthe hookeriana x Papilionanthe teres, assembly GCA_022702705.1. Taxonomy (NCBI): domain Eukaryota; kingdom Viridiplantae; phylum Streptophyta; class Magnoliopsida; order Asparagales; family Orchidaceae; genus Papilionanthe; species Papilionanthe hookeriana x Papilionanthe teres. The sequence continues at coordinate 124,076,890 of CM040426.1, read as the reverse complement.
AGCTGTGGGACTTGTACCTATTTAAGTGGTAAGGTTGCCTCGGGAAAGAAAAGAGGAGTGGAGGTTCAACTACAAATATGGAAACACTCCAAGTAAAAGGACTTACACCCTGTCTGGGTTGGAGATCTTTCTAATACCCTAGGCGCACTAGACGACCTCCTATATAAAAAGGTATGTTGGGCTAGTTGGGTTGGAGAATCACGGGGACTTTTCCTTGGGACATGCAAATATGATGCAGTTATCTAGAGCGGTCCTTAATTATTGTGGAGGCCCTATTAATAAGACTTAGGTAAAGCCCATGCAATGCAACCCATTTCAAATTCAGACCAAAGGTCATGCAGGAAATAAATGCTCAGATTTTAAAATCCTGAATATTTAATCCAAGAAATTCATTATCTTGAATATTCAATAGTATTTTTATGTAGTAAAATTTAGAGTTTTAAATCCTAAAGAGCGTTTGCATTGTGATTCCTAGACAAACCACACAAATAAATAAGGAAGATAATCCAAGCATGCAAGCATGCAATAAGACATAAGCAAGTCAAATAAAATATACAAAAGGCCAAGTGCCGCTGGGTCGGCAAGATATCTCAGAAAAGAAAAAGGCTGTCAGACTACATATACATGCTTAGTCCTAATTTTGTACATCCTGATTCTGTACATGAATATAAATGCAGATTTCAGATAAATAACACGAGCATCTACTCCTGACCCCTCCACGTCATTCGCGCACCAAATGCCTCAGAACCATGCCTGTATCTTATTTTTGCTACAAGAATCTCCTAGAGTTTAAAAAGTACATAGGAAAAGGTAAAAAAGAACTCAACCTCATAAAAACAAGCGTTAACAGAGAAAAACATGCAACGTGTATGCCGTGCCTTATAAGTGAGGGAGCTGAATGACACCTGCAAGAAAAAAGGATCAAAATCATTACATTGTCCCCATAGAGGTACCTGTGTGTGCATATAGAGGCACAACTTCTTGCAAAAACTACTATAACAAACCACCATACATATCAAGCATTCAGGCACACTAAAAGCACAAAGGAAAAGGATGCCTGACAAGAGCAATCTCACAAAGTGTCTTAACCTGCCTAAGTGCACAGTGTAAAATCTTCAGTTATCGTATGTCTTTGACGGGATCGCCACACTGGTGATCCATGAAAAAAATACCTATTTTTATGTCTTAATTTTTATCAAATTTCTAAGGATATTATGCTTTAATGAAAGATATTTTTGTGTTTTTGTATGTAGGTGATGCAAAAATATTCAAAAAGAAAAAAAGGATGAAAAAGGAGCAAAAAGGAGTAAAAATGGAGCCAAAATGCAAAATTGTCAAAATAATAGGCCTGACGCCTAGGCGCCAGAATCCGGCTCCTAAGCGCCAGCTCGATACCAAATCTATGACGGTTTTTGTAACTTCTTTGGGCGGTTATTTTGACGGTTAGAGCGGTTATTGGATCATCTAGAAGATTGGCAGTTATTCTTGGATTATAGGACATGTGATACATTGTATTTAGACGCTTGGAAACAGTTTGGATCGCGAAGAGGTGTGAACCACTTTTAATATGTTTGCAATTTATGTTTATAGCAACAGCACCAAAAATTTGATCCCGCTTTAAATATAGATATATGATTTAATCGTATCAAGTAATACAGGGCTCTAGTGGAGTCCTGGTTATCGATCCCACAGGGAAGTTTTTAACAGATTTGTTATCAGCTAAATTTAACAGAATTACTTACTAATATAGTAAACGGAAATTCAAAGTAACTATAACGAAACTAAAGTAAACTAATGCTTGAAATAAGTTGATTTAAATAATTCGGAAAAAGTATCATTCTCCTTGTTTTTAGAAAATTAAGTGAATGATGAATTTAAATAGAATTCTTAAACCGTATTGTGATAAATAGGAGCATTCCTATTCTTTACCCTTTGGTCGAGTGCAAAGAACATTGACTAATCCTATGTTTGATTATCGAATCATGCAGTTAGTCGGGAGGATACTAGCTGTCACTTCGAGCTCCCACGTTCCCCTCACTCGAGGGCTAACATCTACACTTCGACTCTCAAACAATAGGACCGAATTGAATATTTTAGTCTGTCACACTAAAATGTCCAATTCTACGTCCGATAATTAATATTTCCCTATTTATTTGCACCCGCCTTCCAAGGCTTTTGACTTCCCTGAATATTGGATGTAATTTTTACTATAGTTGATAATTCAACAACTCAATTGGCCAGATTGAAAGAAAATTAAGTTTTAAGTAAACATTATCACAATTTATTTTAATATATTAGGTGCTTCTATTTAATTTCATCAATCCGCATAATTTTCATAAACAAGGAGAAAGACTAAGAAAACTACTCAGAATGCATGGAAATAAAACAAAGCATGGATTTCATTTAAAGTTAACAACAATAAACAAAGATACTTATCTTAATTTCCTCCCCAAGCAGACTCCTTGAAGTTCCTTTGACTTTTCCTTCTAGTACAGCAAACTTCTAAATAGCACTCAAATGAACTCACTAAACACACTCAGACTCACTAAAATAGACACATAGAAGACTCAAGAGACACACACAGACACTAGAATTGGCCTTTATTTATAGAGCTAAGCAAAGGTCCAAGGGGTGCTTAAACACCTCTTCAAAAAGTGTTCAGGTTCAAAGTATTTGCATTTTGAACTGTCTCGCCGTCGGCGGGAAACAACCTCGCCGTCAGCGGGGCTTCTAGAAGGTCTTTAAACCACGTGATCTCGCTGTCGGCGGGCTCGGGCTCGCTGTCGGCGAGGTAGTTATAATTCCTTCAGAAATTCTCCTCATGATCTCGTCGTCGGCGGCCTCGATCTCGCTGTCGGCGACTTAGTTCAATTTGCATTAATTTCCTCCTTTTTTATCTAAATTCGCTCCATTTCATGCTTTTTGCTTTAATCACTTATAAATCTTCATTTCTGCAATAAAATAAAAAAAAACCTTTCTTTAAAGTGCAATTTCATCAAAAATAGATATGAATTTCTTAATGTATTTTTCTGTGATCAAAATTCCCCAAACTTAATTATTACTTGTCATCAAGTAATTTTAATACTAAATAAAAATAATGATTTCTATAATAGAATTTTTCAACTCAGATAATATGAATTAAATTTAAATAACATTATAATAAAGTTAAATATAAATATTTCTAAGTAATTAAATTAACTTTATAGATATAAGATTATTTAGTTATCAGGTCTAAGATTTCTAGCTTTCTATTTATTTCAGGAATGACTATATTTAAAATAGTAAATTACTTAAGATATTTAGATGATAGGAAGTTCAAGAAAACACTATTTAGTAAAATACTAATCCATAAATATAAGTTTAGAAATATATTTAAGTTTTACCCTTTAGGTTGAATCTATTGAAGCTAATTTTTGATAAGGCATCTCCTCAAGCTTCTCCTCACTTTATGTTTTTCTTTTCTTTTCTTTTCTTTTTCTTTTTGGATTGATTTTCAATCCTTCTTTTTCTTTTTCTTTTTCAAGTGAGGATTACTGTATCTGGATAGTCTGTTAATAATTTTGAACTCCAATTTCTCTTCCTAAATTTGAAACTTAAAATATTTCTTTGCTTATATATATTTCATAGCCTTTACTTCATTGAGTTTCTATCCTTTCTTTTTCACTTAAATACTTAAGAATTTTTAATTTTTAGAATATAATTTTCCTTACTTTAAATAGTTTACTATATTCTCATTCCTTTTAACCGAATATCTTATTTCATTAATTAATTGAATTACTAGAAATATTTTCTTTAACTTTATATAATAATTAAATAAAGTAACTCATGTTTATTGAATTGAAAAACTACTATAGAAAATCATTTAATAATAATTTTTTAAAATAGAAATTGAGAACAATTTTAATAATTAAATTTGTATTTTTACCTTCCCCCAAACTTAAATTTTTCTATCTATACTACATAGTGAAAAAGGGAAAGTATATAATAAAATTCATCATACTTTTGGGCTTTAGTTATTTCTTTTCTCTGAAATTTTTGTAGGCTTTTTCAATACTTACAGAACCTGTACTGTTAGTATTCTTCCACATATAATATTTAAAAGAAAGTGCATGGATGAAATATTAAAATAAGTAGCAAACATAACAAATGAAAACTTAATCTAGTACTACACATACATTTAACTAATCTATTTTAAAACATATTAAAACAATCTAAACAATGTTAAAACTCATAACTTATAAAAACTTAAACTAACATCCTATATATATAAAAAAATGCAACTAATTTAACACACAAGAAATCTAACATCATAACTTAAGCAAACATACCAACATCCATAGTCTCTAGAAAGTACAAAATAATTACATAAAAAATAATAAAGTTTCCCAAAATAACAACAAATCTAAACAAACCAAACAAAAAAAACAAAGACTCTAATCTTCTACATTAAAATCCCAAACTATGTTATCTCCCTGATCTCCAGGCTGAGAAGGATGAGCAGGTGATGTGCGTGAATAACGGGGGCACTCGGGAAAGACAACATCTAAATCACCACTCCTATATCGACGTTTAGCTTCATAGTATGCAATTTCGTACTCGAATGTCGGCTGGAGATATTCATTATCATAATCGTGTCTTCTTTCCAAGCCTTCGATCCTTTGGTCTATATGCTCAAATCTTCTTTCCATATTTTCTCCAAATAACTCAAAACTCTTTCTACTCGGGGTCGATTCATTCATCGGATCTTGAAGGGTAGGAGTGGTGTCGAGGGGGTTCATAACTAGTAGAGGGTATATCTCTACTTGAAGAAGGTACATAATCCCTTGTCCTAGATCTCCATCCTTCGTGGGATTCATATTTCTTTATATTAGCACTGAGTAAGGGGTTTCATAGGTTCGATCCATTCCTCGTCATCTCTTGCCTCTACCCCGAATAATTGGCGAAGTGCATAGATAAGACCGGGATGTCCTAGTCCTCCTCCACTTTCATTTCTAGCAGTGGCTAATATATTTTTATAAATAACATTTCCCACATTAATACTCTTCAGGTTACGAATACAAAAATTCGAGCGCTTTCATCTCTTGTTACCTCACTATGGTGGTAGGTAGGTAACAAAGTAGAACAAATAAAATAATGTCAGGCTTTAGATGTTGTATTTAGCATAAAATGAGGGAAGTTTACCCGTTCTCGCTGCTTTATCTTCCAGACTCCTTTCCCATCAGTGAGAAATTCGATCACCTCTTCCAGTGGTCCTTCCATAGTTCCAAAAGTTTCATACTCACTGTATAGGTTTCTCGTACTTCATAATAAGCGTTTATTCTAGCAGCGTTGAAATCTACAAAAAATACTCTAACCTTAACCGGTGCATCTTCGACTGTGTTAAGTTTGTATAAAATTCCTTTACCACTTCTACAGCGGCTCTGTTGGTCACGAAACAAAAATTTTCCCATCCTCGCTCCTGAATGATTCGTTCAACTTCTCCTCCTAGATTCTTGAAAACTCGATCTTGAATGCATTTTCTTACTTGTATGTTTTGAAAATATTAAGTTTGTGCTCTTGCATTAATGAATCAGGTTTCGTCATAATCTATTCATCTCTTTTATCGTGGAGCCATTTCTCGATCTGTGAAATTTGCAAAAATCTTAACTAAACTCCAAAATATTACTAAGAAGGCTTCCTACAAAAACTAAAATCCATTTAAATCAATTTTTATGAAATTCTTCCAAGTATTTTCTCCAAATTTCGAATTTTTTCAAAATTCTCCAATGTAGAAGAAATCCATGGTGAAAATCAAAAAATTTTTGCATAGGAGTGAAGCTCTTACAAAGGGAAGATGAAATCCGGTGTCAAAAAGTGTTGAAATCGCCTCAAATCCAAGATCTCTCAAAGCTACTAGGTCGGTTTTTTCAAAAATTTGAGGAAAGGGATGATGAATAGTGTCGGTTGACAGATCAAATATAGGTCTTTTCGCGATCTCGTTGTCAGCGAGATTTTTCTCTTCGTCAGCGAGCTAATTAATTTGATAAGGCAAAAGTTTCGGGAAAATTCCGTCGTCGGTGAGCTCGGTTTCGCTGTCAGTGGGTTTTCTCGCTGTCAGCGAGATAATTCTCGCCGTCGGCGAGATCCCAAAAAATTTAAAATTTTGAAATTTGTTAATCATTTTCAACCTCGAATTACCCTTAATCAATCTTCCGATCACTTAATTTAATAATAATACGAAAATTAGATACTTATACTCACAAAAAATCACACAACACAAACAATATAACTTTATATATGAAATCCATGAGACTTACAAATTTCACACTAACAACTTAGCACATACTTAACTTAAATGTTCAAATCCATAATACTCAGCATCGCAATCCACACCGCAACACTCTAAATGCTGAGACATAATAATTTACATAAAATCTCATCAAATCTGAGATGATAAAATAAAATTTTGACTCATAATAAAAATCTAACTCTAAATCAACACATATATATAACATAAACATGGAAATCTTTCCTACTTTTCAGTGTCTGAGCTAACATCTTCTCTAATATTTCCGATGCGACGCAGGTGCACAAATAAATTGTTGAAAGGCCTGAAAGGGAATTCTGCAGTAGATTCTTCATTAATCCATCCTTTCGTCTTAGTAGATGAATAAAGCTGGCCTCCGGATGTCCAGGTATGATAAAAGTGCTCCTTCATTCTCCAATTAATATGATCAAACATATCGGAGATATTATCGATGGAATTCATCACATTTTGCAATTCTTTCTCCAATCCTTTAATCTTCTTCAGAATGAAATTAGTCTTATCAGTAAAGGGCCTTGCTAAAGGATTGTTCTGTGATGCTCTGTCAGAAATAATGGTAATCTCATCATTGTTATCCAAAGTGGGAAACATATCAGTAGGATCCAGTGGTTTCCATGGTAAAAGTACTTTTTCCCAAGCCTCATAAGAAACTTGGTACTGGTCGCATAAAGCAAATATAGTAGATGGGTGTCCAAGTCCATGCACTGACCCATGCATAATTAATCCTAACGCAGACTTTACTATTATTGATCGAACATCGATAGGTAATCCAATTTGAATACAGTAGTTTAAAATAGCGCATTCCTTTGAAACTTTATTTACTCTCATGGTAGGTAATAATTTTGATGATATAAAGAAATGCCAGTGCTTTGAGAGAGGGTTAAGAAGTAATGCAGAAAAACTGACATACCCGTCTTCTCGTAACTCCCGATCATCCAGGTTCGTTGGTCGGGTATCTATAGATTTCGTTCATATTGTATCTTGAAGGCACAAAGTTGGAATAATGACAAACAGAGGTATTCTCTATAGAAAACAATTCATTTACCCTTGAAGGAGTAAATGTTACCCATCTTCCTTTGACGTACACATTTCCATTGTTGATCGCATGTAAATTAGAGTAAAACTCTTTAACTACTGGTATAACTACAGCGGATGTCGTATAACAAAATACCTCCCAATGCCGCTGTGCGATCATTTCTTTGATTTTTGTAGTAGAATTCTCTACTCCTCTATTGACAAATCATCTTTCTTTAATAAGTCTTTTCTTCATCAAGCCTTTGTTGAAGATTCGTTGCGCCTCCGAACTGACAAATTTTCTTCGGTTGAAAACTTCAGTTTTTGTGGTTTCTAAGAATTTGGTGGCCATTTTGGATGAAAAGGATTGGTCTCTAGTTGTTCCTAAGGAAGAAAATGGTGTAAAATCAGATTTGGGATAATTTCTTACGAAGGAATGGCTTAGATCCATCAAAAACAGCACAAAAAAATCTTTAAGGAACCAAATTTTCAACTGTCTCGCCGTCGGCGGGAAGTTCCTCGCCGTCGACGACTTAGTTATAAAACTGTTGGCATATTTTTAGGTTATGTGTTGTATTTTGAAAAAGGGGGGTCACCTACAGAAATTGTCGACAAATTTTTTATATTTAAATTTAATTTAAATATATAGTTTAAAAGATAACATTTGATTTTGAAAGTAATTTTAAGTTAAAAAGTTTTAAGATATGAAATCAAACCGATCTCACATCCCAGAATAGTTTATATAAAGGAGCACCGCACCGCAAACCGTGTATCTATCCGAAGAATAGACACACTTGTTTGGTGATGGGGCTCGATTAAATAAACTAGGAGATTTGTGACATCCGTTTGGTCTGCGAACCAATTTTATAAGCCGACAAGGTCCCTCGCTTAATATGAAAGCATTAAACGGGGTTTACATTACACGGGTTCTTAAAATTCCATATAAGAGCGAAGCCCCTATAGTTAATTACATCTTAAGTGACAGGAATCACCTAAGAAAACTCTCGATAATAATTAGTAGTTTTGCTCTCAAGAATTTGAAAGTTTAAGTTTTCGAGGATTGAATTTTGGAATTTCGATAGGGAATGGATCAAATTTGGAACATTTTATTTTGGGAATTCAAAGGGAGAAAGGTAGGAGAAATCACATATTCGAAGCGAACTTCGGTAATTTCCCGACTATCCTAATGTTTTGATCTTGCCAATTTTTAATTAATTAGGACTTATATTCGTATGATGTGATCACACAAATAGCCTCGAAGATGTGAGGGTTTATGTCGTATCGGATGACTACCTCGGAATCCTAAGACCGGTCAGGGCTTAATTTGTAATGCAAATGCCTATCAAAAGGTTGAGGATTTATGTTGCACTAGGCAAACTACCTCGAAGTCCTATGGTTTGGTTATTTAATTCTAAGAAAGTTTCTTTGAAGTAGACTCGGGTTTTGCGATGACGATGGCCGTCTTTGCTCACTCATGCTCAGAGCTCCTTATTGTTGCGAGAGGGTTTAGTTTTAGAAATCATAAATCAAGAGATGAGAGACGTGTTACGGTTTAGAGAAGGTCTTAATTTCCAAGTGTTTTTTATGTTTTAATTAAAATAAATCTTAAAGTTGATTATAACAACACGGTTAAGATCCCACGGTTCCATCCTTAGGCATCGTTATTTTTATCGGATTCACTTAGTCCGGATGAATATGCTAAACTCAACTAAATGAGTTCCACACTTTCATTTAGACGGTAGGAAATCCCGTTAGAAACACGTAGGTTACATCATCCGAGGTATTCACAATCATCCAACAAGACGTTTTAATTTAGTTGTAGTTGTAGTTTTGTTTTGTTGGTGATTAAATTTTGAGTTGTTTTATATTTTGAAATGTTGTGGCGGTGAATTTTATCTTGTAATGATTTTTAATTTAGTTTTGGTTTCAGTTTTAGGGACTATCCTAAAGGTTTTGTTTTTCATGCAACGAGTTGTTTATCATGCGAGAAAAGTAAAGTGCATTTGCGATAAAGTAAATTGCTGATAAAATAAAAGCATACACGGAGGGTCTTCCCGTCATCCCAAGTTGCACTTAAACACATATCGAGCATTTAAGTATTCCAACAAGTACTAGGTAAAATTAAGATAAAGGTTTTTGTTGTCTACGCAAAGTCCTAATCCTATAGCTTAGTCATCTCCTATGACGTACAGGTTTTTGTGTTTTGGTTTAAGGTCGATTTTCTTCATCGAAGAACAATTAAGTTCGATTGTTCTTATAAATATCCTATCATATTGAGGGAGTGTTTAAGACGAGTCTTAAACATCTTTTCGATACCTGCAGGATTATTTTAAGTCGAGAGAATTTAATTATACAAGTGAATTAATCATCTAGGAGTTTAAGTTTTGTTATCTTGCTCAATGAATTAGGACATTTGAATATCCTATGAGTGAAGTAACACTTCACTTAACACTCCATTTAGGAGTTATGACAACAAGAGCTTTTGAGGGTAAATTGATGTTTAAGTGATTTGTGATTTAATTTAATTTTAATTAATGAGTTTAAGTTTGGAATAGTGTTCAAGTTTTTTTTAGATTTATTTTGAATTCTTTATGTCTTAGGTGATGTTATATTTAATTTAATTTAATTTAATTTTAATTTAATTTAATTTGGTTTAGTTTTAATTTTAATTTAATTTAATTTTTTTATTTAATTTTAATTTTATTTTAACTTGATTTTATTTTTTATTTAATTTAATTTAACTTAATATGTTTTAATTTAATTTAATTTTATTTAATTTAATATGTTTTAATTTAATTTAATTTAATTTAAATTTTAATTTTAATTTAATATTTTATTTTTTATGTTTTAAAGATAATTTAATTTAATTGTTAAAGTATTAATTTAATTGAAATTTTGGAAGGATTTAATTTAAATGTTTTAACTTTAATTTAATTTAATGATTAAGTCTTTTAGCATTTTAAATCTTGAGTTTGGATTATCATTTTAATTAGAAATTAAATATTATTGAGGTGATTAATTTAGGGATTTTTAAATTAAAGAATAAATCTGTTCCTAATAATATCCCTTTTTTAATAATTCCAATTTTTCATTATTCTTCCAAATTTAATTAATTATTTAATTAAGGTTTATTTTTATTATTTTCAAATTGTTTGGTAGGTTTCCACCCTTTAATTACCTAAGTTTCAAACATCCAAAATCAACTTAGTATCAAATATTTTACCCACCCTTTTAATTAAACCTAAAATTTTTAATTATAGGTTAAAATTTTAATTACCATTTTGCCCTTTAAACTTACTAATTCCATAACTCACTAAATTGAGCTCAAATAAATTTAAAATTTTTATGTGACTTCACTCACATATAAATCAAGACATTAGAGGAGAAAATCTGATTTTTATGTATTTAATTTATTTATGTAATTATTTTTGGTGGAAAATAGGGATTTTCAAGGTAAATTCAATAACATGACCAAGGGAAAGTTTCTGTCCTTAAGAAAATTATGGGACATTCCTAATGCCCAGAGGACCACTTGGCCCAATTTTGGTGATTTCTTGAATTATATTTTCTTTATTATAATTATTTTGAATTTTGGAGTATTAATTAATTTAAAAATACAATAAAGGTTGAAAAATGAATTTTATATTTTTCAAAAATCTCTCTGATATCAAGGAAACTAGAAAACCAATTTTTATAATTTTCTGAGTTTTCTATGATTTATTAGAATTATTTTAGTGGAAATGCTAGAAAATACATTTTTTTAATTTTAAAATTATCTTAGGGCTTTAAAACTTAATATCTCATCATAGAGACTTAAGAAAAATATGGGGTTTGTTCCTAAGTGATTAAAATTCAAAATGTGACATTTTGGAGAATTTTATTATTTTTGTGATTTTTATTATTTTTAATTATTAAAATATTAAAATAATGCAAAAAATCAACTTTTTTAGAAAATTGCAATTTTAATTTTATTAAATTCCCCAAATATCAGAGAGGCTCCAAAACCAATTTGGTGAAATTTTGAAAAGTATTTTGAAAGTTATGAATTTTTGAAATTTAAGTTTGGCTAAATGGCTTAATCGACCCATTTGATAGAGGCTAACCAAGTCCAATTGACTTCAAACTTTTATGGTGGGTTCCCACGATCCTAAAGGTCGAGTGGAGAATTGATTTCAAGTCGATTTGATGTATGATTAGCTCTAATTAATTAAAGCTCCATTTTGGGTGTTTAAGCCGATTAGGGTTATTCAAGTGAGTTAACTCAAAACTATTTTCCACTAGGGTCCTACGGTCATAAGAAACATTATCAAATTTTCCTAGAATTTATTTCACAACATGCCAATTATTGAAATTAAAATACTCGGAATAGTGACCTAGAATTGAAAAATCAATAACTCTTCATAGGGATGGCCTCGACTTTGGAAAATTCGGGGAATGTCCCCGAATTCGAAGGCTTCAAAAGCTCACATGGTCTCATGCCATGGTGAATTGTCCACATGCTTGGAGAATTGAAAATGTGCGAGAGAGTAAATAAATCATTAAAAATCAAATTTTCAATGAAATTAAATGATTTCTTTTCCACATTATTCTCCTACGTTCATCTGAGCAAGTGGGTATTTTTATTTTATTTTTATGATTTTTCTATACAAAGATATGAATTTTTGAAGTTTAGGGAATTAAGTAAATCGAAGAAATACCCTAATTTTCTATTTAAAACGGCGGCGGCGACTCATCTAGGCATCTCCGAAAAGCCGCGTGTCGCGCTGCCATTCAACGCCGCCACTTGAGTCAGCAGCCCGGGTCCCGCCTTCCGCTTATCATCCGCCGATCCGACCCGATCTGAGCCGTTCGTCTGCGCGTGTATTGAATGGACGACATCCATTCATCGTCCCCAACCGTTCTCACCCGAGAGCCGTTCACACTAAAACCCTAAGAACTCACTCATTTATCAACGGATTTTCGTGTTCTTGTGCTCTATGGATTCGTCTTGAAGAGACGAACACATCTATACAGTGATCATGCATTGAAATTAAAGCATTTGAAATAGACAATCTCCGAGTCTCGGGATAAAGAGTTAGCTCATACCTTAGCTCGGAGAAGTGTGGCTTCGATGCGAGGGTTGTGTCACCTTCGATTGGGTCCCAAGCGAGCCCCGGATGAAGTCCCTTGGCACAGTGAATTGTCCGGGTATGATTTTGACCAAGCCGATTTCAACCTTTGGAGTCACAGAACGGATGGGTGGCACGGAGAGGGGGCTTTCCTTTGGGGAACTCCTTCTCTTGGTCTTGTGCAGGTGTGGGTGAATTTAATTTGACTTTGGTGGAAGATTTGGGAGTGTACTGTTCTGACCTGAGAATTGAGCTCCAAAATTGAGCTAAATTAGTGGGGATTAGGGCAAGAGAACAGTGGGGATCAAATGCTCTAGGTGTGGGGGAGAGTACGGAATGATTTTGGCGAGTTTCCTTAAGGTTGGTTCGGCACCTCTTCATGGCCGAGAGGGGTGAGGTTTAAATAGGAGAGGCTGGAGGGCCTCCAGGGGGAGTTAGGGACTGGGATCGATTGCTCTTGGCGAGGGAAGAACAAGCTGCAGATGGCCACTGGGCATGGGGCAACTCGGCGAGGGAGAATTTCAATGTTTGGCTCCTTCCGATGTCTCGGCCATGGTGTTTTTCGGCGACCCACACGGTGGCCGGCGGGCATGAGTCACCATCTTGACCCGGGGAGGTCGGGGCTTGGCAATGGTGAAGTCGATTGGGTTTGGACATGTGTAAAGGAGTTGGATCGAAATGGCATGGGGGCATGGCTATTTTGGCTCTAAATGGGTCGACCCATCCTTTTGGGCTAGGTGCACCACCCGAGGCTTGGTTTGGGCTAAAGAGAAAGTGATTTGGATCGGCTTGATTAGTGGGGTCGAGTCGCGATCCAAGTACGATTAGGATTAAACATGGTTTAGGGGAGACATGGACATGGTTAATTTCCTTAAGGGAATGTAGAAAGGATCTCCTCCTTTTGCCCAATGTGGTAAGGTCACATGTGAACAACTCACATGGCTTGCATGTGGCTTAAGAGTGGCTTCATGGCTTATATATGGCTTGGGAAAAGTTGCCTTGGTTTCATGAAAGTGGGTTTAAGGAATTTTGGTATTTTAGTGGACAAAGTTCATGAAGCTTGATTTGGAACTATTTGGTTATTGATTTTGGAACTTAGGAAGTGTTTTAAATTATAGGTATGATGAGAGAAATTTCATGTGGTCTTTTGGAATAAGTTTTGGGCTTTTAAATTTATTTTGGATGGGTTTTTAGGAAGGTTTAAGAAAGTGGGCTTTTTAATCTTGGAAATAAATTGGTGGATGGGAAATTTGTAAAAGTTTGGGCCAAATAATTGTTGGGTTTGGTTTAGGGATGTGTCATGAGTAATTTGAAACAAATTTGAGGTGGTTTGGGTTTGAATTGGGTTGAAATTGGTCTTTTTGGTAAAGTGGCAATGGTAGGCCAAATTGGGTTAACTTGGGCTAATATTGGGCTAATATTGAAATTGGTGTAAAATTAATGTTGAGAAATGTTTGTAGGGCTGTTTCTAAGAGGTTTCAACTTTGGTTGGGTTTGGATTTTGGGGTTTGGGCCTATTTGGGTTAGGTTTAGGTGTAGGCCCATGTAAGGAGTTTTGGCTTTGGGTTGAGTTTGAGTTGGGTTTGGGTTCAAATTATGGGCAAATTATGTTAGTGTTTTGTTTGTAGGGATTTTAGGGAAGGTTTAGAAAAGATTTGGGGTTAATTGGGGTTGAATTGGGTTAGTTTGGGCTAAGTTTGGGTCATGGGTCCAAATTGGGCTTTAAGGTCAAAAGTGAAATTGGATTCAAATGCCAATCAAATTGGGCTTGGATTTGGTCTAGATTTGTGTTGGGGATATTGAATTGAAGTTTAGAAATTTGGGTCAATTGGGTAGGTTTGGTTTGACATTGGGTTCACTTTGGGTTAAAATGGGTCAAATTGGGGATTTTGACAAACGTGGGGTAAATTGACAAAATTGGCCCATGGTGTAGTTGAAAAAAATGAAATTGGGAATATTTGGGATTTTTTGGAATTTTCTGGAAATTTTTGGAATTTTCTGGATTTTTGGGTCAAGAGGGGCATTTTGGTAATTTGGAGGGTATTGGGGGTATTTTCTGGAATTTTGGGTATTTTGGGTAAAACATGGTCAATTTGAGTAGTGGGAGAATGTTTAGGATTGATTTTGAGGAATTTGGATGATTTTGGAGAATTTTGGAAAATTTGGGTAATTTCAAGGGTTTTGGGTAGGCTATGCGGGTCCGGGGTCCACAGGGTCGAAAATTGAAAATTTAGAAAATTGAAGATTGGGTAAATGTAAGTGAAATGAAATCATTTTGGTTGAGCCATGAAGCCATATCAAGTCCACATGAGCCATGAAGGGACTCATTTGAGGCATTATTTATGTTGTTCACTAACCCTCTTAGCGAGGGCTTAGGGGTTAAGGACCATCGATGTGAATCACCTTCATGAGTCGAAGGTCGAGTTGGGTATGGGTGTGGTTTTAGGAGGTGTGTGAAGGTGTAGTGTATAAGTGTAGTGTGTGTGTAAGTTAGCCCTCACCGGACCAGGCCGCCGGGGCGATCTAAGGCCCGAAGAGTCATATAGGAACTCATCCTTTAAACTTCCGCATTTGATCTCGGCCATATAGGTGATTAGGGGTCTACGATTAAGTTTGTGGAGTTTGCGAGAGAGTTAAGAAGTGATTTGAATTTCTAAGTGGTGGGTCCCGATTCTAATCCTCTAGGATAGTCGAAGGAAAAGCTAGGCTAGATCCTAAGTACTAAAAAAGAAGAGAAGACCTCATCGAAAATGAGGTCGACAAATGGACCCCCGATAGGCGTGGTTGTTGACCTCATTTTTGATGAGGTCTTCTCTTCTTCTCTTTAGTACTTAGGATGCTAGCCTTAGGCTTTTCCTTTGACTATCTTAGAGGATTAGAATTGGGACCCACCACTTAGAAATTCAAACCACTCTTAACTCCACTGCGAACTCTACAAACTTGGCTATAGACCACTAATCACCTAGAGGGTTGAAATCGAATGTGGAAGTTTAAAGGATGAGTTCTATAGGATTCTTTGGCCTTAAGACGCTACTGGGTGGCCTGATCAGTGAAGGGGCTAACTTACACATACACTACACTTTCACACACCTATACTCGAACTTGATCTCCGACTCATGAAAGTGACTCGCATGGATGGTCCTTAACCCCTAAGCCCTTGGCTAAGAGGGTTAGGAACAACATGGTGGATGCTTCAAATGAGTCCCTTCATAGCTCGCGTGGGCTTGATTTGGCTTCATGGCTCAACCAAAATGATTTCATTTCACTTATATTTACCCGATCTTCGATTTTCCAAATTTTCGATTTTTGACCCAGGGACCTACACACTCTGCTTACACCGAAACCTTGAAATTACCCAAATTTTTCAAAATTTCCAAATCACCCAAAATTCATCAAAACCAATCCCAAACATTTCCACATTACTCAAATTGATCATCCATAGCCAAAAATACCAAAAATACCAAAAATTCCAAAAATACCTCCCAATACCCTCCAAATACCACTCTTGACCCCAAAATCCAAAAATTCAGAAAATTCCCAGAAAATTCCAGAAAATCCCAAATATTACCAATTTCATTTTGTTCAACTACACCATAGGCCAATTTTGTCAATTTACCCTACTTTGTCAAAATCCCTAATTTGACCCATTTTTAACCCAAAGTGAACCCAATGTCAAACCAAACCTACCCAATTGAAACAAATTCTGGTCCAATTCAATTTTAAACTTCAATTCAACATTCCCAACACCAATCTAGACCAAAGCCAAATCCAATTTTATTGACATTTGGATCCATTTCACTTTTTGCCTTAAAGCCTAATTTGGACCCATAACTCGAACTTAACTCAAACTCACCCGATTCAACTCCGATTGACCCCAAATCTTTTCTAAACCTTCCTTAACATCCCTAAAAATAAAACACTAACATGATTTGCCCAACATTTATACCCAAACCCCACTTAAATTCAACCCAAAACCAATAAGCCCAATTTTGACCTAAACCCAAACCTAACCCAAATAAGCCCAAACCCAAAAATTAAAGCCCAACCAAAGCCAAAACCTCTTTGAAACAGCCCTATAAACATTTCCCAACATTAATTTTACCCCAATTTCAACATTAGTTCAACATTGGCCCAAATTAGACCAATTTGACCTACATTGGCCACTTTACCAAAAGCCGAAATTCGACCGATTCAAACCCAAATCACTCCAAACTTGTTTCAAATTACTCATGGAACGTTCCTAAACCAAACCCAACATTTATTTGGTCCAAAATTTTACAAATTTCCCATCCACTAATTTATTTTCAAGCCTAAAGCCCACTTCCCTTAAACCTTCCTAAAAGCCCATCCAAGACAAATTCAAAAGCCCAAAGTTCATGACAAAGCCCACATGACTCTTTCCCTCGTCACACATTCAATTTAAAATCATTCCTAAAGTCCTAATTTATCATTAAATGATTCCAAATCAAGCTTCATAACAATTCCCATCAAAATGCCAAAATTCACAAAATCCTTTTTTCATGAAATTTACCAAATCTTTTCCCAAGCCATATGAAGCCGTGAAGCCACATGTAAGCCATTGGCAAGCCATGAGAATTTCTAATTTGTCAACCCTTCTTAAATGGCAAAAGGAGGATGTCCTTTAAGCACCTCCTAAAAGTCATTAACCTTAAACATGTTTCACCTTAACCCAAATTTAATCCAAATATATTTGGATATGGACTTCTCCATGCCAAACCAGCTGATTCCTTTGACTCCCCACAACACCTAAAGCTACCTTGGAGGGTGAACCAAGCCCAAAAGGATGAGTTGACCCATTTAGAGCCAAAATAGCCACACCCCCCATGCCACTTTGATCCAACTCCTTTACACATGTCCAAGCCCGATTGACTTCACCATTGCTTAAACCACGACCTCCACGGTCGAGATGGTGACTCATGTCTGCCGACCGGCCGCTCAGGTCGCCGGAAAACACCACACCGAGAGCTCGCATGTGAGCCGACTTTGGAATTCCACCTTCTTGGAGCTGCTCCATGCCCAGATGGCCACCATGGTCTATTCTTCCGTGACCGAAGCAGTGATCCCAGCCCTTGTCCATCCCTGTGAGGCTCTCCAGCCACCTCTATTTAAACCCGACCCCCTCAAGGCCATGAAGAGGAGTGTTGCACGAACCTTGCCGAAACTCTGCCAAAATTGTTCCAAACCTTTCTCCATACTTAGAGCAGTTGATCCCCAGTGTAAATTTGCCACTAATCCCCACGACGAATCAAATTTCTCGGCGAAATTTCACCCAAAACTAGGACACTTTGCCGCGGTGAGCCGATCCTCGAATTGGCTGGTCCTACACCTTCACTTGGACCAAGAGAAGAAGTTTCCAGCTGAAAGCCCCATCTCCAGGCCACCCGGTTGCTCCGGCCTCCGAAGCTTTGTGATCGAGCTGTGGTCGAAATCCTACCTAGATAATTCACGAGAGCCGAGGACTTCATGCGGAGCTTGTCGGGATCCGATCGAAGGTGACACGACCCTCGGATTGAAGCCACACTTCTCAGAGCAAAGGTATGGCCTCACTCTTCTTCCCGAGCTTCGAACACTCTCCATTTTCATTGAGTCGATTTTATGCCACATAAACCGTATGGATATGTTCGTCTTCTCGAGACGAATCCATAGAGCATAAGAACGTTAAATTTGGTCGAGTATCGAGTGAGATCTTAGGCACTAGAAGACGGACGACTCTCGGGTAAGGATGCACGGGGACGATGAACGGATGCGGTTTATTTAATACACGCGCGGACGGACGGCCGGGATCGCGCGGATCGGGAGACGGAACGATACGGCGGGCCCACGGAGCGGCGAGTCGGATGGCGGCGCGAATCGAAGGCGACGCGTGTGCGTTCGGAGGCTGCCGAGGTTGACACGGCGCCGCGTGGATAAATAGAAAATTAGGGTATTTTCTGATTTATTTAATTCCCTAAACTTCAAAAATCCATAACTTTGTGTAGGAAAATTGGAAAAATAAAATAAAAATACCCTCTTGCTCAGTGAACAGAGGAGATTAATGTGGAAAAGAAATCATTTAATTTCATCAAGTATTTTATTTTTAATGATTTATTTCCTTTCTGCATTGTTTTAATTCTCCATGCATATAGGGAATTCACCATGGCATGAGACCATAGGGCTTTTGAAGCCTCTGAATTTGGGAACATTCATTGAATTTTCCAAAGTCGGAGGCCATCCTATGAGAAGTTATTGATTTTTCAAATTCATGTTCTTGTTTTGAGTATTTTAATTCCAATAATTAGCATGTTGTGAAATAAATTCTAGAAAAATTTGGTGATGTCTCTTATGACCGGAGGACCCTAGGAAAAATAGATTTTGGATTAGTTTATTGAAAATAACCACTAATTGGCTTAAACACCCAAAATAGCTCCTTAATTAATTAGAGCTAACCATACATCAAATTGACTTGAAATCATTTCTCCACTGACTTTTAGGATCGAGAGGAACCCACCATAAAAATTTGAAGTCGATTGGACTTGGTTAGCCCTACTTAAATGGGTTGATTAAGCCATTTAGCCATTTTAAACTTTAAAAATTCATAACTTTCAAAATACCTTGCAAAAATTCACCAAATTGGTTTTGAAGCCTCTCTGATATCAAGGGAATTTAAGGAAATTAAAATTTCAATTTTCTAAAAAATTTAAATTTTTTTTGCATTATTTTAATATTTTAATAATTAAAAAATAATAAAAATCATAAAAATAATAAAATTCACCAAAATGTCAAATTTTGAATTTTAATCACTTAGGAACAAATCCCATATTTTTCTTAGGTCTATTTGATGAGATATTAAATTTTAAAGCCCTAGGGTAATTTTAAAATTAAAAAAAATGTATTTTCTAGCATTTTCACTAAAATAATTATAATAAATCAAAGAAAAATCGAGAAAATTGTAAAAATTAGTTCTACGATTTCCTTGATATCGGTGAGATTTTTGAAAAATATAAAATTCATTTTTTAACTTTTATTTTATTTTTAAATTAATTAATACTCCAAAACTCAAAATAATCATAATAAAAATAATATAAAGGGACAAGTCCTAGCAGACTTCCTCGCAGCACACCCTTTGCCGGCAGAATCTCCTCTCAATGACGATTTGCCGGATGAACAAATAATGAATCTAGAAGACCACGATGATCGACGTTGGGAATTATATTTCGATGGAGCATCTTCGGCACACGAAGACGAAGAATCGCAAGTGATAGTGCCGGTAAGGCGGGAATCGGATTAATCTTTATAACAACGGAGCGGGGGATGTTAAGATACTCCTACCACTTGACGAGACAGGTGTACGAACAACGAAGCGGAATACGAAGCCCTCAAAATAGAGTTGGAATTAACTATTCGAATGGGGATAGCGAGAAATCAACATCTACGGGGATTCGCGATTAATCATTCGACGGATCGCCGGACGGTACTGAAATTTTAAAGCCGAGACTTGAGCAATACTTCCGGTATGCCATACGGTTGTTGGAACAGATTCCGAATGTGACGATCTACAAAATTCCCGGAAAAGAAAATGCCTTAGCGGATGCGTTAGCTCGCCTCACAAAAGAATTTGCTCGTTTGCAGAGATGAATCGGTGGAAGTGTCGGTTCGCGGACGTCGGGTCCTATCGCGGCTTGACATAGACACGATACACAAATCGGAAAAGAAGAAGAATCGGTTGCGGCGGTGACGGAAAACACGAGAGGATTGGCGACGGCCATTAATGAACTACCTGCAAACGGGAAAACTATCGGACGATAGGTCGCTAGCCCATCGGATCGAAAAGAACTCTGTCTTATGCATTAATAAACAACACGTTATACGGAAGGTCTTTCGATCGAAATGTGGCTAAGGTGCCTAAGCGGGTCGAGGCACTGTGAAATTGTTAAAGAGGTGCATTCGGGACTACTGTGGCGCTCACCGAGTAGAGGTCCGAAGATGAAAATGAAAATTAAAAGACTAGGGTACTGCGGCGGTCGATGATGACCGAGCTGCATGAAAATCGCCGAGAGCTGTCACCAATGCGAGTGCACGGAGTGGTTCTACACCGACCTCCAAATGTGTTACATCCAACAATTGCGTCATGGCCATTTGAATGTTGGGGCACGGATATAGTGGGTCCGATAGAACCACCATCTTCGAAAGGACATAGCTTCATTCTTGCGGCTACTGATTACTTTTCCAAGTAGGCGGAGGCGGTTCCACTCGGAGAAGTGAAAGCACACCACGTGCTCCGGTTTTCAAAAACCAAGTTGTCTACCGTTTCGGAGTGCCGCGCGGGATCATCTCGGATAATGGGTCGGCATTCGAAGCACGCAAATCAACAACTTTGTCGGGAGACACGGAATCGGCGGCGATATTCGACGATTTACTACCCGAGAGCAAACGGCTGTGTGAGGCTTTTAATATAGCTCTTGTTCAAATCTTAAAGAAAACTTTGGACGATAATAAGAAGCGGCATGAGAAGTTATTAGAGGCCTTATGGAGCCTCTCGGACAACCTTCGAACTCCTACTCGAAGCTACACCTTACGCCACGGTGTATGGGTCCGAGGCGAGTGTTACCTTTAGAGGTTCGGCTTCCTTCACTCGGAATTGCGAGTTGCAAACAAAATCACGACGAAGAGAATGCCAAATTACGACTAGAGGAATTGGAAAGCACTGGAAGGAAAAGACTTGCGGCACAACAAAATTTAGAACTATACCGAAGCTAAGATGGTTCGAGCCCATGACAAGCTGGTCCGCCGAAGAACCTTGAAAGTTGGTGACTTAGTTCTCGTTCTCGAGACCTATCCTTGCACACCGCAAGATAGGAGGAAAATTTGAAACCACTTGGGAAGGGCCGTTTATGGTTGAGGCGGTCTACTCGGGAGGCTCTACCGGCTAGTGAGCCGCCGAGGAGAACGACATATGCTTCCAATCAACGGACGATACTTGAAAAAGTATTACGCTACCGATGTTTCGAAGGAATGGATTTTTCATCCACTGGAAGCACGGGTGAAGTAGTTACTTATGAGCGGGTCCGAACCGAAAAATAATAAAAATGTGCTAAAATGAATAAAATCATGATAATAAAGTTTTCCATGTTTTCTTTTCCATATCAAAATCTCTTTCCTGATCTTATCACACTTCATTCCTGTTAAATTTGAAAAATACAAAAAGTAATAAAAAAACTATCTTTAATAAACATTTTCTTAATGTTCTTGTTCTTAGTACAGCCCCTGATCCTTTTCCTTGTCTTTTCGCAGGGAAATGTCGAACGGGCGGTTGGTCTCGAATTTTAGAAATGGCGTAAGCCTTGCACTCGACGAAAAGAGGGTGAAAGATGGAGCGATAATAGAGATTGACTCGGATTTCGCACCGGCGGAGCTGCAATATGAAGAAAGTAGTCGGGTCTCGGTTGGCCGAGAGCGCCTGATCATACTGATAATGAAAGTGGGTGGCCCAAGCCACCAATCCAACAATAAGAAAAGGAAAATAAGCTTCGAAGAAGACAAGAAAATCAAGTCTGTAGTCGCTACAGCAGAGGGCAGGCTTGTCAGTGCCGCGTCCACAGAAACTCAGGAAGTTCGAAGAGCTACTCTCACAGCAACGCAACGAAGAAATAAAAATCACCGTATTCGCAAGATGTTAACCAAACTAGCAGCGGACCAGCGCGACGAGGCAGTTGCTACTGCCAGTACATACACTTCAAGGACGCCGAGTTCACCGAGTGCCGGAAGAAAGGAGGCCGGCTCTAGGATAACGGAAGAGACCGAGAGAAATCTTAAGAAGAACGAGAAGAAGGAAGGCTACGACGCCACCGGATAAAGCCACCGGTAATGCATAACCTTGTTGCGAAGCGACCCGGAGGATGTCCCGACGGACACCATCCCCGAGGAGCCGAGGTATGCAGGAGAACGTGAAGGGATTGAGCCGTATATCCCACAATACATCACCATGCCCCGCCATTTGCAGATTATTCTAGAATACGAGCTGGAAAGAATGTAGAATGTCGAAAAGAAAACTTTTGAATAGTTCGAAAGAACCAGAGGCAGAAGGATCAATATATTAGAAGGCTTCGAGCTACATACGGACGTATTCTCAGAATATGAACAACAACAAATCGTGGATTGCATCCGGGATTTAAAAATAATGGGACGAGCGGGCCTCCTAAGAGAAAACACTACTCGGAACCCGGAGATGGATGCGGGGAAGGGAAGAATTACAATACGATGCGGATCTTGCTACAACTTCGCGAGAAGACGGGAAGGGGAACCCACCGGGGATACTCCGTCATGGCCGAGTGGATCCGATGCCATTAATCATCGAGAGAATGGTAAAAAGATTGATAACATGGAGGATGCTGCCGACGGTTGCATACCAACAGTGCATTATTAATATTTACAAGCGGGGTATTGCATACCCCCGCACATAGATCACCGCGACTTTGTCGGACCTTTTTGCACGGTTTCATTTACGAACGAGTGTAATATCATGTTCGGATCCGAACTCCGGATAGCGGGCCCGGGTGAGTTCCGAGGGCCGGTGAAGATACCATTACCGGTAGGTTCCGTCATGATGCGAAGGGCGACGGAGCGGATGTCGCTAAACATTGCATACGGTGTCGGCATATTTTTAGGTCGTGTTTTATTTTGAAGAGGGGTCGCTAACGAAATCTGTCGGTGAATTTTTAATTTAATTAAAATAAATAATTTGAAAAGTAGTATTTGATTTTGAAAATAATTTTAAATTTGAAGGTTTTAAGATATGAGATTAAGCGAGCCTCGCATCCCGAAATAGTTTATATAAACGAGCATCGCACCACTGGCTAGTGTATCTATCCTAAGGATAGACACACGCTTGATGGTGGGGCTTGATTAAATAAACTAGAAGATTAGTGACATCCGTTTGGTATGCGAACCAATTTTATAAGCGACATGAGTTTCCTGCTTAATATGAAAACATTAAACGGGGTTTATATTACACAGGTTCTTTAAAATTCCTATAAGGGCGAGCCCTATAGTTAATTACATCTTAAGTGACGGGAATCACTAAGAAAACTCTCGATAATAACTCGATAATTACTGCTCTCAAAATTTGAAGTTTAAGGTTTTCGAAGATTGAATTTTGGAATTTGATAGGGAATGGATCGAATTTTGGAACATTTTGTTTTGTGAATCAAAGGAAGAGAGGTAGGAGAAATCAACGATTCGAAGTGAACTTCGATAATTTCCGACTATCTATTGTTTGGCTTGAATTTAGGAAAGTCCTAATGTTTATTTGATATTTCGATCTTGCCGATTTTAATTAATTAGGGCTTATATTTGTATGATAAAATCGAAACAAATAGCACAGAAGATGTGAGGGTTTATTGTCGTATCGAACGACTACCTCGGAATCCTAAGACCGGTTAGGGCTTAATTTGCAATGCAAATGCCTAACGAAGAGTTGAGGATTTATGTTGCAAATTAAGCCCTAACCGGTCTTAGGATTCCGAGGTAGTCGTCCGATACGACAATAAACCCTCACATCTTCTAGGCTATTTGTTTGATTTTATCATACAAATATAAGCACTAATTAATTAAAATTAGCGAGATTGAAATATCAAATAAACATTAGGACTTTCTAAATTCGAGCCAAACAATAGGATAGTCGAAATTATCGAGTTCACTTCGAATCGATGATTTCTCTACCTCTCTTCCTTTGGATTCACAAAACAAAATGTTCCAAAATTTGATCCATTCCTATTGAAATTCCGAAATGATCTTTGAAAACCTTAAACTTTGAAATTCTTGAGGCGAATTATTGGTTATTATCGAGAGTTTTCTTAGGTGATTCCGTCACTTAAGATGTGATTAACTATGGGGGCTTGCCCTATAGGGAATTTTAAAGAACCCAGTAATATAAACTACTGTTTAATGTTTTCATATTAGCGAGGGAAACTTGTCGGCTTATAAAATTGGTTCGCGACTAAACGGATGTCACTAATCTTCTAGTTTATTTAATCGAGCCCCGCCATCAGCCGGTGTCTATCCTTAGGGATAGATACACGGTTGTGGTGCGATGCTCGTTTATATAAACTATTTGGGATGTGAAGTCGGTTTAATCTCATATCTTAAAACCTTCAAATTTAAAATTATTTTCAAAATCAAATACTACTTTTCAAATTATTTATTTTAATTAAATTAAAAATTCGCCAGGCAATTTGTTAGGCGACCCCTCTTCAAAATAAAACACGACCTAAAAATATGCCGACAGGATTTCTGGCGACTCCGCTGGGGAAAGGAAGAGGAGGTGAATCCCAAATCACATGACCTGGGAGAATTTCGATTTAGATTTTATTTTGTTTTAGATTTATGTTTTAGATTTCAACTTGGAGTGTTTTTTTTTAGATTGAAGTTTGTCAAAATTGATTTGAAGGATTTGATTTGAAATTAAAATTGGAGTTCTGAGGTTTTAGATGTAACCTCTCCAACCTCGAAAGAAAATTGAATTGATTAGATTGAATCGTTGCGATGAGTAGAGATCTCGGAGCAAAGCGGTGTTGGATGTAAAATCCTTAACCTCGAGAGTTTGATTTTGATGTATTTCATTGCGATAGGGAAATGATCCTAAAGCGATGCGATCTCGGATGTAAAATCCTTAACCCGGGAATTCGATTTGATGTATTTCGGTGCGATAGGGAAAGAATCCTAAAGCGGTGCGGTCTTGGATGTAAAATCCTTGACCCCAAAAGTTTGAATTTGATGTATTTCGGTGCGATAGGAAAAGAATCCTAAAGCGGTGCGGTCTTGGATGTAAAATCCTCGACCCAAAAGGTTTGAAATTGATGTATTTCGGTGCGGTAGGGAAAGAATCCTAAAGCGAGTGCGGTCTTGGATGTAAAATCCTCGACCCAAAAGGTTTGATTTGATGTATTTCGGTGCGGTAGGAAAGGGATCCTAAAGCGATGCGGTCTCGGATGTAAAATCCTCGACCCGAAAGAGTTTGATTTGATGTATTTCGGTGCGATAGGAAAAGGATCCTAAAGCGATGCGGTCTCGGATGTAAAATCCTCGACCCAAAAGAGTTTGATTTGATGTATTTCGGTGCGATAGGAAAAGGATCCTAAAGCGGTGCGATCTTGGATGTAAAATCCTCGACCCAAAAGGTTTGAATTTGATGTATTTCGGTGCGATAGGGAAAGAATCCTAAAGCGGTGCGGTCTTGGATGTAAAATCCTCGACCCAAAAGGTTTGAATTGATGTATTTCGGTGCGGTAGGGAAAGAATCCTAAAGCGATGCGATCTTGGATGTAAAATCCTCGACCCGAAAAGAGTTTGATTTGATGTATTTCGGTGCTGATAGGAAAAGGATCCTAAAGCGGTGCGGTCTTGGATGTAAAATCCTCGACCCAAAAGGTTTGAATTTGATGTATTTCGGTGCGATAGGAAAAGAATCCTAAAGCGATGCGGTCTTGGATGTAAAATCCTCGACCCGAAAAGAGTTTGATTTGATGTATTTCGGTGCTGATAGGAAAAGGATCCTAAAGCGGTGCGGTCTTGGATGTAAAATCCTCGACCCGAAAAGAGTTTGATTTGATGTATTTCGGTGCGATAGGAAAAGGATCCTAAAGCGGTGCGGTCTTGGATGTAAAATCCTCGACCCGAAAGAGTTTGATTTGATGTATTTCGGTGCGATAGGAAAAGGATCCTAAAGCGGTGCGGTCTTGGATGTAAAATCCTCGACCCAAAAGGTTTGAATTTGATGTGTTTCGGTGCGATAGGAAAAGAATCCTAAAGCGGTGCGGTCTTGGATGTAAAATCCTCGACCCAAAGTTTGAATTTGATGTGTTTCGGTGCTGATAGGAAAAGAATCCTAAAGCGGTGCGGTCTTGGATGTAAAATCCTCGACCCAAAAGTTTGAATTTTGATGTTTGATTCGAGATGCGGAAGAAATTGAATTTGAATTTGATTGAGACTTGAAGCACTGGAAAGATTGAATTCGGAAATTTGGAAATTTGGAAGGATGAGTTTGAACTCGATTGAAATTTGATTTAAGATTTGATTTGAAATTTGGAAGATCAAGTTTGAAACTTGATCGAGATTGGATTTAGAATTTGATTGAGGATTTGATTTGAAATTTGAAAAGATTGAAATTTGATTCGGAATTTTTGAAAGATTGAATTTGAGATTTGTGTTGATTTCGTTTATCTTTTAATGATTTATTTTATTTTATCGTTTATTTAACGTTCATGTGAATTTGGTATTTGTCATTTTTTAAAATTTAAGGAAAGTTTTCTTTTATTCTCTTTTTTTTTATTTCTTTTCTGTTCTTTGTTCGAAGTTCATTTAACTTTAATGGCGTTTCCTAATCAATTTGCACAAAAGAGGTGAAGGCCAAAAACGTGACATGGTCACTTTCATTCCAATCATGTTGAAAATACGTCATACTGACTCGATGCGGAATACATTTCATACAATCCATGTAGACTCGAAACGGATTTGTGTATGATCTTTGTTGATTCATCCAAAGAAGCATCCGTCAAAAAAATCCATGTACGAATAGTGAGGTACATGGTCGATAACATCACCTTCCAAGCCATCCTTGGCAAGGATGCTTGCAGTTGGATGTACGTTGGAGGTGTGATATTTCCCATGTAACTCGCGGCTCGTAAGGCGGAGGTTCTCTAGCTGCGGGTGCGGTTGGAAATGGTAAGGTATTTTCTTGTCGTCCATCCTCTGAAAGTAGCGAGATTCGCTCCACTGGCACCCCTGGTATGCAATGCTTTGCGATATACGCTCCGTTACCTTGCGGTATCATGACGGAACCCACCGGTAGAGGTATCTTTGCTGGCCCTTGGAACTCACCGGACCTGCTATCCGGAGGTCGGATCCGAACATGATGTTACACTCATTCAAGAAAGAGGCCAGTGCGAAGGTCGACGAAGTCGTGGTGATCGATATGTGGGGGTATGCGGTCACTCTGTTTGTAGATGTTGATGATGCGGCTATTGGGTATGCAATCTGCTGGCGGTACCCTCCATGTTATCAATCTTTTTACCATTCTCTTGATAACTAATGGCATCGGATCCACTTGCCCATGACGGAGTATCCCGGTGGGTTTCCCTTTACGTCTTCGACAAAGTTGTAGCGGCATCCACATTGTATTATGATTCTTCCTTTCCACTGGCATCCATCTCGGGGTTCGAGTATGTGTTTTCCCTCGGGCGGCTTGCTCGGCCCATTCTCTTCGAATCTCGGATACAATCCACGATTTGCTTTGTTGTTCATATTCGAGAATACGTCGGTGTGTAGCTCGAGGCCTTCTAGTATGTTGATTCTTCTTCCTTTAATTCTCTCGAAGTATTCGAAAGTTTTCTTTTCAACATTCGCATTCTCTCCGGCTCGTATTCGGAATGATCTGCGGATGGCGAGGCCTTGTGACATATTGTGGGATATATGGTTCAATCCCTTCACGTTCCCCTGCATACCTCGGCTCCTCGGGGATGATGCCGTCGGGACATCCCCGGGGTTGCTTACACGACAAGGTCATGCCGCTGCTGGTGGTTCTATCCGGTGGCGTGGTAGCCTTCTTCCTTCGATCTTCGGAGATCTCCACGGTTCTTTACGGTTATTCTAGGAGGTGGCCTCCTTTCTTCGGGTTCTGGTGAGCCGGTGTCCTTGAAGTGTATGTCTTGGCATTAGCAATTGTCTCGTCGCGCGGTCCGCGGCTAGTTTTGTTAACATTTTACGGATGCGGCGATTCTTATTTCTTCGTTGCGTGGTGCGTAGAGTAGCTCTCCGAACTTCTTGAATCTCGCGGGCGCGGCGGCGACAAGCACTGCCCTCCGTTGTAGCGACTACGGACTTCATTTTCTTGTCTTCTTCGGTGTTTGCTTTTCTTTTCTTGTTGTTGGATTGGTGGCTTGGGCCACCCACTTTCATCCTTGTACGTCCGGGCGGTTCTTCTCGGTTAGCGGGACCCGGTCACTTTCCTCGTGCTTGTAGGCTAGCTGGTGCGAAATGCGAGTCGATCTCGATTATCGCTCCATCTTTCACCCTCTTTTCATCGAGTGCGAGGCTTACGCCATTCTTAAAGTTCAAGACCAACCGCCGGTTCGACATTTCCCTGCGAAAAGACAAGGAAAAGGATCGGGAGTGCATCTAAGAACAAGAACATTAAGAAAATGTTTATTAAAGATACATTTTTTATTATTCTTATATTTTGAAATTTAACAGGAATGAAGCGGGATAAGATCAGGAAAGAGATCTTGATTTGAAAAAGGAAACAAGGAAAACTTAATTATCATGATTTTATTTATTTTAGCACATTTTATTATTTTGAGTTCGGACCCAATCATAAGTAATTACTTCGCCGTGTTTCTTAGGGATGAAGAATTCATTCCTTCGAAACATCGGGTAGCGTAATATTTTTTCGAGTATCGTCCGGTTGATCGGAAGCATATGTCGTTCTCCACGGCGATTCACTAGGCGGTAGGAACCTCCCGAGTATCTTGCTTCGACCACAAACGGTCCTTCCCGAGTGGGTTCGAATTTTCCTCCTATCTTGCGGTGTGCAGAATAGGTCTCTTGAGAACGAGAACTAAGTCACCAACTTTGAAGGTTCTTGGGCGGACCGGTTTGTCATGGGCTTGAACCATCTTAGCTTGGTATAGTTCTAAATTCATGTTGTCTTGCAAGTCTTTTCCCTTCCGAGCTTTCTAATTCTTCGAGTCGTAGTACGGCGTTTTCTTCGTCGTGATCTTGTTTGCAAGCTGCAATTACGAGTGAAGGAAGGCTGAACCTCTAAAGATAACACTTGCCTCGGACCCATACACCGGAGCGTAAGGTGTAGCTTGAGTAGGAGTTACGAAGGTTGTCCGGTAGGCCCATAAGGCTTCTAACGATTTCTCGTGCCAATTTCTCTTATTATCGTCCGAGGTTTTCTTTAAGATTTGAACGAGAGTTTTATTAAAAGCCTCGGCGAGGCCGTTTGCTCTTGGGTAGTAAATTGTTGAGTATCGCCGGTCGATTCCGTGTCTCTGACAAAATTGTTGATTTGTGTGCTTCGAATGCGGCCGATTATACGAGATGATCTGCGCGGCACTCCGAAACGGTAGACAACTTGGTTCTTGAAAAGCTGCGGCACGTGGTGTGCTTTCACTTCTCTAAAGTGGGCTGCTTACGCACTTGGAAAAGTAATCTGTAGCCGCAAGAATGAAACGATGTCCTTTTGAAGATGGTGGTTCTATCGGACCCGCTATATCCGTGCCTCAACATTCGAATGGCCGCGACGCGATTGTCGGGTGTAGCACATTTGGAGGTTGGTGTAGAACCACTCCGTGCACTTGGCATTGGTGACGGCTCTTGGCGATTTTCATGCGGTCGGTCATCATCGAGGGCCGGTAGTACCCTAGTCTTTTAATTTTCATTTTCATCTTTGGACCCGTCGAGTGAGCGCCACGAGTCACGAATGCACCTCTTTAACAATTTCACGGGCCTCGGACCCGCTTAGGCACCTTAGCCACATTTGATCAAAAGACCTTACGTATAATGTGTTGTTTATTAATGTGTAAGACGAGTTCTTTTCTTGATACGATGGGCCGGCGACTATCGTCCGGTAGCTTTCTGTTTGCGGGTAGTGCTATCGATGGCTGTCGTCCGATCTTCGTGTTTTTACATCACTTCTGTAGTCGATTCTTTTTCTTTTCTTGATTTGTGTATTGTGTCTATGTCGGTTGTGATAGGACTGACGTCAGTGAGCTGACACTTCCAGCGATTCATCTTGCAAACGAGGCAAATTCTTTTGCGAGACGGGTTAAAGCATCTGCTTAAAGCATTCTCTTTTCTAGGAATTTTGTAGATTGTCACATTTGGAATGCGTTCCAACAATTTGTATGGCATCTTGGAAGTATTGTTCGAGTCTTGGCTTAAAAATTCTGTATTGTCGGCGATCTATTTGAATGATTAAGCTGTGAATCCCCGTAGATGTTGATGTCTGTTATCCCGATTTGAATGGTTAATTCCAATCCCGTTATGAGGGCTTCGTATTCGCTCGTTGTTTGTACACGGTTACGTCGAGTGGTAGGAGTATCTTAACATCCCCGCTCAGGTGTTATAAAGATTAGCCGATTCCTGCCTTCCGGGCACTTATCACTTGCGATTCTTCGTCTTTGTGTGCTTGAAGATGCTCCGTCGAAATATAATTCCCAACGTCGATCGTCGAGGTCTTCTAGGTTCATTATTTGTTCATGCGGCGGATCGTCGTTGAGAGGAGATTCGGCCGGCGAAGGGTGTCTTTGCGAGGAAGTACTGCTAAGACTTGTCCCTTTACGGCACGCGAGAGGCACGAAAGTTATATCGAATTGTAATAATATCATTGACCATCGAGCGAGTCTGCCGGAAAGTGTTGGACGAGTCATCGAAGTATTGCAATGGATTAAACTTCGAAATCGAAGTTGACCTTATGAGAAAGCATGTAGTGCTCGAGCTTTTGAGCGGCGAAGATCGGGGCCAAACAATGCTTTTCGATTGCGGGATACCTTACTTCAGTCGGAAGTAAACGACGGCTTAAGTAGTAAAGAGCATTTTCTTTACCCTCATCATTGACACAGAGTTAACGGGGCTCCGAGAGAAGTCGTCTAAAGCCGCGGTGTAAAGTATCGGCGGTCTGCACGAGGCCGGGGCTGCTAAGATAGGAGGTGTCATTAAATATTGTTTAATGTCTTCGAAGGCCTTACGGCATTTCTCTTCCCAAATAAATTTGGCGTCCTTTTTAACTCAGTGCGAGAAAGTGACACCTACGACGGGTTTGAGATAAAGCGTCGAAGATATGCCGACTTCCCTTGAAAAGATCGTAGTTGTTTTAAGGTTTTGGGAGGCGGCATTTCTAAGATGGCTTTAATCTTCTCCGGGTCGATTTCAATTCCACGATGTCGGACAACGAATCCTAAGAATTTCCGGAGGTGACGCCGAAGGCGCATTTTAAGGGATTCATCTTAAGGTTAAATTGTCTTAATCGTTCGAAAACAATTCTCAAATCATACGAGGTGGTTTTCCTTTACTTTGCTTTTGATGACGACATCGTCCACGTAGCATTCGACTTGATTGTGGATGAGATCATCAAAAATTCTTGTCATTGCTCTTTGGTAAGTTGCTCCTGCGTTCTTCGGTCCGAATGGCATCACTTTGTGTAGCAAAATACTCCGATCGGCGTTACGAATGCTTGTAAGCTTTTCATCTTACGGAGCCATTTTTATGCTGGTTGTATCCATGAAGACCCATCCATGAATGAGAATATTTCATGTGTCGAAGCAATATCGATCATCGGTTCGGAATCGGTAGAGGGAATTCATCTTTTGGACATGCCTTGTTTAAATCTGCGAAGTCCACACAAATTCGATACGACCATTCTTCTTTCGGCGGCACTACGTTGGCTAGCCAAGTCGGGTATTGTTCTTCGCGGACAAATTTAGCGTCTATTAGCTTTTTAACTTCGGCTATGACTTGTTGTTCGATTTCTAGACGCATTCTTACGGGACCTTGTCGGCAGGAGCAGTAGGATCCACTCCTAGCTTATGGATCACGACCTGCGGGGCTAATCACGGCATTTCATCGTAGCTCCAAGCAAAACGGTCTTTAAATTCCATTAATAACTTGATTATTTCTTCGGAGTCTTCTTTGTTGAGTAAGGAGCTAACAAAGGTAGGTGCTAGGCTCTTCGCTAGTACCTAAGTTAACTTCCATTAACTCATCTATTGTGGATTTAATTTCTTCTTCGAATTACGGTGGAGCGTCTCCGATTTGTAAATCTTCGAGTTCGTACGTAGTTTCCATGCGGTTTTCATTGGACTTGCGAGTGACAACCGAGCAAAATTCGGTATCGTCGGCCGACCTGCTTGTGCCGAATCCGAGTCCATACTTTGAATTGGGAGGACGGCGGAGTTATTCCATAACTTTTCAAAATGTTGTGATTGGCCTTTTGTCCATTGTCGAGGTAAGAAACCACGTTGAATTAAATTTTGAACACGGGGAGAGTACCACCCAAAAGGTAATTCCATTAATTCGATGAAGTGACATCTTCGAATTGTACATTATTTTCGGTTTTGGAGGAAGAAGCACCGCGGTAGAATTTGATCGGCTTTGCACCGTCACTACGTACCTCTTTGACCTCCATACCCTCGATCTTATTAGAATGGATCGGAGTTAGGGTCATAGTATGTACGTAGTGGTTAATCTTCTCGTACATTGATTTGTATTCTTCGTTCTTTTCATCTTCGAGGGAGATCTTGTATTGCGGCTTCTTTCGACTTATTGTTCTTTGCTTCTTGCTTGATTTCTTTTTCCTCTTCGAACTATCTTCCCGATCAACATTGATGGTTGGTTTCCTCGTCCGATTGTCCTAGTGTCTCTACCACGGCCTCGTCCCGGCCTCGACCTCGGATGCGAGTTGTGGAGAAACCTTCACCATCTCGCCGGAAGGGAGTGGTGAGTGGCTTGTTGGACTAGAACTTCGGAGTTCTTCGTTGTCTCGAACTTTCTTTGCTTCATTTGTTACGGTATCTCTGGAGAAGATTGTTTTCTTTGGCGGTGCATAATAAGGTTGCGTCTTCATGGATTCCAATCTCATGTACGGAGAATGGTTGTAAGTCGCCTTTGATGCATTGTTCCCCTCCATCGTAGTACTTGATGCCTTGGTGTAGAGATGATGGTACCATCCTGTTTTCATGTATCCATGGTCGGTCCGGTAAAGCGTTGAACGACGTTTACGAATCGATTATGTGAAATTTTGCGGTTGTCTTTGCTAAGTCACCGGTCTTCATCGGTAGCGTTATTGACCCGAGGAGCTCTTTCTCCTTTACGGTTGAATCCTCTTAATAACATTTTGTCGGCCTCGAGCTCACGAGCATCAATTTCCAAGTATCTTAGCGTTCGAAGACTCATTATATTGATTGATGCTCCTGGATCCACCAATACTGCGGAGAGCGTAAACTTCCCGATTGTAAGCCGAAATGTACAACGGTCGGTTGTGATCTGGCATCCCCAGTAGTAGGTCATTGTCCAGTGAAGGTAACACCTCGCTTGTTCCTTTAACGAGCAAACCTCATCTAAGGAATCTCCGGCCATTTGAGCTAAGCAAATTTCCGGATCGAAGTAAGGCCTTGATCGAGCTTCCCTCATCTCCTTTGATAAGATGAGAGCATCGTAAATGCTCGGTTTGGCCGGTAGTTTCCTAAGATGGGCTAGCACGTTGTAGTCCACTTTGTTTCCATGTGTCTCGGCTTCTTCTCGAACGGGTATGTCTTACGTGGGGTTGGTTCTTCTTGAACAACCACACGCTTTCCTTTGTCTTTTGGACCCATTCTTGGAGGTAGAACTTTTCCACTTCTCGAGTTGACTTCGTAATTTCTTCGAATCTAGTGTTGAGTTTCGTTGGTGTCTCCCCTGAATCGGAATGACGGGCTCTTCTGGATTATCTTCAAAATCTGAAGGCTCTAACTCTATCGTAACTGGAGCTCCTCGAAACTCACAGATAGATCCGTTGCTTGTTGAACTCTCGTAGCCTCCTTGATGGATGTCTTCTTTGTCATTTTGATCGTCGAGATCTTGTATGATTTGAGAATTGTTGTTGGTATCGAAATCGACGCCGGATTGTCGCTAGTTACGTAATCGTTAGAAACGATCAAAACGTAGCCAACGCCATCACCCTTATCATTATATGATCCCACCGAAGTGAAGCGAGATAATCATACAAAATCGAGAGGTTCGAGGATTTCTCCCCGAATCGGAAACAACTATCTAGGATAAGCGGCCCCTAGTCTAGCCTTAGGAATCTCGGTCCCCTCTTCTTCGTCGATTTTCTTCTTCTCTTCGATTGTCTCTGTCGAGGTGGCTCTTCCATCGCAAGTGATAGTACCGGCTTAACGGGTCTCGAACTACGAATTGAAGCTCGCACGAAGCGGTTCGGATGTTGTCTAAAATCTTCTTCGAAGATCTCGTCCGAGGCGGTAGTCCATCCATCGTCGAGTTGCATAGGGATCTATCGGGATGACGGGATCGGTTGAGATAACATTGACGGAACCTCCTTTACGGGGTTCCTTCATGTACTCCTTCGGGATTGTTATATTTCCTTTCAGAAGGTTGTCGTTGAGCCAACTTTTGAAGGTAATGCGGTCTTCATCTTGTGCCCGATCATCAGATGGTAGGGGCAAAAGTTGGGATCACCTTTCTTGTTGACTTCCTCCGGTCTTTTGGGCTCCGGCGAGTTGGAAATCCGGAGTTTTCATTAAGCTACGGAACATCTTCGATCTTGCTTCATTTTTGAACGGATATTCTCCGCTCGAAGCTCCCTCGATGTACGTTGCGGACGAGACGGTTAATCATACTTTGCGGAGACGGCGATAGTTGGACCGGGGTTCTTGGTAATTTTGTTGTAGTTCTTTGCGGCCGTTACGGTGGTATTTGCATCGGTTGTTTGCCTTTGTCAAGCTGCTGCAACGACCCGAGATTTCTTTTCGAAAGTCTTCACCGGCTTCACGCTTGTCCGTCTTGTCGGCAAAACTTAATTGCTTCGCCTCTTCTTGCAAGCTTCCGGCCTTACTTAACAACTTCTCGAAAGTCTTAATAGTGAATCCCTTGAGGAGAAGTCTTATCGGGCCGTGAATGCTTTTAAGCGAGATGCGGCTGCATGTTGTTCTTGCGGTTGTGGTTCACACTTCATACTTAAATTTCTCCATCGAAGTATGTAATCCACTAGAGTTTCATTCGGCCTTTGTTTCTCTACCACTAAATCACCTATAGTGATGTGGTGTTGAGCTCCGACAAATCGCTTAATGAAGAGGCTCTCTAGCTCTGAGAATGTCTTTACAGATCCATTGGGTAATTCGCATACCGGTCGAAGGCGATCCACGACGGGCTTGCTAACGAGCCGTCGGAAGAGTAGCGCATCGCTCCCGCCGGCATTGCAACAAGCCGGCACGAAAGTGTGCGACATGCTTGTCGGGGGTTCCCGGTTCCGTCGAAGGTCTTAAACGAGAGGTGGTACGAAGCCCTTCGGGTATTGGACGGCGTCGAATTCTTCGGGTAAGGTCTACCGTCCGAATAGATGTCCGTTCTTCGATTGTGCTAGGGCTTCTCGCACTTCTGCTGCTCTACCAAGTTCTTGATATCCTTTTCGGGGATCATACTTTGTGTTGTATCCTTTTTGATTGGTCATCCCCATTGACGGATGTAATCTCCTTCCCTCCGTCTACGATGTGAATGACTTCGCGGGGTGTCTCTCTATGTGGTTGTACTTGACTTTGGAGAGTGGCCGAGCTATGGCCATCTCTTCCATCCTCTTCGCCATTTGAGCGATCGTGTCGTCCTTTTCCTGAAGCTTGTCTCTTCATCGGTTCCGGCTCCTCTCTTCTGCGGTTGCGGGAGCACCTTGAGAAGATGATGAAGCTCGTGTCTCGACCATGTTGATTTACGCATATTCGTTGTCCATGAATTCCGATGAGTCGATCTCATCTCCGAACTTTTCTTCTCTTTCTTTTGCCGGCCGTCGGATGTCGGTTCTCGACTTTTCCATGGCATCTTCTAGCGGAGCTTACGTGTATCTTTGTGGTTGTCATGCGATGATTGCGGGTCCTTTTTCACGAGTCCCCTTCATCGCGGTAGCACTTTCTTCGGATTCCGGCCTCTGGCGAGACTTTCTTTCTCGAGGCTGCTGTTTCGATCTCAGTTGCCCCGTAGTGGGACGCCATACCATCCTTCTAGCGACGGAAGGTCTAGGACCGGATGGTCCATCGGCCGAATGCTTGGAAGGTGGTATCCTCCCTAGTCCGTAACCACGATACTACGACGGGCGGGCTAGCCTTCATTCTCTTGCTTAGGCTTTTCTATCATGACGGCGGGTTACTACTCGGGGCCCAAGACGGGATTTGGCGGCACCCGTCCTATCCTTCGTAGAATTTCCGACACGGGGCAATTTTCCTTCTTTGCTAGCTTTTCTACCAAAGTTTGCGGTCGAGCGAACGGCGTAGTTCGATTCTTTTCTTACGGCTATCGTTGTAGTATGCGGGTCTGTGGTAATGTGGCGGCAATCTTGCGAACATTCTCCTCGTCCTCTGCGGCGGAGAGGGGATGGAACCTGCTTCCTCCCAAAAGTGGTATGTAGTCGGGCGGTGGTGTATATTACGGTAGCGGTGTATATTACGGCAACTGCGAAATTTCCTCGGGAAGGCGATCTCGGCGGCTACGGCTTCCCTGGCGATCCTTCTATTTCTATTTCTTCTTTGGGTCTTTGTCGGCGAAGGAATCTTGAGCTTGGACCCGATTTCGAAGACGAAGGTCTTACGGGAAGATCCGGTACCCTCCACGGTAACGGGTTTATCATAGTTCCGGATTCCTTTCCCCTTTGATTTGGCGGAAGTCGGGGTAGGTGCGAAACAACTAGACCGGTGGGGGTAGTGAGAACGGTCCTCCTGCGGACGAGCGGTACTCCTCCTAGTCGGGACCCTTTGCGGGGAGGAAACTCTTGGGTCGACCTGAGGTTGAACTCGAGCGGTGGTTCCTCGGCTTCGGATACCTTGTTTGTCGGTGCGAAGAGGGAGACATCGGTGACCTTGACGTTCGTGTTTTCGAATCCTCGTCCGAATCGGATGACCCCATTGTCGGGCGGCTCATCCTTATAGACGGCGAAGTCCGATCCGTTGGTGAAGGAGAAAATCGGTTTCGGGGCTTCCATTTCTGCAAGGTAGATTCGGTTTGTCGGTCCCGAGTTATGCTTCTTTTCTTCGGGACGAAAAGAAAGGAATTAAAAAGAGTCCGAACTCATTCTTTGTTCATGTATTTATAAAAAAGAATCATTTGTTAAAAGAATCACTTATTAGAGGGTTTGTTTATTTTAGAACGGAATGTTCGAAGGTGTAGAGAAGGTAAGGAATCCGATTCGAAAGGAAAAGAAAGTCTTAAGCAAGACTTCCCGACTCGAAGGATCACTCCTAAACTAACACTATCGGGGTCCGCCCCACCTCGGAAATGAGGTAAAAGGATCTCGGAACCTCTCTGTTTAGGGGTGTCACAACGAGTGGCTCCTAAATCCGAGAGAATGTTGGCTATACTTGTTCGAGATAGAAATGAACATAGTATTCCAACGGAAAGAAGGGTAGTTTGATCCATTAGGGACATGGATACACTTACCGATTTTTGAAAACGAGATTATTTGATTATAATGGAGAGAGGAATATTCCCAGGCGGAGTCGCCGAAATCTGTCGGCATATTTTTAGGTCGTGTTTTATTTTGAAGAGGGGTCGCCTAACGAAATGCTGTCGGCGAATTTTTAATTTAATTAAAATAAATAATTTGAAAAGTAGTATTTGATTTTGAAAATAATTTTAAATTTGAAGGTTTTAAGATATGAGATTAAACCGACCTCACATCCCGAAATAGTTTATATAAATGAGCATCGCACCATAAGCCGTGTATCTATCACTAAGGATAGACACACTGCTTGATGGTGGGGCTTGATTAAATAAACTAGAAGATTAGTGACATCCGTTTGGTCGCGAACCGATTTTATAAGCCGAAGCAAGTTTCCCTCGCTTAATATGAAAACATTAAACGGGGTTTATATTACACGGGTTCTTTAAAATTCCCTATAAGGGCAAGCCTCATAGTTAATTACATCTTAAGTGACGGGAATCACCTAAGAAAACTCTCGATAATAACCGATAATTACGCTCTCAAGAATTTGAAAGTTTAAGGTTTTCGAAGATTGAATTTTGGAATTTCGATAGGGAATGGATCGAATTTTGGAACATTTTGTTTTGTGAATCCAAAGGAAGAGAGGTAGGAGAAATCAACGATTCGAAGTGAACTTCGATAATTTCCCAACTATCCTATTGTTTGGCTTGAATTTAGGAAAGTCCTAATGTTTATTTGATATTTCAATCTTGCCGATTTTAATTAATTAGGGCTTATATTTGTATGATAAAATCAAACAAATAGCTCTAGAAGATGTGAGGGTTTATTGTCGTATCGGACGACTACCTCGGAATCCTAAGACCGGTTAGGGCTTAATTTGCAATACGAAATGCACTAACGAAGAGTTGAGGATTTATGTTGCACTAGGCAAGCTACCTCGAAGTCTATGGCTTGGTTGTTTAATTCTAGAAAAGTTTTCTTGAAGTAGGTTCAAGTTTTGTCGACGACGATGGCCGTGCTTGCCCACCATGCTCCAAACTCCTGGTTGTTGCGAGAGGTTTAGTTTTAGAAATCATAAATCGGGAGTTGAGAAAAGTGTTTTGGTTTAGAGAAAATCTTAATTTCCGAGGTGTTTTTTATGTTTTATTTAAAACAAATCTTAAAGTTGATTATAACGACACCGGTTAAGATCCCGCGGTTCCATCCTTCAGGCATCATTATTTTTATCGGATTCACTTAGTCCGGATGAATTTGCTAAACTCAACTGAATGAGTTCCACACTTTCATTTAGACAGTGGGAAATCCCGTTAGCAACACGTAGGTTACATCATCAGAGGTATTCCAGATCATCCAACGGGACGTTTTAATTTAGTTGTAATTGTAGTTTTGTGTTCGTTTGTGATTAAATTTTGAGTTGTTTTATATTTTGGAATGTTGTGGCGGTGAATTTTATCTTACGATGACTTTTAACTTAATTTTGGTTTCGGTTTTAGGGGCTATCCTAAAGGTGTGGGTTTTCATGCAACGGTTGTTTTATCATGCAAGAAAAATAAACGCGAGTTGTGATAAAGTAAATTGCGATAATGTAAATTCGCTGGAAAATAAATTGCGGGAAAGTAAATTGCAATAATACAAATGCGTACACTGGAGGGTCTTCCCGTCATCCCAACTGCACTTAAAACACAATTAGCATATTTAAGCAAGTTCCTAGGTAAAGCTAAGGGAAAGGTTATGGTTTTCTACCAAATTCCTAATCCTATAGCTAGTCATTTCCTATGACGTACTAGGTTCTTTGTGTTTTGGTTTAAGGACGATTTTCTTCATCGAAAGAATAATCAAATTCATTTGTTCTTATAAATGTCCTATCATATTGAGAAAGTGCTTAAGAAGGATCTTAAACATCTTTTCGATATTTCTAGGATTGTTTTAAGTCCAAATGAATTTAATTATACAAATGAATTAATCGTCCAAGAATTTCAAGTTTTGTTAACTTGCTCGATGAACTAGGACATTTGAATATCCTATGAGTGAAGTGACACTTCATTTAATGTTTTATTTAGGAGTTATAATAACTAAAGCTTTCGAGGGTAAGTTAGTATTCAAATGATTTGGTTTAAGTTAAAGAGTTTAAATTTGGAATAGTGTTGAAGTTGTTTTTAAATTTATTTTCTTTCTGTTTTAGGTGATGTTATATTTAATTCAATTTAATTTAATTTTAATTGAGTTTTAATTTAATTTAATTTAATTTAATTTAATTTAATTTGATTTGATGTTTAATCAATTTGATTTGATTTAACTTTAATTTGATTTGATTTAATTTAATTTAATTTGATTTAATTTAATTTAGTTATTCAATTTAATTTAATTTATTTAATTTAATTTCATTTAATTTGATTGTTTAATTTAATTTAATTTGATTTAATTTAATTTTATTTAATTAATTTAATTAATTTAATTTAATTTAATTTAATTCAATTTAATTTAATTGTTTAATTTGATTTAATTTAATTATTTAATCTAATTTAATTTAATTATTAAATTTAATTTAATTTAATTTAATTGTTAAATTTAATTTAATTTTAATTTAATTTATCTTTAATTTGCTTTATTTTTAATTTTAATTAAAATTTTAAAAGAGTTTAATAATTTAATTAAGTCTTTTAATATTTTAAATTTGAGTTATCATTTTAATTAAAAATTGAGTATTAATGATATAATTAGTTTAGGGATTTTTTAAATTAAAGAATAAATCTCTTCCTAATAAATATCCCTTATTTTAATAATTCCAATTTATTATTCCTCCAAATTTAATCTATTATTTAATTAAAGTTTAATCATTTTAAAATTATTTAATGGATTTCTACCCTTTAATTATTTAAATTTCAATCATCCAAATCAGATTAAGATCAAATATTTTACTTGTTGATTTTTATTATTAAACCTAAAGTTTTAATTAAGGGTTAAAAGTTTAATTACCATTTTACCCTTTAAGCTTAATAATTTCATAACTCACTAAATTGAACCCAAATGAACTTGAAATTTTTATGTGACTTCACTCATATGTCAATAAAGACATGAGAGGAGAAAATGTGATTTTTCTGTATTTAATTTATTTATATAATTATTTTTGGTGGAAAATAGAGATTTTCAAGGAAAATTTAATAACATGACCAAGGGAAAGTTTCTGTCCTTAAAAAAATTAGGGGACATTCCTAATGACCAGAGAAGCACTTGGACCAATTTTGGTGATTTTTTGAATTATATTATTTTTATTATAATTATTTTGAGTTTTGGAGTGTTAATTAATTTAAAAATAAAATAAATGTTAAAAAATGGATTTTATATTTTTCAAAAATCTCTCTGATACCAAGGAAACTAGAGAAGCAAATTTTGCAATTTTCTGATTTTTTTATGATTTATTGTAATTATTTTAGTGAAAATGTTAGAAAATACATTTTTTTAATTTTAAAATTACCCTAGGGCTTTAAAATTTAATATCTCACTAAATAGACTTAGGAAAAATATGGGGTTTGTTCCTAAGTGATTAAAATTCAAAATGTGACATTTTGGTGAATTTGATTATTTTTGTGATTTTTATTATTTTTTAATTATTAAAATATTAAAATATTATTAAAAATCAACTTTTTCAGAAAATTGAAATTTTAATTTTCTTAGGTTCCCCTGATATCAGAGAGGCTCCAAAACCAATTTAGTGAATTTTTAAAAAGTATTTTAAAAGTTATGAATTTTTAAAGTTTAAAATGGCTAAGTGACTTAATCAACCCGATTAGTGGGGTTAACCAAGTCCGATTGACCTCAAATTTTTATGGTGGATTCCTCTGATCCTAAAGGTCAGTGGAGAATTGATTTCAAGTCAATTTGATGCCTGGTTAATTCTAATTAATTAAAGACCTATTTTGGGTGTTTAAGCCAATTAGGGTTGTTTTAAATGAACTAAGTCAAAACCTATTTTTCCTAGGGTTCTCTGGTCATAAGGAACATCACCAAATTTTCCTAGAATTTATTTCACAACATGCTATTTACTGGAATTAAAATACTCGAAAACGGTGACCTGAACTTGAAAAATCAAGAACTCTTCATAGGGATGGTCTCGACTTTGGAAAATTCGGGGAATGTTCCCAAATTCGGAGGCTTCAAAAGCCCTATGGTCTCATGCCATGGTGAATTGTATGCATGCATGGAGAATTAAAACAATGCGAGAGAGTAAATAAATTATAAAAAATAAAATATTTGATGAAATTAAGTGATTTCTTTTCCACATTATTCTCCTCTCTTCACTGAGCGAGAGGGTATTTTTATTTTATTTTTGTGATTTTCCTACACGGAGATATGAATTTTTGAAGTTTAGGGAATAAAATAAATAAGAAAATACCCTATTTATCTATTTATCCACGCGGCGCCGCGTCGACCTCGGCGGCTCCGAACGCACGCGCGTCGCGCTCCCATTCGACGCCGCCACCTGAGTCGGCGGCCCGGGCCCCGCGGTTCTCGTACCGTCTCACGGTCCGACG
This sequence comes from Papilionanthe hookeriana x Papilionanthe teres, assembly GCA_022702705.1. Taxonomy (NCBI): domain Eukaryota; kingdom Viridiplantae; phylum Streptophyta; class Magnoliopsida; order Asparagales; family Orchidaceae; genus Papilionanthe; species Papilionanthe hookeriana x Papilionanthe teres. The sequence goes on along the minus strand of CM040426.1, from coordinate 124,034,737 downwards.
CAATCTCGGCCGTCCGTGCGCGCGTGTATCGAATGGACGGCATCCGTTCATCGTCCCCAAGTGTTCTCGCCCGAGAGCCGTCCACACTAAATCCCTAAGATCTCACTCGATTCTCGATGGATTTTTACGTTCTTATACTCTATGGATTCGTCTTGAAGAGACGAACACATCTATATGGCTAACATGCATTGAAACTAAGGCATTTGAAATGGAGAATCTCCGGAAGCTCGGGATGGAGAGTTAACTCATACCTTAGCTCGGAGAAGTGTGGCTTCAATCCGAGAGTTGTTGCACCTTCGATTGGGTCCCGGCAAGCTCCGGATGAAGTCTCTGGTGCAGGGAATTGTACTGGATATGATTTCGACCAAGCCCGATCCACAAAGCTTGGAGGCTGGAGCAACTGGGTGGCTCGGAGATGGGGCTTTTGATGGTGGACACCTTCCCTTGGTACGAGTGAAGGTGTAGAGCCAATCGATTTGGGAATTGGCTCCTTGTGGAGAAGTGTCCTGGTTTTGGGTGGAATTTCGACTACGAAATTGAGCTTACGGAGGAGAAATGGCAGGGGGATCTCATTGGGGATCGAGTGCTCTAAGAGTGGAGAAGGGTGCGGAACAATTTTGGCGAGTTTTGGCGAGGTTTGTGCTTGGCTCCCCTCATGGCCGAGAGGGGTGGAGTTTAAATAGGAGAGGGTGGAGGGCCTCACGGGGAGAGTTAGGGCTTGGGATCGAGCTGCTCTGGTGAGGAGAAGATCGGCCATGGTGACCACTAGGGATGGGGCGGCTCGGCAAGTGAGAATTTCAATGTTGGCTCACATGTGAGCTCTCGGCCATGGTGTTTTCCGGCGGCACAGTGGCCGGCCGGCCGAGCATGGGTCACCCTCGGGGTCGGGTGGGTCGGGGGCTGGAGGTTTGTGCGATCAATTGGCAATTGCCATGTGTAAAGGAGTTGGATTGAAATGGAATGGGGGATGAGCCTATTTTGGGTCCAAATGGGTCAACCCACCATTTTGGGCTTGGTGCACCCTTCCAAGCTCTGATTTTGGGCTGAGAGGATCAGTTGGGTCAGCCAAGAGAGAGTGGTGTGGTCTCTATCCATGATGAGGTGGCTAAACATGGTTTAGTGTGTGACATGCTTAAGGTAAAAAGGCTTAATGAAAGATTAGGAAAGGAGCCCCTCCTTTTACCATTAATGGCATGGTCACATGTCAAGCCTCCCATGGCTTCATGTGGCTTGTCAATGGCTTGCATGGCTTGTCTTTGGCTTGGGGAAAGTTGAGTCGATTTCATAAAAATGGGTTTTAAGAAATTTTTGGTAATTTGATGGGAATTTGGATGAAGCTTCATTTGGAATAATTCAATGATGATTTTAGGACTTAGGTAATGGATTTAATTAAATGGATGACAAATGGAGATGTCATGTGGGCTTTAGGGTAGATTTGGGCTTTTGAATTTTGAAGGAAATGGGCTTTTAGAAGGGTTTAAGGGAAGTGGGCTTTTAAGTTTATGAATGTGTTCATGGATGAAAATTTTTGTAAAAGGTTGGGCCAAATAATTGTTGGGTTTAGCTCATGGATGTGTCATGAGTAACTTGAAGCAAATTTGGGGTAGTTTGGGCTTGAATTGGGTTGGATTTGGATTCTTTTGGTGAATGGGCCAATATAGGTCCAAGTGGGCCAAGTTGGGCCAATGTTGGGCTAGGGTTGAAATTGATGTAGAATTATTGTTGAGAAGTGTTTATGGGAGTGTTTCAAAGAGGTTTTGACTTTGGTTGGGCTTTGATTTTTGGGGTTTGGGTTCATTTGGGTTAGGTTTGGGCTTAGGTCAAAAAATGGGCCTTAAGGTCAAAAGTGGAATTGGATCCAAATGTCAATCAAATTGGACTTTGATTTGGTCTAGATTGGTATTGGGGATGTTGAATTGAAGTTTAGAATTAAATTGGACCAAAATTGGGGTCAATTGGGTAGGTTTGGTTTGACATTGGGTTCACTTTGGATTAAAATGGGTCAAATTGGGGGTTTTGACAAAAGTAGGGTAAATTGACAAAATTGGCCCATGGTGTAGTTGGACAAAATGAAATTGGGAATATTTGGGATTTTCTGGAATTTTCTGGGAATTTTTTGAATTTTTGGATTTTTAGGCCAAGAAGGGTATTTTGGGTTATTTGGAGGGTATTGGGGGGTATTTTTGGAATCTTTGGTATTTTTGGGTATGGATGATCAATTTGAGTGATGTGGAGATGTTTGGGATTGATTTTGGAAAATTTTGGGTAATTTGGAAATTTTGCAAAAATTTGGGTAATTTCGAGGTTTTGGGTAGGTTTAGTAGGTGTAGGGTCTCGGGGGTCAAAAATTGAAAATTTGGGAAATTGAAGATTGGGTGAATTTAGGTGGAAAGAAATCATTTTGGTTGAGCCATGAAGCCATTTCAAGCCCATATGAGCCATGAGAGGACTCATTTGAGGCATTCACTATGTTGTTCCTAACCCTCTTGCCTGAGGGCTTAGGGGTTAAGGACCATCCATGTGAATCACCTACATGAGTCGGGAGGTTAAGTTGGGTATGGGTGTGGTTTTAGGAAGTGTGTGGAAATGTAGTGTGTAAGTGTAGTGTAAGTCAGCCCCTTCACTGGACCGGGCCACCGCAGGGCGATCCTAAGGCCAAAGAGTCCTATAGGAACTCATCCTTTAAACTTCCACATTTGATTTCAACCCTCTAGGTGATTAGGGGTCTATGGTCGAGTTTGTGGAGTTTGTAGGGAGTTTAGAAGTGGTTTGAATTTCTAAAAGGCGGGTCCCAATTCTAGTCCTCTAAGATAGTCGAAGGAAAAGCCTAAGGCTAGATCCTAAGTACTAAAGAGAGAGAGAAGACCTCATCAAAAATGAGGTCAACAACCGGAGTACCGAGTGAAGCGGATCTCGGTTACTTTCGAAGGATGGACGACGGGAAGACACCTTACCACTTCCGACCGGACCCGGAGCTAGAAAGCCTCCGGCTTTACGAGCTGTGAGTTGCATGGAAAATATCACACCTCCAACGTACATCCATACGACATCCTTGCCAAGGATGGCTTGGAAGGTGATGTTATTGACCATGTACCCCACTATTCAGACATGGATTTTTGACAGATACCTTTTTTGGATGGATCGACAAAGATAATACATAGTCCGTTTTGAGTCTACATGGATTGTATGAGATGTATTCCAGATCAAGTTATATGATGTATCTTCGACATGATTGGAATGAAAGTGACCATGTCACATTTTTTGCCTTCACCTCTTTTGTGCAAATTGACTAGGAAACACCATTAAAGTTAAATGAACTTCGAACAAAGAACAGAAAAGAAATAAAAAAAAAGAATAAAAGAAAAACTTTCCGTAAAAATCTAAAATGATAAATTCCAAATTCACGATAAAATAAAATTTGAGTCGTTAAAGGACAAACAAAATGAACACAAATTTCAAATCAAATTTTAAATCAAATTTCAAATTTAATCTTTCCAGATTCCAAATCAAATTTTAAATCAAATTTCAAATTCAATCTTTCCAGATTCCAAATCAAATTTTCAATCAAATTTCAAATTCAATCTTTCCAAATTTCAAATCAAATTTCAATCGAGTTCGAACTCGACCTTCTAAATGCGAAATCCAATCCGTTCTATTCTCTCCCTTGTCTGGGATGGAAGCGGTTGATTCCATTGACACGGATCGAATCTGATGGCGAGGAATTATATCCAATCCAAACCAGTGACTTCCGATCAACTTTTTTGAACGGGGTATGTAACATCTACTATTCCCTCCTAATCTGTTTCCTTCATGAAAGTTTTTTACAACTTTCATGAAATTCTCGAAACACCAAAATTCCACACTTTTCAAATCAACACTACAAATCTTTGCAAAGTCAATGACTATTCAAATTAAAACTTTTGGAGTTGAGGATTTTACATTCGAGACTGCGTTGCTTTAGGATTCTTTCCCTATCGCAATGAAATACATCAAATTCAAACTTTTGGAGTTGAGGATTTTACATTCGAGACTGCATTGCTTTAGGATTCTTTCCCTATCGCAATGAAATACATCAAATTCAAACTTTTGGAGTTGAGGATTTTACATCCGAGACTGCATTGCTTTAGGATTCTTTCCCTATCGCAATGAAATACATCAAATTCAAACTTTTTAGAGTTGAGGATTTTACATCCGAGACTGCATTGCTTTAGGATTCTTTCCCTATCGCAATGAAATACATCAAATTCAAACTTTTGGAGTTGTGGATTTTACATCCAAGACTGCATTGCTTTAGGATTCTTTCCCTATCACAATGAAATACATCAAAATCAAACTTTTGGAGTTGAGGATTTTACATCCGAGACTGCATTGCTTTAGGATCCTTTCCCTATTGCAATGAAATACATCAAATTCAAACTTTTTGGAGTTGAGGATTTTACATCCGAGACTGCATTGCTTTAGGATCCTTTCCCTACTGCAATGAAATACATCAAAATCAAATTCTTGGAGTTGAGGATTTTACATCCGAGACTGCATTGCTTTAGGATTCTTTCCCTATCGCAATGAAATACATTAAAATTCAAACTTTTGAGGTTAAGGATTTTACATCCAATACCGCATTGCTCTAAGATCTCTCCTCATTGTAATGGTTCAATCTAATCAATTCAATTTTCTTTTGAGGTTGAAGATGTTACATCTAAAACCACAAAATTCCAATTTTCATTTCAAATCAAATCCCTTCAAATTAATTTTGACAAAACTTCAATCTAAATTGAAACTCCAAGCTAAAATCTAAACTTACACATCAAAACTTAAATTGAAACAAAACGAAATCTAAATTGAATTCCCCCAGATCATGTGATTTGGGATTCACCTCCTTTTCCTTTCCCTAGCGAGAGTTCAGGAATCTCCAGTCTCAGAGATATACTTGACACTCCCCAGCGGAAACTCTTCTACTTTGTCCTAAGTTTGTCACTTGGACATTTGTGTTGGTTTTGTTGATCGCTTCGGTCAACAACAATACGCGCGGTGTGCTCCGTCGACTCACCACACCTATTGAGGTCCATTTGTTGACCTCATTTTTGATGAGGTCTTCTCTTCTTCTCTTTAGTACTTAGGATCTAGCCTTAGGCTTTTCCTTTGACTATCTTAGAGGATTAGAATTGGGACCCACCACTTAGAAATTCAAACCACTTCTTAACTCCTGCAAACTCTACAAACTTGACTATAGACCCCTAATCGCCTAGAGGGTTGAAATCAAATGTGGAAGTTTAAAGGATGAGTTCCTATAGGACTCTTTGGCCTTAAGACTGCCCTGGGTGGCCTGGTCTGGTGAAGGGGGCTGACTTACACATACACTACACTTTCACACACCTATACTCAACTTGATCTCCAGACTCATGAAAGTGACTCACATGGATGGTCCTTAACCCCTAAGCCTACAGCTAAGAGGGTTAGGAACAACATGGTGGATGCTTCAAATGAGTCCCTTCATGGCTCATGTGGGCTTGATATGGCTTCATGGCTCAACCAAAATAATTTCATTTCACTTATATTTAGCCAATCTTCAATTTTCCAAATTTTCAATTTTTGACTCCCGGGACCCTACACCCGCCTAGCCTACCCGAAACCCTTGTAATTACCCAAAATTTTCAAAATTTCCAAATCACCCAAAATTCATCAAAACCAATCCCAAAAATTTCCACATTACTCAAATTGATCATTCATAGCCAAAAGTACCAAAAATTCCAAAAATACCTCCCAATACCCTCCAAATACCCCTCTTGACCCCAAAATCCAAAAATTCAGAAAATTCCCAGAAAATTCCAGAAAATCCCAAATATTCCCAATTTCATTTTGTTCAACTACACCATGTGCAAATTTTGTCAATTTACCCTACTTTTGTCAAAATCCCCAATTTGACCCATTTTTAACCCAAAGTGAACCTAATGTCAAACCAAACCTACCCAATTGACCCAAATTCTGGTCCAATTCAATTTTAAAATTCAATTCAACATTCCCAACACCAATCTAGACCAAAGCCAAATCCAATTTGATTGACATTTGGATCCAATTTAACTTTTTGCCTTAAAGCCCAATTTGGACCCATAACCCAAACTTAACTCAAACTCACCCAATTCAACTCCAATTGACCCCAAATCTTTTCTAAACCTTCCTTAACATTCCTACAAACAAAACACTAACATGATTTGCCCAAAATTTATACCAAAACCCCACTTAAATTCAACCCAAAACCAATAAGCCCAATTTTGACCTAAACCCAAACCTAACCCAAATAAGCCCAAACCCCAAAATCAAAGCCCAACCAAAGCCAAAACCTCTTTGAAACAGCCCTATAAACATTTCCCAACATTAATTTTACACCAATTTCAACATTAGTTCAACATTGGCCCAAATTAGCCCAATTTGACCTACATTGGCCACTTTACCAAAAAGCCCAAATTCAACCCAATTCAAACCCAAATCACTCCAAACTTGTTTCAAATTACTCATGGCACATTCCTAAACAAAACCCAACATTTATTTGGTCCAAAATTTTACAAATTTATAATCTACCAATTTATTTTCAAGCCTAAAGCCCACTTCCCTTAAACCTTCCTAAAAGTCCATCCAAGACAAATTCAAAAGCCCAAAGTTCATGACAAAGCCCACATGACACTTTCCCTCATCACACATTCAATTTAAAATCATTCCTAAAGTCCTAATTTATCATTAAATGATTCCAAATCAAGCCTCATAACAATTCCCATCAAAATGCCAAAATTCACAAAATCCTTTTTTCATGAAATTTACCAAATCTTTTCCCAAGCCATATGAAGCCATGAAGCCACATGTAAGCCATTGGCAAGCCATGAGAATTTCTAATTTGTCAACCCTTCTTAAATGGCAAAAGGAGGAGGTCCTTTAAGCACCTCCTAAAAGTCATAAACCTTAAACATGTTTCACCTTAACCCAAATTTAATCCAAATATATTTGGATAGGGACTTCTCCATGCCAAACCAAGCTGATTCCTTTGACTCCCCACAACACCTAAAGCCACCTTGGAGGGTGAACCAAGCCCAAAAGGATGGGTTGACCCATTTAGAGCCAAAATAGCCACACCCCCATGCCACTTTGATCCAACTCCTTTACACATGTCCAAACCCAATTGACTTCACCATTGCCAAGCCCTGACTTCCCTGGTCAAGATGGTGACTCATGCCTGCCGGCCAGCCGCCTGGGTCGCCGGAAAACACCACACCCGAAAGCTCACATGTGAGCCAACTTTGGAATTCCACCTTGCTGAGCTGCTCCATGCCCAATGGCCACCATGGTTGTTCTTCCCATTACCAGAGCAGCTGATCCCAGCCCTTGGCCATCCCTGTGAGGCTCTCCAGCCACCTCTATTTAAACCCGACCCCCTCACGGCCATGAAGAGGAGAGTTGCACGAACCTTGCCGAAACTCTGCCAAAATTGTTCCAAACCCTTCTCCATACTTAGAGCAGTTGATCCCCAGTGTAAATTTGCCCTAATCCCCACCAACAGAATCCAATTTCTCAACTGAAATTTCACCCAAAACCAGGACACTTTGCCATAGTGAGCCAATCCTCAAATTGATCGGTCCTACACCTCGACCGGACCAAGAGGAGAAGTTTCCCACTGAAAGCCCCATCTCCAGGCCACCCAGTTGCTCCAGCCTCCAAGCTTTGTGATCGGCTGTGGTCGAAATCCTACCTAGACAATTCACCAGGCCAAGGGACTTCATCTGGAGCTTGTTGGGATCCAATCGAAGGTGACACAACCCTCAGATTGAAGCCACACTTCTCTGAGCAAAGGTATGGCCTCACTCTTCTTCCCGAGCTTCTGAACACTCTCCATTTTCATTGAGTCAATTTTATGCCACATAAATCGTATGGATATGTTCGTCTTCTCGAGACGAATCCATAGAGCATAAGAACATTAAATTTGGTCAAGTATCGAGTGAGATCTTAGGCCTAGAAGACGGACAGCTCTAGGGTAAGGACGCCTGGGGACAATGAACGGATGCCGTTCATTTAATACACACGCGGACGGACGGCCAGGATCGCGCCGGATCAGGAGCGGATCCTGCTTCTGTCCCAGTCAGACAAGGTCCCAGAAGAATGCGTCTAGAAATCGAACAACAAGTTATAGCTGAAGTTAAAAAGCTAATAGACGCTAAATTTGTCCGTGAAGAGCAATACCCGACTTGGTTAGCCAATGTGGTGCCAGTCAGAAAGATGAATGGTCAGATCAAAATTTGTGTGGATTTCAGAGATTTAAACAAGGCATGTCCAAAAGATGAATTCCCTCTACCGATCCCAGAATTAATGATCGACATTGCTTCGACATATGAAATATTCTCATTCATGGATGGATCTTCAGGATACTACCAGATAAAAATGGCTCCAGAAGATGAAAAACTTACAGCATTCAGAACGCCGATCGGAGTATATTGCTACACAGTGATGCCATTCGGACTGAAGAACGCTGTAAAAGGACAAGTCCTAGCAGACTTCCTCGCAGCACACCCTTTGCCGGCAGAATCTCCTCTCAATGAAGATTTGCCAGATGAACAAATAATGAATCTAGAAGACCCTGATGATCGACGTTGGGTATTATATTTCGACGGAGCATCTTCAGCACACAAAGACAAAGAATCGCAAGTGATAGTGCCCGGTAAGGCAGGAATCGGATTAATCTTTATAACACCGGAGAGGGGGATGTTAAGATACTCCTACCACTTGACAGAACCGTGTACAAACAACGAAGAAGAATACGAAGCCCTCATAACAGGATCGGAATTAACTATTCAAATGGGGATAGCGAGACATCAACATCTACGGGGATTCGCAGTTAATCATTCAACGGATCGCCGGACAAGTACGAATTTTAAAGCTAAGACTCGAGCAATACTTCCAGGTATGCCATACGAGTTGTTGGAACAGATTCCAAATGTGACGATCTACAAAATTCCCGAAAAGAAAATGCCTTAGCAGATGCGTTAGCTCGCCTCACAAAAGAATTTGCCTGTTTGCAAGATGAATCAGTGGAAGTGTCAGTTCACGGACGTCAGGTTCTATCACAGCTTGACATAGACACATTACACAAATCAGAAAAAGAAGAAGAATTAGTAGCAGCAGTGACAGAAAATACAGAGGATTGGCGACAACCATTAATAGACTACACCGCAAACGGGAAAACTACCGGACGATAGATCGCTAGCCCATCGGATCAAGAAAAGAACTGCGTCTTATGCATTAATAAACAACACGTTATACGGAAGGTCTTTCGATCAAATGTGGCTAAGGTGCCTAAGCGGGTCCGAGGGCCTGTGAAATTGTTAAAGAGGTGCATTCGGGACAACTGTGGCGCTCACCGATCCGAGTCCGAAGATGAAAATGAAAATTAAAAGACTAGGGTACTACTGGCCCTCGATGATGACCGACTGCATGAAAATCGCAAGACTTGTCACCAATGCCAAGTGCACGGAGTGGTTCTACACCAACCTCCAAATGTGTTACATCCAACAATTGCGTCGTGGCCATTTGAATGTTGGGGCACGGATATAGTGGGTCCAATAGAACCACCATCTTCAAAAGGACATCGCTTCATTCTTGCGGCTACAGATTACTTTTCCAAGTGGGCGGAGGCAGTTCCACTCAGAGAAGTGAAAGCACACCACGTGCTACAGTTTTTCAAAAACCAAGTTGTCTACCGTTTCAGAGTGCCGCACAGGATCATATCAGATAATGGGTCAGGATTCAGAAGCACGCAAATCAACAACTTTGTCAGGAGACACGGAATCGACTGGCGATATTCAACAATTTACTACCCAAGAGCAAACGGCCTGGCTGAGGCTTTTAATAAAACTCTTGTTCAAAACTTAAAGAAAAATTTGGACGATAATAAGAGAAACTGGCACGAGAAGTTATTAGAGGCCTTATGGGCCTACCGGACAACCTTCAGAACTCCTACTCAAGCTACACCTTACGCCCTGGTGTATGGGTCCGAGGCAGTGTTACCTTTAGAGGTTCGGCTTCCTTCACTCGGAATTGCGGTTGCAAACAAAATCACGACGAGAAGAGAATGCCAAATTACGACTAGAGGAATTGGAAAGCCCGGAAGGGAAAAGACTTGCGGCAGACAACGGAATTTAGAACTATACCAAGCTAAGATGGTTCAAGCCCACGACAAGCGCGGTCCGCCCATGAACCTTCAAAGTTGGTGACTTAGTTCTCGTTCTCAAGAGACCTATCCTTGCACACCGCAAGATAGGAGGAAAATTTGAACCAACTTGGGAAGGGCTGTTTGTGGTTGAGGCAGTCTACTCAGGAGGCTCCTACCAGCTAGTGAACCGCCAAGGAGAACGACATATGCTTCCAATCAACGGACGATACTTGAAAAAGTATTACGCTACCTGATGTTTCGAAGGAATGGATTTTTCATCCCTGGAAGCACGGGTGAAGTAGTTACTTATGACTGGGTCCGAACCCAAAAATAATAAAAATGTGCTAAAATGAATAAAATCATGATAATAAAGTTTTCCATGTTTTCTTTTCCATATCAAAATCTCTTTCCTGATCTTATCACACTTCATTCCTGTTAAATTTGAAAAATACAAAAAGTAATAAAAAAACTGTCTTTAATAAACATTTTCTTAATGTTCTTGTTCTTAAGTACAACCCCCGATCCTTTTCCTTGTCTTTTCGCAGGGAAATGTCGAACGGGCGGTTGGTCCTGAACTTTAGAAATGGCGTAAGCCTTGCACTCGACGAAAAGAGGGTGAAAGATGGAGCGATAATAGAGATTGACTCAGATTTCGCACCAGCAGGCCTGCAATATGAAGAAAGTGACTGGGTCCCAGTTGACCGAGAGAAACTGCCCAGTCATACAGTAATGAAAGTGGGTGGCCCAAGCCACCAATCCAGCAACAAGAAAAGGAAAATAAGCACCGAAGAAGACAAGAAAATCAAGTCTGTAGTCGCTACAGCAGAGGGCAGGCTTGTTAGCGCCGTGCCCACAGAAACTCAGGAAGTTCGAAGAGCTACTCTCACAGCAACGCAACGAAGAAATAAAAATCGCCGTATCCGCAAGATGTTAACCAAACTAGCAGCGGACCAGCGCGATGAGGCGGTCTTGCTTGCCGAGTACATACACTTCGAGGACGCCGGTTCACCGAGTACCGGAAGAAAGGAGGCCAGCTCCTAGGATAACGAAGAGACCGGGGAAATCTTAAGAAGAACAGAAGAAGGAAGGCTACAACGCCACCAGATAAAGGCACCAGTAATGCATAACCTTGTTGCAGAAGCAACCCCGGAGGATGTCCCGCCGGACACCATCCCGAGGAGCCGAGGTATGCAATAGAAGGTGAAGGGATTGAGCCGTATATCCCACAATACATCACCAGGCCCCGCCATTTGCAGATTATTCCAGAATACGAGCTGGAAAGAATGCAAAATGTCTAAAAGAAAACTTTTGAATACTTCGAAAGAATCAGAGGCAGAAGGATCAATATACTAGAAGACCTCGAGCTACATACGAATGTATTCTCAGAATTTGAACAACAACAAATTGTGGATTGCATCCGGGATTTGAAAAGAATGGGACGAGCGGGCCGCCTAAGAGAAAACACCTACTCAGAACCCCGGAGATGGATGCCAGGGAAGGGAAGAATTACAATACAATGCGGATGCTACTACAACTTCGCAGAAGACAGGAAGGGAAACCCACCAGGGATACTCCGTCATGGCCAAGTGGATCCAATGCCATTAGTCATCAAGAGAATGGTAAAAAGATTGATGACATGGAGGGTAATGCCAGCAGATTGCATACCCAACAGCTGCATTATTAATATTTACAAGCAGGGTGACTGCATACCCCCACACATAGATCACCACGACTTTGTCAGACCTTTTTGCACGGTTTCATTTCTGAACGAGTGTAATATCATGTTCGGATCTGACCTCCAGATAGCAGGCCCAAGTGAGTTCCGAGGGCCAGTGAAGATACCATTACCGGTAGGTTCCGTCATGATACCGAAGGGCAACGGAGCAGATGTTGCTAAACATTGCATACCAGGAGTACCGGTGAAGCGGATCTCGGTTACTTTCGAAGGATGGACGACGGGAAGACACCTTACCACTTCCAGCCGGACCGGAGCTAGAAAGCCTCCGGCCTTACGAGTCGTGAGTTGCATGGAAAATATCACACCTCCAACGTACATCCATACGGCATCCTTGCCAAGGATGGCTTGGAAGGTGATGTTATTGACCATGTACCCCACTATTCAAACATGGATTTTTGACAGATACCTTTTTTGGATGGATCAACAAAGATAATACATAGTCCGTTTTGAGCCTACATGGATTGTATGAGATGTATTCCAGATCGAGTTATATGATGTATCTTCGACATGATTGGAATGAAAGTGACCATGTCACATTTTTGACCTTCACCTCTTTTGTGCAAATTGACTAGGAAACGCCATTAAAGTTAAATGAACTTCGAACAAAGAACAGAAAAGAAATAAAAAAAAAGAATAAAAGAAAAACTTTCCGTAAAAATCTAAAATGATAAATTCCAAATTCACGATAAAATAAAATTTGAGTCGTTAAAGGACAAGCAAAATGAACACAAATTTCAAATCAAATTTTAAATCAAATTTCAAATTCAACCTTTCCAAATTCCAAATCAAATTTTAAATAAAATTTCAAATTCAATCTTTCCAGATTCCAAATCAAATTTTAAATTAAATTTCAAATTCAATCTTTCCAAATTTCAAATCAAATTTCAATCGAGTTCTAACTCAACCTTCCAAATCTGAAATCTAATCCGTTCTATTCTCTCCCTTGTCTGGGATGGAAGCGGTTGATTCCATTGACACGGATCGAATCTGATGGCGAGGAATTATATCCAATCCAAACCAGTGACTTTCGATCAACTCTTTTGAACGGGGTATGTAACATCTACATATTCCCTCCTAATCTGTTTCCTTCATGAAAGTCTTTTACAACTTTCATGAAATTCTCGAAACACCAAAATTCCACACTTTTCAAATCAACACTACAAATCTTTGCAAAGTCAATGACTATTCAAATTCAAACTTTTGGAGTTGAGGATTTTACATCCGAGATTGCGTTGCTTAAGGATTCTTTCCTTATCGCAATGAAATACATCAAATTCAAACTTTTGGAGTTGAGGATTTTACATCCGAGACTGCATTGCTTTAGGATTCTTTCCCTATCGCAATGAAATACATCAAATTCAAACTTTTGGAGTTGAGGATTTTACATTCGAGACTACATGGCTTTAGGATTCTTTCCCTATCGCAATGAAATACATCAAAATCAAACTTTTTGGAGTTGAGGATTTTACATCCGAGACTGCATTGCTTTAGGATCATTTCCCTATTGCAATGAAATACATCAAATTCAAACTTTTTGGAGTTGAGGATTTTACATCCAAGACTGCATTGCTTTAGGATCCTTTCCCTATTGCAATGAAATACATCAAAATCAAATTCTTGGAGTTGAGGATTTTACATCCGAGACTGCATTGCTTTAGGATTCTTTCCCTATCGCAATGAAATACATCAAAATTAAAACTTTTGAGGTTAAGGATTTTACATCCAATACCGCATTGCTCTGAGATCTCTCCTCATTGTAATGGTTCGATCTAATCAATTCAATTTTCTTTTGAGGTTGAAGATGTTACATCTAAAACCACGAAATTCCAATTTTCATTTCAAATCAAATCCCTTCAAATTAATTTTAACAAAACTTCAATCTAAATTGAAACTCCAAGCTAAAATCTAAACTTACACATCAAAACTTAAATTGAAACAAAATGAAATCTAAATTGAATTCCCCCAGATCATGTAATTTGGGATTCACCTCCTTTCCCTTTCCCCAGAGAGAGTTCCGGAATCTCTAGTCTCGGAGATATACTTGACACTCCCCAGCGGAAACTCTTCTACTTTGTCCTAAGTTTGTCACTTGGACATTTGTGTTAGTTTTGTTGATCGCTTCGGTCAACACCAATACGCGCGGTGTGCTCCGTCAGCTCACCACACCTATTGGGGGTCCATTTGTTGACCTCATTTTTGATGAGGTCTTCTCTTCTTCTCTTTAGTACTTAGGATCTAGCCTTAGGCTTTTCCTTTGACTATCTTAGAGGATTAGAATTGGGACCCACCACTTAGAAATTCAAACCACTTCTTAACTCCCTGCAAACTCTACAAACTTGACTATAGACCCCTAATCACCTAGAGGGTTGAAATCAAATGTGGAAGTTAAAGGATGAGTTCCTATAGGACTCTTTGGCCTTAAGACTGCCCGGGGTGGCCTGGTCTGGTGAAGGGGGCTGACTTACACATACACTACACTTTCACACACCTATACTCAACTTGATCTCCTGACTCATGAAAGTGACTCACATGGATGGTCCTTAACCCCTAAGCCCTCGGCTAAGAGGGTTAGGAACAACATGGTGGATGCTTCAAATGAGTCCCTTCATGGCTCATGTGGGCTTGATATGGCTTCATGGCTCAACCAAAATGATTTCATTTCACTTATATTTACCCAATCTTCAATTTTCCAAATTTTCAATTTTTGACCCCCGGGACCCTACACCCACCTAGCCTACCTGAAACCCTTGAAATTACCCAAAATTTTCAAAATTTCCAAATCACCCAAAATTCATCAAAACCAATCCCAAACATTTCCACATTACTCAAATTGATCATTCATAGCAAAAAATACCAAAAATTCCAAAAATACCTCCTAATACCCTCCAAAAACCCCTCTTGACCCCAAAATCCAAAAATTCAGAAAATTCCCAGAAAATTCTAGAAAATCCCAAATATTCCCAATTTCATTTTGTTCAACTACACCATGGGCCAATTTTGTCAATTTACCCAACTTTTGGCAAAATCCCCAATTTGACCCATTTTTAACCCAAAGTGAACCCAATGTCAAACCAAACCTACCCAATTGACCCAAATTCTGGTCCAATTCAATTTTAAACTTTAATTCAACATTCCCAACACCAATCTAGACCAAAGCCAAATCCAATTTGATTTACATTTGGATCCAATTTCACTTTTTGCCTTAAAGCCCAATTTGGACCCATAACCCAAACTTAACTCAAACTCACCCAATTCAACTCCAATTGACCCCAAATCTTTTCTAAACCTTCCTTAACATCCCTACTAACAAAACACTAACATGATTTTCCCAACATTTATACCCAAACCCCACTTAAATTCAACCCAAAACCAATAAGCCTAATTTTGACCTAAACCCAAACCTAACCCAAATAAGCCCAAACAAAGCCAAAACCTCTTTGGAACAGCCCTATAAACATTTCCCAACATTAATTTTACACCAATTTCAACATTAGTTCAACATTGGCCCAAATTAGCCCAATTTGACCTACATTGGCCACTTTACCAAAAAGCCCGAATTCGACCCAATTCAAACCCAAATCACTCCAAACTTGTTTCAAATTACTCATGGCACATTCCTAAACCAAACCCAACATTTATTTGGTCCAAACTTTTACAAATTTCCCATCCACCAATTTATTTTCAAGCCTAAAGCCCACTTCCCTTAAACCTTCCTAAAAGCCCATCCAAGACAAATTCAAAAGCCCAAAGTTCATGACAATGCCCACATGACACTTTCCCTCATCACACATTCAATTTAAAATCATTCCTAAAGTCCTAATTTATCATTAAATGATTCCAAATCAAGCCTCATAACAATTCCCATCAAAATGCCAAAATTCAAAAAATCCTTTTTTCATGAAATTGACCAAATCTTTTCCCAAGCCATATGAAGCCATGAAGCCACATGTAAGCCATTGGCAAGCCATGAGAATTTCTAATTTGTCAACCCTTCTTAAATGGCAAAAGGAGGAGGTCCTTTAAGCACCTCCTAAAAGTCATTAACCTTAAACATGTATCACCTTAACCCAAATTTAATCCAAATATATTTGGATAGGGACTTCTCCATGCCAAACTAGCTGATTCCTTTGACTCCCCACAACACCTAAAGTCACCTTGGAGGGTGAACCAAGCCCAAATGGATGGGTTGACCCATTTAGAGCCAAAATAGCCACACCCCCTATGCCACTTTGATCCAACTCCTTTACACATGTCCAAACCCAATTGACTTCACCATTGCCAAGCCGTGACCTCCCTGGTCAAGATGGTGACTCATGCCTGCCGGCCAGCCGCCCGGGTCGCCGGAAAACACCACACCCGAGAGCTCACATGTGAGCCAACTTTGGAATTCCACCTTGCTGAGTCGCTCCATGCCCAATGGCCACCATGGCTGTTCTTCCCTTGACCAGAGCAGCTGATCCCAGCCCTTGGCCATCCCTGTGAGGCTCTCCAGCCACCTCTATTTAAACCCGACCCCCTCACGGCCATGAAGAGGAGAGTTGCACGAACCACTCTGCCAAAATTGTTCCAAACCCTTCTCCATACTTAGAGCAGTTGATCCCCAGTGTCAATTTGCCCTAATCCTCACCAACAGAATCCAATTTCTCAACCGAAATTTCACACAAAACCAGGACACTTTACCACAGTGAGCCAATCCTCGAATCGATCGGTCCTACACCTTGATCGGACCAAGAGGAGAAGTTTCCCACTAAAAGCCCCATCTCCGAGGCCACCCGGTTGCTCCAGCCTCCAAGCTTTGTGATCGGTCGTGGTCGAAATCCTACCTAGACAATTCACCAGGCCAAGGGACTTCATCTGGAGCTTGCTGGGATCCAATCGAAGGTGACACAACCCTCAGATTGAAGCCACACTTCTCTGAGCAAAGGTATGGCCTCAATTTTCTTCCCGAGCTTCTGAACACTCTCCATTTTCATTGAGTCAATTTTATGCCACATAAACCATATGGATATGTTCGTCTTCTCGAGACGAATCCATAGAGCATAAGAACATTAAATTTGGTCAAGTATCGAGTGAGATCTTAGGCCTAGAAGACGGACGGCTCTCGGGTAAGGACGCCTGCGGACGATGAACGGATGCCGTTCATTTAATACACGCGCGGACGGACGGCCAGGATCGCGCCGGATCAGGAGACGGAACGATACAGCGGGCCCCTGGAGCGCTGAGTCGGATGGCAGCGCCGAATCAGAAGGCGACGCGTGTGCGTTCGGAGCTGTCGAGGTTGACGCGGCGCCGCGTGGATAAATAGAAAATTAAGGTATTTTCTGATTTATTTAATTCCCTAAACTTCAAAAATCCATAACTTTGTGTAGGAAAATCGGAAAAATAAAATAAAAATACCCTCTTGCTCAGTGAACAGAGGAGAATAATGTGGAAAAGAAATCATTTAATTTCATCAAGTATTTTATTTTTAATGATTTATTTCCTTTCTGCATTGTTTTAATTCTCCATGCATATAGGGAATTCACCATGGCATGAGACCATAGGGCTTTTGAAGCCTCTGAATTTGGGAACATTCCCTGAATTTTCCAAAGTCAGAGGCCATTCCTATGAGAAGTTATTGATTTTTCAAATTCATGTTACTCGTTTCGAGTATTTTAATTCCAATAATTAGCATGTTGTGAAATAAATTCTAGAAAAATTTGGTGATGTCTCTTATGACCGAGAGGACCCTAGGAAAAATAGATTTTGGATTAGTTTATTGAAAATAACCCTAATCGGCTTAAACACCCAAAATAGCTCCTTAATTAATTAGAGCTAACCATACATCAAATTGACTTGAAATCAATTCTCCACTGACCTTTAGGATCAGAGGAACCCACCATAAAAATTTGAAGTCAATTGGACTTGGTTAGCCCTACTAAATGGGTTGATTAAGCCATTTAGCCATTTTAAACTTTAAAAATTCTTAACTTTCAAAATACCTTGCAAAAATTTACCAAATTGGTTTTGGAGCCTCTCTGATATCAAGGGAATTTAAGGAAATTAAAATTTCAATTTTCTAAAAAATTTAATTTTTTTTGTATGATTTTAATATTTTAAAAATTAAAAAATAATAAAATCATAAAAATAATAAAATTCACCAAAATGTCAAATTTTGAATTTTAATCACTTAGGAACAAATCCGATATTTTTCTTAGGTCTATTTGATGAGATATTAAATTTTAAAGTCCTAGGGTAATTTTAAAATTAAAAAAAATGTATTTTCTAGTATTTTCACTAAAATAATTATAATAAATCAAAGAAAAATCAAAAAATTGTAAAAATTAGTTCTCTAATATCCTTGATATCAGAGAGATTTTTGAAAAATATAAAATTTATTTTTTAACCTTTATTTTTTTTTTAAATTAATTAATACTCCAAAACTCAAAATAATCATAATAAAAATAATATAATTCAAAAAATCACCAAAATTGGTCCAAGTAGTCCTCTGGTCATTAGGAATGTCCCATAATTTTCTTAAGGATAGAAACTTTCCCTTGGTCATATTATTAAATTTTCCTTGGAAATTCCTATTTTCCATCAAAAATAATTACATAAATAAATTAAATACAGAAAAATCACATTTTCTCCTCTCATGTCTTTATTGGCATATGAGTGAAGTCACATAAAAATTTCAAGTTCATTTAAGCTCAATTTAGTGAGTTATGAAATTATTAAGCTTGAAGGGCAAAAATGGTAATTAAAAATTTTAACCTTTAATTAAAACTTTAGGTTTAATAAAATTAACAAGTAAAATATTTGATCTTTATCTGATTTGGATGATTGAAATTTAAATAATTAAAGGGTAGAAACCTATTAAATAATTTAAAATAGTTGAAATAAACTTTAATTAAATAATTGATTAAATTTGGAAGAATAATAAAATTGGAATTATTAAAATAGGGATATTATTAGGAAGAGATTTATTCTTTAATTTAAAAATCCCTAAATTAATCATCTCAATAATATTTAATTCCTAATTAAAATGATAATTCAAATCTAAGATTTAAAGTGTTAAAAGACTTAGTCATTAAATTAAATTAAAGTTAAATCATTAAACTCTTTTTAAATTTTCAATTAAAATTAAATTAAAGATTAAATTAAATTAAATCAAACAAATTAAATTAACTTAAATTAAATTAAATCAAATAAATTAAATTAAATTAAATTAAATTAAATAAAATTAAATTAAAAAAATAAATAATTAAATTAAATTAAATTAAATTAAATTAAATTAAATTAAATTAAATTAAATTAAATTAAATTAAATTAAATTAAATTAAAACATAATTAAATTAAATCAAATTAAATTAAATTAAATTAAAGTAAATCATATTAAATTAAATTAAATTAAATTAAATTAAATTAAATTAAAATAATAAATAATAAAATCAAGTTAAAATTAAAATTAATTAAAATTAATTAGATTAAATTAAAATTAAAACTAAACTAAATTAAATTAAATTAAAGTTAAATTAAACTCGAATTAAAAATAATATCACCTAAGACATAAAGAAATTAAATATAAAACAACTTGAACAACTATTCCAAATTTAAACCCGTTAATTGAAATTAAATTAAATCACAAACCATTTGAACATCAATTTGCCTCGAAAGTTTTGGTTATCATAACTCCTAAATAAAACATTAAATGAAATGTTACCCCACTTATAGGATATTCAAATGTTCTAGTTCACTGAGCAAGATAACAAAACTTGAATTCTCGGAAGATTACTTCACCTGATTAATTAAATTCATTTGGACTTAAAATAATCCTAACAGTATTGAAAAGATGTTTAAGATTCTTCTTAAGCACTTTCTCAATATGATAGGATAGTTATAAAAACAATTGAACTTAATTATTCTTTGATGAAGAAAATCGTCCTCAAACCAAAACACAAGAACCTAGACGTCATAGGAAATGACTAAGCATAGGATTAGGAATTTGGTAGAAAACCATAACCCTTCCCTTAGCTTTACCTAGGAACTTTCTTAAATATTCTAAATTGTGCTTAAGTGCAGCTTGGGATGACGGGAAGACCCTCCAGGTACGCTTTTATTTTATTGCAATTTACCTTATTGCAATTTCTTTAATCGCATCGAACTTACTTTCTCTGCATGATAAACAACCGTTGCATGAAAACCCACACCTTTAGGATAGTCCCTAAAACGAAACCAAAACTAAATTAAAAGTCATTGCAAGATAAAATTCACCGCCACAACATTTCAAAATATAAAACAACTCAAAATTTAAGCACAAACATGAACACAAAACTACAATTACAACTAAATTAAAACGTCCTCTTGGATGATCGGGAATACCTCGGATGATGTAACCTACGTGTTGCTAACGGGATTTCCCACGGTCTAAATGAAAGTGTGGAACTCATTTAGTTGAGTTTAGCAAATTCATATGGACTAAGTGAATCCGATAAAAATAACGATGCCGGAAGGATGGAACCGTGGGATCTTAACCGGTGTCGTTATAATCAACTTTAAAATTTGTTTTAATTAAAATATTAAAAACACTTGGAAATTAAGACATCTCTAAACCAGAACACTTTTCTCATCTCTTGATTTTCATCTTCTAAAACTAAACCACTGCAACAACAAGGAGCTCGGAGCATGGTGGGCAGCACGGCCATCGTCGTCAGCAAAACTGAAATCTACATCAGCAAAACTTTCTTAGAATTAAACAACCAATCCATAGGATTTCGAGGTAGTTTGTCTAGTGCAACATAAATCCTCAACTCTTCGTTAGGCATTTGCATGACAAATTAAGCCCTGACCGGTCTTAGGACTCCGAGGTAGTCGTCCGATACGACATAAACCCTCACATCTTCGAGGCTATTTGTATGATTATGTCATACGAATATAAGTTCTAATTAATTAAAATTGGCAAGATCAAAACATTAAATAAACATTAGGACTTTCCTAAATTCAAGACAAACAATAGGATAGTTTGGGAAGTTGCCAAGATTCTTCTTGGATCCTCAGCTTCTCCTACTTTTCTTCCTTTGAATTCCCAAAACAAAATGTTCCAAACTTGATCCATTCCCTATTGAAATTCTAAAATTCAATCCCTTGAAAACTTAAACTTTGAAATTCTTGAGAGCAGAATTACTGATTATTATCGAGAGTTTTCTTAGGTGATTCCCGTCACTTAAGATGTAATTAACTATAGGGGCTTGCCCTTATAGGGAATTTTAAGAACCCAAGTAATATAAACCCTGTTTAATGCTTTCATATTAAGCAGGGAATTTGTCGGCTTATAAAATTGGTTCGCAGACCAAACGGATGTCACAAATCTTTTAGTTTATTTAATCGAGCCCTATCATTAAGTAGTGTGTCTATTCTCCGGGGTAGATACACGGTTTGTGATGCGGTGCTCGTTTATATAAACTATTTGCGATGTGAGATCAGTTTGATTTCATATCTTAAATTTTCAAAATCAAATACTACTTTTCAAATTATTTATTTAAATTAAATTAAAAAATTCGCCGACAATTTCTGTTAGGCGACCCCTTTTCAAAATTCAACACAACCTAAAAATAAGTCGTACAATTTCTGGCGACTCCGCTGGGGAAAATTCCTCTCTCCATTTTTAATCAGACAATTCTGCTTTCAAAAAATCGGTAGCGTATCCATGTCCCTTGTGGATCAAGCTACCCTTCTTTCCGTTGGAATACTATGTTCATTTCTACCTTGAACGAGTATAGCCAACATTCTCTTGGATTTAGGAGCCACTGTTTAGACACCCCTAAACAGAGAGGTTCCGAGATCCTTTTACCTCATTTCTGAGGTGGGGTGGACCCCCAATAGGTGTTAGTTTAGGAGTGATCCTCCGAATCAAGAAGTCTTGCATGAGACTTTCTTTTCCTTTCCAACTCTGAATCAGATTCATTACCTTCTCTACGCCTTTGAACATTCCGTTCTAAATAAACAAACCCTCTAATGAATGACTCTTTTAACAAATAACTCCTCCTTATAAATACATGAACAAGAATGTGTTCGGACTATTTTCGATTCCTTTCTTTTCGTCCTGATGAGAGGAAGCATAACTTGGGACTGACAATCAGAATCTACCCCGCGAAATGGAAGCCCCAAAGCTAATTTTCTCCTTCACCAATGGACTGGACTTTGCTGTTTACAAGGATGAACTGCCCGACAATGGGATCATCCGGTTTGGACAAGGATTCGAGAACACAAATATCAAGATCACCGATGTTTCCCTTTTCGCGCTGATAAACAAAGTATCTGAAGCTGAGAAGCAGTTTATCGAGTTCAATCTTAGGTCAACCCAAGAGTTTCCTCCCCTGCAAAAGATTCCAACTGAGAGGAGTACTGCTGTCCGCGGGAGGACTCGTTGTTGCTACCCCCACCGGTCCGGTTGTCTCTGCACCTACCCCGGCTACGCCAAATTAAAGGGGAAGGAAATCCGGAACTATGGTGAACCCGTTACCGTGGAGGGTACATGCCTTCTCGTGAGACCTTCGTTTTTGAAATCGGGTCCAGCTCAAGAATTCCATCACTAACACGGACCCAAAGAAGGAACGAAGTAGGAAGATTGCCGGGAAGGCCGTAGGCTGCCGAAGTTGCTTTCCTGGAGGAAATCCCGGAAATCCCTGAGTACACACCACTACCTGAATACATACCATTGCCTGAAGATACACCCTTTTTGGAAGGAAGTAGATTCCACCCCTTTTCCGCCGCAGCTGACGAGGAAAATGTCCGCAGGATTGTTTCTACATTACCTTGACCAGCATACTACAACGACAGCGGAAGAAAAGGGCTAGGATCACACCATTTGCCCGACTACAGACTGTGATCGAGAAGCTAGCAAAGAAAGAGAAATGCCCCGTATCGGAGATTTTAAGAAGGATAGGGCGGGTGCCAGTCAAATCCCGTCTAGGTCCGCGAGTAGAACCTGTCATCGTTATAGAAAAGCCAAATAAAAGGATGAAGGCTAGTCCGCCTGTCGTCATTTTAGGGTTAAAGATTAGGGAGGATACCACCTTCCAGCATTTGGGTCGACGGACCATCCGGTCCTAGACCTTCTGTCGCTAGAAGGATGGTATGGCGTCCCACTACTGGACAGTTAAGATTGAAACAACGACTCGAAAAGGAAAGTCTCATCAGGAGACTTGAATCCGAAGAAAGTGCTACTGCAGTAAAGGGGACTCGTGAGAATGGAACCCGACAGCTATCACACCACAACTGCGAGGATGCACAGAAAAGGCCGTTAGAGGATGCTATGGAAAAGTTGAGGACTGATATTCGACGATTAGCAAAAGAAAGAGAAGAGAAATTCGGAGATGAGATTGATTCGTCGGAATTCATGGACGATGAGTATGCAGAAATCAACATGGTCGAAACGCGAGCTTCGTCAGCTTCACAAGGTGCTCCTGCAGCCGCAGAAAGAGAGGAGCCGGAAGTGATGAGGAGGCAGCTTCAAGAGAAAGACGATACGATCGCTCAAATGGAAAAGAGGATGGAAGAGATGGCTGTAGCCATAGCCACTCTCCAAAGTCAAGTGCAATCCCAAAGAGAGACACCCCCAGAGGTCATTCACATCGTAGACGGAGGAAAGGAAATTATGTCCGTCAACGGGGATGATCAGTTAAAGAAAGATACAACACAAAGTATGATTTCAGAAAAGGATATCAAGAGCTTGGTGGAACAGCAGGTGCGAGAAGCCTTAGCACAATCAAAGAGCGGGACATCCATTCGGACGGGTAGACCTTACCGGAAGAATTCGACGCTGTCCAATACCCAAAAGGCTTCGTACCACCTCCGTTCAAAACCTTTGATGGAGCCGGGAACCCCAGACGAGCATGTTGCACACTTTCGTGCCGGTTGTTGCAATGCGGCGGGAGCGATGCATTACTCTTCCCACAATTCGTCGGCGGCACCGTCGGGGATCGCCTTTGATTGGTATGCAGAATTACCGAATGGTTCGGTGAAGACATTCTCAGAACTAGAAAACCTCTTCATCAAGCGATTTGCCGGAGCTCAGCACCACATCACTATAGGTGATTTAGTGGTAGAGAAGTAGAAGCCGAACGAAACTTTGGTGGATTACATACTTTGATTGAGGAACTTAAGCATGAAGTGCGAACCACAATTACAAGAACAGCATGCAGTCGGCATCTTACTTAAAAGCATTCATGGCCCGATAGCACTTCTCCTCAAGGGATTTACTATTAAGACTTTCGAGAAGTTGTTAAGCAAGGCCGAAAGCTTGCAAGAAGAGGCGAAGCAATTAAGTTTCGCCGACAAGACAGACAAGCAAAAGCCTGTGAAGACTTTTGAAAAGAAATATGGGATCGTTGCAACAGTCGACAAAGGCAAGCAACCGATACAAATATCGTCAGAACGGCCGCAGTAACCTCAACAGAATTACCAGCAACCCCGATCCAGCTATCAGTCATCTCAACAATATGAACAACCGCCTCGTCCGCAACGTACATTAAGGGAGCTTCTGAGTAGGGAATATCCATTCAAGAATGAGGCAGTGCCAAAAATGTTCCGAAGTTTGATGAAGACTCTAGATTTCGAGCTGCCAGAGCCTAAGAGACCAGAAGAAGTCAACAAGAAAGGTGATCCCAACTTTTGCCCTTATCACCGGATGCTTGGACACAAGATAGAAGATTGTATTACCTTCAAAAGTTGGCTCAACGACAATCTTCGGAAAGGGAATATAACAATCCCGAAGGAGTACATGAAGGAACCCCAGAAAGGAGGTTCCGTCAATGTTGTCTCGACTGATCTCATCGTTCCGATAGATCCCTATACAACTGATGATGGATGGACTACCACTTGGACGAGGTCTTCAAAAAAGATTTTAGACAGCATCCAAACCGCTTCGGTACGAGCTTAAATTCAGAGTTTGAAACCTGTCAAGCCGACACTGTCACTTGCAATAGAAGAACCACCTCAATAGGAGACGATTGAAGAGAAGAAGAAAATCATCGAAGAAGAGAAGATCGAGGCTCCTAAGGCTAGACTAGGGGCTGCTTATCCTAGGATAGTTGTTTCGGATTCGGGGGAGAAATCCCTCGAACCTCTGACTCTGTATGATTATTTGCTCACTTCGGTGGGATCTTATAATGATAAGGGTTATGGCATTGGCTACGTTTTGACTGTTTCTAACGAGTACGTAACTAGCGACAATCCGGACATCGATTTCGATACAAATGACAATTCTCAAATCATACACAATCTCGACGATCACAATGACGAAGAAGACATCCATCAAGGAGGCTATGAGAGTTCAACGAGCAACGAATCTGTTTGCGAGTTTCGAGGAGCCCCAGTCACAATAGAGTTAGAGACTTCAGACTCTGAAGCTAATCCAGAAGAACTCGTCATTCCGATTCGGGAAGAAACACCGACAAACTCAATACTAGAGTCAGAAGAAATTACAGAAGTTAACTTAAGAAGTGGAAGAGTTCTACCTCCGAGAATGGGTCCAAAGGACAAAGGAAAGCAGGTGGTTGTTCAAGAAGAACCAACCCCGGCAGAAGAAATACCCGTTCGGGAAGAAGCCGAGACACATGAAAATAAAGTGGACTACAACGTGCTAGCCCATCTTAGGAAACTACCGGCCAAACTGAGCATCTACGACGCTCTCATCTTATCAAAGGAGATGAGAGAAGCTTTGATCAAGGCCTTACTTGATCCAGAAATTTGCTTGGCTCAAATGGCCGGAGATTCCTTAGATGAGGTTTGCTCGTTAAAGGAACAGCGAGGTGTTACCTTTACGGACAATGACCTACTACTTGGGACGACGGACCACAACCGACCGTTGTACATTTCGATTACTAATTGGGAAGTTTACACTCTCCGAGTATTGGTGGATCCGGGAGCATCAATCAATATAATGAGTCTTCGAACACTAGCATATTTGGAAATTGATGCTCGCGAGCTCGAAGCCGACAAAATGTTATTAAGAGGATTCAACCAGAAAGGAGAAAGAGCCCTCGGATCAATAACACTACTAATGAAGACCGGTGACTTAGCAAAGACAACCGCAAAATTTCACATAATTGATTTAGAAACGTCGTTCAACGCTTTACTGGGCCGACCATGGATACATGAAAACGAGGATGGTACCATCATCTCTACATCGGTGCATCAAATACTACGATGGAGGGGAACGAGTGCATCAAAGGTGACTTACAACCATTCTCCGTACATGAAATTGGAATCCATGAAGATGCGGCTTATTATGCACCTCCGAAGAAAACAATCTTCTCCGGAGATACCATAACAAATGAAGCAAAGAAAGTTCGGGACAACGAAGAACCTGAAGTTCTAGTCCAACGATCACTCACCACTCCCTTACGGCGAGATGGTGAAGATTTCTCCACAACTCGCATCCGAGGTCGAGGCCGGGGACGAGGTCGTGGCGAGAGACGTTAGGACGGTTGGACGGAGGAAACCAGCCATCAATGTTGATTGGGAAGACGAGTTACGAAGAAGAAAAAGGGATCAAACAAGAAGCAGCAACAATAAGTCGGAAGAAGCCGCAATTCAGAATCTCTCTCGAAGATGAAAAGAACGAAGAATATAAATCGATGTACGAGAAGATTAACCGCTATGTACATACTATGACCACGACCCCGATCCGATCTAACAAGATCGATGGTATGGTGGTCGAAGAGGTACGTAGCGGCGGTGCAAAGCCAATCAAATTCTACCGTGGTGCTTCTTCCTCCAAAGCCGAAAATAATGTACAATTTGAAGATGTCACTTCATCAGAATTAATGGAATTACCTTTTTAGTGGTACTCTTCCTGTGTTCAAAATTTAATTCAGCGTGGTTTCTTACCTCAAAAATGGACAAAAGGTCAATCACAACATTTTGAAAAATTATGGAATAACTCCGGTCGTCCACCCAATTCAAAGCATGGTCTCGGATTCGGCACAGTAGGATCAGTTGACGATACAAAATTTTGCTTGGTTGTCACTTGCGAGCCTAATGAAAACTGCATGGAAACTATAGACGAACTCGAATATTTACAAATTGGAGATGCTCCACCAGAATTCGAAGAAGAAATTAAATCTACAATAGATGAGTTAACGGAAGTTAACTTAGGTACTAGCGAAGAGCCTAGACCTACCTTTGTTAGCTCCTTACTCGATAAAGAAGACTCCCAAGAAATAATCGAGTTATTAATGGAATTTAAAAGACTGTTTTGCTTGGAGCTACGATGAGATGTCGGGATTAGCTCTAGAGGTCGCGAGTCCATAAGCTAGGAGTGGATCCCGCTTCGTCCGGTCGGACAAGGTCCCAGAAGAATGCGTCTAGAAATCGAACAACAAGTTATAGCTGAAGTTAAAAAGCTAATAGACGCTAAATTTGTCTGTGAAGAGCAATACCCTACTTGGTTAGCCAATGTGGTGCCAGTCAGAAAGAAGAATGGTCAGATCAGAATTTGTGTGGATTTCAGAGATTTAAACAAGGCATGTCCAAAAGATGAATTCCCTCTACCGATCCCAGAATTAATGATCGACATTGCTTCGACACATGAAATATTCTCATTCATGGATGGATCTTCAAGATACAACCAAATAAAAATGGCTCCAGAAGATGAAAAACATACAGCATTCAGAACGCCGATCGGAGTATATTGCTACACAGTGATGCCATTCGGACTGAAGAACGCAGGAGCAACCTACCAGAGTGTCATGACAAGAATTTTTGATGACCTCATCCACAATCAAGTCAAATGTTACGTGGACGATGTGGTCATCAAAAGCAAAGTAAAGGACAACCACCTGTATGATCTGAGAATTGTTTTCGAACGATTAAGACAATTTAAATTTAAGATGAATCCCTTAAAATGCGCCTTCGGCGTCACCTCCGGGAAATTCTTAGGATTCGTTGTCCGACATCGTGGAATTGAAATCGACCCGGAAAAGATTAAAGGTATCTTAGAAATGCCGCCTCCCAAAACCTTAAAACAACTACGATCTTTTCAAGGGAAGCTGACATATCTTCGACGCTTTATCTCGAACTTGTCAGGTAGGTGTCAGCCTTTCTCGGCACTAGTTAAAAAGGATGCCAAATTTATTTGGGAAGAGAAATGCCAGAGAGCCTTCGAGGACATTAAACAATATTTAATGACACCTCCTGTCTTAGCGGCCCCGAGTCTCGGGTAGACCGCTGATACTTTATACCGCGGCTTTAGACGACTCTCTCGGAGCCCTGTTAGCCGGAGTCGATGATGAGGGTAAAGAAAATGCTCTTTATTACTTAAGCCGTCGTTTACTTCCGACGGAAATAAGGTATCCCGCAATTGAAAAGCATTGTTTGGCCCCGATCTTCGCCGCTCAAAAGCTCGGAGCACTACATGCTTTCTCATAAGGTCAACCCGATCTCGAAATTTAATCCATTGCAATACTTGATGACTCGTCCAACGAGTTCGGCAGACTTGCCGGATGGTCGATGATATTATTGCAATTCGATATAACTTTCGTGCCTCTTCGTGCCGTAAAGGGACAAGTCCTAGCGGACTTCCTCGCGAGCACACCCTTTGCGGCGGAATCTCCTCTCGATGACGATTTGCCGGATGAACAAATAATGAATCTAGAAGACCACGATGATCGACGTTGGGAATTATATTTCGACGGAGCATCTTCGGCACACAAAGAAGAAGAATCGCAAGTGATAGTGCCGGTAAGGCGGGAATCGGATTAATCTTTATAACACCGGAGCGGGGGATGTTAAGATACTCCTACCACTTGACGGAACCGTGTACAAACAACGAAGCGTAATACGAAGCCCTCATAACAGGACTGGAATTAACTATTCAAATGGGGATAGCAGACATCAACATCTACGGGGATTCGCAGTTAATCATTCAACAGATCACCGGACAGTATAGAATTTCAAAAGCCAAGACTCGAGAAATACTTCCAGTATGCCATATAGTTGTTGGAACAGATTCCGAATGTGACGATCTAAAAAATTCCCAGAAAAGAAAATGCCTTAGCAGATGCCTTAGCTCGCCTCGCAAAAGAATTTGCCTATTT
The DNA here is from genome assembly GCA_022702705.1 of Papilionanthe hookeriana x Papilionanthe teres. Taxonomy (NCBI): domain Eukaryota; kingdom Viridiplantae; phylum Streptophyta; class Magnoliopsida; order Asparagales; family Orchidaceae; genus Papilionanthe; species Papilionanthe hookeriana x Papilionanthe teres. The sequence goes on along the minus strand of CM040426.1, from coordinate 124,005,732 downwards.
GCAAGATGAATCAATGGAAGTGTCAGTTCACGGACGTCAGGTCCTATCACAGCTTGACATAGACACATTACACAAATCGGAAAAGAAGAAGAATCGATTGCGGCGGTGACGAGAAAACACGGAGGATTGGCGACGGCCCGATAATAAACTACACCGCAAACGGAAAACTACCGGACGATAGGTCGCTAGCCCATCGGATCAAGAAAAGAACTCTATCTTATGCATTAATAAACAACACGTTATACGGAAGGTCTTTCGATCGAAATGTGGCTAAGGTGCCTAAGCGGGTCCGAGGCCCGTGAAATTGTTAAAGAGGTACATTCAGGACTCTATGGCTCTCACCAGTAGGGTCCGAAGATGAAAATGAAAATTAAAAGACTAGGGTACTACTGGCCCTCGATGATGACCGACTGCATGAAAATTGCCAAGAGCTGTCACCAATGCCAAGTGCACGGAGTGGTTCTACACCAACCTCCAAATGTATTACATCCAACAATTGCGTCGTGGCCATTTGAATGTTGGGGCACGGATATAGTGGGTCCAATAGAACCACCATCTTCAAAAGGACATCGCTTCATTCTTGCGACTACAGATTACTTTTCCAGTGGGCGGAGGCAGTTCCACTCAGAGAAGTGAAAGCACACCACGTGCTACAGTTTTTCAAAAACCAAGTTGTCTATCTTTTCGGAGTGCCGCGCAGGATCATCTCAGATAATGGGTCAGCATTCAGAAGCACGCAAATCAACAACTTTGTCAGGAGACACGGAATCGACTGGCGATATTCAACAATTTACTACCCAAGAGCAAACGGCCTGGCTGAGGCTTTTAATAAAACTCTTGTTCAAATCTTAAAGGAAACTTTAGACAATAATAAGAGAAACTGGCACGAGAAGTTATTAGAAGCCTTATGGGCCTACCGGACAACCTTCATAACTCCTATTCAAGCTACACCTTACGCCCTGGTGTATGGGTCCGAGGCAGTGTTACCTTTAGAGGTTCAGCTTCCTTCACTAAGAATTGCAGTTGTAAACAAAATCACGACAGAAGAGAATGCCAAATTACGACTAGAGGAATTGGAAAGCCTGGAAGGGAAAAGACTTGCAGAGCACAACGGAATTTAGAACTATACCAAGCTAAGATGGTTCAAGCCCATGACAAGCCGGGTCCGCCCAAGAACCTTCAAAGTTGGTGACTTAGTTCTCGTTCTAAAGAGACCTATCCTTGCACACCGCAAGATAGGAGGAAAATTTGAACCCACTTGGGAAGGGCCGTTTGTGGTTGAGGCGGTCTACTCGGGAGGCTCCTACCGGCTAGTGAGCCGCAAGGAGAACGACATATGCTTCCAATCAACGGACGATACTTGAAAAAGTATTACGCTACCGATGTTTCGAAGGAATGGATTTTTCATCCCTGGAAGCACGGGTGAAGTAGTTACTTATGACTGGGTCCGAACCCAAAAATAATAAAAATGTGCTAAAATAAATAAAATCATGATAATAAAGTTTTCCATGTTTTCTTTTCCATATCAAAATCTCTTTCCTGATCTTATCACACTTCATTCCTGTTAAATTTGAAAATACAAAAAGTAATAAAAAAAAACTGTCTTTAATAAACATTTTCTTAATGTTCTTGTTCTTAGTACAGCCCTTGATCCTTTTCCTTGTCTTTTCGCGAGGAAATGTCGAACGGGCGGTTGGTCCTGAACTTTAGAAATGGCGTAAGCCTTGCACTCGACGAAAAGAGGGTGAAAGATGGAGCGATAATAGAGATTGACTCAGAATTCGCACCAGCAGGCCTGCAATATGAAAAAAGTGACTGGGTCCCGATTGACCGAGAGAAACGCCGATCATACGAGAATGAAAGTGGGTGGCCCAAGCCACCAATCCAACAACAAGAAAAGGAAAATAAGCACCGAAGAAGACAAGAAAATCAAGTCTGTAGTCACTACAGCAGAGGGCAGGCTTGTTAGCGCCGCGCCCACAGAAACTCAGGAAGTTCGAAGAGCTACTCTCACAGCAACGCAATGAAGAAATAAAAATCGCCGTATCCGCAAGATGTTAACCAAACTAGCAGCGGACCAGCGCGATGAGGCAGTTGCTTCTGCCAGTACATACATTTCAAGGAGGCCAGTTCACCAGGTACCAGAAGAAAGGAGGCCAGCTCCTAGGACAACAGAAGAGACCGGGGAAATCTTAAGAAGAACAGAAGAAGGAAGGCTACAACGCCACCAGATAAAGCCACCAGTGATGCATAACCTTGTTGCAGAAGCAACCCCAGAGGATGTCCCGACGGACACCATCCCCGAGGAGCCGAGGTATGCAGAAGAACGTGAAGGGATTGAGCCGTATATCCCACAATACGTCACCAGGCCCCGCCATTTGCAGATTATTCCAGAATACGAACTGGAAAGAATGCAGAATGTTGAAAAGAAAACTTTTGAATACTTCGAAAAAATCAGAGGCAGAAGGATCAATATACTAGAAGGCCTCAAGCTACATACGGACGTATTCTCAGAATATGAACTACAACAAATCGTGGATTGCATCCGGGATTTGAAAAGAATGGGCCGAGCGGGCCGCCTAAGAGAAAACACCTACTCAGAACCCCAGAGATGGATGCCAGGGAAGGGAAGAATTACAATACAATGCGGATGCTGCTAGAACTTCGCAGAAGATAGGAAGGGGAACCCACCAGGGATACTCCGTCATGGCCAAGTGGATCCAATGCCATTAGTCATCAAGAGAATGGTAAAAAGATTGATAACCCGGAGGAGTACGCCGACAGATTGCATACCCAACAGCTGCATTATTAATATTTACAAGCAGGGTGACTGCATACCCCCGCACATAGATCACCACGACTTTGTCAGACCTTTTTGCACGGTTTCATTTCTGAACGAGTGTAATATCATGTTCGGATCTGACCTCCGGATAGCAGGCCCAGGTGAGTTTCGAGGGCCAGTGAAGATACCATTACCGGTAGGTTCCGTCATGATACTGAAGGGCAACGGAGCAGATGTCACTAAACATTGCATACCAGGAGTACCAGTGAAGCGGATCTCAGTTACTTTCAGAAGGATGGACGATAGGAAGACACCTTACCACTTCCAGCCAGACCCGGAGCTAGAAAGCTTCCGGCCTTACGAGCTGTGAGTTGCATGGAAAATATCACACCTCCAACGTACATCCCTACGGCATCCTTGCCAAGGATGGCTTGGAAGGTGATGTTATTGACCATGTACCCCACTATTCAGACATGGATTTTTGACAGATACCTTTTTTGGATGGATCGACAAAGATAATACATAGTCTGTTTTGAGTCTACATGGATTGTATGAGATGTATTCCAGATCGAGTTATATGATGTATCTTCGACATGATTGGAATGAAAGTGACCATGTCACATTTTTGGCCTTCACCTCTTTTGTGCAAATTGACTAGGAAACGTCATTAAAGTTAAATGAACTTCGAACAAAGAACAGAAAAGAAATAAAAAAAAAGAATAAAAGAAAAACTTTTCGTAAAAATCTAAAATGATAAATTCCAAATTCACGATAAAATAAAATTTGAGTCGTTAAAGGACAAACAAAATGAACACAAATTTCAAATCAAATTTTAAATCAAATTTCAAATTCAATCTTTCCAGATTCCAAATCAAATTTTAAATCAAATTTCAAATTCAATCTTTCCAGATTCAAAATCAAATTTTAAATCAAATTTCAAATTCAATTTTTCCAAATTTCAAATCAAATTTCAATCGAGTTCAAACTCAACCTTCCAAATCTGAAATCCAATCCGTTCTATTCTCTCCCTTGTCTGGGATGGAAGCGGTTGATTCCATTGACACGGATCGAATCTGATGGCGAGGAATTATATCCAATCCAAACCAGTGACTTCCGATCAACTCTTTTGAACGGGGTATGTAACATCTACATATTCCCTCCTAATCTGTTTCCTTCATGAAAGTCTTTTACAACTTTCATGAAATTCTCAAAACACCAAAATTCCACACTTTTCAAATCAACACTACAAATCTTTGCAAAGTCAATGACTATTCAAATTCAAACTTTTGGAGTTGAGGATTTTACATCCGAGACTGCGTTGATTTAGGATTCTTTCCCTATCGCAATGAAATACATCAAATTCAAACTTTTGGAGTTGAGGATTTTACATCCGAGACTGCATTGCTTTAGGATTCTTTCCCTATCACAATGAAATACATCAAATTCAAACTTTTGGAGTTGAGGATTTTACATCCGAGATTGCATTGCTTTAGGATTCTTTCCCTATCGCAATGAAATACATCAAATTCAAACTTTTTGGAGTTGAGGATTTTACATCCGAGACTGCATTGCTTTAGGATTCTTTCCCTATCGCAATGAAATACATCAAATTCAAACTTTTTGGAGTTGAGGATTTTACATCCGAGACTGCATTGCTTTAGGATTCTTTCCCTATCGCAATGAAATACATCAAATTCAAACTTTTGGAGTTGAGGATTTTACATCCGAGACTGCATTGCTTTAGGATTCTTTCCCTATCGCAATGAAATACATCAAAATCAAACTTTTTGGAGTTGAGGATTTTACATCCGAGACTGCATTGCTTTAGGATCCTTTCCCTATTGCAATGAAATACATCAAATTCAAACTTTTTGGAGTTGAGGATTTTACATCCGAGACTACATTGCTTTAGGATCCTTTCCCTATCGCAATGAAATACATCAAAATCAAATTCTTGGAGTTGAGGATTTTACATCCGAGACTGCATTGCTTTAGGATTCTTTCCCTATCGCAATGAAATACATCAAAATTCAAACTTTTGAGGTTAAGGATTTTACATCCAATACCGCATTGCTCTAAGATCTCTCCTCATTGTAATGGTTCAATCTAATCAATTCAATTTTCTTTTGAGGTTGAAGATGTTACATCTAAAACCACAAAATTCCAATTTTCATTTCAAATCAAATCCCTTCAAATTAATTTTGACAAAACTTCAATCTAAATTAAAACTCCAAGCTAAAATCTAAACTTACACATCAAAACTTAAATTGAAACAAAACAAAATCTAAGTTGAATTCCCCCAGATCATGTGATTTGGGATTCACCTCCTTTCCCTTTCCCCAGCGAGAGTTCAGGAATCTCCAGTCTCGGAGATATACTTGACACTCCCCAGCGGAAACTCTTCTACTTTGTCCTAAGTTTGTCACTTGGACATTTGTGTTGGTTTTGTTGATCGCTTCGGTCAACACCAATACGCGCGGTGTGCTCCGTCAGCTCACCACACCTATTGGGGGTCCATTTGTTGACCTCATTTTTGATGAGGTCTTCTCTTCTTCCCTTTAGTACTTAGGATCTATCCTTAGGCTTTTCCTTTGACTATCTTAGAGGATTAGAATTGGGACCCACCACTTAGAAATTCAAACCACTTCCTAACTCCTTCCAAACTCTGCAAACTTGACTATAGACCCCTAATCACCTAGAGGGTTGAAATCAAATGTGGAAGTTAAAGGATGAGTTCCTATAGGACTCTTTGGCCTTAAGACTGCCCTGGGTGGCCTGGTCTGGTGACGGGGGCTGACTTACACATACACTACACTTTCACACGCCTATACTCAACTTGATCTCCTGACTCATGAAAGTGACTCACATGGATGGTCCTTAACCCCTAAGCCCTTGGCTAAGAGGGTTAGGAACAACATGGTGGATGCTTCAAATGAGTCCCTTCATGGCTCATGTGGGCTTGATATGGCTTCATGGCTCAACCAAAATGATTTCATTTCACTTATATTTACCCAATCTTCAATTTTCCAAATTTTCAATTTTTGACCCCCGGGACCCTACACCCGCCTAGCCTACCCGAAACCGTTGAAATTACCCAAATTTTTCAAAATTTCCAAATCACCCAAAATTCATCAAAACCAAAACCAAACATTTCCACATTACTCAAATTGATCATTGATAGCCAAAAATACCAAAAATTCTAAAAATACCTCCCAATACCCTCCAAATACCCCTCTTGACCCCAAAATCCAAAAATTCAGAAAATTCCTAGAAAATTCCAAAAAATCCCAAATATTCCCAATTTCATTTTGTTCAACTACACCATGGGCCAATTTTGTCAATTTACCCTACTTTTGTCAAAATCCCATATTTGACCCATTTTTAACCCAAAGTGAACCCAATGTCAAACCAAACCTACCCAATTGACCCAAATTCTGGTCCAATTCAATTTTAAACTACAATTCAACATTCCCAACACCAATCTAGACCAAATCCAAATCCAATTTGATTGACATTTGGATCCAATTTCACTTTTTGCCTTAAAGCCCAATTTGGACCCATAACCCAAACTTAACTCAAACTCACCCAATTCAACTCCAATTGACCCCAAATATTTTCTAAACCTTCCTTAACATCCCTACAAACAAAACACTAACATGATTTGCCCAACATTTATACCCAAACCCCACTTAAATTCAACCTAAAACCAATAAGCCTAATTTTGACCTAAACCCAAACCTAACCCAAATAAGCCCAAACCCCAATATCAAAGCCCAACCAAAGCCAAAACCTCTTTGAAACAGCCCTATAAACATTTCCCAACATTAATTTTACACCAATTTCAACATTAGTTCAACATTGGCCCAAATTAGCCCAATTTGACCAACATTGGCCACTTTACCAAAAAGCCCAAATTCAACCCAATTCAAACCCAAATCACTCCAAACTTGTTTCAAATTACTCATGGAACATTCCTAAACCAAACCCAACATTTATTAGGTCCAAACTTTTACAAATTTCCCATCCACCAATTTATTTTCAAGCCTAAAGCCCACTTCCCTTAAACCTTCCTAAGAGCCCATCCAAGACAAATTCAAAAGCCCAAAGTTCATGACAAAGCCCACATGACACTTTCCCTCATCACACATTCAATTTAAAATCCTTCCTAAAGTCCTAATTTATCATTAAATGATTCCAAATCAAGCCTCATAACAATTCCCATCAAAATACCAAAATTCACAAAATCCTTTTTTCATGAAATTGACCAAATCTTTTCCCAAGCCATATGAAGCCATGAAGCCACATGTAAGCCATTGGCAAGCCATGAGAATTTCTAATTTGTCAACCCTTCTTAAATGGCAAAAGGAGGAGGTCCTTTAAGCACCTCCTAAAAGTCATTAACCTTAAACATGTTTCACCTTAACCCAAATTTAATCCAAATATATTTGGATAGGGACTTCTCCATGCCAAACCAGCTGATTCCTTTGACTCCCCACAACACCTAAAGCCACCTTGGAGGGTGAACCAAGCCCAAAAGGATGGGTTGACCCATTTAGAGCCAAAATAGCCACACCCCCCATGCCACTTTGATCCAACTCCTTTACACATGTCCAAACCCAATTGACTTCACCATTGCCAAGCCGTGACCTCCCTGGTCAAGATGGTGACTCAAGCTCGCTCGGCCGCGCCGCCCGGGTCGCCGGAAAACACCACACACGAGAGCTCACATGTGAGCCAACTTTGGAATTCCACCTTGCTCGAGTCGCTCCATGCCCAATGGCCACCATGGTCGTTCTTCCCATGACCAGAGCAGCTGATCCCGGCCCTTGGCCATCCCCGTGAGGCTCTCCAGACCACCTCTATTTAAACCCGACCCCCTCACGGCCATGAAGAGGAGAGTTGCACGAACCTTGCCGAAACTCGCCAAAATTGTTCCAAACCCTTCTCCATACTTAGAGCGAGCTTGATCCCAGATGTCAATTTGCCCTAATCCCCACCAACGTAATCCAATTTCTCAACCGAAATTTCACCTAAAACCAGGACACTTTGCCACGGTGAGCCAATCCTCAAATCGATCGGTCCTACACCTTCACTGGACCAAGAGGAGAAGTTTCCCACCGAAAGCTCCATCTCCAGGCCACCTGGTTGCTCCAGCCTCCAAGCTTTGTGATCGAGCCGTGGTCGAAATCCTACCTGACAATTCACCGAGCCGAGGGACTTCATCCGGAGCTTGTCGGGATCCAATCGAAGGTGACACAACCCTCAGATTGAAGCCACACTTCTCTGAGCAAAGGTATGGCCTCACTCTTCTTCCCGAGCTTCTGAACACTCTCCATTTTCATTGTGTCAATTTTATGCCACATAAACCGTATGGATATGTTTGTCTTCTCGAGATGAATCCATAGAGCATAAGAACGTTAAATTTGGTCAAGTATCGAGTGAGATCTTAGGCCAGAAGACGGACGACTCTCGGGTAAGGACGCCTGGGGACGATGAACGGATGCCGTCCATTTAATACACGCGCGGACGGACGGCCAGGATCGCGCCGGATCAGGAGACGGAACGATACAGCGGGCCCCTGGAGCACTGATTTGGATGGCGGCACCGAATCAGAAGGCGACGCGTGTGCGTTCGGAGCTGTCGAGGTTGACGCGCGGCCGCGTGGATAAATAGAAAATTAGGGTATTTTCTGATTTATTTAATTCCCTAAACTTCAAAAATCTATAACTTTGTGTAGGAAAATCGGAAAAATAAAATAAAAATACCCTCTTGCTCAGTGAACAGAGGAGAATAATGTGGAAAAGAAATCATTTAATTTCATCAAGTATTTTATTTTTAATGATTTATTTTCTTTCTGCATTATTTTAATTCTCCATGCATATAGGGAATTCACCATGGCATGAGACCATAGGGCTTTTGAAGCCTCTGAATTTGGGAACATTCCCTGAATTTTCCAAAGTCAGAGGCCATCCCTATGAGAAGTTATTGATTTTTCAAATTCATGTTACTGTTTTGAGTATTTTAATTCCAATAATTAGCATGTTGTGAAATAAATTCTAGAAAAATTTGGTGATGTCTCTTATGACCAGAGGACCCTAAGAAAAATAGATTTTGGATTAGTTTTGGAGCCTTTCTGATATCAACGGAATTTAAGGAAATTAAAATTTCAATTTTCTAAAAAATTTAATTTTTTTGTATTATTTTAATATTTTAATAATTAAAAAATAATAAAAATCATAAAAATAATAAAATTCACCAAAATGTCAAATTTTGAATTTTAATCACTTAGGAACAAATCCCATATTTTTCTTAGGTCTATTTGATGAGATATTAAATTTTAAAGCCCTAGGGTAATTTTAAAATTAAAAAAAATGTATTTTATAGCATTTTCACTAAAATAATTATAATAAATCAAAGAAAAATCAGAAAATTGTAAAAATTGGTTCTTTGATTTCCTTGATATCAGAGAGATTTTTGAAAAATATAAAATTTATTTTTTAACCTTTATTTTATTTTTAAATTAATTAATACTCCAAAACTCAAAATAATCATAATAAAAATAATATAATTCAAAAAATCACTAAAATTGGTTTAAGTAGTTCTCTGGTCATTAGGAATGTCCCATAATTTTCTTAAGGACAGAAACTTTCCCTTGGTCATATTATTAAATTTTCCTTGGAAATTCCTATTTTCCATCAAAAATAATTACATAAATAAATTAAATACAGAAAAATCACATTTTCTCCTCTCATGTCTTTATTGGCATATGAGTGAAGTCACATAAAAATTTCAAGTTCATTTAAGCTCAATTTAGTGAGTTATGAAATTATTAAGCTTGAAGGGCAAAAATGGTAATTAAAAATTTTAACCTTTAATTAAAACTTTAGGTTTAATAAAATTAACAAGTAAAATATTTGATCTTAATCTGATTTGGATGATTGAAATTTAAATAATTAAAGGGTAGAAACCTATTAAATAATTTAAAATAATTGAAATAAACTTTAATTAAATAAATGATTAAATTTGAAAGAATAATAAAATTGGAATTATTAAAATAGGGATATTATTAGGAAGAGATTTATTCTTTAATTTAAAAATCCCTAAATTAATCATCTCAATAATATTTAATTCCTAATTAAAATGATAATTCAAATCTAAGATTTAAAGTGTTAAAAGACTTAGTCATTAAATTAAATTAAAGTTAAATCATTAAACTCTTTTTAAATTTTCAATTAAAATTAAATTAAAGATTAAATTAAATTAAATCAAACAAATTAAATTAACTTAAATTAAATTAAATCAAATAAATTAAATTAAATTAAATTAAAATAAATAAAATTAAATTAAAAAAATAAATAATTAAATTAAATTAAATTAAATTAAATTAAATTAAAACATAATTAAATTAAATCAAATTAAATTAAATTAAATTAAAGTAAATCATATTAAATTAAATTAAATCAAATTAAATTAAATTAAATTAAATTAAAAAATAATAAAATCAAGTTAAAATTAAAATTAATTTAAATTAATTAGATTAAATTAAAATTAAAACTAAACTAAATTAAATTAAATTAAAGTTAAATTAAACTGAATTAAAAATAATATCACCTAAGACATAAAGAAATTAAATATAAAACAACTTGAACACTATTCCAAATTTAAACCCGTTAATTGAAATTAAATTAAATCACAAACCATTTGAACATCAATTTGCCCTCGAAAGTTTTGGTTATCATAACTCCTAAATAAAACATTAAATGAAATGTTACCCCACTTATAGGATATTCAAATGTTCTAGTTCACTGAGCAAGATAACAAAACTTGAATTCTCGGAAGATTACTTCACTCGATTAATTAAATTCATTTGGACTTAAAATAATCCTAGACAGTATTGAAAAGATGTTTAAGATTCTTCTTAAGCACTTTCTCAATATGATAGGATAGTTATAAGAACAATTGAACTTAATTATTCTTTGATGAAGAAAATCGTCCTCAAACCAAAACACAAGAACCTAGACGTCATAGAGAAATGACTAGCTATAGGATTAGGAATTTGGTAGAAAACCATAACCCTTCCCTTAGCTTTACCTAGGAACTTGCTTAAATATTCTAAATTGTGCTTAAGTGCAGCTTGGGATGACGGGAAGACCCTCCAGGTACACTTTTATTTTATTGCAATTTACCTTATTGCAATTTCTTTAATCGCATCGCACTTACTTTCTCTTGCATGATAAACAACTGTTGCATGAAAACCCACACCTTTAGGATAGTCCCTAAAACTGAAACCAAAACTAAATTAAAAGTCATTGCAAGATAAAATTCACCGCCACAACATTTCAAAATATAAAACAACTCAAAATTTAAGCACAAACAGAACACAAAACTACAATTACAACTAAATTAAAACGTCCTGTTGGATGATCGGGAATACCTCGATGATGAACCTACGTGTTGCTAACGGGATTTCCCAAGGTCTAAATGAAAGTGTGGAACTCATTTAGTTGAGTTTAGCAAATTCATCTGGACTAAGTGAATCCGATAAAAATAACGATGCCGGAAGGATGGAACCGTGGGATCTTAACCGGTGTCGTTATAATCATTTTTAAAATTTGTTTTAATTAAAATATTAAAAACACTTGGAAATTAAGACTTCTCTAAACCAGAACACTTTTCTCATCTCTTGATTTTCATCTTCTAAAACTAAACCTCTGCAACAACAAGGAGCTCGGAGCATGGTGGGCAGCACGGCCATCGTCTTCGACAGAAAGCTGAAATCTACATCAACAAAACTTTCTTAGAATTAAACAACCAATCCATAGGATTTCGAGGTAGTTTGCCTAGTGCAACATAAATCCTCAACTCTTCGTTAGGCATTTGCATGGCAAATTAAGCCCTAACCGGTCTTAGGACTCCGAGGTAGTCGTCTGATACGACATAAACCCTCACATATTCGAGGCTATTTGTATGATTATGTCATACGAATATAAGTCCTAATTAATTAAAATTTGCAAGATCAAAACATTAAATAAACATTAGGACTTTCCTAAATTCAAGACAAACAATAGGATAGTTTGGGAAGTTGCCAAGATTCTTCTTGGATCCTCAGCTTCTCCTACTTTTCTTCCTTTGAATTCCCAAAACAAAATGTTCCAAACTTGATCCATTCCCTATTGAAATTCCAAAATTCAATCCCTTGAAAACTTAAACTTTGAAATTCTTGAGAGCAGAATTACTAATTATTATCGAGAGTTTTCTTAGGTGATTCCCGTCACTTAAGATGTAATTAACTATAGGGGCTTGCCCTTATAGGAAATTTTAAGAACCCAGGTAATATAAACCCTGTTTAATGCTTTCATATTAAGCAAGGGAATTTGTCGGCTTATAAAATTGGTTCGCGGACCAAACGGATGTCACAAATCTTTTAGTTTATTTAATCGAGCCCTATCATTAAGTAGTGTGTCTATTCTCGGGGTAGATACACGGTTTGTGATGCGGTGCTCGTTTATATAAACTATTTGGGATGTGAGATCAGGTTGATTTCATATCTTAAATTTTCAAATTTAAAATTATTTTCAAAATCAAATACTACTTTTCAAATTATTTAATTAAATTAAATTAAAAAATTCGCCGACAATTTCTGTTAGGCGACCCCTTTTCAAAATACAACACAACCTAAAAATAAGCCGTACAGTGGTGAGCTGACAGAGCACACCGCGCGTATTGGTGTTGACCGAAGCGATCAACAAAACCAACACAGAAGTCCAAGTGACAAACTTGGGAAAGAGTAGAAAAGTTTCCGCTGGGGAGTATCAAGTATATCTCTGAGACTGGAGATTCCTGAACTCTCGCTGGGGAAAGAAAAAGGAGGTGAATCCCAAATCACATGATCTGGGGGAATTTCGATTTAGATTTCATTTTGTTTCAGTTTAAGTTTTGATGTGTGAGCTCAGATTTTAGTTTGAGTTTCAATTTAGATTAAAGTTTTGTTAAAATTAATTTGAAGGGATTTGAACTTGAAATGAAAATTGGAATTTTGTGGTTTTAGATGTAACATCTTCAACCTCAAAAAAAAAATTAAATTGATTGGATTGAAACATTACAATGAGGAAAGAACTCAGAGCAATGCGGTATTGGATGTAAAATCCTTAACCTCAACAGCTTGATTTGGTGTGCTTCATTGCAATAGGGAGAGAACCTAAAGCAATGCGGTATTGGATGTAAAATCCTTAACCTCAAAAGTTTGATTTTGATGTATTTTATTGCGATAGGGAAAGAACCTAAAGCAATGCAGTATCAGATCTAAAATCCTCAACCCCAAAAGTTTGATTTTGATGTATTTCATTGCGATAGGGAAAGAACATAAAACAATGCAGTATCGGATGTAAAATCCTCAACCCCAAGAATTTGATTTTGATGTATTTCATTGTGATAGGGAAAGAAACCTAAAGCAATGCAGTGTCAGATGTAAAATCCTCAACCCCAAGAATTTAATTTTGATGTATTTCATTGCGATAGGGAAAGAAACCTAAAGCAATGCAGTATCGGATGTAAAATCCTCAACCCCAAGAATTTGATTTTGATGTATTTCATTGCGATAGGAAAAAAACCTAAAGCAATGCGAGTATCGGATGGAAAATCCTTAACCCCAAGAATTTGATTTTGATGTATTTCATTGCGACGGGAAAGAACCTAAAGCAATGCGAGTATCGGATGTAAAATCCTCGACCCCAAAAGTTTGATTTTGATGTATTTCATTGCGATAGGGAAAGAACCTAAAGCAATGCAGTATCAGATGTAAAATCCTCAACCCAAAGAATTTGATTTTGATGTATTTCATTGCTATAGGGAAAGAACCTAAAGCATTGCAGTATCTGATGTAAAATCCTCAACCCCAAAAGTTTGATTTTGATGTATTTCATTGCGATAGGGAAAGAACCTAAAGCAATGCAGTATCGGATGTAAAATTCTCAACCCCAAAAGTTTGATTTTGATGTATTTCATTGCGATAGGGAAAGAACCTAAAGCAATGCAGTATCAGATGCAAAATCCTCAACCCTAAGAATTTGATTTTGATGTATTTCATTGCGATAGGGAAAGAACCTAAAGCAATGTAGTATCGGATGTAAATTCCTCAACCCCAAAAGTTTGATTTTGATGTATTTCATTGCGATACGGAAAGAACCTAAAGCAATGCAGTATCGGATGTAAAATCCTCAACCCCAAAAGTTTGATTTTGATGTATTTCATTGCGATAGGGAAAGAACCTAAAGCAATGCAGTATCGGATTTAAAATCCTCAACCCCAAAAGTTTGATTTTTATGTATTTCATTGCGATAGGGAAAGAACCTAAAGCAATGCAGTATCGGATGTAAAGTCCTCAACCCCAAAGTTTGATTTTGATGTATTTCATTGCGATAGGGAAAGAACCTAAAGCAATGCAGTATCGGATGTAAAATCCTCAACCCCAAAAGTTTGATTTTGATGTATTTCATTGCGATAATGCAGTATCAGATGTAAAATCCTCAACCCCAAAAGTTTGATTTTGAATGGTAATTGATTTTGCAAAGATTTGTAGTGTTGATTTGAAAAGTGTGGAATTTTGGTGTTTCGAGAATTTCATGAAAGTTGTAAAAGAATTTTATGGAATGAAACAGATTAGGAGGGAATATGTAGATACTACATATCCCATTCAAAAGAGTTGATCGAAAGTTGCTGGTTTGAATTGGATACAATTCCTCGCCATCAGATCCGAATCGAAAACCTCGTGGCTCCGTGTCAATGGAATCGACCGCTTCCATCCCAGACAAGGGAGAGAGTAGAACGATTGGATTTCGATTTGGAAGGTTGAGTTTGAATTTGATTGAGATTTGATTTGGGATCTGGAAGGTTGAATTTGAATTTGATTGAGATTTGATTTAAAATTTGTGTTCATTTTGTTTGTCCTTTAACGATTCAAATTTATTTTATCGTTCATTTAATCTTAATGTGAACTTGGCGTTCATCATTTTTTTATTTAGATTTTTAAGGAATGTTTTCTTTTATTCTTTTTGTTTCTTTTCTGTTCTTTGTTCGAAGTTCATTTAAGTTTAATGGCGTTTCCCAGTCAATTTGCACAAAAGAGGTGAAGGCCAAAATGTGACATGGTCACTTTCATTCCAATCATGTTGAAGATACATCATACAACTTGATCCGAAATACATCTCATAGAATCCATGTAGACTCAAAACGGACTATGTATGATCTTTGTCGATCCATCCAAAAAGGCATCTGTCAAAAATCCATGTCTGAATAGTGAGGTACATGGTCAATAACATCACCTTCCAAGCCATCCTTGGCAAGGATGTCGTATGGATGTACGTTGGAGGTGTGATATTTTCCATGTAACTCACAGCTCGTAAGGCCGGAGGCTCTCTAGCTCTGGGTCTGGCTGGAAGTTGTAAGGTGCTTTCCTTTCATCCATCCTTCTGAAAGTAACTAAGATCCGCTTCATTGGTACTCCCGGTATGCAATGTTTAGCGACATCTGCTCCGTTGCCCTTTAGTATCATTACGAAACCTACCGGTAATGGTATCTTTACTGGCCCTCGGAACTCACCTGGGCCTGCTATCCGGAGGTCAGTCCCGAACATGATATTACACTCGCTCAGAAAAGCAACTGTGCAGAAAGGTCTGACAAAGTCGTGGTGATCTATGTGCGGGGGTATGCAGTCACCCTTCTTCTAAATGTTAATGATGCAACTGTTGGGTATGCAATCTGCTGGTAGTACCCTCCACGTTATCATTCTCTTTACCATCCTTTTGATGACTAATGGCATTGGATCTACCTTTCCATGACAGAGTATCCCCAGTGGGTTTCCCTTCCTGTCTTCGGCGAAGTTGTAGGAGCATCCACATTGTTTTGTAATTCTCCCTTTCCCTAGCATCCATCTCCGGGTTCCGAGTAAGTGTTTTCTCTTAGGCGGCCTGCTCGACCCATTCTTTTCAAATCCCGGATGCAGTCCACGATTAGTTGTTGTTCATATTCTGAGAACACGTCTGTATGTAGCTTGAGACCTTCTAGTATATTGATCCTCCTGCCTCTGATTCTCTCGAAGTATTCAAAAGTTTGCTTCTAGTATTCTGGAATAATCTGCAAATGGCGAGGCCTGGTGACGTACTGTGGGATATATGGCTCAATCCCTTCGTGTTCTCTTGCATACCTTGACTCCTCAGGGATGGTCTCCGTCGGGACATCCTCCGGGGTTGCTTCTGCAACAAGGTCATGCATTACTGGTGGCTTTATCTGGTGGCGTGATAGCCTTCCTTCTTCTGATCTTCTTGAGATTTCCCTGGTCTCTTCTGTTATCCTTGGAGCTGGCCTCCTTTCTTCAGGTTCCTGGCGAACTAGTATCCTTGAAGTATATGCACTTGTAGTAGCGACTGCCTCATCGCGCTGGTCCGTTGCTAGTTTAGTTAACATCTTGCGGATACGACGATTTTTATTTCTTCGCTGAGTTGCTGTGAGAGTAGCTCTTCGTACTTCCTGAATCTCTATGGGCGAGGCGCTGACAAGCCCGCCCTCTACTGTAGCGACTACAGACTTGATTCTCTTGTCCTCCTCAGTGTTTGTTTTCCTTTTCTTGCTTGCTTGGGTTGGTGGCTTGGGCCACCCATTTTCATTCTTGTTTGATCAGGCGGTTCCTCTCGGTCAGCCGGGACCCGATCACCTTCCTCGTATTGCGAGCCCTGCTGGTGTGAAGTCTGAGTCAATCTCTATTATCGCTCCATCTTTCACCCTCTTTTCATCGAGTGCAAGGCTTACACCATTTCTAAAGTTCAGGACCAACCTCCCATTCAACATTTCCCTGCGAAAAGACTAGGAAAAGGATCAGGGGCTGTACTAAGAACAAGAACATTAAGAAAATGTTTATTAGAGACAGAGTTTTCTTTTTTTCTCTTTTTTTTATTCCTTTTGTATTTTTAAATTCAACAGGAATGAAGTGGGAAAAGATCGGGAAAAAGATTTTGATTTGGAAGAGAGAACAAGGAAAACTTTACTATCATGATTTTATTTATTTTAGCACATTTTTTATTATTTTTTCCTTTTATTTTGTTTTGTTTTATTTTGTTTTATTTTATTTTGTTTTGTTTTATTATTTTGGGTTCGGACCCAGTCATAAGTAATTACTTCACCCGTGCTTCTAGGGATGAAGAATTCATTCCTTCGAAACATCAGGTAGCGTAATACTTCTTCAAGTATCGTCCATTGATCGGAAGCATATGTAGTTCTCCTTGGCAATTCACTAGCTGGTAGGAGCCTCCTGAGTAGACTGTCTCAACCACAAACGGCCCTTCCCAAGTGGGTTCAAATTTTCCTCCTATCTTGCGGTGTTCAAGGATAGGTATCTTGAGAACGAGAACTAAGTCACCAACTTTGAAGGTTCTTGGGCGAACCAGTCTGTCATGGGCTTGAACCATCTTAGCTTGGTATAGTTCTAAATTCTCGTTGCGCTGCAAGTCTTTTCCCTTCCGGGCTTTCCAATTCCTCTAATCGTAATTTGGCATTCTCTTCGTTGTGATTTTGTTTGCAACTCGCAATTCCGAGTGAAGGAAGCTCGGACCTCTAAGGGTAACACTACCTCGGACCCATACACCGAGCGTAAGGTGTAGCTTCGAGTAGGAGTTCGAAGGTTGTCCGGTAGGCCCATAAGGCTCCTAATAACTTCTCGTGCCAATTTCTCTTATTATCGTCCAAAGTTTTCTTTAAAATTTGAACGAGAGTTTTATTAAAAGCCTCGACTGAGCCGTTTGCTCATGGAAAGTAAATTGTTGAATACCGCCAGTCGATGCAGTGTCTCCTGACAAAATTGTTCATTTGTGTGCTTCTGAATGCTGATCCATTATCTGAGATGATCCTGCGCGGCACTCCGAAAAGGTAGACAACTTGGTTCTTGAAAAGCCGTAGCACGTGGTGTGCTTTCACTTCTCCGAGTGGAACTCGCCTCTACCCACTTGGAAAAGTAATCTGTAGCCGCAAGAATGAAGCGATGTCCTTTTGAAGATGGTGGTTTTATTGGACCCACTATATCTGTGCCCCAACATTCAAATGGCCACGATGCAATTGTTGGATGTAGCACATTTGGAGGTTGGTGTAGAACCTCTCCGTGCACTTGGCATTGGTGACAGCCCTAGTCTTTTAATTTTCAATTTCATCTTCGGACCCGACTGGTAAGCACCACAGAGTCCTGAATGCACCTCTTTAACAATTTCACGGGCCTTGGACCCGCTTAGGCACCTTAGCCACATTTGATCGAAAGACCTTCTGTATAACGTGTTGTTTATTAATGCGTAGGACAGAGTTCTTTTCTTAATCTGATGGGCTAACGACCTATCGTCTGGTAGTTTTCCTGTTTGCAGGTAGTCTATTAATGGCTGTCGCCAATCTTCTGTGTTCTCTGTCACTGCTGCAACTGATTCTTCTTCTTTTTTCTGATTTGTGTATTGTGTCTATGTCGAGTTGTGATAGGACCTGACGTTGTTGACCTTATTTTTGATGAGGTCTTCTCTTCTTCTTTTTAGTACTTAGGATCTAGCCTTAGGCTTTTCCTTTGACTATCTTAGAGGACTAGAATTGGGACCCACCACTTAGAAATTCAAACCACTTCTTAACTCCCTGCAAACTCCACAAACTTGATTGTAGACCCCTAATCACCTAGAGGGTTGAAATCAAATGTGGAAGTTTAAAGGATAAGTTCCTATAGGACTCTTTGGCCTTAGGACTGCCCTGGGTGGCCTGGTCTGGTGAAGGGCTGACTTACACATACACTACACTTATACACTACACTTTCACACACATCCTAGAAGCACACCCATACCTAACTTGATCTCCTGACTCATAAAGGTGATTCACATGGATGGTCCTTAACCCCTAAGCCCTTGGCTAAGAGGGTTGGGAACAACATAGTGAATGCCTAAAATGAGTCCCCTCATGGCTCATATGGGCTTGATATGGCTTCATAGCTCAACCAAAATGATTTTATTCCACTTAGATTTACCCAACCTTCAATTTTCCAAATTTTCAATTTTTGACCCAAATTTTTCAAAATTTCCAAATCACCCAAAATTCCTCAAAATTATTCCCAAACATTCCCACATTACTCAAATTGATCATCCATACCCAAAAATACCAAAAATTCCAAAAATACCTCCCAATACCCTACAAATACCCAAAATACCCCTCTTGACCCAAAAATCCAAAAATTTAGAAAATTCCCAGAAAATTCTAGAAAATCCCAAATATTCCCAATTTCATTTTATTCAACTACACCATGGGCCAATTTTGTTAATTTACCCCACTTTTATGAAAACCCCCAATTTGACCCATTTTAACCCTAAGTGAACCCAATGTCAAACCAAACCTACCCAATTGACCCAAATCCTGGTACAATTCAATTCTAAACTTCAATTCAACAATTCCAACACCAATCTAGACCAAATCCAAGTCCAATTTGATTGACATTTGGATCCAATTTCACTTTTGGCCTTAAAGCCCAATTTGGACCCATGACCCAAACCTAACCCAAACTCACCCAATTCAACTCCAATTAACCCCAAATCTTTTCTAAACCTTCCTTAACATCCCTAAAAACAAAACACTAACATGATTTGCCCAACATTTAAGCCCAAACCCCACTTAAATTCAACCCAAAACCAAAAAGCCCAATTTTGACCTAAACCCAAACCTAACCCAAATAAGCCCAAACCCCAAAATCAAAACCCAACCAAAGCCAAAACCCCTTTGAAACACTCCCATAAACATTTCCCAACATTCATGTTACATCAATTTCAACCCTAGCCCAACATTGGCCCAAGTTAGCCCAATTTGACCTATATTGGCCCATTCACCAAAGAAGCCCAAATTCAACCCAATTCAAACCCAAATCACTCCCAATTTGCTTCAAATCACTCATGACACATCCATGAGCTAAACCCAACAATTATTTGGCCCAAACTTCTACAAAATTCCCATCCATAAATTTATTTTTAAACCAAAAGCCCACTTACATGAAACCTTCCTAAAAGCCCAAATTCCATGGTAAAGCCCATATGACAAATTCTTCTCATCATACCCTTAATTAAAATCAATCCCTAAGTTTCAAAAACTCATCATGAAACCATTCCAAATTAAGCCCCATACAAATTCCCATCAAAATACCAAAATTTTCTTAAAATCCATTTCCATGAAATTGACTTGACTTTTCCCAAGCCAAAGGTGAGCCATGAAGCCATGCATGAGCCACTTGGGAGCCATGAGAGCTATGGAATCTACTTTCCACCTCACCATACCCAAGATGGCAAGAGGAGGAGGCCCTTTCCATATTCTCTTAAGGGGGATTAGCCACTTCCATGACTCCACTAAACCATGCTTAAGCTTAATTGTACTTGGATGGTGACCCTTCCCCACCGATTAAGCCGACCTAAATCACTTTCCCTTCGGCCCAAATTGGTCTTGGAAGGTGGACTTAACCCAAAACCAAGGGTCGACCCATTTAGACCCAAAACTAGCCCTTTCCCATTCCACTTTGATTCAAACCCTTTACACATGTCCATGGCCAATTGACTGCACAAACCTCCAGCCCTGACCCACCTGGACTTGAGGGTGACCCATGCCTGCCGGCCAGCCGCCTGGGTCGCCGGAAAACACCATGGCCGAGACCTTGGGAGGAGCCAAACTTTGGAATTCTACCTTGCTGAGCTGCCTCATGCCCAATGGCCACCATGGTTGTTCTTCCCATGCCTAGAGCAGCTGATCCCAACCCTTGGCCACCCCTGTGAGGCTCTCCAGCCACCTCTATTTAAACCTGACCCCCTCACGGCCATGGAAGAGAGTTGCACAAACCTTGCTGAAACTCCGCCAAAATTGTTCCAAACCCTACTCCATACTTAGAGCGAGTTGATCCTCGAGTGTCGATTTGCCCTAATCCCCACCAACGAATCCAATTTCTCAACCGAAATTTCACCCAAAACCAGGACACTTTGCCACGGTAAGACAATCCTCAAATTGACCGGTCCTACACCTTCACCGGACCAAGAGGAGAAGTTTCCCACTGAAAGCCCCATCTCCAGAGCCACCCAGTTGTTCCAGCCTCCAAGCTTTGTGATTAGCTGTGGTCACTTTCATAGCTAGGCAATTCACCAGACTAGGAGACTTCATCTGGAGCTTGATGGGATCCAATCGAAGGTGACACAACCCTCAGATCGAAGCCACACTTCTCTAAGCAAAGGTATGGCCTCACTCTTCTTCCCGAGCTTCTGAACATTCTCCATTTTTATTGAGTCAATTTCATGCCACATAAACCATATGGATGTGTTCGTCTTCTCGAGACGAATCCATAGAGCATAAGAACGTTCAATTTGGTCAAGTATCGAGTGAGATCATAGGCCTAGAAGACGGACGATTCTCGGGCTAGGAGGCTTGGGGACGATGAACGGATGCCGTTCATTTAATACACGCGCGGACGGACGGCTAGGATCGCGCCGGATCAGGAGACGGAATGATACAGCGGGCCCCTGGAGCGCTGAGTCGGATGGCGGCGCCGAATCAGAAGGTGACGCGTGTGCGTTCGGAGCTGCCGAGGTTGACGCGGCGCCGCGTGGATAAATAGAAAATTAGGGTATTTTCTGATTTATTTAATTCCCTAAACTTCAAAAATCCATAACTTTGTATAGAAAAATTAGAAAAATAAAATAAAAATACCCTCTTGCTCAGTGAATAGAGGAGAATAATGTGGAAAATAAATCATTTAATTTCATTAAGTATTTTATTTTTAATGATTTATTTCACTTCTGCATTATTTTAATTCTCCATGCATATAGGAAATTCACCATGACATGAGACCATAGGGCTTTTGAAGCCTTTGAATTTGGGAACATTCCCTGAATTTTCTAAAGTCAGAGGCCCTCCCTATGAGAAGTTATTGATTTTTCAAATTCATGTTGCTGTTTTGAGTATTTTAATTCCAATAATTAGCATGTTGTGAATTAAATTCTAGGAAAATTTGGTGATGTCTCTTATGACCAGAGGACCATAGAAAAAATAGGTTTTGAGTTAATTCATTTAAAATAACCCTAATTGGCTTAAACACCCAAAATAGATCCCTAATTAATTAGAGTTAACCATACATCAAATTGACGTGAAATCAAGTCTCCACTGATCTTTAGGATCAGAGGAGTTCACAATAAAAATTTGAGGTCAATTAAACTTTAAAAATTCATAACTTTCAAAATGCTTTTCAAAAATTCACCAAATTGGTTTTCGAGCCTCTCTGATATCAGGAGAATTTAAGAAAATTAAAATTTCAATTTTGTAAAAAAGTTGATTTTTTGGTATTATTTTAATATTTTAGTAATTAAAAAATAATAAAAATTACAAAAATAATAAAATTCACCAAAATGTCACATTTTGAATTTTAATCATTTAGGAACAAACCCCATATTTTTCTTAGGTCTATTTAATGAGATATTAAATTTTAAAGCCCTAAGGTAATTTTAAAATTTAAAAAAAATGTATTTTTTTAGCATTTCCACTAAAATAATTCTAATAAATCAAAGAAAAATCAGAAAATTGTAAAAATAGATTCTCTGATTTCCTTGATATCAGAGAGATTTTTGAAAAATATAAATTTCATTTTTCAACCTTTATTTTATTTTTAAATTAATTAATACTCCAAAACTTAAAATAATTAAAAATAAAAATAATATAATTCAAAAAATCACCAAAATTTGTCCAAGTGGTTCTCTAGTCATTAGAAATGTCCCATAATTTTCTTAAGGATAGAAACTTTCCCTTGGTCATGTTATTAAATTTTCCTTGGAAATCTCTATTTTCTACCAAAAATAATTACATAAATAAATTAAATATAGAAAAATCACATTTTCTCCTCTCATGTCTTTATTAGCGTATGAGTGAAGTCACATAAAAATTTCAAGTTCATTTAAGCTCAATTTAGTGATTTATGAAATTATTAAGCTTGAAGGGCAAAATGGTAATTAAAATTTTAACCCTTAATTAAAACTTTAGGTTTAATAAAATTAAAGAGTAAAATATTTGATCTTAATCTGATTTGGATGATTGAAATTTAAATAATTAAAGGGTAGAAACCTACTAAACAATTTAAGATAATTAAAATAAACATTAATTAAATAATTGATTAAATTTGGAAGAATAATAAAGTTGGAATTATTAAAATAGGGATATTATTATTAGGAAGAGATTTGTTCTTTAATTTAAGAGTCCCTAAATTAATCATCTCAATAATATTTAATTTCCAATTAAAATGATAATTCAAATTTAAATCTTAAAACATTAATGGACTTAATCATCAAAATTAAGTTAAAAGTTAAATTATTAAACTTTTCTTTAAATTTTCAATTAAGTTAAAATTAAAAATAAAATTAAATTAAAGATTAAATTAAATTGAATCAAACAAATTAAATTAATTTAAATTAAATTAAATCAAATAAATTAAATTAAATTAAATTGAACAAATTAAATTAAATTTAATTAAATTTAATTAAAAATTAAATTAAATTAATTAAATAAAATTAAATTAAAAAAAATAAATAATAAATAAATAATAATAATAATTAAATTAAATTAAATTAAATTAAATTAAATCATATTAAATTAGATTAAATTAAATTAAAAGCATATCAAATCAAATTAAATTAAATTAAAATAAAAATAAAAATAAATAAAAAATCAAATTAAAAATAAAATTAAATTAAAATTAAAATTAAAATTAAAATTAAAATTAAAATTAAGAATTAAAATTAAATTAAAATTAAAACTAAACCAAGTTAAATTAAATTAAAGTTAAATTAAATTGAATTAAAAATAACATCACCTAAGATATGAAGAAATTAAACATAAAGTAACTTGAACACTATTCCAAATTTAAACCCATTAACTTCAGTTAAATCATTTGAACACCAATTTGCCCTCGAAAGCTTTGGTTGTTATAACCTCTAAATAGAACGTTAAATGAAATGTTATTTCACCTATAGGATATTCAAATGTCCTAGTTCACTGAGCAAGATAATAATGAAACTTGAATCCTCGGACGATTACTTCACCTGATCAATTAAATTCATTTGGACTTGAAACAATCCTAGCAATATTGAAAAGATGTTTAAGATTCTTCTTAAGAACTTTCTCAATATGATAGGATACTTATAAGAACAATTGAATTTAATTATTCTTTGATGAAGAAAATCGTCCTCAAACCAAAACACAAGAACCTAGACGTCATAGGAAATGACTAGCTATAGGATTAGGAATTTTGTAGAAAACCATAACCCTTCCCTTAGCTTTACCTAGGAATTTGCTGAAATATTCTAATTGTGTTTAAGTGCAGCTTGGGATGACGGGAAGACCCTCCAGGTACACTTTTATTTTATTGCAATTTACCTTATTGCAATTTATTTAATCGCATCGCACTTACTTTTCTTGCATGATAAACAACTCGTTGCATGAAAACCCACACCTTTAGGATAGTCCCTAAAACCGAAACCAAAACTAAATTAAAAGTCATTGCAAGATAAAATTCACCGCCACAACATTTCAAAATATAAAACAACTCAAAATTTAATCACAAACGTAACACAAAACTACAATTACAACTAAATTAAAACGTCCCGTTGGATGATCGGGAATATCTCGGATGATGTAACCTACGTGTTGCTAACTGGATTTCCCACGGTCTAAATGAAAGTGTGGAACTCATTTAGTTGAGTTTAGCAAATTCATCTGGACTAAGTGAATCCGATAAAAATAACGATGCCGGAAGAATGGAACCGTGGGATCTTAACCGGTGTTGTTATAATCAAACTTTAAGATTTGTTTTAAATAAAACATAAAAAATACTTGGACTTTAAAAATTTCTCTAAACCAAAACACTTCTCTCATCTCCTTATTTATGACTTCTATAACTAAACCTCTGCAATAACAAGGAGCTCGGAGCATGGTGGGCAGCACGGCCATCGTCATCAGCAAAACCTTAGTCTACTTCAAAGAAAACCATTCTTAGAATTAAATAACCAAACCATAGGATTTCGAGGTAGTTTGCCTAGTGCAACATAAATCCTCAACCTTTTGTTAGGCATTTGCATTGCAAATTAAGCCCTAACCGGTCTTAGGATTCCGAGGTGGTCGTCCGATACGTCATAAACCCTCACATTTTCAAGGCTATTTGTATGATTTTATCATACAAATATAAGTCCTAATTAATTAAAATTGGCAAAATCAAAACATTAAATGAACATTAGGGCCTTCCTAAATTCAAGCCAAACAATAGGATTGTCGGGAAATTACCAAAGTTCGCTTCGAATCTGTAATTTCTCCTACTTTTCTTCCTTTGAATTCCCAAAACAAAATGTTCCAAACTTAATCCATTCCCTACTGAAATTCCAAGATTCAATCCTTTGAAAACTTAAACTTTGAAATTCTTGAAAGCAGAATTACTGATTATTATCGAGAGTTTTCTTAAGTGATTCCCGTCATTTAAGATGTAATTAACTATAGAGGCTTGCCCTTATAGGGAATTTTAAAGAACCCAAGTAATATAAACCCTGTTTAATGCTTTCATATTAAGCAGGGGAACTTGTCGGCTTATAAAATTGGTTCGCAGACCAAACAGATGTCACAAATCTTCTAGTTTATTTAATCGAGCCCCATCACCAAACAAGTGTGTCTATTCTTCAAGATAGATACACGGTTTGTGATGCGGTGCTCGTTTATATAAACTATTCGAGATGTGAGATCAGTTTGATTTCATATCTTAAAATTTTCAAATTTAAAATTATTTTCAAAATCAAATACTACTTTTCAAATTATTTATTTAAATTAAATTAAAAATTCGCCGACAATTTCTCTTAGGCGACCCCATTTTCAAAATAAAACACACAACCTAAAAAATAATGCCGACAGACGTCTGTGAACTGACACTTCCACTGATTCATCTTGCAAGCAGGCAAAATCTTTTGCGAGGCGGGCTAAAGCATCTGCTAAAGCGTTTTCTTTTCTGGGAATTTTGTAGATTGTCACATTCGGAATATGTTCCAACAACTGTATGGCATACTGGAAGTATTGCTCGAGTATTGGCTTTAAAATTACGTACCGTCCGCGATCCGTTGAATGATTAACTGCGAATCCCCATAGATATTGATGTTTGTTATCCCCATTTGAATAGTTAATTCCGATCTCGTTACGAGAGCTTCGTATTCTGCTTTTTGTTTGTACACGGCTCGTTAAGTGGTAGGAGTATCTTAACATCCCCCGCTCCGGTGTTATAAAGATTAGTCCGATTCCTGCCTTACCGGCACTATCACTTGCGATTCTTCGTCTTTGTGTGCTTGAAGATGCTCCGTCGAAATATAATTCCCAACATCGATCATCGTGGTTTTCTAAGCTCATTATTTGTTCATCCGGCAAGTCGTCATTGAGAGGAGATTCTGCCGGCAAAGGGTACGCTGCGAGGAAGTCTGCTAGGACTTGTCCCTTTACGGCACGAAGAGGCACGAAAGTCATATCAAATTGCAATAATATCATTGACCACCTGGCAAGTCTGCCAGAAAGCGTTGGACGGGTCATCAAGTATAGCAATGGATTAAATTTTGAGATTAGGTTGACCTTATGAGAAAGCATGTAATGCCTGAGCTTTTGAGCGGCGAAGATCAGGGCTAAACAATGTTTTTCAATTGTGGGATACTTTACTTTCGTCGGAAGTAAACGACGGCTTAGGTAGTAAAGAGCATTTTCTTTACCCTCATCATTGACCTGGGCTAACAGGGCTCCGAGAGAGTCATTTAAAGCCGTAGTATAAAGTATCAATGGTCTACCTGAGACTGGGGCTGCTAAGAAAGGAGGTGTCGTTAAATATTGTTTAATGTCCTCGAAGACCTTCTGGCATTTCTCTTCCCAAATAAATTTTGCATCCTTTTTAACTAATGCCGAGAAAGGCTGACACCTACCTTACATGTTTGAGATAGAGCGTCGAAGATATGCCAACTTCCCTTGAAAAGATCGTAGTTGTTTTAAGGTTCTGGGAGGTGGCATTTCTAAGATAGCTTTAATCTTTTCCGGGTCGATTTCAATTCCACGATGTCAGATAACGAATCCTAAATATTTCCCGGAGGTGACGCCGAAGTCGCATTTTAAGGGATTCATCTTAAGGTTAAATTGTCTTAATCGTTTGAAAACAATTCTCAAATCACACAGGTGGTTTTCCTTTACTTTGCTTTTGATGACCACATCATCCACGTAGCATTCGACTTGATTGTGGATGAGATCATAAAAAATTCTTGTCATCGCTCTCTGGTAGGTTGCTCCTGCGTTCTTCAGTCCGAATGACATCACTGTGTAGCAATATACTCCGATCGGCGTTCTGAATGCTATACATTTTTCATCTTCTGGAGCCATTTTTATCTGGTTGTATCCTGAAGATCCATCTATGAATGAGAATATTTCATGTGTTGAAGCAATGTCGATCATTAATTCTAGGATCGATAGAGGGAATTCATCTTTTGGACATGCCTTGTTTAAATCTCCGAAATCCACACAAATTCCGATCCGACCATTCTTCTTCCCGATCGGTACCACATTGGCTAACCAAGTCGGGTATTGTTCTTCACGGACAAATTTAGCTTCTATTAGCTTTTTAACTTCAGCTATGACTTGTTGTTCGATTTCTAGAAGCATTCTTCCGGGACCTCGTCCGATCGGAACGAGTAGGATTCACTCCTAGCTTATGGACTGCGACCTCTCGGAGCTAATCCCGGCATCTCATCGTAGCTCCAAGCAAAACAGGCCTTTAAATTCCATTAATAACTTGATTATTTCTTCGCAGTCTTCTTTATTGAGTAAGGAGCTAACAAAGGTAGGTCTAGGCTCTTTGCTAGTACCTAAGTTAACTTCTGTTAACTCATCTATTGTAGATTTGATCTCTTCTTCAAACTCTGGTGGAGCGTTTTCAATTTGTAAATCTTCAAGTTCTTCTGTAGCTTCCAAGTAGTTTTCATTAGACTCGCAAGTGACAACCAAGCAAAATTCAGTATCGTCAACTGATCCTACTGTACTGAATCCGAGACCATGCCTTGGTGGACGACCGGAGTTATTCCATAATTTTTCAAAATGTTGTGATTGACCTTTTGTCCATTGTCGAAGTAAGAAACCACGCTGAATTAAATTTTGAACACAGGGAGAGTACCACTCAACAGGTAATTCCATTAATTCTGATGAAGTAGCATCTTCAAATTGTACATTATTTTCAGTTTTGGAGGAAGGAGCACCATGGTAGAATTTGATGGGCTTTGCACCACCGCTACGTACCTCTTTGACCACCATACCCTTGATCTTATTAGAATGGATCGGGGTCAGGGTCATAGTATGTACATAGTGGTTAATCTTCTCGTACATCGATTTTTATTCCTCTTTCTTTTCATCTTCGAGAGAGATCCTGAATTGCGGCTTCTTCTGACTTATTGTCGTCGCTTCTTGCTTGATTTCTTTTTCTTCTTCAGAACTGTCTTCCCAATCAACATTGATGGCTGGTTTCCTCTGTCCAACTGTCCTAACGTCTCTGCCATGACCTCGTCCCCGGCCTCGACCTCGGATGCGAGTTGTGGAGAAACCTTCACCATCTCGCCGTAAGGGAGCGGTGAGTGACTGTTGGACTAGAACTTCAGGTTATTCATCGTCCCGAACTTCCTTTGCTTCATTCGTTATGGTATCTCTGGAGAAGATTGTTTTTTTCGGAGGTGCGTAATAAGCTGCATCTTCATGGATTCCAATTTCATGTACGGAGAATGGTTGTAAGTCACCTTTGATGCACTGTTCCCATCCATCGTAGTATTTGATGCACTGATGTAGAGATGATGGTACCATCCGGTTTTCATGTATCCATGGTAGGCCCAGTAGAGCGTTGAATGATGTTTCTGAATCAATTATGTGAAATTTCGCGGTTGTCTTTGCTAAGTCACCGGTCTTCATTAGCAGTGTTATTGATCCGAGGGCTCTTTCTCCTTTCTGGTTGAATCCTCTTAATAACATTTTGTCCGCTTCGAGCTCGTGAGCATCAATTTCCAAGTATGCTAGCGTTCAAAGATTCATTATATTGATTGATGCTCCTGGATCCACCAATACTCTGAAGAGTGTAAACTTCCCAATTGTAACTGAAATGTACAACGGTCGGTTGTGGTCTGCTGTCCAAAGTAGTAGGTCATTGTCCGTGAAGGTAACACCTCATTGTTCCTTTAATGAACAAACCTCGTCTAAGAAATCTCCGATCATTTGAGCTAAGTAAAATTCTGGATCAAGTAAGGCCTTGATCAGAACTTCTCTCATCTCCTTTGATAAGATGAGAGCGTCGTAGATGCTCAGTTTGGCTGGTAGTTTCCTAAGATGGGCTAGCACGTTGTAGTCCACTTTATTTTCATGTGTCTCGATTTCTTCCCTAATGGGTATTTCTTCTGCCGGGGTTGGTTCTTCCTGAACAACCACCTGCTTTCCTTTGTCCTTTGGACCCATTCTCGGAGGTAGAACTCTTCCACTTCTTAAGTTGACTTCTGTGATTTCTTCTGAATCTAGTATTGGGTTTGCTGGTGTCTTCTTCTGAATCGGAATGACAGGTTCTTCTGGATTAGCTTCGGAGTCTGAAGGCTCTAACTCTATTGTGACTGGAGCTCCTCGAAACTCGCAAATAGATTCGTTGCTTGTTGAACTCTCGTAGCCTCCTTGGTGGATGTCTTCTTTGTCATTGTGATCGTCGAGATTGTGTATGATTTGAGAATTGTTATTTGTATCGGAATCAACGTCCGGATTAGGTTGGTTGTCGCTAGTTACGTAATCGTTAGAAACAGTCAAAACGTAGCCAACGCCATAACCCTTATCATTATAAGATCCCACCGGAGTGAGCAAATAATCATACAGAGTCAGAGGTTCGAGGGATTTCTCCCCCGAATCGGAAACAACCATCCTAGGATAAGCAGCCCCTAGTCTAGCCGTAGGAGCCTTGGTCTTCTCTTCTTCATCAATTTACTTCTTTTCTTCAATCGTCTCTTGTTGAGGTGGTTCTTCTATCGCAAGTGATAGTGCCAACTTGACAGGTTTCGAACTCTGAATTGAGGCTCGCATCGAAGCGGTTTGGATGGGATCCAAAATCTTCTTCGAAGACTTTGTCCAAGCGGTAGTCCATCCATCATCAGTCACATAGGAATCTATCGGAACAATGAGATCCGTCGAGATAACATTGACAAACCTCCTTTCTAGGGTTCCTTCATGTATTCCTTCGAGATCGTTATGTTCCCTTTTCGAAGATTGTCGTTAAGCCAACTTTTGAAGGTAATACAATCTTCTATCTTGTGTCCAAGCATCCGGTGGTAAGGGCAAAAGTTGGGATCACCTTTCTTGTCGACTTCTTCTGGTTTCTTAGGCTCTGGCAGTTGGAAATCTGGAGTCTTCATCAAACTGCGAAACATTTTTGGCACTGCCTCATTCTTGAACGGATACTCCCTGCTCAGAAGCTCCCTTAACGTACGTTGTGGACGAGGCGGTTGTTCATACTGTTGAGATAACTGATAGCTGGGTCGGGGTTGCTGGTAATTCTGTTGAGGTTGCTGATAAATTTGCTGCGGCCGTTCTGGTGGTATTTGTATTGGCTGCTTGCCTTTATCGACTGCTGCGACGATCCCAGACTTCTTTTTAAAAGTTTTCACGGGCTTCTGTTTGTCTGTTTTGTCGATGAAACTTAATTGCTTCGCCTCCTCTTGCAAGCTTCCAGCCTTTCTTAACAACTTCTCGAAAGTCTTAATAGTAAATCCCTCAAGGAGAAGTGTTATCGGGCCATGAATGCTCTTAAGTAAAATACCGACTGCATGCTGTTCTTGTAGCTGTGGCTCACACTTCATACTTAGATTCCTCCATCGAAGTATGTAGTCCACCAAAGTTTCGTTCGGCTTCTGCTTCTCTACCACTAAATCACCTATAGTGATGTGGTGCTGAGCTCCGGCAAATCGTTTGATGAAGAGGTTCTCTAATTCTGAAAATGTCTTCACCGAACCGTTCGTTAATTCCGCATACCAATCAAAGGAGATCCCTGACAGGCTGCTGACAAATTGTCGGAAGAGTAAAGCATCACTTCCGCAGGCATTGCAATAACTGGCATGAAAATGTGCAACATGTTGCCGAGGGTTTCCGGTTCCATCAAAGGTCTTGAACAGAGGTGGTACGAAGCCTTTCGAATATTGGACAGCGTCAAATTCTTCGGGGTAAGGTCTACCCGTCTGAATGGATGTCCCGCTCTTTAATTGAGCCAAGGCTTCTCGCACCTGCTGTTCCACCGTGCTCTTAATATCCTTTTTCAAATCATGCTTTGTATTGCATCCTTTTTTAATTGATCATCCCCGTTGACGGATGTAATCTCCTTTCCTCCGTCTACAATGTGAATAACTTCTAGGGGTGTTTCTCTTTGGGGTTGAACTCGACTCTGGAGAGTGGCTAGGGCTGCAGCCATCTCTTCCATCCTCTTTGCCATTTGGGAGATCGTATCATCTTTCTCTTGAAGCTGTATCCTCATCACTTCCGGCTCCTCTCTTTCTGCGGATGTAGGAACACCTTGTGAAGCCGACGAAGCTCATGTTTCAACCATGTTAATTTCTGCATATTCATCATCCATGAACTCTAACGAGTCGACTTCATCTCCGAATTTTTCTTCTCTTTCTCTTGCTAATCGCTGAATATCAGTTTTTAGCTTTTCCATAGCATCTTCTAGTGGTATTTTCTGTACATTCTTGCAGTTGTCATGCGATAGCTGTCGGGTTTCCTTCTCATTAGTCCCCTTCATTGCAGTAGTGCTTTCTTCGGACTCAAGTCTCCTGACGAGACTTTCCTTTTCAGGTTGTTGTTTTAATCTTAATTGTCCGGTAGTGGGATGCCATACCATCCTTCTCACAGCAGAAGTTCTAGGACTGGATGGTCTATCAGCCAAATGTTGGAAGGTGGTATCCTCCCTAATTTGTAGTCCTGAAACAACGACAGGTGGACTAGCTTTCATTCTCTTATTCGGCTTTTCTGCACCGATAGCAGGTTCTACTCGCGGCCCAAGACGGGATTTGGTCGGCACCCGCCCTATCCTTCATAAAATCTCTGATATAGGGCATTTTTCCTTCTTTGCTAACTTCTCTATCACGGTTTGCAGTCGAGAAAATGGCGTAATTCTAGCCCTTTTCTTACGGCCGTCGTTGCAATATGCGGGCTGAGGCAATGCAGAAGCAATCTTGCGAACATTTTCCTCGTCCTCTGCGGCGGAGAGGGGATGGAACCTACTTCCTCCCAAAACTGGTATGTATTCAAGCAGCGGTGTATACTCGGGCAATTCTGGGATTTCCTGCAGAAAGCAATTTCGGCAGTCTCCGGCTTCTCTAGCAATCCTTCTACTTCTGTTCCTCCTTTGAGTCCGTGTCAGTGGTGGAACTCTCGAGCTGGACCCGATCTCAAAAACGGAAGGTCTCACAGGAAGATCTGTACCCTCCACGGTAACAGGTTCATCACAGTTCTGAATTTCCTTCCCCTTTAGTCTGGCAGAAGCCGGGGTAGGTGCAGAGACAACTAGACCAGTGGGAGTAGCAACAACAGTCCTTCTGCGAACAACGAGTACTCCTCTCGGTTGGAATCTTTTGCGGAGGAGGGAATTCATGAGTTGACTTGAGGTTAAACTCAATCAACGGCTTCTCAGTTTCCGGTACTTTGCTCATGAGTGAAAAGAGAGTGACGTCGGGGATTTTGATGTCGGTGTCCCCGAATCCTTGTCCGAATCAAATGATTCCATTATTAGGCAGTTCGTCCTTGAAAACAGCCAGGTCCAGTCCGTTGACGAAGGAGAAGATCAGTTTTGGGGTTTCCATTTCTGCAGGGCAGATTCTAAGTGTTAGTCCTCGAATCATGCTTCTTCTTGTCATAAAACTTATGACGAAAAAGAAAGAGTCCGAACACATTTCCGTTTATCTTAATGTATTTGTGGTATTAAAAGAAAATTTATTTAGATAATTGTTTTTCAAAAAGATTTGTTCGTTAGGACGGAGAATTATTAAAAGAAGGAGAGTTGTAGGAAGGGTAAAGGAATTGATTAGGGACTGGAAAATGAAGAGAAAGTCTTGTAGAAACTTCTCGACCCGCAAGACCGCTCCTAAACTAATACCTATTAGGGGTCCACCCCACCTCGAAATGAGGTAAAAGGATCTCGGAACCTCTCCGTTTAGGGGTGTCTAAACAAATGGCTCCTAAATCCGAGAGAATGTTAGCTATACTCGTTCAAGGTAGAAATGAACATAGTATTCCAACGGAAAGAAGGGTAGTTTGATCCACTAGGGACATGGATACACTATCGATTTTTGAAAGCAGAACTCTCTAATTAAAAATGGAGAGAGGAATCCATCCCCAGCGGAGTCGCCAGAAGTTGTCGGCATATTTTTAGGTTATGTGTTGTATTTTGAAAAGGGGGTCGCCTACAGAAATTGTCGGCGAATTTTTTATATTTAAATTTAATTTAAATATATAGTTTAAAAGATAACATTTGATTTTGAAGGTAATTTTAAGTTAAAAAGTTTTAAGATATGAAATCAAACCGATCTCACATCCCAAATAGTTTATATAAACGAGCACATCACCACAAACCGTGTATCTATCCTGAAGAATAGACACACTGTTTGGTGATGGGGCTCGATTAAATAAACTAGGAGATTTGTGACATCCGTTTGGTCTGCGAACCAATTTTATAAGCCGACAAGTTCCCCTGCTTAATATGAAAGCATTAAACGGGGTTTATATTACTCAGGTTCTTAAAATTCCCTATAAGGGCAAGCCCCTATAGTTAATTACATCTTAACTGACAGGAATCACCTAAGAAAACTCTCGATAATAATCAGTAGTTTTGCTCTGAAGAATTTCGAAGTTTAAGTTTTCAAGGGATTGAATTTTGGAATTTCAATAGGGAATGGATCAAATTTGGAACATTTTATTTTGGGAATTCAAAGGGAGAAAGGTAGGAGAAATCACAGATTCGAAGCGAACTTCGGTAATTTTTCGACCATCCTATTGTTTGGCTTGAATTTAGGAAGGCCCTAATGTTTATTTAATGTTTTGATCTTGCCAATTTTTAATTAATTAAGACTTATATTCGTATGATGTGATCACACAAATAGCCTCGAAGATGTGAGGGTTTATGTCGTATCGGATGACTACCTCGGAATCCTAAGACCGGTTAGGGCTTAATTTGCAATGCAAATACCTATCAAAAGGTTGAGGATTTATGTTGCACTAGGCAAACTACCTCAAATTCCTATGGTTTGGTTATTTAATTCTAAGAAAGTTTTGCTGAAGTAGACTCAGGTTTTGCTGATGACAATGGCCTTGCTGCCCACCATACTCCGAGCTCCTTGTTGTTGCAGAGGGTTTAGTTTTAGAAATAATAAATCAAGAGATGAGAGACGTGTTCTAGTTTATAGAAGGTCTTAATTTCCAAGTGTTTTTTATGTTTTAATTAAAACAAATCTTAAAGTTGATTATAACAACACCGGTTAAGATCCCACGGTTCTATCCTTCCGGCATCGTTATTATTATCGGATTCACTTAGTCCAAATGAATATGCTAAACTCAACTAAATGGGTTCCACACTTTCATTTAGACCATGGGAAATCACGTTAGCAACACGTAGGTTACATCATCCGAGGTATTCCCGATCATCCAACAAGACGTTTTAATTTAGTTATAGTTGTAGTTTTGTTTTGTTGGTGATTAAATTTTGGGTTATTTTATATTTTGAAATGTTGTGGCGGTGAATTTTATCTTGTAATGATTTTTAATTTAGTTTTGGTTTCAGTTTTAGGGACTATCCTAAAGGTTTTGTTTTTCATGCAACAGTTGTTTATCATGAAAGAAAAGTAAAGTGAATTTGCAATAAAGTAAATTGCAATAAAATAAAAGCATACCTGGAGGATCTTCCCGTCATCCCAAGCTGCACTTAAAACACATATCAGAGCATTTAAGTATTCCAACAAGTACCTAGGTAAAGTTAAGATAAAGGTTTTGGTTGTCTACCAAAGTCCTAATCCTATAGCTAATCATCTCCTATGACGTCTAGGTTCTTGTGTTTTGGTTTAAGGACGATTTTCTTCATCAAAGAACAATTAAGTTCAATTGTTCTTAAAAATATCCTATCATATTGAGGGAGTGTTTAAGACGAGTCTTAAACATCTTTTCGATACCTCTAGGATTATTTTAAGTCCAAGAGAATTTAATTATACAAGTGAATTAATCATCTAGGAGTTTAAGTTTTGTTATCTTGTTCAATGAATTAGGACATTTGAATATCCTATAAGTGAAGTAACACTTCACTTAATACTCCGTTTAGGAGTTATGACAACAAGAGCTTTTGAGGGCAAATTGATATTTAAGTGATTTGTGATTTAATTTAATTATAATTAATGGTGTTGACCTCATTTTTAATGAGGTCTTCTTTTCTTTCTTTAGTACTTAGGATCTAGCCTTAGGCTTTTCCTTTGACTATCCTAGAGGATTAGAATTGGGGCCCACCACCTAGAATTTCAAACCACTTCTTAACTCCCTGCAAACTCCACAAGCTTGATTGTAGACCCATAATCACCTAGAGGGTTGAAATCAAGTGTGGAAGTTTAAAGGATGGGTTCCTATATGACTCTTTGGCCTTAGGACTGCCCTGGGTGGCCTGGTCTGGTGAGGGCTGACCTACACACACACTACACTTATACACTACACTTTCACACACCTCCTAAAACCACACCTATACCCAACTTGACCTCCCGACTCATGAAGGTGATTCACATGGATGGTCCTTAACCCCTAAGCCCTCGGTTAAGAGGGTTAGGAACAACATAGTGGATGCCTCAAATGAGTCCCTTCATGGCTCATGTGGGCTTGATATGGCTTCATGGCTCAACCAAAATGATTTCATTCCACTTACATTCACCTAATCTTCAATTTTCCAAATTTTCAATTTTTGACCCCCGGGACCCTACACCCGCCTAGCCTACCCAAAGCCCTTGAAATCACCCAAATTTTTCAAAAATCCCAAATCACCCAAAATTCCCGAAAGTTAACCTTGAACATTTCCACATTACTCAAATTGATCACTCATAGCCAAAAATACCAAAAATTCAAAAAATACCTCTCAATACCCTCCAAATACCCAAAATACCCCTCTTGACCCAAAAATCCAAAAATTCCCAGAAAATTCTAGAAAATCCCAAATATTCCCAATTTCATTTCAAGAAAATCACCAAGAAGGTCCATCAGATCAAGAAAAGAACTCTGTCCTACGCATTAATAAACAACACGTTATACAGAAGGTCTTTCGATCAAATGTGGCTAAGGTGCCTAAGCGGGTCCGAGGCCCGTGAAATTGTTAAAGAGGTGCATTCAGGACTCTGTGGCGCTCACGAGTCAGGTCTGAAGATGAAAATGAAAATTAAAAGATTAGGGTACTACTGGCCCTCGATGTGACCGACTGCATGAAAATCGCCAAGAGCTGTCACCAATGCCAAGTGCACGGAGTGGTTCTACACCAACCTCCAAATGTGCTACATCCGACAATTGCGTCATGGCCATTTGAATGTTGGGGCACATATATAGTGGGTCGAATAGAACCACCATCTTCAAAAGGACATCGCTTCATTCTTGCGGCTACAGATTACTTTTCCAAGTGGGCAGAGACAGTTCCACTTAGCAGAAGTGAAAGCATACCACGTGCTACGCTTTTCAAGAACCAAGTTGTCTACCGTTTCGGAGTGCCGCGCAGGATCATCTCGGATAATGGGTCAGCATTCAGAAGCACACAAATCAACAATTTTGTCAGGAGACACGGAATCGACTGGCGATATTCAACAATTTACTACCCAAGAGCAAACGGCCTGGCTGAGGCTTTTAATAAAACTCTCGTTCAAATCCTAAAGAAAACTTTGGACGATAATAAGAGAAATTGGCACGAGAAGTTATTAGAAGCCTTATGGGCCTACCAGACAACCTTCAGAACTCCTACTCAAGCTACACCTTAAGCTCTGGTGTATGGGTCCGAGGCGAGTGTTACCCTTAGAGGTTCGGCCTTCCTTCACTCGTAATCGCTAGTTGCAAACAAAATCACAACGAAGAGAATGCCAAATTACGACTAGAAGAATTGGAAAGCTCGGAAGGGAAAAGACTTGCAGTCAGCACAGAATTTAGAACTATACCAAGCCAAGATGGTTCAAGGCCATGACAGACTGGTCCGCCCAAGAACCTTCAAAGTTGGTGACTTAGTTCTCGTTCTCAAGAGAGCTATCCTTGCACACCGCAAGATAGGAGGAAAATTTGAACCCACTTGGGAAGGACCGTTTGTGGTTGGAGCAGTATACTCAGGAGGCTCCTACCAGCTAGTGAATTGCCAAGGAGAATGACATATGCTTCCGATCAACGGACGATACTTGAAGAAGTATTACGCTTCCTGATGTTTCGAAGGAATGAATTCTTCATCCCTAGAAGCACGGGTGAAGTAGTTACTTATGACTGGGTCCGAACCCAAAAATAATAAAAAATGTGCTAAAATAAATAAAATCATGATAATAAAGTTTTCCTTGTTTTCTCTTCCATATCAAAATCTCTTTCCTGATCTTATCCCACTTCATTCCTGTTAAATTTAAAAATATAAGAAGTAATAAAGAAAAACTGACTTTAATAAACATTTTCTTAATGTTCTTGTTCTTAGTACAACCCCTGATCCTTTTTCTTGTCTTTTCGCAGGGAAATGTCAAACGGGCGGTTGGTCCTGAACTTTAGAAATGGCGTAAGCCTTGCACTCGACGAAAAGAGGGTGAAAGATGGAG
This sequence comes from Papilionanthe hookeriana x Papilionanthe teres, assembly GCA_022702705.1. Taxonomy (NCBI): domain Eukaryota; kingdom Viridiplantae; phylum Streptophyta; class Magnoliopsida; order Asparagales; family Orchidaceae; genus Papilionanthe; species Papilionanthe hookeriana x Papilionanthe teres. The sequence goes on along the minus strand of CM040426.1, from coordinate 123,968,025 downwards.
CGATAATAGAGATCGACTCGTACTTCGTACCGACAGGCTCGCAATATGAGGAAAGTGATCGGGTCCCGGCTGACCGAGAGGAAATACCCGGTCCGACAAGAATGAAAGTGGGTGGCCCAAGCCACCACTCCAAGAAGCAAGAAAAGGAAAACAAGCACCGAAGAAGACAAGAAAATCAAGTCCGTAGTCGCTACAACGGAGGACAGGCTTGTCGGCGCCGCGCCTACGTAAACTCGGGAAGTACGAAGAGCTACTCTCACGACGAACTCGGTGAAGAAATAAAAATCGCCGTATCCGCAAGATGTTAACTAAACTAGCAGCGGACCGGCGCGACGAGGCGATTGCTACGCCGCGACATATACTTCAAGGATGCCGGCTCACTGTGTACTGAAGGAAGGAGGCCGGCTCCGAGGATAACGAAGAGATCGTGGAAATCTCGAAAAGATCGAAGAAGGAAGGCTACAACGCCACCAGATAAAGCCACCAATAATGCATAACCTTATTGCAGAAGCAACCCCGGAGGATGTCCCGACGGACACCATCCCCGAGGAGCCGAGGTATGCAGGAGAACGTGAAGGGATTGAGCCGTATATCCCACGATGACGTCACCGAGCCTCGCCATTTGCGGATTATTCCCGAATACGAGCTAGAAAGAATGCGGAATGTCGAAAAGAAAACTTTTGTATACTTCGAGAGAATCGAGGCGGGAGGATCAATATACTAGAAGGCCTCGAGCTACATACGTACGTGTTCTCGAATACGAACAACAAAAAATCGTGGATCGCATCCGGGATTTTAAAAGAATGGACCGAGTGGGCCGCCTAAGAGAAAACACTTACTCGGAACCCCGAGATGGATGCCAGGGAAAGGGAGAATTACAATACAATGTGGATGCTGCTACAACTTCGCAGAAGACAGGAAGGGAAACCCACCGGGGATACTCCGTCATGGCCAGGTGGATCCAATGCCATTAGTCATCAAAAGGATGGTAAAGAGAATGATAACGTGGAGGGTACTGCCAGCAGATTGCATACCTAACAGTTGCATCATTAACATCTACAAGAAGGGTGACTGCATACCCCCGCACATAGATCACCACGACTTTGTCAGACCTTTTTGCACAATTTCTTTCCTGAACGAGTGTAATATCATGTTCGGATCTGACCTCTGGATAGTGGGCCCAGGTGAGTTCCGAGGGCCAGTAAAGATACCATTACCGGTAGGTTCCGTCATGATACCGAAGGGCAATGGAGCGAGATGTCGCTAAACATTGCATACGGGAGTACCCGTGAAGCGGATCTCGGTTACTTTTAGAAGGATGGATGACAGGAAGCACCTTACCACTTCCGACCGGACCCGGAGCTAGAGAGCCTCCGGCCTTACGAGCTGTGAGTTACATGGAAAATATCACACCTCCAATGTACATCCATACGGCATCCTTGCCAAGGATGGCTTGGAAGGTGATGTTATTGACCATGTACCTCACTATTCAGACATGCATTTCTGACAGATACCTTTTTTTGGATGAATCGACAAAGATTATACATAGTCCATTTTGAGTCTACATAGATTGTATGAGATGTATTCCAGATTGAGTTGTATGATGTATCTTCAACATGATTGGAATGAAAGTGACTATGTCACATTTTTGGCCTTCACCTCTTTTGTGCAAGTTGACTGGAAAACGCCACTAAAGTTAAATGAACTTCGAACGAAGAACAGAAAAGAAACAAAAAGAATAAAAGAAAACTTTCCTTAAAAATCTAAATAAAAAATGATGAACCCCAAAAAATAAAATTTGAATCGTTAAAGGACAAACAAAATGAGCACAAATTTTAAATCAAATTTCAAATTCAATCTTTCCAAATTTCAAATCAAATCTCAATCAAATTCAAATTCGATCTTCCAGATCTCAAATCAAATCTCAATCAAATTCAAATTCGATCTTCCAGATCTCAAATTAAATCTCAATCAAATTCAAACTCAACCTTCCAAATCCGAAATCCAGTCCGTTCTACTCTCTCCCTTGTCTGGGATGGAAGCGGTTGATTCCATTGACACGGATCGAATCTGATGGCGAGGAATTGTATCCAATCCAAACCAGCAACTTCCGATCAACTCTTTTGAATGGGATATGTAGCATCTACATATTCCCTCCTAATCTATTTCCTTCCATGAAAGTCTTTTACAACTTTCATGAAATTCTCGAAACACCAAAATTCCACACTTTTCAAATCAACACTACAAATCTTTGCAATATCAATTACCGATCAAAATCAAACTTTTGGGGTCAAGGATTTTACATCCGAGACTGCATTGCTTTAGGATTCTTTCCCTATCGCAATGAAATACATCAAAATTAAACTTTTGGAGTTGAGGATTTTACATCCGAGACTGCATTGCTTTAGGATCCTTTCCCTATCGCAATGAAATACATCAAAATCAAATTCTTGGAGTCGAGGATTTTACATCCGAGACTGCATTGCTTTAGGTTCCTTCCCCACTGCAATGAAATACATCAAAATTAAACTTTTGGAGTTGAGGATTTTACATCCGAGACTACATTGCTTTAGGATCCTTTCCCTATCACAAAGAAATACATCAAAATCAAATTCTTGGAGTCGAGGATTTTACATCCGAGACTGCATTGCTTTAGGTTCCTTCCCTACTGCAATGAAATACATCAAAATTAAACTTTTGGAGTTAAGGATTTTACATCCGAGACTGCATTGCTTTAGGATCCTTTCCCTATCGCAATGAAATACATCAAAATCAAATACTTAGAGTCGAGGATTTTACATCCGAGACTGCATTGCTTTATGATCCTTTCCCTATCGCAATGAAATACATCAAATTCAAACTTTTGGAGTTGAGGATTTTACATCCGAGACTGCATTGCTTTAGGATTCTTTCTCTATTGCAATGAAATGCATCAAAATCAAATTATTGGAGTCGAGGATTTTACATCCGAGACTGCATTGCTTTAGGTTCACTCCCTACTGCAATGAAATACATCAAATTCAAACTTTTGGAGTTGAGGATTTTACATCCGAGATTGCATTGCTTTAGGATTCTTTCCCTATCGCAATGAAATACATCAAAATCAAATTCTTGGAGTCGAGGATTTTACATCCGAGACTGCATTGCTTTAGGTTCCTTCCCTACTGCAATGAAATACATCAAAATTAAACTTTTGGAGTTGAGAATTTTACATCCGAGACTGCATTGCTTTAGGATCCTTTCCCTATCACAATGAAATACATCAAAATCAAATTCTTGGAGTCGAGGATTTTACATCCGAGACTGCATTGCTTTAGGATCCTTTCCCTATCGCAATGAAATACATCAAATTCAAACTTTTGGAGTTGAGGATTTTACATCCGAGACTGCATTGCTTTAGGATTCTTTCCCTATTGCAATGAAATACATCAAAATCAAATTCTTGGAGTCAAGGATTTTACATCCGAGACTGCATTGCTTTAGGATCCTTTCCCTATCGCAATGAAAGACATCCAATTCAAACTTTTGGAGTTGAGGATTTTACATCCGAGATTGCATTGCTTTAGGATTCTTTTCCTATTGCAATGAAATACATCAAAATCAAATTCTTGGAGTCGAGGATTTTACATCAGAGACTGCATTGCTCTAGGTTCCTTCCCTACTGCAATGAAATACATCAAAATTAAACTTTTGGAGTTGAGGATTTTACATCGGAGACTACATTGCTTTAGGATCCTTTCCCTATCGCAATGAAATACATCAAAATCAAATTCTTGGAGTTGAGGATTTTACATCCGAGACTGCATTGCTTTAGGATCCTTTCCCTATCGCAATGAAATACATCAAATTCAAACTTTTACGGTTGAGGATTTTACATCCGAGACTGCATTGCTTTAGGATTCTTTCCCTATTGCAATGAAATACATCAAAATCAAACTCTTGAGGTTAAGGATTTTACATCTAATACCACATTGCTCTGAGATTTCTCCTCATTGTAATGATTCAATCCAATCAATTCAATTTTCTTTTGAGGTTGAAGATGTTACATCTAAAACCACAAAATTCCAATTTTGATTTCAAGTTCAAATCCCTTCAAATTAATCTTAACAAAACTTCAATTTAAATTGAAACTCAAGCTAAAATCTAAAATTACACATCAAAACTTAAATTGAAACAAAATAAAATCTAAATCGAGATTCCCCCAGATCATGTGATTTGGAATTCACCTCCTTTTCCTTTCCCCAGCGAGAGTTCAGGAATCTCCAGGCCTCGCAGATATACTTGACACTCCCCAGCGGAAACTCTTCTACTCCGTCCTAAGTTTGTCACTTGGACTTTTGTGTTGGTTTTGTTGATCGCTTCGGTCAACACCAATACGCGCGGTGTGCTCCGTCGACTCACCACACCTATGGGGGTCCATTTGTTGACCTCATTTTTAATGAGGTCTTCTTTTCTCTCTTTAGTACTTAGGATCTAGCCTTAGGCTTTTCCTTTGACTATCCTAGAGGATTAGAATTGGGGCCCACCACCTAGAATTTCAAACCACTTCTTAACTCCCTGTAAACTCCACAAGCTTGATTGTAGACCCCTAATCACCTAGAGGGTTGAAATCAAGTGTGGAAGTTTAAAGGATGGGTTCCTATAGGACTCTTTGGCCTTAGGACTGCCCTGGGTGGCCTGGTCTGGTGAGGGCTGACCTACACACACACTACACTTATACACTACACTTTCACACACCTCCTAAAACCACACCTATACCCAACTTGACCTCCTGACTCATGAAGGTGATTCACATGGATGGTCCTTAACCCCTAAGCCCTTGGCAAGAGGGTTAGGAACAACGTAGTGGATGCCTCAAATGAGTCCCTTCATGGATCATGTGGGCTTGATATGGCTTCATGGCTCAACCAAAATGATTTCATTCCACTTACATTCACCTAATCTTCAATTTTCCAAATTTTCAATTTTTGACCCCCGGGACCCTACACCCGCCTAGCCTACCCAAAGCCCTTGAAATCACCCAAATTTTTCAAAAATCCCAAATCACCCAAAATTCCCTAAAGTTAACCTTGAAAATTTCCACATTAGTCAAATTGATCACTCATAGCCAAAAATACCAAAAATTCCAAAAATACCTCCCAATACCCTCCAAATACCCAAAATACCCCTCTTGACCCAAAAATCCAAAAATTCAGAAAATTCCCATAAAATTCCAAAAAATCCCAAATATTCCTAATTTCATTTTGTTCAACTACATCATGGGCCAAGTTTGTCAATTTACCCTACTTTTGTCAAAACCCCCAATTTGACCTATTTTAACCCAAAGTGAACCCAATGTCAAATCAAACCTATCCAATTGACCCAAATTCTAGTCCAATTCAATTCTAAACTTCAATTCAACATTCCCAACACCAATCTAGACCAAATTCAAGTCCAAATTGATTGAAATTAGAATTCAATTTCACTTTTGGCCTTAAAGCCCAATTTGGACCCATGACCCGAACCTAAACCAAACTAACCCAATTCAACTCCAATTAATCCCAAACCTTTTTCTAAACCTTCCTTAACATCCCCACAAACAAAACACTAACATTATTTACCCAAAATTTAGACCCAAACCCCACTCAAATTCAACCCAAAGCTAAAAGGCCCAATTTTGACCTAAACCCAAACCTAACCCAAATAAACCCAAACTCCAAAATCAAAACCCAACCAAAGCCAAAACTTCTTTGAAACACTCCCATAAACATTTCCCAACATTTATTTTACATCAATTTCAACCCTAGCCCAACATTGGCCCAAGTTAGCCCAATTTCACCAATATTGGCCCATTCACCAAAGAAGCCCAAATTCAACCCAATTCAAACCCAAATCTCTCCCAACTTGCTTCAAATCACTCATGAAACTTCCATGAGCTAAACCCAAAATTTGTTTGGGCCAATCCTTCACAAAATTTCCATCCACCAATTTGTTTTCAAACCTAAAAACCCACTTTCCTAATCCATTCTAAAAGCCCATTTCCACCAAATACAAAAGCCCAAAATTGGCCCTAAAGCCCACATGACAATTTCTTTTCATCATACCTTTAATTGATATCACCCCTAAGTTTCAAAATCATCATTAAACCATTCCAAATCAAGCTTCATCCAAATTTCCACCAAAAATGCCAAGTTTCCTAAAATCTACTTCCATGAAATTGACTAGGCTTTGCCCCAAGCCAAATGGAGCCATGAAGCCATGCACAAGCAATATGCAAGCCATGGCAGCCACTTTACACATCACCATGTCATTTTTGGCAAAGGGAGGGAGTCCTTTAATGATTCCCTTAAGGGTGATTAAGCCTTTTCATGACTCTTCTAAACCTTGATTAAACATAAATGTACTTAGATGGTGACTTCTCCCCACTAAGCTACCTGACTTACCTGATTCCCTTAGCCCAAAAATCAGGCCTTGGAGGGTGAACCAAACTTAAATCCAAGACTTGGACCCATTTGGACCCAAAATTAGCTCCTCCCCCATTCCATCTAAATCAAACCCTTTACACATGGCCAATGCCAATAGACTGCACTAAGCCCCAGCCCTGACCTCCCTGACCTCGAGGGTGACCCGACCTCGGCCGGCCACCACCACAGCCGCCGTAAACCACTGTGCCGAGAGCTCACATGTGAGCCCAAACTTGGAATTCTCACTCGCCGAGCCGCCCCATCCCCAGTGGCCATTGTAGCTGTTCTTCTCTTGCCAAGAGCAGCTCGATCCCAAGCCCTAACTCCCCCTGGGAGTCCCTCCACCCTCTCCTATTTAAACACCACCCCCTCTCGGCCATGAGAGGTGCTGAACCAGATCTTACTGAAACCATGCCAAAATTGTTCCAGAACACTCTCCATACTTAGAGCAGTTGGTCCCCAGTAACAATTTGCCCTAATCCCCACCAACAGAACCCAATTTCTCAGCCAAAATTCCACCCAAAACCAGGACACTTCTCCACAGTGGATCAATCCTCAAATTGATTGGTCCTACACCTTCACCAGACCAAGGGAAGGAGTCCACCATCAAAAGCCCCTCTCCGGGCCACCCATCTGTTCCAGACTCCAAGCTTTGTGATCGGGCTTGGTCGAAATCATACCTAGGCGATTCACTGCACCGGGAGACTTCATCTGGAGCTTGCTGGGATCCAATCGAAGGTGACGCAACCCTCAGATTGAAGCCACACTTCTCTGAGCAAAAGTATGAGATAATTCTTCATCTCGAGCTTCTGGAGATTCTCCATTTCAAATGCTTTAATTTCAATGCATGATCACCGTATAGATGTATTCGTCTCTTCAAGACGAATCCATAGAGCACAAGAACACGAAAATCCTTTGAGAAATGAGTGAGTTCTTAGGGTTTTAGTGTGGACGGCTCTCGGGTGAGGACGCTTGGGGACGATGAACGGATGCCGTTCATTCCATACACACGCGGACGGATGACCAGGATCGCGCCGGATGAGGAGATGAAACGATACAGCGGGCCCCCGGAGCGCTGAGTTGGATGGCGGCGTCGAATGACAGCGCAACACGCGGCGTATCGGAGCTGCCGAGGTTGACGCGGTGCCGTGTGGATAAGTAGGAAATTAGGGTATTTTTTTATTTATTTAATTCCCTAAACTTCAAAAATGCTTAACTTTGTGTAGAAAAATCAAAAAAATAAAATAAAAATACCCTCTTGCTCAGTGAACAGAGGAGAATTATGTGGAGAAGAAATCATTTAATTTCATCAAGTATTTTATTTTTAATGATTTATTTACCCTCTGCATTGTTTTAATTCTCCATGCATATAGGAAATTCACCATGGCATGTGACCATAGGGCTTTTGAAGCCTCTGAATTTGGGAACATTCCCTGAATTTTCCAAAGTTAGAGGCCATCCCTATGAGAAGTTATTGTTTTTTCAAATTCATGTTGCTGTTTTGAGTATTTTAAATCCAATAATTAGCATGTTGTGAAATAAATTCTAGAAAAATTTGGTGATGTTTCTTATGACCAGAGGACTCTAGGAAAAATAGGTTTTGAATTAATTCACTTGGAATAACCCTAATTGGCCTAAACACCCAAAATAGGTCCTTAATTAATTAGAGCTAATCATACATCAAATTGGCTTGAAATCAATTCTCCACTGACCTTTAGGATCAGAGGAACCCACCATATAAATTTGAAGTCAATTGGATTTGGTTAGCCCTACTAAATGGGTTGATTAAGCCATTTAGCCAATTTAAACTTTAAAAATTCATAATTTTCAAAATACTTTTCAAAAATTCACCAAATTAGTTTTAGAGCCTCTCTGATATTAGGGGAATTTAAGAAAATTAAAATTGTAATTTTCTAAAAAAGTTGATTTTCTTACATTATTTTAATATTTTAATAATTAAAAAATAATAAAAATCACAAAAATAATAAAATTCACCAAAATGTCATATTTTGAATTTTAATCACTTAGGAACAAACCCCATATTTTTCTTAAGTCTCTATAATGAGATATTAAATTTTAAAGCCCTAAGGTAATTTTAAAATTAAAAAAAATGTATATTTTTAGTATTTCCACTAAAATAATTCTAATAAATCAAAGAAAAATCAGAAAATTGTAAAAATTGATTCCCCGATTTTCTTGATATCACAGAGATTTTTGAAAAATATAAAATTTATTTTTCAACCTTTATTTTATTTTTAAATTAATTAATACTCCAAAACTTAAAATAATTATAATAAAAAGAATATAATTCAAAAAATTACCAAAATTGGTCCAAGTGGTCCTCTGGTCATCAGGAGTGTCCCATAATTTTCTTAAGGACAGAAACTTTCCCTTAGTCATATTATTAAATTTTCCTTGGAAATCTCTATTTTCCACCAAAAATAATTACATAAATAAATTAAATACAGAAAAATCACATTTTCTCCTCTCATGTCTTTATTGACATATGAGTGAAGTCACATAAAAATTTCAAGTTCATTTAAGCTCAATTTAGTGAGTTATGAAATTATTAAGCTTGAAGGGGCAAAATGGTAATTAAAATTTTAACCTTTAATTAAAACTTTAGGCTTAATAAAATTAAAGAGTAAAATATTTGATCTTAATCTGATTTGGATGATTGAAATTTAAATAATTAAAGGGTAGAAACTTATTAAACAATTTAAAAATAATTAAAATAAACCTTAATTAAATAATTGATTAAATTTGGAAGAATAATAAAATTGGAATTATTAAAATAGGGATATTATTAGGAAGAGATTTGTTCTTTAATTTAAGAATCCCTAAATTAATCATCTCAATAATATTTAATTCCTAATTAAAATGATAATCCAAATTTAAGATTTAAAATGTTAAAAGACTTAATCATTAAATTAAATTAAAGTTAAATTATTTAAATTAAACCCTTTTAAAATTTCAATTAAATTAAAATTAAAAGTAAAATTAAATTACAATTTAAATTAAATTAAATTAAATTAAATTAAATTAAAACATATTAAATTAAATTAAATTAAATTAAATTAAATTAAATTAAATTAAATTAAATCAAATTAAATTAAATCAAATTAAATTAAATTAAATTAAAGCATATCAAATCAAACTAAATTGAGTTAAATTAAATAAAAAAATAATAAAAAAAATAAAATCAAGTTAAAATTAAAATTAATTTAAATTAAATAAATTAAATTAAAATTAAAGCTAAACCAAATTAAATTAAACTAAAGTTAAATTAAGTTGAATTAAAAAATAACATCACCTAAGACATAAAGAAAGTCAAAATAAAGCAACTTGAACACTATTCCAAATTTAAACCCGATAACTGAAATTAAATTAAATCACAAACCATTTGAACACCAATTTGCCCTCGAAAGTTTTTGTTGTCATAACTCCTAAACAGAACGTTAAATGAAATGTTACTTCCCTCATAGGATATTCAAATGTCCTAGTTCACTGAGTAAGATAACAACAGAACTTGAATTCTCGGACGATTAATTCATTTGTATAATTAAATCTATTTGGACTTAAAACAATTCCAGCAATATTGAAAAGATGTTTAAGATTCTTCTTAAGCACTTCCTCAATATGATAGGATGTTTATAAGAACAACTAAACTTAATTGTTCTTTGATGAAGAAAATCGTCCTCAAACCAAAACACAAGAACCTAGACGTCATAGGAGATGACTAGCTATAGGATTAGGAACTTGGTAGAAAACCATAACCCTTCCCTTAGCTTTACCTAGGAACTTGTTTAAATATTCTAAATTGTGTTTAGGAGCAGCTTGGGATGACGGGAAGACCCTCCAGGTACGCTTTTATTTTATTGCAATTTACCTTCTTGCAATTTACTTTATTGCAAATGCACTTTACTTTTCTTGCATGATAAACAACTGTTGCATGAAAATATAAAAAATACTTGGAAATTAAGATTTTCTCTAAACCAAAACACTTTTCTCATCTCCTGATTTATGACTTCTATAACTAAACCTCTGCAACAACAAGGAGCTTGGAGCACGGTGGGCAGCACATCCATCTTCTTCAGGAAAACTTTCTTAGAATTAAATAACCAAACCATAGGATTTTGAGGTAGTTTGCCTAGTGCAACATAAATCCTCAATCTTCTGTTAGGCATTTGCATGATCATGTCATGTAAATTAAGCCCTAACCGGTCTTAGGACTCCGAGGTAGTCGTTTAGCACGACATAAACCCTCATATCTTTGAGGCTATTTGTATGATTTTATCACACAAATATAAGTCCAAATTAATTAAAATTGGCAAGATTGAAACATTAAATAAACATTAGGACTTTCCTAAATCCAAGCTTCGAATCTGTGATTTCTCCTACCTTTCTTCCTTTGAATTTCCAAAATAAAACGTTCCAAATTTGATCCATTCCCTATTGAAATTCCAAAATTCAATCCTTTGAAAACTTAAACTTTGAAATTCTTGAGAGCAGAACTACTGTTTATTATCGAGAGTTTTCTTAGGTGATTCCCGTCACTTAAGATGTAATTAACTATAGGGGCTTGCCCTTATAGGGAATTTTAAGAACTCAGGTAATATAAACCCTACTTAATTTATTTATATTAAGTAGGGGAACTTGTCGACTTATAAAATTGGTTCGCAGACCAAACGGATGTCACAAACCTTTCTAATTTATCTAATCGAGCCCCATTATCAAGCAGTGTGTCTATTCTTCGAGATAGATACACAGTTTGTGATGCGGTGCTCGTCTATGTAAACTATTTGGGATGTGAGATCGGTTTGATTTCAAATCTTAAAATTTTCAAATTTAAAATTATTTTCAAAATCAAATATTACTTTTCAAATTATTTATTTAAATTAAATTAAAAAATTCGCCGACAATTTTTGTTAGGCGACCCCCTTTTCAAAATAAAATACACCTACCTAAAAAATAAGCCGTACAAATGGGTTTAAGTTTGGAATAGTGTTCAAGTTGTTTTAGATTTATTTTGAATTCTTTATGTCTTAGGTGATGTTATATTTAATTTAATTTAATTTAATTTTAATTTAATTTAATTTGGTTTAGTTTTAATTTTAATTTAATTATATTTTTTTATTTAATTTTAATTTTATTTTAACTTGATTTTATTTTTTATTTAATTTAATTTAACTTAATATGTTTTAATTTAATTTAATTTTATTTAATTTAATATGTTTTAATTTAATTTAATTTTGATTTAATTTAATTTAAATTTAATTTAAATTAAATTTAATTTAAATATTAATTTTAATTTAATATTTTATTTTTTATGTGTTAAAGATGATTTAATTTAATTGTTAAAGTATTAATTTAATTGAAATTTTGGAAGGATTTAATTTAAATGTTTTAACTTTAATTTAATTTAATGATTAAGTCTTTTAGCATTTTAAATCTTGAGTTTGGATTATCATTTTAATTAGGAATTAAATATTATTGAGGTGATTAATTTAGGGATTTTAAAATTAAAGAATAAATCTCTTCCTAATAATATCCCTTTTTTAATAATTCCAATTTTTCATTATTCTTCCAAATTTAATTAATTATTTAATTAAGGTTTATTTTAATTATTTTCAAATTTTTTGGTAGGTTTCCACCCTTTAATTACCTAAGTTTAAAACATCCAAAATCAACTTAGTATCAAATATTTTAGCCACCCTTTTAATTAAACCTAAAATTTTTAATTATAGGTTAAAATTTTAATTACCATTTTGCCCTTTAAACTTACTAATTTCATAACTCACTAAATTAAGCTCAAATGAATTTAAAATTTTTACGTGACTTCACTCACATATCAATCAAGACATTAGAGGAGAAAATGTGATTTTTCTGTATTTAATTTATTTATGTAATTTTTTTTTGGTGGAAAATAGGGATTTTCAAGGTAAATTCAATAACATGACCAAGGGAAAGTTTCTAATGACCAGAGGACCACTTGGCCCAATTTTGGTGATTTCTTGAATTATATTTTCTTTATTATAATTATTTTGATTTTTGGAGTATTAATTAATTTAAAAATAAAGTAAAGGTTGAAAAATAAATTTTATATTTTTCAAAAATCTCTCTGATATCAAGGAAACCAGAGAACCAATTTTTCTAATTTTCTAAGTTTTCTTTGATTTATTAGAATTATTTTAGTGGAAATGCTAGAAAATACATTTTTTTTTAATTTTAAAATTATCTTAGGGCTTTAAAACTTAATATCTCATCATAGAGACTTAAGAAAAATATGGGGTTTGTTCCTAAGTGATTAAAATTCAAAATGTGACATTTTGGAGAATTTTATTATTTTTGTGATTTTTATTATTTTTAATTATTAAAATATTTAAATAATACAAAAAATCAACTTTTTTAGAAAATTGCAATTTTAATTTTCTTAAATTCCCATAATATCAGAGAGGCTCCAAAACCAATTTGGTGAATTTTTGAAAAGTATTTTGAAAGTTTTGAATTTTTAAAGTTTAAGTTTGGCTAAATGGCTTAATCAGCCCATTTGATAGGGCTAACCAAGTTCAATTGACTTCAAACTTTTATGGTGGGTTCCCTTGATCCTAAAGGTCAGTGGAGCATTGATTTCAAGCCAATTTGATGTATAATTAGCTCTAATTAATTAAAGCTCTATTTTGGGTGTTTAAGCCAATTAGGGTTATTCCAAGTGAGTTAACTCAAAACCTATTTTCCCTAGGGTTCTCTGGTCATAAGAAACATCATCAAATTTTCCTAGAATTTATTTCACAACATGCCAATTATTGGAATTAAAATACTCAGAATAGTGACCTAGAATTGAAAAATCAATAACTCTTCATAGGGATGGCCTCTGACTTTGGAAAATTCAAGGAATGTCCCCAAATTCAGAGGCTTCAAAAGCTCTATGGTCTCATGTCATGGTGAATTGTCGACATGCATGGAGAATTGAAAATGTGCAGAGAGTAAATAAATCATTAAAAAATCAAATTTTCAATGAAATTAAATGATTTCTTTTCCACATTATTCTCCTCTGTTCACTGAGCAAGAGGGTATTTTCATTTTATTTTTATGATTTTTCTATACAAAGATATGAATTTTTGAAGTTTAGGGAATTAAGTAAATCAAAGAAATACCCTAATTTTCTATTTAAAACAGCGGCGCTGACTCATCCTAGGCATCTCCGAAAAGCCGCGTGTCGCGCTGCCATTCGACGCCGCCACCTGAGTCAGCAGCCCGGGTCCCGCCTTCCGCTTATCATCCGCCGATCCGACCCGATCTGAGCCGTCCGTCCGCGCGCGTATTGAATGGACGAAATCCATTCATCGTCCCCAGCCGTTCTCACCCGAGAGCCGTCCACACTAAAACCCTAAGAACTCACTCATTTCTCAACGGATTTTCGTGTTCTTGTGCTCTATGAATTCATCTTGAAGAGAAGAACACATCTATACTGTGATCATGCATTGAAATTAAAGCATTTGAAATAGACAATCTCCAGAGGCTCGGGATAAAGAGTTAGCTCATACCTTAGCTCAGAGAAGTGTGGCTTCGATCTGAGGGTTGTGTCACCTTCGATTGGGTCCAAGCAAGCCCCAGATGAAGTCCCTTGGCCTGGTGAATTGTCCAGGTATGATTTTGACCAAGCCCGATTTCAACCTTTGGAGTCTGGAACAGATGGGTGGTTTGGAGAGGGGGCTTTCACTGGGGAACTCCTTCTCTTGGTCTTGTGCAGGTGTCGGTGAATTTAATTTGACTTTGGTGGAGGATTTGGGAGTGTCTTGTTCGGCTCGAGAATCGAGCTCCAAAATTGAGCTCGATTAGTGGGGATTAGGGCAAGAGAACGAGTGGGGATCAAATGCTCTAGGTGTGGGGGAGATTCTGGAATGATTTTGGCAGAGTTTCCTTAAGGTTGGTAGGAGAGGCTGGAGGGCCTCCCAGGGGGAGTTAGGGACTGGGATCAACTGCTCTTGGCAAGGGAAGAACAGCTGTAATGGCTACTGGGCATGGGGCAACTCAGCAAGGGAGAATTTCAATTTTTGGCTCCTTCCAAGGTCTCGGCCATGGTGTTTTCCGGCGACCCAGGCGGCTGGCCGGTAGGCATGAGTCACCATCTTGACCAGGGAGGTCAGGGCTTGACAATGGTGAAGTCAATTGGGTTTGGACATGTGTAAAGGAGTTGGATCAAAATGGCATGGGGCATGGCTATTTTGGCTCTAAATGGGTCAACCCATCCTTTTGGGCTAGGTGCACCACCCAAGGCTTGGTTTGGACTGAAGAGAAAGTGATTTGGATCAGCTTGATTAGTGGGGTCAAGTCACAATCCAAGTACAATTAGGATTAAACATGGTTTAGGGGAGACATGGACATGGTTAATTTCCTTAAGGGAATGTGGAAAGGATCTCCTCCTTTTGCCCAATGTGGTAAGGTCACATGTGAACAACTCGCATGGCTTGCATGTGGCTTAAGAGTGGCTTCATGGCTTATATATGGCTTGGGAAAAGTTGGCTTGGTTTCATGAAAGTGGGTTTAAGGAATTTTGGTATTTTAGTGGACAAATTTCATGAAGCTTGATTTGGAACTATTTGGTTATTGATTTTGGAACTTAGGAAGTGTTTTAAATTATAAGTATGATGAGAGAAATTTCATGTGGGCTTTTGGAATAAGTTTTGGGCTTTTAAATTTGTTTTGGATGGGTTTTTTAGGAAGGTTTAAGAAAGTGGGCTTTTTAGGCTTGGAAATAAATTGGTGGATGGGAAATTTGTAAAAGTTTGGGCCAAATAATTGTTGGATTTGGTTTAGGGATGTGTCATGAGTAATTTGAAACAAATTTGAGGTGGTTTGGGTTTGAATTGGGTTGAATTTGGGCTTTTTGGTAAAGTGGCCAAAGGTAGGCCAAATTGGGTTAACTTGGGCTAATGTTGGGCTAATGTTGAAATTGGTGTAAAATTAATGTTGAGAAATGTTTGTAGGGCTGTTTCAAAGAGGTTTCAACTTTGGTTGGGTTTGGATTTTGGGGTTTGGGCCTATTTGGGTTAGGTTTAGGTGTAGGCCCATGTAAGGAGTTTTGGCTTTGGATTGAATTTGAGTTGGGTTTCGGTTCAAATATTTGGCAAATAATGTTAGTTTTTTGTTTGTAGGGATGTTAGGGAAGGTTTAGAAAAGATTTGGAGTTAATTGGGTTAGTTTGAGCTAAGTTTGGGTCATGGGTCCAAATTGGTCTTTAAGGTTAAAAGTGAAATTTGATTCAAATGCCAATCAAATTGGGCTTGTATTTGGTCTAGATTGGTGATGGGGATATTTAATTGAAGTTTGGAATTAAATTGGACCAGAATTTGGGTCAATTGGGTAGGTTTGGTTTGACATTGGGTTCACTTTGGGTTAAAGTGGGTCAAATTGGGGATTTTGACAAAAGTGGGGTAAATTGACAAAATTGGCCCATGGTGTAGTTGAATAAAATGAAATTGGGAATATTTGAGATTTTGTGGAATTTTCGGGGAATTTTTGGAATTTTTTGGATTTTTGGGTCAAGAGGGGCATTTTGGTAATTTGGAGGGTATTGGGGGTATTTTCTGGAATTTTGGGTATTTTGGGTAAAAATGGTCAATTTGAGTGGTGGGAGAATGTTTAGGATTGATTTTGAGGAATTTGGATGATTTTCGAGAATTTTGGAAAATTTGGGTAATTTCAAGGGTTTTGGGTAGGCTAGGCGGGTTCGGGGTCCCGGGGGTCAAAAATTGAAGATTTAGAAAATTAAAGTGGAATGAAATCATTTTGGTTGAGCCATGAAGCCATATCAAGCCCACATGAGCCATGAAGGGACTCATTTGAGACATTCACTATGTTGTTCCTAACCCTCTTAGCAAAGGGCTTAGGGGTTAAGGACTATCCATGCGAATCACCTTCATGAGTCAGGAGGTCAAGTTGGGTATGGGTGTGGTTTTAGGAGGTGTGTGAAAGTGTAGTGTATAAGTGTAGTGTGTGTGTAAGTCAGCCCTCACCAGACCAGGCCACCCAGGGCATTCCTAAGGCCAAAGAGTCCTATAGGAACTCATCCTTTAAACTTCCACATTTGATCTCAACCCTCTAGGTGATTAGGGGTCTACAATAAAGTTTGTGGAGTTTGTAGGAAGTTAAGAAGTGGTTTGAATTTCTAAGTGGTGGGTCCCAATTCTAATCCTCTAGGATAGTCAAAGGAAAAGCCTAAGGCTAGATCCTAAGTACTAAAAAAAGAAGAGAAGACCTCATCAAAAATGAGGTCAATAAAAACCGATTGAAGTAATGGCGCACGATCTCCCTGTCAGCGGGCTCGGGCTCGCTATCGGCAAGATTCGTAAAAATCGCCGAATTTCGCTCTAGTCTGAATATTTTCTGATCTCATCAAGTAGGTTCAATTTTGTGATGATTCTAATAAAAAATTGTTTTAATAATATCAACTCACTAATTTGTAGATATTTAAAATAAAAGATTACTATGGGTTGCCTCCCATAAAGCGCTTGGTTTAACGTCGTCAGTCCGACCTAATTTAGTTAGTGTTCGAGTTGACTAAGCATTAAAACCTCTTTAAAATTTGGTCTCTATTTTCGAAATATTATTTTAATCTATGTCCATTTACTTTAAATCTATGTCCTGTTTTTGGATCCTCAATTTTTATAGTTCCATATGAAAATATTTGAGTTATGGTGAAAGGTCCTAACCATCGAGATTTCAATTTCTCAGGAAATAATTTCAATCTAGTATTATAAAGCAAAACTTCTTGTTCTGGTTCAAATTTTCTCTGATTAATCTTCCGATCATGCCATAATTTCTTCCTTTCTTTATAAATCCTATCATTATCATATGATTCGTCTCTTAGTTCTTCCAATTCATTTAATTGCAACAATCTCTTTTCACCAGCTTCTTTCATATTATAATTAAATTCTTTAATCACCCAATATTCTTTATGTTCTAATTCAACTGGTAAGTGGCAAGTTTTTCCATATATAAGCTCGTAAGGAGTCATTCCAATCGAGTTTTATAAGCAGATTCCGTATGCCCATAATGCAGTTGTCTAGTCTTATAGACCGGTCCGATCTATTAGGATTCTACGAGACTTTTCTAATATACGCTTAATCTCTCGATTAGAAACTTCAGTCTAATCCACTAGTTTGTGGATGATAAGCGATTGATATCTTATGCATAATATTATATTTTTCTACTAGTTTGTGAATATATTTGTTTCTAAAATGAGTTCCTCCATCAGTGATAATCACTCTCGGCATTCTAAATCTAGTAAAAATATTTTACATTAAAAATTTTGAAACACTTTAGCATCACACCTAGGTAAAGCTTGTGCTTCAATCCATTTGGAAACATACTCAACAACTACTAATATATATGAGTTTTCAAATGAAAGAATAAAAGGTTCCATGAAATCTAATCCCCAAACATCAAAAATTTCAACTTCTAATATAAAATTCAGAGGCATTTCATTTTTTCTTGATATGTTTCCTACTCTTTAGCATTTATCGCAGGTTTTTATATATCTATATACATCTCTAAATAGAGTAGGCCAGTAAAATCCATATTGTAGAATTTTATATGCAGATTTATCTGTCCCAAAATGTCCTTCAAAATCAGAGTCATGATATTTTTGAATAATTGGTTCAGTTTCTTCATAAGGCACGCTTCTTCTAATAATTAGATCCTTACATTGCTTATATAATTATGGTTCATCCCAAAAAGTATGTTTTAGTATCGTGAATGAATTTTTTCTGTTGTTGCAAAGTTAACATTGGTGGTAAAATGTCACTTACAATATAATTTACTATATTAGCATACCAAGATATTTTCAATTCATTAATATTATAAAGTTGTTCATCAGGAAAACTGTCTAAAATTTCATTATTAGTATCATATAATTCATGATTTTCTAATCTTGATAAATGATCTGAAATTTGATTATCAGTTCCTTTTTTGTTAATGATCTCAAAATCAAATTCTTGCATTAATAATATCCATCTGATTAATCTTGGTTTAGAATCTTTCTTTTGCATTAAATATTTTATAGTAGAATGATCGGTATGTACAATACATTTAGTTCCAATTAGATAATGCCGAAATTTATTAAAAGCATATACAACTGCTAATAATTCTCTTTCGATGAATCGTATAATTTATTTCGAGCATCATTTAGAGTTTTACTAGCATAATATACAACTTTGAAAATCTTATCATATATTTGCCCAAGAACTGCTCCTATAACATAATCACTAGCATCACACATAAGCTCAAAAGGTTTCTTCCAATAAGGTGAAACTATTATAGGTGCTGTAATTAATTTATCTTTTAATAATTCAAAAGCATTCAGGCATTCAGTTGTAAATTCAAATTTCTTGTCCTTTTCAAGAAGTTGGCATAGAGGTTTAGTAATTTTTGAAAAATCTTTTATATAACGTCTGTAGAATCCAGCATGTCCAAGAAAAATTCTTACCCCTTTCACCGTAGTTGGAGGTGGTAATTTAGCTATAAGTTGAATTTTTGCAGGGTCTACTTCCATGCCTTTTTCCAAAATTTTATGCCCTAATACAATGCCGCCTGTAACCATAATTTGACATTTCTCCCAATTAAGAACTAAATTAGTTTTCTCACATACTTCAAATACTTTTTCAAGATGATTTAAGCATGTGTCAAATGCTATTCCAAATACAGAGAAATCATCCATAAATACTTCTATTCCATTATCAATTAATTTACTAAATATAGACATCATACATCTTCGGAATGTTGCGGGTGCATTACATAATCCAAAAGACATTCTTCGAAAAGCGAAAGTTCCATAAGGACTAGTAAATGAAGTTTTATCTTGATCCTCAGGAGCAATTTGTATTTGATGATAACCGGTATATCCATCTAAGAAACAAAAATACTTATGTCCGGCTAATCTATCTAACATCTGGTCTAGAAATGGTAAAGGGAAGTGATCTTTTCTGGTGGCTTTGTTTAATTTTCTATAATCAATACATATTCGCCATCCAGTAACTTGTCTTATAGGGATAAGATTATTATTTTCATTAGCTTTGCCAGTCACCCCTCCTTTTTTAGGTACACAGTTAATTGGGCTTACCCAAGCACTGTCAGAAATAGGATATATAATACCATTATCTAACCATTTTAAAATTTCTTTCTTGACTATTTCTTTCATTATCGGGTTTAATCTCCTTTGTGGATCTTCTATAGGTTTATGTTCATTATCTAAAATAATTCTGTGCATACAAATTGAAGGACTAATTCCTTTAATATCTGCTAAAGTCCAACCAAAAATTTTCTTATATTTTTTTAATGTATCTAAAAGTTTTTGTTCTTGAGATTCATTTAATTCGGATGAAATAATAACTGGCAGAGTTGAAGAATTACCTAAGTAAGCATACTATAAATGATTAGGTAACATTTTTAACTCAAGTTCAGGAGGTTTAATAATTGATGGAACTATATATTTTTTTTTCAGTATTTTCTGTGTTATCCAAAAATTCAAATTTCTCTTGAATATAATCTAATTCTTCATTTATATCGGATTTTTCAATTAATTCAATGTTTTATTTTTCTAATTTTTCTTCATAATATTCTTTAAAATGTTTTTTTTATAAATGATCGAGTACTTCCATTCGAAAACACTCATCATCTTTTTCTAGCGCGGGATATTTCGTTGATTTAGCAATATTAAAAGTTACTTTTTGGTCATTTACTCTCATAGTTAATTCTCCTTTCTGAACATCAATCATAGCTTTTCTAGTGGATAAAAATGGTCTTCCTAAAATGATAGGGATTTCTTTATCTTCTTCCATATCTAGAACAATAAAATCTACAGGGAAGATAAATTTGTCCACTTTTACTAATACATCTTCAATAACTCCCTTAGGATATGTAACGTAACGATCGGCGAACCGAAGAGTTACTGAAGTAGGTGAAATTTCTCCCAATCCTAATCTCTTAAAAATTGATAGAGGCATTAGATTGATACTTGCTCCTAAGTCACACAAAGCTTTTACATAGAATTTTTCTCCAATAGCGCAGGGTATAGTGAAACTATCAGGATCTTTTAATTTTTCAGGAAGTTTTTTCTGAATAATAACACTACACTCTTCACTAAGTGCGACCATCTCATTATCGGTAAATTTTCTTTTTTTATTTAGAATATCTTTCATGAATTTTACATAGTTTGGCATCTGTTCTAAAGCTTCTAAGAAAGGAATATTTATCATTAATTTCTTCAAAATTTCAAGGAATTTAGCAAGTTGTTTGTCTTTTTTATGTTGAATTAGTCGTTGAGGAAATGGTGGTGGAGGTTTTTCAACAGAAATTTTCATAGCTATTAAAGGATTTTCTAAATTTGGATCTTGTTGATTCTTTTCCTTTTCAATTTCCACTTCCTCTTTTTGACTTTCAAGTTCTTTTTGAATTCGAGGTTCTAATTCTTTTCCACTTCGTAATTGTATCACTTTAATTTGTTCATTTAACTTGTCTTTGGGATTTATTTCCACATTACTAGGAAATGTTCGAGGTATTCTATTATTAAGTGCAGTAGCGATATGTCCAAGTTGAGTTTCAATATTTTTTATAGTTGTTCCTTGATTTTGTAATTGGTTTCCTTGTATTTGTAATTGGTTCCTTGATTTTGTAAATGTTGACCCATATTTAATATTAATTCTTCTATAGATAATTTCTTATCTTTAAATTGTGGGTTATTAAATCCGAGTGGATAATTAGATTTATAATTAGGATTTCCTTGATTAGATGGATTTCCTAATTGTTGTTTCATATTATTCATCCATGGTTGATTAGTTGTATTATTATTCTAATTAAAATTAGGATGATTTTTCCATCCAGGATTATAATAATTTGCATAAAGATTATTGAGTCTGTTGTTAATTGCATTAATCGTTTCATATTGATATTGGGATTCTATAAGTTGTCCACATGAATTTTCTTCTGATATAGTTGGAGAGTAATTCATTCCAAAATGATCTAATTTTTTAGATACAGTAGCAATTTGTGAAGCTAACATAGATATTGCATCATTTTCATGAATACTAGCTATTTTTTTCGGATTCATTCTATCGACGAGCCATTGAAAATTATTGGTTGCCATTTCTTCGATTAGTGCATAGGCTTCATCAAATGATTTTGACATTAATGATCCTCCAGCAATGAGCATCGATGATTGATCTTAAAGATCCTACTAATCTATTATAGAAAGTTTGGATAATTAACCAATCTGGTAACGCATGATGTGGGCATTTCCTAAGAAGTTATATCATTCCTAAGCTTAGCAGTTTTAGATGGTGGAAAATATTTGGATAGAAATTTTTGTGATAATTCTCCCCAAGTTTTAATAGATCCAGGTGCTAAAGAATTTAACCACATTTTAGCTTTATCCCTTAAAGAAAAAGGAAAAAGTTTAAGTCTAATAGCATCGTTAGATACTCCTTCATATTTGAAAGTAGCACATAGTTCTAAAAAACTAGCAAGATGTAAATTAGGATCTTCGATAGGTGAACCACTAAATTGATTATTTTGTACCATTTGAATAATTGCGGGTTTAAGTTCGAATGAATTAGCAGCTACATCGTGGTTTTGAATAGTTAAATGAATTTCATCTAATGTAGGGTTGGCATAATCTCGTAATGGTCTTGGTTGATTGATATTTTCATTTTCAGGAATATTTTTCATTTGTGTTAAATTTATAATTTCTCTTTTTTGTTTTCTAATTCTTTTAATTGTACGCTCTAATTCTGAATCGAAAGGTATTAAATTTTTGTTTCCAAATTTTCGCATACAATTTTATAAAATAAAATAGTCCGTTACTTTAGTAAATAATTTCTTTACTTCCCCGGCAACGACGCCAAAAACTTGACCCACTTTTAATATGTTTGCAATTTATGTTTATAGCAACGGCACCAAAAACTTGATCTCGCTTTAAATATAGATATATGATTTAATGTATAATGTGGATTTTACGCAAGTATACGTATCATATCAAGTATTACAGGGTTCTAGTGGAGTCCTGGTTATCGATCCCACCGGGAAGTTTTTAACAGATTTGTTATTAGCTAAATTTAAAGGAATTACTTACTAATATAGTAAACGGAAATTCAAAGTAACTATAGCAAACTAAAGTAAACTAATGCTTGAAATAAGTTGATTTAAATAATTTAGAAAAAGTATCCTCTTCCTTGTTTTTAGAAAATTAAGTGAATGATGAATTTAAATAGAATTCTTAAACTGTATTGTGACAAATAAGAGCATTCCTATTCTTTACCCTTTGGTCCAGGTGCAAAGAATATTTACTAAACATATGTTTGATTACTGAATCTGCGGCTAGAGCCGGGAGGATACTTGTCGCCACTTCGAGCTCCCACGTTTCCCTCACTCGAGGACTAACATCTACACTTCAGCTCTCAAGCAATAGGACTGAATTGAATATTTTAGTCTGTCACACTAAAATGTCCAATTCTACGTCCGATAATTAATATTTCCTTATTTCTTTGCACCCGCCTTCCAAGGCTTTTGACTTCCCTGAATATTGGATGTAATTTTTACTATAGTTAATAATTCAACATATTTTAACAACTCAATTGGTCAGATTGAAAGTAAATTAAGTTTTAAGTAAAAATTATCACAATTTATTTTAATATATTAGGTGCTTCTATTTAATTTCATCAATCCGCATAATTTTCATAAACAAGGAGAAAGACTAAGAAAACTACTCAGAATGCATGGAAATAAAACAAAGCATGGATTTCATTTAAAGTTAACAACAATAAACAAAGATACTTATCTTAATTTCCTCCCCAAGTAGACTTCTTGAAGTTCCTTTGACTTTTCCATCTAGTACAACAAACTAAATAGCACTCAAATGAACTCACTAAACACACTCAGACTCAATAAAATGGACACATAGAAGACTCAAGAGACACACACAAACACTAGAATTCAGCCTCTATTATAGAGGTAAGCAAAGGTCCAAGGGGTGCTTAAACACTCTTCAAAAAGTGTCCAGGTTCAAAGTATTTGCATTTTGAACTGTCTCGTCGTCGACGGGAAACGACCTCGCCGTCAGCGGGGCTTCTAGAAGGTCTTCAAACCGCACGATCTCGCTGTCGGCGGGCTCGGGGTCGCTGTCGGCGAGGTAGTTATAATTCCTTCAGAAATTCTCCTCACGATCTCACCGTCGGTGGCCTCGATTTCTCTGTTGGCGACTTAGTTCAATTTGCATGAATTTCCTCCTTTTTGATCCAAATTTGCTCCATTTCATGCTTTTTGCTTTAATCACTTATAAATCTTCATTTCTACAATAAAATAAAGAAAATACCTTTCTTTAAAGTGCAATTTCATCAAAAATAGATATGAATTTCTTAATGTATTTTTCTGTGATCAAGGTGCGATCCAAAGTGAAGAGGTACGCAGAACTGGACGAGGAGTTCGGCGCTTAGGTGCCAGATGCCAGCGCCTAGACGCCAGGCACACTTTCTAGAAGATTCATTGAACTTGGACACATTTTTAAGAGATGCTTTAGGTAACCCTTGAAGCCTATAAATAGGAGGCCATTTCTATAGAGAAAAGTGACCAAGCCCAACGCCCAATTAGAGAGAGAATTAGAGAGATAATTTTAAGGGCCACAATTATAGTTTACTTTCTTTCATTAATTAGTGAGTTTATTTTATTTAGAGTTTGTATTGAGAGTTTGAAAGAGTTGGTACTTTTGAAGTCTATTTCGCTTTGGAGTTAGAAGGAATCAGAGGTTTAGTCGGAGAAACATTTGAGATAAGTATTTATAATTTGATTCAAATTTTTATTTATATGTTTTGTTATTTAAATTCAATGTGTTCAGAGTAGTTACTTTACTTTCTCCTTTCAATTATGAAAAGATAAATAATATAATATTAAATTCGTTGGAGAATTAAAAACTAAATATGTTTAAATATTGTGATGATATTAATACCAGATCTTAATTTACAATTTAAATTGGTCATTTAAATTGTTAAAATCTGTTGAAGAATTTTGAAACCTAGAAGGAGATGAATTCTTAACTAGTAGATATCACATGAATCCTTAGGTAGTCGAAGGCCTTGTGCGGGTTATTCAAGGTGAAGTGCAAATAAATAGGAAAATATTATTTAATGGGCATAGAACTGAAAAGTTTTTAGAGTGACAGACTAAATTCTTGTAATTTGGTTTATAGAGAGGGAACGGGTCACTAGTAGGTCCGACCATAGCCACCCTTGGGCATTTAATAGTGTGATCCTAGATTAACCCATTCTACTAACAATACATTTAGACCTGATCTATAGATTAGCCAATGTTCTTTATACTATCGAGCGAAGGTAAAAAATATGAATGCTTATATTTGACACAATACCATAAATTTATATTCTCCTCGAATATTATATTATTTAAAAAGTCTTGGATTAATTGAAAGGAAGAAAGTTGTTTGCTTATTATTATTTACATCACTCATTATTTTATTATTGCTTTAATTCCGCATTTAGTAAATTAAATATTAAATTTATAACTTTAAAAGAAATACATAAAAATAAAATTAAATTATTTAAAAATCTATAAACCTCCTCGTGGGATCGATACTCGGGGTCTTTATTTAAAGCCCTATATTACTTGAAACGATACGTATACTTGCCTAGTACCTCTAGTGTATAAAATATTTTTCATAAAATTATATTTATATACACTAGCAGCTATTATTATTTGGGTCAAAGTATTGGCTATAACATATTTTGAAAGCATAAATTACTGCGTTGTCCACGGATCGAGGTCAAGTTTTTGGCGCCGTTGCCGGGGAGGGCAAATTAGATTTTAAATATTTATTTTATTTTTATTTATTTCTTTCTTTTATTATCAAAATTCAAAAATATAAAATACAAAAACATTTATAAAAACAAAAAAAAAACTAAAATAACAAACATACAAAAAAAAGTAAATAGAGATTTTATTTCTTGCTATTTTATTTTACTTTTTATTTACTTTTTATGCGTAGTTCTGGATCTGAAGGATTATTACCTTTAGACTATGAATTAGAAAGAACTGTTAGAAGAATTAAAAAAGGAAAACAACTTCAAAAATATCAAGAGATGGCTAATTTACATAACAATTTATAGAATCCAATTGAAATTAATGAGCAAAATGTTTATAAACCATTAAGGGATTATGCTAATGAGCAAAATGTTTATAAACCATTAAGGGATTATGCTAACCCTACAGTTGATGCACTTCATAATAGTATTCAAATACCTGCTGTAGATGCTAATTCTATTGAGCTTAAACCATCTATTATTCAAATGGTTCAAAATAATCAATTTGGGGGAACACCAAATGAGGATCCAAATTTACGCCTTGCTAGTTTTTTAGAACTTTGTGCTACATTTAAATATAACGATGTTTCTGATGATGCTATTAGACTTAAACTCTTTCCTTTCTCTTTAAGAGATAAAGCAAAGATGTGATTGAACTCATTAGCAACAGGTTCTATTAAAACATGGGCTGAAATGACACAAAAATTCTAGGCTAAATATTTTCCTCCTTTTAAAAATGCTAAATTAAAAAATGACATTACTTCATTTAGTCAATTTGACGGGGAGACAATTTATGAAACTTAGGAAAGATTTAAAGAACTATTAAGAAAGTGTCCTCATCATGCTTTACCTAATTGGTTAATTAGTCAAACATTTTATAACAGACTTATTGGATCACTAAAATCAATTATTGATGCTGCTGCTGGAGGTTCTTTAACGGCTAAATCATTTGAAGAAGCTTATACTTTAATTGAAGAAATGGCTAACAATAATTTTTAATGGCCTTCTGAAAGGATTAATCCTAAAAGAATAGAAAGTATTCATGATAACGAAGCCTTTTCTGTCTTAGCTTCACAAGTAGCAGCAATGTCTAAGAAATTAGATAATTTTGCTATCAATGTATCACATAACAACTCTGCTAATATGGAAGATTCTCAAACTATTGAAACTTTACAAGCTATTGCAAGTAAAAATAACCCTTATTCAAGTTATTATAATCCTGGATGGAAAAATTACCCTAATTTTAACTGGAAAAATTCACAACAACAATGGGGTAATAATCAATCTCATCCAACTAGAAATTGGAACAATCAAGCAAATTCAAACTATAAACCTCCTGGATTTAATAATCAACAGAAAATGTTATCTATAGAAGAATTAATTTTACAATTGAGTAATCAATTACAAAATCAAAACACTGCTATTCGTAAAATTGAGAATAAATGGGACAAATCACTAATTTAATTAATTACAGACCTCCAGGAACACTTCCTAGTAATGTTGAAATCAATCCAAAAGAAACTAAACAATGAACATCCTAAGGCTGTACAACTTAGAAGTGGAAAGGAATTAAAAGAAAGAATTCAGAACGAAATTGAAAATGAGATTAAGGTTGAAGAGATTGAAAAACCTAAAGAAAATCCTTCTCCTAGTAAAGATCAGACTGTTATTCCTGTTAATGTGGAAGTTGAAAAACCACCACCACCTTTTCCTCAAAGATTAAAACAACAGAAGCTAGATCATCAATTTTTAAGAAACTTACTATTAACATACCTTTAGCTGAAGCTTTGGAACAGATGCCAACTTATGCAAAATTTATGAAGGATATTTTAAGTAAGAAACAAAAATTTAAAGCTTTTGAAACTGTTGCATTAAGTGAAGAATGTAGTGCAATAATTCAAAAGAAATTACCATAGAAACTTAAAGATCCTAGAAGTTTCACTACACTTTGTGCTATTAAAGAAAAATTTTGTGGAAAAGCTTTATGTGATTCAGGAACAAGTATTAATCTCATGCCATTTTCTATTTTTTGACGGTTGAATTTAGGAGAGATTACTCCCACCACTGTAACGCTTCAGTTAACTAATAGATCTATCACTTATCTTAAAAGAGTTATAGAGGATGTTCTTGTTAAAGTGGATAAATTTATTTTCCCTGTGGATTTCATTGTACTTGATATGGAAGAAGATAAAGAAATACCAATTATTTTAGGGAGACCTTCTCTAGCTACCGGACGGGCTATTATTGATGTGCAAAAAGGAGAATTAACTATGAGAGTTAATGATCAAGAGATTAAATTCAATGTCCTTAAATCAATGAAGTACCCTAATAAAGAAAAATGCTATCAAATGGATATTATTGATTATATAATTGAAAAACATTATCAAGAAAAATGTAAAGTCATTTCTGAAGAAAAAATTGAATTATTAACTGACAAAAATGATGAACTAAAAAAAGAAGAATTATTTAAAGAAACTCATTATATTAAAGATAACTGGGAAATTTTGGACATAACTCAAAATGATATACTTTTACCCTCGATTAAAAAATCCCCTGAACTGGAATTAAAAATGTTACCTGCACATTTAAAGTATGATTTTCTTAGAAATTCATTAACTTTACCTGTTATTATTTCTTCTAAACTAAGCTTAGATCAAGAAGAAAAATTAATAGGAGTGTTAAAGAATTATAAGAAAGCTTTTGTTTGGACTATTGCTGATATAAGAGGAATAAGTCATTCTATCTGTCATAGGATTTTAATGAAAGAAGATTTTAAACCTACTATTGAACCTCAAAGAAGATTAAATCCTTTCATGAAAGAGGTTGTTAAAAAAGAAATTTTAAAATGGTTAGATACTGGAATTATTTACCCTATTTCGGATAGTCAATGGGTGAGTCCTATTCATTGTGTTCTGAAGAAAGGAGGAGTAACTGTCATTGTCCATGTTAAAAATGAACTAATTCTTACAAGTCAAATTACTGGATGACGAATTTGCATTGATTATCAAAAATTAAATAATGCCATTAGAAAAGATCATTTTCCTTTACCTTTCTTGGATCAAATGCTTGATAAATTAGCTGGACACTCATATTTCTATTTTCTGGATGGATATTCTGGTTATCATCAATTACCTGTCGCTCCTGAGGACCAAGAGAAAACAACATTTACAAGTCCTTATGGAACATTTGCATTTAGAAGAATGCCTTTCGGTTTATGTAATGCACTTGCAACTTTTCAAAGATGTATGATGTCAATATTTTGTGATTTGATTGACACAGGAATTGAAATATTTATGGATAATTTTTCA
Source organism: Papilionanthe hookeriana x Papilionanthe teres (assembly GCA_022702705.1). Taxonomy (NCBI): domain Eukaryota; kingdom Viridiplantae; phylum Streptophyta; class Magnoliopsida; order Asparagales; family Orchidaceae; genus Papilionanthe; species Papilionanthe hookeriana x Papilionanthe teres. Next base: position 123,939,411 of record CM040426.1, on the reverse strand, counting down.
GTTTTTGGAACTTCTTTTGATTCTTGTTTGGAACATATTTCCAAAGTTCTGAAAAGATGTGAAGAAACAAACTTAGATCTTAATTGGGAAAAATGTCAATTTATGGTCATAGAAGGAATTGTACTTGGTCTCAAAATTTCACAAAAAAGGTTGGAAGTTGATCAAGAAAAAGTGAAAATAATTGCTGAACTGCAACCACCTACTACTGTTACTGATGTGAGACATTTTCTGGGTCATGCTGGATTTTATAGAAGATATATAAAGGATTTTTATAAAATTGCTAAACCTCTTAGTCATTTATTGGAAAAAGAAGTTAAATTTGAATTTAATGAAGATTGTATTAATTCTTTCAATATTTTAAAAGAAAAATTAATAACTGCACCTATAATTATTGCACTTAATTGGAATAAACCTTTTGAATTAATGTGTGATGCAAGTGATTTTGCAATTGGGGCTGTATTGGGACAAAAATATGAGAAAATTTTTAAAGTTATATATGTTAGTAAAACTCTTACTGAAACTCAACGAAATTACACTATTACTGAAAAAGAGCTTTTAGCTATAGTTTATGCCTTTGATAAATTTAGACCTTATCTTCTTGGTACCAAATGCATAGTTCATACTGTTCATTCCACTATTAAATATTTAATGTCAAAAAAGGATGCTAAACCTAGACTGCTAAGATGGGTTTTACTTCTGCAAGAATTTGATTTTCAAATAGTGGATAGAAAAGGAACTGACAACCAAATTGCTGATCATTTATCTAAAATTAAGAATGATATTATTATTGAAAAAAATATAAATGAGAAGTTTCCTGATGAACAGTTATATGTTATTCAAGGATGCCGAACACCTTGGTATGCGGATATAGTTAACAATTTAGTTAGCAATATTCTACCTTATGGATTGAATAACAAATATATTAAGAAATTTAAAAATGTTGCTAAATTTTATTTTTGGGAAGATCCTCATTTATTTAAATTGGGAAGAGATTTTTTAATTCGAAGATGTGTACCTTATGAAGAAACTTTTGCTATTTTTAAAAAATGTCATGATTTTGAATTTGGAGGACACTTTGGAGTAGATAAAACTGCATTTAAAATTTTAATTTTTGGATTTCATTGGCCTACCTTATTGAAAGATGTGAGACATTATGTTAAAACATGTGATCGATGTCAAAGGATGAGAAATATATCTAGGAAAGATGAAATGCCTTTAAACTATATATTGAAAGTTGAATTTTTTGATATATGGGGTTTAGACTTTATGGGACCATTTGTACCATCATCTAGAAAGATTTATATTTTATTAGAAGTTGATTATGTTTCAAAGTGGATTGAAGCTGTAGCTTTACCTAACTGTGATTCCAAAAGTGTTTCAAAATTTTTAAAGAAAATGATTTTTACAAGATTTGGAATGCCTAAGGTAATTATCACAGATGGTGGAAGTCATTTCAGAAATATAAGAATTCAATCATTACTGGAAAAATTTAGAATCAAACACAGAATTGCAACTGTATCACCCACAAACAAGTGGAATGGCTGAAGTATCAAACAGAGAAATTAAAAGAATTTTAGAGAAGACTGTTAATCCTTAAAGAACTCATTGGGTAAATAGACTTGATTCTGCATTATGGGCTTATAGAACAGCATACAAGACACCAATCGGAATGTCACCTTACCGGTTAGTTTATGGTAAAAATTGTCACTTACCTGTTGAACTAGAACATAAAGCTTATTGGGCGTTAAAGGAGTTGAATTTTGATTTGAATACTGCAGGAGAAAAATGATTATTACAATTAAATGAGATGAATGAAATAAGAAATGAGTCATATGAAAATGCAAAGATTTATAAAGCAAAAATGAAGATATTACATGATAAAAAGATTTGAGGAAAAATATTCGAGCCTGGACAAGAAGTATTATTATTTAATACTCGTTTAAGACTTTTTCCTGGAAAATTAATATCTAAATGGATGGGACCATATATAATTGAGAAAGTATACCATTATGGAGCCGTGGATATTAAAGACCCCAAAAAGGAAAAAAGATATTTAAAGTTAACGGATTAAGATTGAAGCTTTATTTAGGAGAAATAAAAATGATTTATAAAGAGGCTTACGAGTTGATTCTACCTGATTAAAGATATAATTAGGTCAAGCTAATGACGTTAAACCAAGCGCTTTGTGGGAGGCAACCCATAAATATTTTTGTGTGTTTTTACATTTTTAATGTAAGGTTATGCCTCGGTCTTGACTAATTTTATATAACTGTAGAAAATTGTATGCTAATAAGTCTTAATTGACTTAAGCAAAAGATGATCTCGAAGTATATAAAGTTTGGACTTTGGATCACTCCATTTCGTATGTGAGTAAAAAGGAGATCAAGTTAACCTTCATTATGATTGTTTATTATTTGAGATAATTTTTATTATTAAGTCTATATGGATCTTATCATTTACCTATTTTGGTGATCAAAACTTTGAAATTTGACATTAGGCGAAACAGAGTAGAACATGGTTTTGGCGTCTAGGAGCCAAAATCTGGTGCCTAAGCGCCAAAGTATACTGTGTATCGATGGGCCGGGCGCCTAGGCGCCAGATTTGACGACTAAGCGCCACAGTTACTGGGTCGTGTAAAAACCGAAAATTTTCAGTTTTTCACTCGATTTTCTCCTATAAACTACCCCATCTTCATTCCCAATCCCTAAGCAATCATAGTTACGACCTTTAGACTTCATTCTTGAGGAGATAGGAGAAGATGTTGAAGAAATGGAGAGAAGAAATCATGGAGAAGAGGCTAGAGATAAGTGTTCTAAAAATCCTTAACCTTTCTTTAATGGTTTTATTGCTGTAAGGTTGGAGAAATTTTAGAGTCGCCTAGATAAGTTTGAAGCGAAATTCAAAAGTATTGGAGATTGCCTCCATGAGATGTATCATCAAATTGAACATCTGGAATGGCAGGCAAAGCTTCAATTCGATCATCTAGCGGCCTATCAAGATGCTCAAGTGGAGATGTATGCGAAGAACAAATGGATCGACGAGAAAACAACTACGGATTTTCCAAGGCGTTAGTGTTCTTCCCAAGTAGGCCGAGTAATCTTCATTGTGATGAGAATGGAAATTTCTAATTTGAAGATTAGATAATAAATGTGGTTAGATCAAGACTTTATCCAGTGTGTCATTTCATCAATTTAGTAAATCGAATGTATTGTTTGTGTGTTTGTTTTATTGTTCAATGTGTGTTGTATATGCTTTGAAATTGTGTTATTTTATTGTTCGTTAGGACTTGAATCTTATTATTATACTTATCTATATTGTATTGAGCCAGATTGAAGATTATGAATGGAATTAGAAGAGTTTGACTTAAACTTGTGTTTAATTGATGGATTTAATTTTTTATTTTTAAAATTTTTGGAAAATATTTTGGAAGTTGGAAACTAAAGCAATACTCTCATATGAGTAATTAGAAGTTGAATTTGTGAGTTTTTGTGGAAAATAAAATTTTTAAAATAATTTTTGTGAAAGGCTAGTCTGGAGTCTAGGCGTCAGAATTCGGCGCCTAGGCACCGGTTCGTCCTGCTAATCGAAAATTAGGATTTAAACCCCCAAAAGCCATGGTCGACGCCTAAGCTTCATCTACTTCCTCATTTTTGCAAAAATACACTCTCTAGATCCACCTTGAGGTCAAAAAGTCACGTTTTTTAGCCCAAAATCACTCTATTTCTTCATCTTAAAGTCAGATTTACCTTTTAATCCATTTATTTTTGATTTCTACCATGGATTTTCCTATTTTTGCTAAAAACCAAAATTTTGGAGAAAAATTTTGATTTTTAGAAATTCTTCATGGATTTGCTTAACTCATTTTATGTTTCTCAAGCTTAAAAGAGTTTAGATATTTGATTACTTAATTTATTTGTGTTTTCTTTCACATTTAGATGGCACCTAAATCTAAGCGCAGAAAAGCACGAGAAAATTTTGACAGCAGCAAATTCGCTAGTGTGGCAACACACTTTCGTTATCACAAATTTGCGTCATCAAGGAAATTTATCTAGAAGCGAAGTTTTTACAATCCTGGAGAGATGATCGTGAACATGATCGTTGCACACAACTGGCAGCAATTCTGTTATTTCACTGCCGTTGCTGTTATTCCTGTTGTACGAGAGTTTTATGCCAACTTTATGGATGCGGAAGACTACGAAGTCTTCGTTAGAGGTGTCAGAGTGGGATTTAGTCCGGAATGGATCAATATTTTCTACGGCCTACCACCTATTGTCGAGTGCTACTATTCTAGTCTATCTCCATCTAAAGGAGATCTGGAGATGATTATTGCATATCTGACTGACAGCACTGGAGCATGGAAGATCCAGAATGAAAAACGGGTAAACTTTAAATCTTCTAAGCTAAATGGTATTTCAAAGGCCTGGCACTATTTCATTTCTGCTAGACTACTTCCTTCCAACCACCTGAGTCAAGTTACCAGAGATAGAGCTATCCTGAAATACTACATTCAAGAGAGGAAGCCGATAGATGTTGGCATCATTATCTATGATTCTGTGGAATCGATTGCACGATCTAGCACTTCTGTGGGATTAGGATTCCCATACTTGATATATTCTTTATGCATGAACAATGGAGTTATTGATGATATTTCAGAAGAGAAGCTGAAGACTACAAAGCCTATTGGGCAGGAGAGTGTTAGTATTATGATCGTTTTCGCGGGAAGAGATCTACTGCTCCTTCTACTTCTGTACCTACTCCAGGTAGAGCTTCTACTTCTAAACCTTCTACTTCTACTGCTGAGCCACCATCTAATTTCTGGGAACCCATGCATGATCAATTTCTGGAGCAGTAGAATGAGTTATTTCTAACTCAATGCAGAGTAGATACTATAGACAAGAAGATTGATGATCAATCTGAATATACCCAAAGGAAGAGTGATTATGATGCTGAATATTCCGAGTCTTCAGTTAGATTCTTGAAGGGTGAGCATGATCTTCAGTTCCCTACATGTCCTAGATTTTCATCGTATGTTGATCCAAAGGATGTGAAATTTTCTTTTGGTGATGACGATGACGAGGCTACAGATAGTGATCAGTAGCTTGATTTACCTCTTGAGATTAGTTGATTCTGTTTTTAGTTTATTTCTTGTTTGTTAGTACTGATTAGTTTGTTGTTCGATTTTTTTAAGTAACTTTGTGTGGATTTTTTGATGTTGAGACAGTTTTTAGAGTATCTAGTGTGATATGTGTTTAAGACTGAAATATGGATGAATTTTTTATTCATTTTTTATGATAAATGTTTATTTACGTTTCAAATCTACTCGTTTAGTATTCTTGAATAGTTAGTGATGTTGTTTTGTTTCTGTTATTGTGATTAGTATAGTCGTTTAATTTAGCTAATGATATAAAAATTGAGCTTGGTTACTTTATATATGCTTCATTATTTCAGTAATATTCATAAAAGCATGTATATAAGTAAATTTTTCTTTGCAGACTGTTTTTACATACATATAAAAATTCCTTTTTAAAATTATGCCTTTCTTTCTCTCATACTTTAAAATTTTTCATGATATATCAAAACTTAAGTTTGGGGGAAGGGAAATACATGCAAATTTAAATTTTATTTGTCCTTAAGTGTTAATATTTTCTTTAATAAAAAAATATTAACATAACATAAGGAATGAAAAATCTATTTAAGATTACTTAAATTTTTGAAATTCTAAATAATTTAGTAGACTAAACCAAAATTTTAATAACTTTGATTGATTTTAAGAATAGAATTATTCAACTTAAAGAAGAGTAAGATTAAGAGTTTTTTTCTATTCATGGTAGGGATAATTGGATTTTAGAAGTATTAAGAAATCAAGAATTATAACTTGAAAAAGAGAAGATTGAAAGTCTTTTTGAAATCTATTAAGTGAAAATGTATAAGTTTGAAAATATAAGTTAAGGATAGTGAAGTTCAAAACCATTAACAGGCTATCTAGATACAGTAATCCTCACTGTGAAAAAAAATAAAATAATAAAGAAGAATAAAGAGAGGAGAAGCTTGAGGAGATGCCTAATCAAAAATTGGCTTCACTTGAATTATCTTATTAGAAGGAAACTAATTACATATTTTACTTAATTTTTATACATGCATCTTTATTAGAAAAGATTTTCATGAAGATCTTTTCTTTGTAAATAATTTTTGTGATCTTAATATAATAAACTATAATTATTTTCGAAATGAATGAAAAATTTTTGAAGTCTTACAATTTGGTAGTTAAATATTCTTTAAATTCTTAAAATTAAACTTAGTTAGTGATATTTGGTTAACGATGTACTAAAGCCTTTATAAAATCAAAAATTATAAAAATCTTAAATATTTACCTTTTATTCCAAATGTTATACATTTTATATAGTAAAAAGGGTTACTTGAGCACAAGTAACGTTTAAATTTGGGGGATTTTGATCCATGAATAAAATACCAGTTTTTATGCCTTGATTTTTATCAAATTTCTAAGGATATTATGCTTTAATAAAATGTATTTTTGTGTTTTTGGATGTAGGTGATGCAAAAATGTTTAAAAAGGAAAAAGGATGAAGAAGGAGCAAAAAGGAGCAAAAATGGAGCTAAAATGTAAAATTTTCAAAATAATGAGCCTGGCGCCAGAATCCGGCGCCTAAGCACCAGCTCGATACCAAATCTGTGACGATTTTTGTAACTACTTTTGGCGGTTATTTTGATAGTTAGAGCGGTTATTGGATCATCTAGAAGATTGGCAGTTATTACTGGATTATAGGACATGTGATACATTGTATTTAGACGCTTGGAAACTGTTTGGATCGCGAAGAGGTGCGATCCAAAGTGAAGAGGTGCGAAAAAATCGATATGGAGTCTGGCGCCTAGGCGCGAGATGCCGACGCCTAGGCGCTAAATGCCGGCGCCTAGGCGCCAGACACACTTTCAGGAAGATTCATTAAACTTGGACACATTTTGAAGAGATGCTTTAGGCAACCCTTGAAGCCTATAAATAGGAGGTCATTTCTACATAGAAAAGTGCCCAAGCCCAACGCTTAATTAGAGAGAGAATTAGAGAGATAATTTTAAGGGCCACAATTATAGTTTACTTTCTTTCATTAATTAGTGAGTTTATTTTATTTAGAGTTTGTATTAAGAGTTTGAAAGTGTTAGTACTTTTGAAGTCTATTTCGCTTTGGAGTCAGAAGGAATTAGTGGTTCAGTCGAAGAAACATTTGAGATAAGTATTTGTAATTTGATTCAAATTTTTATTTATATGTTTTGTTATTTAAATTCAATGTGTTCCGAGTAGTTACTTTACTTTCTCCTTTCAATTATGAAAAAATAAATAAGATAATATTAAATTTGTTGGAGAATTAAAAACTAATTATGTTTAAATATTGCGATGATATTAATACCGGATCTTAATTTACAATTTAAATTGGCCATTTAAATTGTTAAAATCTATTGAAGAATTTTGGGACCTAGAAGGAGATGCATTCTTAACTAGTAGATATCACATGAATCCTTGGGTAGTCGAAGGCCTTGTGCGGGTTATTCAAGGTGAAGTGCAAATAAATAGGAAAATATTATTTAATAGGCATAGAATTGATAAGTTTTCAGAGTGACAGACTAAATTCTTGTAATTTAGTTTATAGAGAGGGAACGGGTCACTAGTAGGGCCGACCATAGCCACCCTTGCACATCTAGTAGTGTGAGCCTAGATTAACCCATTTTACTAACAATACATCCAGACCTGATCTATAGATTAGCTAATGTTCTTTATACTATCGAGCGAAGGTAAAGATTAAGAATGCTTTTATTTGGCACAATACCATAAATTTATATTCTCTATGAATATTATATTATTTAAAAAGTCTTGGATTAATTGAAAGGAAGAAAGTTGTTTGCTTATTATTATTTACATCACTCATTTTTTTATTATTGCTTTAATTCTACATTGATTAAATTAAATATTAAATTTATAACTTTAAAAGAAATACAAAAAAATAAAATTAAAATATTTAAGAATCTATAAACCTCATCGTGGGATCGATTCTGGGGTCTTTATTTAAAGCCCTATATTACTTGAAACGATACGTATACTTGCGTAGTACCTCTAGTGTGTAAAATATTTTCCATAAAATTATATTTATATACACTAGCCGCTATTATTATTTGGGTCAAAGTATTGGCAATAACATATTTTGAAAGCATAAATTATTGCGTTGTCCGCGGATCGAGGTCAACTGGCCCTATCATGAAGATCCAAGGGATCTAAAGCACATCACAAAGATGAGTAATATTTAAAAGATGCGGCATCATATATGTCCTAGCATATATAATTTTAGAAAGTAGGGTGCATAATACAATAATAAAAAAATATCTATCTTCTTACTTTTAAAATTGCGGACCTAATATGCGGGTCCGTATTGCATATGACGCACTTTAGAGCCCTTGGATTCTTAGTAGAGTCATACTATTTATTGCTCATGATGCAGAAAATCTCACTACTTGTGGAGACATCCTCACAGGGAACGCTCATTTGAGTATGATGACCAACAAATGGGTCACTCTCCTAATAAGTAGGACTGCCATTAAGGTAAATGAGCAAGCATAAAGACGTGAAAGAAGTCCACATTGTGACTAGTTGACTGAAGTATGGAAAAATCACAACGGGCGCCCAAAAGTATGAACACACAGCATGCAAATGAGTTCAAGGATGTGACATACAACATGACTCATGAAAATAGAATCTACTGATAGAACAGGCTACCTATGAAGAGGAATTACACCTGCTTGGGGGCCTGAGGCATCATTCGACCAACAGACACCTGCTAAAAGTTAGTTTGCATTGAGTAAAATGATACCTGTGAAGAGAATTTACACCATACCCAAGTGGCACTCACCAAGCACACAAGAAAACATGCAAGATATGCAGTAAGTATATGAAGTGCATGCCAAAGTGTTGAAGGTGAGTATATGACCTAACCCATCATTAAGTAGATATTTATATTCCAAAAGATGGCTTTAAATTGTCCTTATTTATATTTAACGGCTTGTGTGAACAAATAATATGTTATAAAAATTTAGAAATTGATATAAAGTTCTACACTAAGGCGTACTACACAAGTAGACATATCCTTTTAAGTAATATAGAGTTTTCTATAAAAACTATAGTATCTATCCCACGAGGAAGTTGTAACTCTTTATAATGACTTAGTGACATTTTCACTTAAAATGCAGAAGATAATCTAGGAAAATATGATAGTGAATTCTAGTGTAAAATAAAGTTACTAAATTCCTACAAGTTCTAATTCAAAGCAAAATTAAAATGCAGAAATTCTAAACTAATTAAATGTAGAAAAGTTCAAATTATGTAAAGAGTCTTTCCCCTTGCAATTAATTCATAATCAGTGTTGAATTTCAAATGTTTAAAGGTTTAAATGATGTTTTGTGACAAATAGGAGCATACCTATTTCTTTACCCTCTCCCGAGTGCATAATGAACATTAGCTAATATAGAGTTAGTTCCCGAAAAGTATGAAGTGTTAAGTAGATACTAGTCTCTCATTTCTAGATTTGAGAGTAATTTGAAGGATTTCATGGCATCTACTACTATGGGAAGCAATGGCAATGGGTTTTTGATAGAAAAAAGTTCATCAATGAAGGAGCGTAGAATCACTACAATGGATTTCTTATGCCGAATAAATTGATCAAAGAAAGAGGTTTTATTTCTCTTGGTGGACCATTAGAAGCGAGAATTGCTCAAAGACGCTGGGAAGTATCCTGTTAAACTGCCGCTATTCTATTTTTTCTATCATTAAAGTGTTCTGCGCCAATCTTTTGAAATTTCATCCATGTTGAGTCTCTGTTAGAGGTAAGTTGGTACAATTCAATCCTTCCTGCATCAAAGAATTATTTCTTTTGGAGAATGTATCTATATGCAGTTATGCCAGCTTCTCCCCAACCAAAAATAGATTGAAAAAAATTTTCAGATTTCTTACTGACAAAGAAGGAACTTGATGAATGATGAATGAATTAAGTTTCTTTACTTCAAAATTAAACATACTCTCAAAATCTTGGCATTTCATCATTGCTGCCAACTTTCTTCCTACTATAAACCTCAGGAAAGTCACTAAGGAAAGTGTTATTCTCAATTACTGCATTCAGACTGGTAAGCATATTGTTGTAGGAGCATTTATTTTTTTATCCATGATTGGTTTTTCTTTGAATAGATTGACTACGAGGCTAGGACATATGGTAGTTATCTTTTTCTTGTGTAGTAAAGCCCAAGTACCATATGAGAATTGGGAAAAAAGTACTTCTGCCTTGGAAGCCCAAGGACCATTTCGTTGTGATGTGCGACTTGATTGAAATTTTAGCGATGCAAGGTGGTAGAATATATATGGATCGGTCCTCTTCTCTCTCTTCCCTAGCATCCCCACGACCACGGAGAGTTGCATGTATTGAAGGTATAGCAGAAAGGATAACAAAATAGAGGGGGATATGGGGATTTTTCAAACCAGAATTATCAACATCTATAATCAATTTGATCTTCAGGATTGGCAGATTAAGCTTTAAGTAGATCATTTTACAAGTTTATAGAAGGAACATGTAAATATGTATAAGAAAAACAAGTGGACCAGACATGATTCTGCAGAAGATTTTTTTTTTCATTACCCTTTTTATAACTTGTATGTGCACCACCAATCGATGAACGAGAATATAGAGGAGAATACTATTGATGAAGATAGTGAGCAATGATTCTTTGTGTGCTAAACTCTGATATATAGGTGTCTCATTTTTTGTGTTGAACTCTGATTTGAAAGTGTCTAAGTGTCTGTGTGCCTACAAATATGTATGGTTGTGTGTTGGTTTTTGTATTTTTCTATATCTACTTATCAGTTATGAAGGATCTATGTTTGATTGTTTGTATAAAAAACTAATGTACTTGATTATGTGATAGTTTGTTGTGTTTGTTAATATGTGTAAGTGTTTTTTTTTATCAATTATTGAGTGTTGATGTGTTTAGGTTGATTGGTTTGCTAGGCTTGTTGCTAATTAAGTGTTAAGTTTTTGTGCAAACGGAAGTTGGGAGATGTTTGAAAGATGATAAATTATTAAAATAAATGTTGAATCCGGTAAATTGGATTCCAAAACCTTTGGTATGTGGTTCTTTTCTATATAAAAAAGATAAAAAAATAAAGTCTGAGCACTAGCACCTAGGGGCGCCTGAGTGCCACTACCCAAGAGCAGGGCACCTAAGCACCAAAGTCGGGCGCCTAGGCGCCGAACCAGCTGAACCGCCGGTTTACCCCATAAAATCATGAAAATGATTAGCTTGACGCCATTTTTTTGATAGAGTGTATTCTCCCCCCCCCGCCCCTAGCTCATGTCAATGCTTACCTAAGGCTTCTCCTACCTTGCTAGATTTGGTTATTTTTGGCCTATAAACTTTAGATTTCTTCTTTTCTGTGTAAGATTGTTGACTTTACTTTTGTTAAGATCTAGTCATTCTTTAGGAGCCTAGGATCTAGCCATAGGATTTCTTGGTGACTATGATAGAGGACTAGTGATGGAACCCTACCCACTAGAAATTCAAATGCTTCCTTGCTTCACTTTTAGTTTCATATGCTTGCTACCAACCTCTAGCACTTAGTAGGACGGAGCCAAGCATAAGGTAACTCAAGAGAAGTCACCTATAGAGCGGTCAAGCCTTAGGACTAACCCTGGGTGGTCTGGTCTGGGTCAGGCATGCACAAACACATACACTTGAGCCCCACACATTCACTCTTAACCTAAAACCCTAATCCAAACATGTCCAACCTTGTTTCCCTATTCATTTAGAAACTCATGTGGGTGGTGCCCCAAGCTCTTAACCCTAAGCTAGGGTTTGGCTAGGACTAACACATGGAGGATCCAAAATAGGAGTTTTCTTTGATCCATGGCTCAAATAGGCTGACCTCATGATTGGTGTCCTTAATACATCCCAATTTTATCGGAATCCTCAATTTTGACCCTTTTAATCAAAGTTTCACCAAAATTACCAAATTGCCCCTACAAACCTAATTTTCCCCAAAATTCTCAAAATTTTCTAGACTATCAAATTTCCTTCAAAAATCATTTCAAGACATTTCAAACCACTCAAATTAACCAAAATACCCAAAACCCCCAAAATACCCCTAAAACCCCCAAAATACCCTTAAAACCCCCAAAATTACTAAAATGCCCTTCATGCTCCAAAAATTCTGATAATTTCAAAAATTTCCAAAATCACTCCAAATGTCTCAAAACTAATTTGAACCACTCTATTGAGCCCAATTTGACCAAATTGACTCATTTGTACCAAAATCCCCAAATTACCCTTAAAGGCCCAAAATGCCCAAATATCTCTAAATTTCCACCAAGTTGACTTCAGTCTCTCTCAATTTCAATTCCAAACCCAAATTCATCATCTTTAATCCCAATCAAAACTAATTCCAAGGCCAAGTGATCCAATTTCAAAAATCAAATTCCAAGCCCAATCCAAAACCCTTAATTTTACGTTAAATCCTAAATCTCACCAAATTGAACTCTATAACCTCAAGATTTCCACCCAATTGATATTAAAAACTCTTAACCACAATCCCATGGATGAACTTGAACCATCAATTGAACCATATCCATGCCCTAGCCCAATCTAAACAAAAGTCTAGCCCAAATGCCCCAAATTGATCCAAATTCAAAATCCCATTAAATTGACCTTCCAAATAAATTCAAAATCACCCAATTCATTTTCAAAGCTCTTCATGACAATCATCTACACAAAATTGATTAATAAACTGATCCAAATATAGACCCAATCCTAGCTTGAACCCATGTTTGACCTAAAATTCCAATTTTGAACCCAAACAATGAAATTGACCAAATCAGCCCAAATTGACCAAACCAAGTCCACCACAGCCAAAGTTTGAACCCTAAGGACCAATCTAAACCCACCTAGGCCAACCTAGTTGAGCCATGGACCAAGGGTCCCAAAAATTAATGTTTCTCTTCCCATTTTTGGCTATACTAAAGGAGATCCTTACCCTCAACCATCAAGCCATGATGTTAATCCCCATTAAGTCCCTCTGAACTCCCAGACCACCCTAGCCACCAGTTTCACCTTGAAAGGCTAGCTTAGTGGCCATAAAGCTTGAAACTGAGAGCCTCCCCAAGCTTTGAACTCGAAATTGTGAACATCCACTCTGGCAAGCTTCCATTGGATTTGTGTGCCGTTCACCCAAAGCTTACTGAGACCAGCCAATGATAGCCTCAGCTTCAACCATTGACCATGGCTATAATTGGCCCATTCATGACCAAATTGGAGAGTGTACAATCCACTGCTAAAGCGCTACCAAAATTTCACCATAGCTTCCCTGAACCTCCCTAAGTACAATTCCACTAACCCCACCCACCCACGATCATTGTCCAAAGCCAATTTCTACATCCAATTCTCAGCAGAAACCATGACACATTTTACCACTTCACCACTGTCCACCAATATCTAAATTGAGTTGCTCTTCACCATCCTCTGACCAAACAAGGAAGATCCCACTTGAAAGCCCCATCCCACAGCTGCCCTAACTAAGCTCAAGACCAAGGCCCCAAAATTGGTCTGATTGATTTCACACTTGGACAGTTCACCAGAGCTCGTCAACACATCTAGGAGGTTTTTCGGAGTCCTCTGATGCTTTTGCAAGCACCTGATTGAGGCTACACCTCTTAAACAAAGGTCTTAAACTCCTCCTATAAACAGAGTTTGATTTAGGCTTTCATGGAAATACACTTGATTTCATAGGCATGTAGCCGTATAGATAGGTTTGTCTTGACTAGGTGAAGCCATAGAAATAAACCCAAAGTAATTTTGTTGAGTTTAGGCAGAGAGCCTAAGATTTTAGTGTGGATGGTTTACGAGTTAGGTTAGTTGGGGATGATGACTAGGGGTCATTAGATCGCATGTGTAATGGATGGATGGCCAGGATCGCGTTGGATGAGCAAATGATGCATGAACTGCAGGCTGACTCAGTTGTCGACACTGAATAGGAAGACGATGCATGGAAACATCAGAGTTGAGTAGGATGACTTGCCATCGCATTGGATAAGTAAGAAAATATGGATTTTCGAGATTTATTTAATTACAAAAACTTTAAAAATTTATAATGATACACCTAAAATATTTAGTAATTTTATACATATTTTTATACTTATTTTTGATGATGTTATAGTTAATGGAAGGTATTTTATATACTTTTTATGCAAGTATGATTAAACGGATGACTGTGATGAAAGGAGTGAAAAATGATCAAATTTGGAGCAAAATGAAGAAAGGTGAAATGTTGATCTATGGCAGCTAAGCGCTCAGACATGGAGCTTACATGCCAGGAGCTCTGTGGCTAAGCGCTGAGACCTCGTGCTTACGCGCGACAGTCAATTAAGAGGAGTTAATTAATTTTTGGCACCATTTTGAAGGAGTGTTTGAGGAATCTCTTGGTACAAACGTGGGTAACTTCCTATTGACACCAAAATTAATTTATATCACTCTTGAATGGATGTATCTTTTGGAGGATTCATTAAATCCAGACATAATTTAAAAGACACGAAGGTACTTGTTGGAAAATTATAAAAAGAAGACTTGAAAATCAGAAAATGGTTGTTCTTGGAGGGTGTGTGGTTTATGTTTATTATGTAGGAGGGTTCATTTAGTAACACACCACTCCATTCACCATTTCTACTTACTTTAATATACTTTGCATTAGGCTTAGAAGAGGGAATTGGAGTCCTTAGAGTTGGGCACCTCCCTCTAAGGAATATTGTAAGGAAAAGCAAAGATTTCAAAGGAATTTTAAGAGTTTGGTGGAGAGGTTTTTTAGATAAGTCTTTATCGTTATTATTACATTTGTCTTTATCTTTAATAGCTCTCACTCTAGAGTTTCCTCTTCTCCTTCCACTTAGGAGCTAATAATAAAGGAAAGATAAGTCTCTAGAGTGAGAGCTATTATCTTTCCTGCCTAGCCTGACTTCAAGAATAGTAAAACATTAAATTAACTTGATCTCTTTATATCATCTCTAGTAAGGGTAAAGAATATAATTGCTCCTATTTCGCACAACACAATTTATATACCTCCAGAGCAAAATTCCATGACTTTTTTACTGATTCATAGTAAGGAAAAATATATTTTATTTATATTTGCTTTAATCTTACAAAAATAGTTATTATAGTTGCTTGCTTTCATTTCAATTTATAAAAATTACCAAAAACAATCGAACTTTCTTTCCTAGTATATTATCTTTAGTTTGGGTAAGACTTTTCTTAAAAAGTAAAAAGTTATTTCTCTATTTTCTTTCTTTAAAGAAAATTTTTAACATTTTTCCCAATGGGTTCGATATGTCAGGGCTTAACCAGAAAGTCCTTTATTACTTGATAATGATATGTATACTTGTGTAGAATCTCATTTTAAAGTAATAACAATCTAAAACTCTTATTTGCATTGGCATCATTATAAAGAAAGAGATATCATTAAAAAGGAAGTATAAATTCATATATAAAACGTAAGCATAAATTTCAGGGAACAAATTTCTAGAGCAGTTGCCTGGTAAATATAGTTAAAAAAAACTTAAATTACTTGTAACAATATATAAAATAGAGAGAATTTTTAGAAATAACTAATTTTTACTTTTTAAAATCTTATTTAAACTTGTTAGATCTATTTTAGGAAATTGTTGTGTTGTTTTTTTACATAAGTTATTGTTTTTATTGTGATCTATAGTAGTGCATGCATACTTCAGGTTCTGAAGGACTTGCACCTTATGATTAGAAAAACTAGAAAAATTAAAAATACATAAAAATATAAAAATATTCAAGAAATGGCAAATAAAAATAATCAAAATGCTAAAATCCTTCAAGAATTTAGACCTTTAAGAGATTATGCTAACCTTACAGTAGATGAACTTCATGCTGGAATTCAAAATACTACTGTAGCGGCTAATTCATTTGAACTTAAAAGTTATTATTATCTAAATGGTAACTAGTAATCATTTTGGAGGAGCACCAACTGAGGATCCAAATTTACATCTTACAAATTTTCTTGAATTATGTGCTACATTTAAATATGATGGTGTATCGGATAATGCTATTAGACTTAGAAATTTTCCATTCTCGTGGGATAAAGCTAAGATGTGGTTAAATTCGTTAGCACCTGGATCTAGCAGAACTTGGGTTGATTTAGATTAAAAGTTTCTTGCTAAATATTTTCAACCATCAAAGACAATGAAAGCTTAGAAATGATATTACCTATTTTTATTAGTTTGAAAGGGAAACTATTTATGAATCTTGGAAACATTTTATAGATCTCCTGAGAGAGAGTGTCCACATCATTCGATACCAGATTGATTAATAATTCATACTTTTTATAATGGATTAATTGGATATCTTAGATCTATTATTGATGCTGGTGGAGGTGGTTCATTGATGTCTAAACAATTTAATGACACTTATTTTTTAATTGAAGAAATGACCATAAATAATTTTCAGTGGCCTTCTGAGAGGGTAAATCCTAAGAAAGTAGCCAATATTCATGAATATGATGCTTTTACAATGTTAGCAAATCATGTTGCTACAATTTCAATGAAGATAGACCAATTTGGAATGAATTTTTCTCAACCCATTTAAATGATTAAAAAGAATTCATTAGGCTATACGATAGACATCATTAGAAACTTTGAATGCCTTAAACTAGCCTAATAACCCATTTTCCAATTAATATGACCATGGTTGGAAGAACCATCCAAACTTTAACTGGAATAAAAATAATCCGGGTGGTAGTAATCGACAATGGGGAAACAATCAAGTAAAACCATTGGGCAATTAAACAACCAAGGTAATAATAATTATAGATCTACTTATTCTCTAGGTTTTAACTGTACTTCAAAATTTAAGGAGAAGAAGTTGACTATATAAGATGTGGTGTTATCAATGGGAAATCAATTGCAAAGTTGAGGATATACAATTAGAAATATTGAGAATCAATTGGGACAAATAACCAATTCATTAAGTAATAGAACCCAAGGAACACTTTCGAGTAATATAGAGATAAATCTAAGAGACAAAAATAAAGAGCAAGTAAAAGCTGTTCAACTGAGAAGTGGAAGAGACTTGGAAGTTAGAGTTCAAAAAGAGATTGAAGTAGAGAAAGAAGAGATTGAAGAACCAAAAGAGGACGCTCTGAAAGGTTTGGAAAGACCCATTTCTCCACAAAAAAATTGATTTAAAAAAGCCTTCACCATTTCCTCAGAGACTTTGACTACAAAAGTTGGATAAGCAATTTTCAAAATTCTTGGAAATTATTAAGAAACTTATAATTTATATTCCATTTGCTAAAGCCTTAAAAAAATGTCAAGCTATGTGATGTTTATGAAAGAATTCTCAATAGAAAAAGGAAGTTTGAAGATAATGAGATTGTAGCACTTAGTGAAGAGTGCAATACGATAATTCAGAAGAAGCTTTTTGAAATCCTTAAAGATCTTGGTAGCTTCACAATTCCATGTGCAATCAGAGATAGATTTTATGTGAAAGCTTTATGTGGTTTATGTGGAAACATTAACCTTATGGCATTATGTATATTTAAAAGACTGGGATTAGTAGAAATAACCCTGACAACTGTAACTCTGCAGTTAGTAGATGATTTGATAACAAATCGTAAAGGAGTTATAGAAGTTATTTTAGTAAAAGTAGATCAATTTATCTTTTCCGTTGATTTTATTGTACTAGATATGGAGGAAGATAAAGAGATACCTATTATTTTGAGGAGACCATTCCTAGCTACAGAAAGAGCAATGATAGATGTGTAGAAAGGAGAATTAACTATGTGTGTCAATGATCAAACTCTTACATTTAATATTTCAAAATTAATGAAATATCCTACAAAAGGGAAAGATGGTGAATGTTTCAGGATAGATGTAATGAGATATCTGAGTGAATGCTATTTTAAAGCAACATATGAAGAGAAATTTGAACGTGAAAAATTGGAACACGAGTAAGAAAAGGAAGTATAATATTCTGATGATTTTAATGAGGAAGATTTAAATTATATTCAAGAAAGTTTTGAAGTTTTAGACATGAAAAAGAAAAATGAATCCTTTTCTCCATCAATTTAAAAATCTCTTGAACTTGAATTGAAGCTACTTCCTAAACATTTAAAATATGCATTTTAGGTGATTCCTCAACTTTGCTAGTTATAATTTCCACAAATTTAACTATAGAAAAAGAAGAGAGTTTGCTTTAAACTTTAAAGAAATATAAAAAAGCCTTTGGCATTCCTTCAATTTGTATGCATAAAATCCTTATCGAAGAAAGCTGTAAACCTAAAGCTGATCTCAAAGGAGATTAAATCCTATTATGAAAGAAGTTATCAAAAAAGAAATTTTAAAGTGGTTAGTTGCTAGAATTATCTATCCTTTTTCAAATACTACCTTGGTTAGTCCTATTCACTTGTTCTTAAGAAAGGAGGAGTAACTGTAACTATTAATGAAAAGAATGAAAAAATATCAACAAGACATTTTACAAGATGGTGAATAAGCATTGTTTATAGAAAATTAAAACTTGCCACCATGAAAGATCATTTTCCACTACCCTTTCTAGATCAAATGTTAGATAGACTAGTTGGGCATAAATAATTTTATTTTTAGATGAATATATTGGTTATCATCAAATACAAATTGCTCCCGAAGATCAAGAGAAAAAAATGTTTACTAGACCTTACTATACATTTACATTTAGAAGAATGCTCTTTGGTCTATGTAATGCCGCTGCTACATTTTAAAAATGTATAATGGTAAATTTTTGTGATTTAATTGAAAAAGGAATTAAAGTGTTCTTGGTTGATTTTTCAGTGTTTGGAATTTCATTTGAAACATGCTCAGAACATTTATCTAAAGTTCTTAACATTGTGAAGAAACAAACCTAGAACATTTATCTAAAGTTCTTAACATTGTGAAGAAACAAACTTACTTCTTAATTGGGAAAAAAACCAATTTATGGTAGGAAGAGGAATTGTTTTAGGACATAAAATTTTTGAAAAAGGTATGAAAGTAGATCCTACGAAAATTCAAGTGATCGCTAATTTACCTTGCCCAATAAATGTAAGGGAGACTAGGAGTTTTTTTAGGACATGTTAAATTCTACAGGCTTTACATTAAAGAATTTTCAAAAATTGCTTAGACTCTATGCCAGTTATTGGAATAAGATGCAATTTTTAATTTTGATGAAAATTGTCTAACAGCTTTAGTGCTGTTAAAAGAGAAATTAATCATTGCACTAGTTATTATTTCACCAGATTGGGGAAAACCTTCTGAATTAATGTATGATGCAAGTGATTATGTTATTGGAGCTATTTTAGGACAAATACATGATAAAATATTCGAAGTAATCTACTATGATAGTAGAAATCTTAATGAAGCTCAAATAAATTATACCACAACTTAAAAAGAGGAAGATGGATTCTGACCATTCTGATAAATTCGGATCATAATTAATTGGAATAAAATGTGTAGTGCATACTGACCATTCTGTTATTAAATAAAGAAGGATACAAAACTATGACTAATAAGATGGATTCTTCATTTACAAGAATTTGACTTTTAGATAGTAGATAGGAAGTGTATTGATATTCAAATTGTTGATCATTTATCCAGGCTTGAAAATGAAAAAGCTCTCTATTTTTATGAAGAAATTAATGAACATTTTCCTGATGAAAAGTTGTTCACTATTAATGAGTGGCGTGTTTCATGGTATGCCGACATTGTGAACTTTATTGTTACTGACATAATACCCTATGGTTTGACATACCAACAGAGGAAGAAATTTCTATCAGACACTAAGACTTATTTTTGGGACGATCCATTTTAATATAAATAAGGAAATGATCTAATTATTCGAAGATATGTACCATTAGAAGAAACTTATGAAATTATTCAAAAAATCATGATTCTAATTTTGGGGGACATTTTGGTGTAGTTAAAACTACATATAAATTTTTGTAATTTGGATTTTATTGTCCTACAGTTTTTAAGGATGTTAATTCTTATATTAAAAATTCTGCTCGATGTCAGTGTGTAGCCAATATTTCTCGAAGAAATGAGATGCTCCTCAATTATATTTTGGAATTTGAAATATTTGGCGTTTGGGGATTAGATTTCGTGGGACCATTTATACTATCTTTCGAAACAAAATTTTTAAGAATGAATATATTTTGTAGATTTGGAATGCCAAGTGTAATCAGAACTGATGGGGGAAGTCAATTTAGAAATGCAATTATGGAGAAATTAGTAAAGAAATATCATATCAATCATTAAATTGTTATTGCTTATCATCCTCAGAAAAGTGGTTTGGTTGAATTATCAATCATGAAATTAAAATAATTTTAGAAAAAATTGTCAATCTAAACAAAAAGGATTGGTCAATCAAACTGGATTTTGCTTTGATGACCTATAGTACTACATATGAAACTGCTATAAGAATGTCCCCATATAGGTTAACTTTTAGGAAAGCTTGTCATTTACCAGTTGAACTTGAGCATAAAGCATATTGGGCTATTAAAGAGTACAATTATAATTTGAAGGATGCTGGTGAGAAAAGGTTATTGAAATTAAATGACTTGAAGAGATAAGGAATCAATCATATGAAAGTGTTAATATGTACAAAGAAAAGATGAAGATGTGACATGATCGTATGATTTTGACAAAAAATACTGTGTTAGGACAGCACGTTTTTCAATATAATGACAGATTAAGATTATTTATTGGAAAATGTAAGTCCAGGTGGATGGGCCCATTTATTGTAATAAAAGTTTATCCTTGTGGAGCTGTGAATATTTAAGATCCTAAAACTGACAAAATATTCCAAGTGAATGGAATAGACTGAAACCTTTTATCTCAGTAGATCAACTTAAACTTGATGAAAAAAATATTTGGGTCACCTAGAGTAAGCACTGGGTATGTCGGGTTGATGACGTAAAACCATGCGCTTTGTGGGAGCTAACTAGTAGTTATCAGTGTGCATTATTTTGAGTTTGTTTTGTGTGTTTATTGTTTGGTTTGAAGTAAGAATTATGTGGTAGTATTTTGATTATACTATGTTTTTGGAGATTAATGAGATCTTAATTGATAAATTGAATGAGTTAAAATGATTATTTGGACGTTTAGCAGACCTGTGCTAAAATGAGCACTGGCGGCTAAGCGCCAGCAGTTGTCATTTTGGTGCTAGAGTTATGAAAAATGTGAAAATTGGGTTTTCAAAAGTCCTAATCATGGTGAAGTTGTATGATATGTGCTTTAATGGTTTCTGAATGTGGTAGGACGGTTCTAAGACATCTAAAGTCTATATAAATAGGAACCAGATGAGAGATATTCACCCCCATTCCAAATTTTCATCCTAAAAGCCTAAAAGAAGAGTTTAAGTTACAAAAATGTCTTCTTAAGAGAGTAAAATTAAGAAGAAAGAGGATTCAAACCAGAAGATATTTATTTGTGAGAGTGCGCAAGAGTTATACAACCGATTTATAGTTGTTAGTATTAAAGGAATAACAGAGAAGATTGCAAAGATCGTGGTTGATGTAGTGTCAATCGAATCAAAGGTAAATGAAACTAATGAACCTTTAGCACATATTGGATGGCAATTAAAGATGAAATTTAGTCATACTAGTCATGTTGAAGAGGCGGATAAAGTGATGTTTTTGTAGAATAAGTGGATAGAGGAAGATTCGGTAAGAGTTTTCAACCATCGCTCATTTTATCAAATTTATATATAAAATAGTTCAGAAGGAACTAGTGGAGTTTCTAGATATGTTCCACCTAATGAAGAATGTAATTAAGTTCTTAAGTCGTATGAAGTTATGAGTTTGTCATGCTTAGTTGCTAGTGTTTAATGTTTTATGCATTGTTTATGTTATAAGTTTGTTGTGTTTTAAGTATTTGTTTTGTATTTTGTTTAATGTGTTAAAGTGTGAGTAAAGATGAGATCTTATCCAAGAGTCTTGGATTAAAGATTTGTAGTTTTTACTTATTTGTTCTTTAGTAAAGATAGTTTTATGTTTGTGTGAAACTTGTATTGAATTTATTTTAGTATTAATGTGTGATTCTGAAGATAAGAAGAATACAAGCAGAAGATATACATATTAAAGACATTTGGGGTTTATCAAATGAGCTTAAAAGTAAATTTAATGAAAAATCAAAATTAGCAACTTCACGGGTAAGCACCGAGACCCCACACATACGTGCTAAAGCAATGCGGCTTATCACTGAACTTTCACGCTTAGGCGCCAGTTAGTGATCCACTAAAAATTTGATAACTTTTTACTGTTCATTTCATACCTGTTTTATATGATATTGCACTTTAAAGAAAGATATTTTTTAATATTTCATGCAGGTACAATGATTTTAGGCCTTTCGATCAAAAGGAAGAGAAAAGGAGCAAATTTGGAGGAAAAAGGAGCAAAAGTACATTTTATTGAACTAGCACTGAACGACACTATCACCAGTGTCAGACCATGCTTTTTATAGAGACTTTGAACCAGAAAGCAAAAAATAGCGCCGGACGGCGCTCTATCTTGCGTCGGACCGTGCCTTATCTCGATTTCAAACTAGATTCAACGTATTTGGTCAGATTTTGGAGGGATGCTTGAAGAAACTATTGGGAAATCAGTTATGGCCAAATTTACACTATTTTAGAGCAAGATATATTGAGGAGAAGAGAGTTTTATAGTGTGAGGGAGTCAAGAGTGAGTGTTTCTTTTCATTTTGTTTAGGAAATCTAGGGTTTGTATGTTCTTTTCTAAGGAATGTAGGAGGAGAGGGAAAGTGGGAGATTTCTTCTTCCTTACTTATCTAAAAGAGAATTTTGTGTTATTGTGAAGAAAGAAGAGGGCTCAAAGGAATTCCTTGATTTGTTTGGGGAAGTGTTTGAGATAAGTTGTCTTTTATTTACTCTATTTGTATGATGTTGCTTCTATATATAAAATCCATGTTTTGTCATCCTTTTCTCACGAGTCTTGAGTAGATTTCTTTATCTTCCTCCTTTCAATGTGATGTGTTGATGTTGTGATATGGAAATGATGTGTCAATTTATTATGGAGAATTTGTAATGACCTTTTCACTTCGAACTTCGTTTACTTTTTGATCTGGCCAACTGAATTGTTAAAACTTGTTGGAAATCATATGTTCCGAAAGGTTTATGAGTTCCACAATAAAAGTGAAGGTCACATTCAATGTCCATGAATGAGTGACGTAGTTCATGGGGGTTTAGTGCAAATAAATAGGGAAATAAACTTTGGTGGGCTTAGAATTGGAGATTTCAGAGTGACAGGCTGATATCCTCAATTTGGTCACAGGGTTTGAAAACCAAACCGAGAGTTAGCCTTTAGGGGAAGGGAGGTGAGAGCTCTGGAGTGAGAGCCCATATCCTCCCAGCCTAACCACAGATTTTTGGACTGAACTTAGGATTAACCAATGTTCTTTATTCGCTTGGAAAAGGGAAAAGAGTAGGTATGCTCCTATTTGGCACAATACATTTGTATCACTGATCTATGTCACTAAATCATCACATTATTATTGGAGAGGAGGAAGATTCTTTCTTACAATTAAACTTTGTTATAAATTTAGTATTGTGTTATTTTAACTTACTAGAAGTTAGAACGTACATTGGTAGAATTAGTAACTACAACTGTTTGTTTCTATTTTAATATTAATAATTACTTGCAATTGTGTTGTGATTCGAGAAGTGATTTCTGTGCTAAGTTATAAAATTAATTGCCTCCATGTGTGATCGATATCCAGGACTCCACTAGAGCCCTGAATTACTTGAGTGATACGTATACTTGTGTTTAATTGTGTGACTTAATAGAAAACTAAATCAATATATATATATATATATATATATATATATATATATAAATTTGAGTTCATAAATTTTGACAATTTAAAAAAGTCACACCAATTAGAGAAAATCAGTTCGCAGGAGTTAAAAACCTAAAAATAATCATTTTTCTTCTCCCCATCATCTTCTTCATTCAGAGTTCACGACCGAGAGAGTTAGGGCATCTCCAAATTTGAGATTTTTGAGTAGTTTCAAGCCAAATTTGTCAGATTTGATCTTCTTAAGGTAAGAGCACTACTCCTATGTAAAAATTTTGGAATTTCACCATGTATTTAAGGAACATTGTAGAAAAATCTGAGATCTACTATTCATGGTGAAAATTTGAGAAAAAACTTTGAAAATTACATAGATTTAGTAGTTTAAGCCTTTAGAAGTTGATTTTAGTAATTTTAAGAATTTATGGTAATTATTATGCAAATTTTAGAATTGTTCCAAAAAGAAGCAAGGGGAGAACCACCTTTGACCTAGACAAGTTGGAAGTTCGAATGCTCAGGATCATTACGTGTAAGCACTATAGTCACGTAAATTGATTCAGGAGCGAGGCTTTGACAAGCAAGGTGGAGTGATAGATGATATGATCGTTAAAAGACTTTGGGATAGATTTTTTTGTTTCTCGACTGTAGCTGTTATTTCTGTTGTGCGGGAGTTTTATGCAAATCTCCCTTAGGCAGAAGAAAATTATGTGATGGTTTGAGGGCAGTTAGTTCATTTCACACCTGAGGTAATTAATGAGTTTTACCTATTGCTTCCTAGCACTTTATGTTTTTATTCTAATTATAATCCTAAGGAGGAAGAATTGGACGAATTTATTTATGCTTTGATTGATGGAAAAGGATTGTGGAAAATAACAAATGAAAGAAGAGTTAACTTCCCTGCCTCAAAGCTGAATGCCACCTCTAAGGCATGACATTATCTTATATTAGCCAAACTGATTCCTACCAATCATCTGAGTGAATTCATGAGGGAAAGAGCCACATTAAATTATTCTATTCAGCAGGGGAAGGCAATTAATATCAGAAAGATTATTTATTATTGTTTTTGGAGTTCTACCAGAGCTACTACTACTGTAGGTATGGGATTTGCTTTCGTTATTCATTCATTATGTTAGCAGACTGGTGCAAGACATGATAATTAAGAAGAGATCCTTCAGCCTCTTAAGCTTATTAATAGTGTGAATGTGAAGACATATGCCGAGCATTCACTTTTTGGCTGGAGAGGAGGATTCTCTAGAAATTTAGGTGCTTCTACTTCTACTGCTTCCATATCTCATGCTTCAACGCATCATTAGGCCAGTTTACTGATTCACAAACACAACTTTCGAATAAAATGAAAAATAATATCACTTATAGTACGGATCGAGTACATGATATTGAAGGAAAGGTAGATCATATACAGGAGTTCATCAGAAATGTAGTGACAATGAGGAGAATTATCACAGTTATATGGATAGACTGATTAGCGGAGATTATAATGATGTGCTACCTCTACATCCACACAATACCCCATATAAGCCTACACATGCTTGGAATGATGGAGATAAAGATGAGGAAGAAGATGAGGATTAGAATGTATATTTTGTGTGTTGTGAACTTTTATGTTATGTTGTATGTGTGGACTTTTATGTTATTTTATATGAGTTGTTAACTTTTTATTTGTGGTTTTAATATTCAGATTTTTCTGTTGTACAAGTGATAGAAAAAACTAATGTACTAGTTGGAGAACTACTTTAATTTTTAATGTTATTTGTGGATGTTTTTTATTTGTGTTATGTGATGTGAATGTTTAAAGTTTTGTGGTAGTAAATGTGTTAATAAGTTTGTAGTGTATTGTGTTTGTTAGTTTAGAACTTATTCCAGAAACTATTAGAAAGGTTTAGAACACTATTTAAATCCACTATTTAATTTAATGCTTAACTCTTCAATTTTCTATCGTATATTTTAGTAGTGGATTTCTATTTAAGTATGTGTGAATTTGCTTTTATTACCTCCACTACTTTAGAAGTCTTTTGCAATTATTTTATATAAAATGTGAAGTTAAAATTTGATCTAACTGTTTTTATTCCTATTTTTAATTGTTATACTTGAATATTTAGGATATAAAAATTCTTGCAAGCATGATACTTATAGTTTTTAATTCTCACCAATGTATATTTTTACTATCCTTGAATGTTTTATCATAACAAAAACTTTAAAGTTTGGCAGGGATGAAGAATTTTCAAAAACTAAATTTCTTTTTGTTCTAAAATGTTCTAAAAATAAATTTAATTTTGATTGAAAAATAATTATGTGTATAAAGTTATATTAGGGAAGTAAAATTTTGAATATAGAAATGACTAAGAGAATCTAGTTAAAATCTATAGTAACGATGAAAATTTTTAAGTTAAATATTACTTAGTGAAGAAATGATAAATATTTTGTAATAATCTTTAGTAGGAAAAGTTGTATTTTGTAGGATTTGACTTTTGTTTATAATACTTAAATTTCTTTTATTGAAAATAGTTTTTAAAACTTTTATTATATTTTAAAGTAAAACATATATATCTACCTTATAATTTAGGAAAGGAAGGGTGGAATTCAGAATTATTAAGGGCCTATCCAGAGATAGTAATCCTTGCCTAGAAAAATAAAAAAAAATTAATAGAAAAGAAAAGAAAACAAAAGAAAATAAAAGAGAAAAATAGTATGTGAAAAAGGAAGGAGAAGATTGAGGATTTAAGGGCCAAATAAAAAATTGGTATCAGAACTGATCTTTCTAGAGTATAAGATTTAAGAAATCCTAAGCTTATAAATATAATATATTTAGTATAATTATTGTTAGTAAAAATTTTTAAGTAAAGAAAATAAAATGCTTAAACCTTGTATTTTGAAAAAACTACAAGTATTTCTAAATAAGAAAGAAACTCTTATATTTCTTAAACTTTTACCAAAGAGATTTCCAAACTTAAAATTGGTCTCATTTACTAAAATATTTTTTGAATTGGACAACTACATTTTTAGAATAAAAGTATAGAAACTCGTCAAGAAACTCATCCACATAATTTTTCTTGTTTGATTTTTTTGTGATTATAATGTCACTTAAGGACACGTAAGATTTTAAGTTTGGAGGGTTTTGATACAACTAAAATATATAGTATTTTTATACACATTTTCATACCTATTTTTGATTATATTGCACCTTAATGGAAGGTATTTTGTGTAATTTTCTTGTAGGTATGATTAAATGAGTGAATGTGATAAAAGGAGTGAGAAAGGATCAAATTGGAGCAAAAGAAAGAAAGGTGCAAAAATGATTTGTGGCATCTAAGCACTCAGATGATGCTTACACCTCAGAGCCTTATGGCTAAGCACCCAGACCTGGAGCTTACACGTCTGGAGCCATGCAGCTAGGGGCTGAGACCTCGTGCTTATGCACGACAGTTACTTAAGAGGAGTTATTTAATTTTTGGTGCCATTTTGAATGTGTTTTTGAGGAATCTCTTGTTACAAACGTGTGTAACCCTAGTGACAACAAAATTAAATTAAATTACTCTTGAATAAATGCATCTCTTAGAGGATTCATTGAATCTAGACATAATTTGAAGAGACACAAAGGTACCTGTTGGAAAATTATAAAAAGAAGACTTGAAAATTAGAAAATGGTTGTTGTTAGAGGGTGTGTGGTTTATGTTCATTATGTAGGAGAGTTCTTTTAGTAACACACCACTCCACTTCAAAATTTATACTTACTTTAATGTAGTTCGTATTAGGATTAGAAGAGAGAATTTGAGTCCTTAAAGTTGGGTGCCACCCTCTAAGAAATATTTTAAGGAAAAGCAAAGCTTTCAAAGGAACTTCAAGACTTTTGTGGAGAGGATCTTCAGATAAGTCTGTATCTTGTTATTATATTTGGTTTTTAATTAAGGCTTCTTGTGTTTTCACTATAATTTCTACTTTTAAATCAAGTTGTGATTGTATTTTCTCCACGAATTTAGGGTATTTTTCTTATCTTTTTCCTTAAAATGATGAAGTAATTAAGTTATGGATGCATGTTGTGTGATGTATAAGAAATCAATGTTGGAAGAATTTTTGATGATTTAAAATCTTGCAGTTCATTTACTTCTTAACTTGACCAATTAAGATGTTAATTTATGTCGTGAGAACATTTAAGAACCGATAAGGTATTGTCTCAGTCAACAATTAGTTAGAATCACATGAGATTATATGGGTGAGAACGTAGTCCATATGGTTGAGTACAAAAAAAAATAGAGAGATATACTTTGATGGGTGTAGAATTAGAGGACTTTAGAGTAACAAGCTAAAACCCCCAATTCAATTTATTGTTTTATGTCTTGATATGTGATGTTTACCCCAGGTGGAGGGTGAAGAGGAAACTCTAGAGTGAGAGCTAGTATCATTCACTCCTAGCCTGTCTTCAAGAATACTAAAACATTAGATTAACCTATGTTCTTTATAGCATATCTAGTAAGGGTAAAGAATATAATTACTCCTATTTGACACAACATATTTTATATACTTCTACAACAAAATTACATGACTTGTTATTGATTCATTGTAAAGAAAAAGATATTTTATTTGCATTTTTTTTAATCTTACAAAAATAGTTACAACATTTTTTGCTTTCATTTCAAATTATAAAAATTATCAAAAAGAATCGAACTTCCTTTCCTAGAATATTTTTTGTTTGGGTAAGATATTTCTTAAAAAGTAAAAAGTTATTTTTCCTGTTTTATTTTTTTTAACAAACTTTTTAACATTTTTCCCAATGGGTTCGATATCTCGGAGCTTATTCAGAAAGTCCTATATTACTTGATTACGATACGTATACTTGCGTAGAATCTTATTTTAAAATAATAATAGTTTAAAACTCTTATTTGCATTGGCATCAAATTTTTGGCGTCATTATAAGGAAAGAGATATCATTAAAAAAGAAATATAAATTTATATATAAAATGTAAGCATAACTATCAGGGATCACATAACTTGGTGTAAAAAATCATAAAAATAAAAGAAAAATACTCCCTTACTCAGTGAATAGAAGAGAATAATGTGGAAATAAAATTGGAGTTATTTGACTTGTATATATTTTTAAATTAATTAAATACAATAAAACTTGTTTAAATCATAACTCATCACAAACATTTCACCATGGCTTGAAACTTTTGGGGTCGATTCCTTATGTTAATATGGATGATCTCTGAATTTTCCAAGGTCAGAAGATATCTCTAGCAAGTGATCCCTAAGTTACATGTTAAACCCTTCTATCTTAGTTTAAAAATTATAATAATTAAAATATAAATCAGAAAAATACAAAATTTATTTTGGTAGGTTCACTGTAGTCAGAGGACCTTAGAGAAAATATAAATTAGATTTAGCTAATTAATAATGACATTAATTGTAATTAACTTATTAAAATCATAAAAAATTAAATAAATAATGTATTAATAGAAAAATCACAAAATCATTCGACTCTGTAGATAATAATCAAGTTAACCCCGTATAAAAATTTGAAGTCAATTGAAATTGATTTAATCTCTAAAATGGTTTTTCTTAGTAAAATAGCATTTTTGGCACTAAAATAATTATAATAATTAAAATATAATTAAGAAGATTATAAAAATGGTTTTGGGAGTTCATAGTGGCCAGAGGGACTTAAAAAAAATATATTGGAGTTAAAATAAATATTTCATTTTTAAGCTATATTTTGAATTTTAAATATTTAAAAATAATTAAAAAAAATTATAAAAATTATAAAAATAGAAAAATACACCAAAATGCCACATTTGATTCCTTAGTCACTTAGGAATGATTAAAGTATCTCTCATAATTTTCTAAATAAAGTTATGACTTTTTAAATGGCTAAAAATGAATCTTTAAAGTGCTAAAAATGAATGCTATCTAATTTTACACTAAAATTATTACGATAAATAAAATAAAAATCATAAAAATATGAAATTTTCTTCTCTCAGAGAGGTTTATGAAAAATATAAACTCTAATTTTTTGTTTAAATAATATCTTATATTTAATTAATACTTAAAATAAACAAATAAACATAATAATTAAAATAAATTTTAAAAAATCTTGATACTTTTCCGAGATGGTCCCTCAACCAAGTGGAATCTCCAATAATTTTCTTAAGTATAGATGGTTTACTTTAGCTAAGGTAATAAATTAATATTGAAAATACCTTATCTTGCATTAAGGTAATTATAAAAATAAAATTAAAATTATAAAAATCACATTTACTCCTCTAATATTTCAATTTACCCATGAGTGGGGTAACATTAAAATTTCAAAGTTATTTGAGTTGAGTTTAATGAATTATGAAGTGATGGACCTTAGAAGAGTGTTGGTCATTAAATTTTGTGGAGAGGTTGATATTTTTGAAAAAGGGTTTTAGAATATAGTTTTATAAAATAGAATTTTTGATTTAATTTAACATATGTAGATATATATATATATATATATATATATATATATATATATATATATGTTTGAAAATAATATTTCAGTTTTAAAGAATATGAAATCAAATCGATCTCATATAAACGTTAGTTTAGATAATCAAGAGCTTTATCATAAGACATGTACCTATACCGAAGAATAAATACATGTCTTGGGGTGAGGTTTGATCAAATAAACTAAAGAATTCATAACATCTGTTTGGTCTGCGAACCATTTTTGACCGACAATTTTTCCTATCTAATATGAAGAAATTAGATAGAGTTTATATTAATCTGGGGTTTTTAAGTTTTTTATTAGGGCAAGCCCTTATATTTAATTACATTTTAGGAAACTAAAGCTACCTAAGAAAACTATTGATATAGATCAGGAAACATCTATATTCATGACTTCCAAGGGTAAGGTCTTCAAAGAAAATGTGATAATCGGAAGTTCAATAGGTGAATGGCTCAAGTTTTGGAACATTTCATTTTATCGGAATCCAAAAGAGGGAAGGCTAGGGGAAGGACATAGATTTAAGGAGGAACCCCAATGTCTTCACAAACTATCCTATGGTTTGGTTTTGTTTTAGGAAATGAAGTTATTTAAATTTCAATCCTGCCAATTTTATTATTCAGGACTTACATTCACTTTATATCGATCATGTGAATTGCGTAGAAGATAGGAGAATTTATGTCATAATCAATGAAAACCTCAGAATCCTAAAGCGAATTAGAGCTTATATTGCACAGTAGGACTGTGCAAAGGCCTGAAGAAAAGGTGAGGATTTATGCTGCACTAGGCAAGCTACCTCGAAGTCCTACAGTTTATTGTTCTAAAATAAGGAAAGGCTTTGCTGATGTAAACAAGTTTTACTATTGAAGATGACTGTGTTGCCCACTATGCATGCTCCAAGGTCCTCGTCATAGGAGGTTTAGTTTAAAGCAGTGTTAATTGAGGAGAAGAGAGAAGTGCCATGTTTTAGAAATATTTAATATGAGGTGTCTTAAAATTTTATTTGGGGAACATTAAAGTTGATTATAGCAACACCGGTTAAGATCCCACGGTTCCATCATCCCAACACCGCCATTTTCATCTGATTCACTTAGTCCAAATGAATTTACTAAACTTAATGAGTTCCATACTATCATTTAGACCGTGGAAAAACCCTGTTAGTAACACATGGGTTACCTCCTCCAAGGAATTCCCGATCATCCAACGAAACGTTTTAATTTAGTTACAATTATGATTTTGTTGCTTGGTTTGTAATTAAATTTTGATTTTTTTTTATTTTCAATATTGTGGTGGTGGATTTTATCTTGTTGTGATTTCTTAATTTTAATTTTGGTTTCAGTTTTATGGCTATCCTAAATGTTTCAGTTTTGATGCAGAGTGACATTGTTGTTTAGCATGCAAGTTTGCAAGAAAAGAAAAGTGCGGTAAAGAAAATGTTGTAAACTTATAAAGGTGTACTTGGCAAATCTTCTCGTTCATCCACATGAAACTTTAGCATTCTTTGCAATAAAAATTTATATTTACAGGGAAGTAATACCCTATGGATATGTTCGTCACAAGCCTATCAAACTCTATGTCATAACTCGGTGAACTTCTATTCATTTGTGGGATTTCTTCATTTGATAAATATAATAAGTACCATGGTCCTACAAGGTGTCAAGAAGACTTGTGTAAAGTCCAAGAGAAAACTAAGTATTTCACAATACTTTTAATCTTCCTTGATGTCCTTTTGGACTTATTATAGTTATTAGATGATTTATCCCTTTCATACCCTTATGCTCAGTGAACCAACGTTTTAATCATATCTAAGAGTAGGGTAATTCATCATTTATTATTTAATTTAAGAATTATGCAGGTGAAGTCCCTGAAATGACAAGCTAAAGTTATTAGGGTACTTAGTCAAATTTTGATTCGGCGCTTGTAATGTCTCAAAAATACTCTAGTTTTGATTATATTAATTTTTCTAAACCTCTTTTAATTAAATTTGATGAAGCCTAGCTCGCTACAAAGCCCCTTAGGATTTCAAGTGAGTATATTTTATGACTTTGGGGAAAATTGGATTTTAAGTGGTAAGAATTTTCATCAAAAGATCATAATATTACTGTGAACACTAAGTAAAGGGGTCAGACTGGTGGTTTATTAGTTTCCAAGATCATTCCCCAAACCTTGAGATTCTCGTAATTTGATTTTTTTTTCCAAATTATAATAATTAAGGAAATTTAGATGTTTAATTTTGATGTGACAAAATTACTGTGAGTTTCTACCGTTTATCCCTTAGTGTTTCAATCATTCAACCACACTTACATAACCAAAATTTTACCCATTTTCCCTCTTGACTTTAAGCCTAAATATTAATTAAGGCTAAGTATCCAAAATTACCTTTTTTGCCCTTAAGGTCCTATCACTTCATAATTCATCAAATTTAATTCAAATGACTTTGAAAATTTTATCCTATCTTACTTACGGGTTGATTAAAATATTAGACGAGAAAATATTATTTTTCAAAGTTTAATTTAATTTATATATTTATTTTCATGTAAAAATAGGATTTTTAGTGAAAAATCAATAACTTGACCAAGACAAATCCTAATCCCTTGAAATTTTTACTAGAGATAGCCTAGATGAGAGAGTCACTTGGACCAAATTTCATGATTTTTTGAGTTATAATTTAATTATTAGAATTATTTTAAATTATGGAGTTTTAATTAATTATAAAATATTTTAAAATTAGAAAATTCAATTTTATATTTTTCAAAAATCTTTCTAATGTAGGGAATCTAGAAAAATAAATTTCCTATTTTTCAAATTTTTCTTTAAATTATTAGAATTATATTAGTGGAAAAATCAAGAAAATTTATTTTTAGCCTCTTAAAAATTGATTTAAGCCCTTAAAAATTGATATTTTAATTTTGGAACTTATGAAAATTATGGAGATGGTTCCTAAGTGATTAGGTGACCAAAAGTAACAATTTGGTGATTTTAAATATTTTTGTGATTTTTATTATTATTTAATTATTTAAATATTAAAATATGATTTAAAATGAAAATTTTATAAAAAACTCAATTTTAGTTTTAAAAGAACCCTCTAATCACAGAGAACTCTCAAAATCATTCTTATAAAGTTTCTACATGTATTTTAATTTTTAAAATTCATTTAAGTACCAAAAAGACCATTGGACTTAGAAAAATTATTTAACCTATTAGATTAATTTCAAATGACTTCAAAAATTTTAGTCGAGTTCCTCTATCTCTGAAGCACAATGGAGAGCAATTTTTGTGTTATTTTGATTTTTATTTTGTCCTAATTAATTAAGAGTTTGTTTTAGGCCAAGTGGACAATTAGGCTTATTTTTATCATTTTAAATCATTAAAAATTTTTCCTAGGGCTCCCTGACCATAAAGAACTACCATAATTTCTTGGGATTTTTCTATGCAATATGCTAATTATCACATTTAATTTATCAAATAATAGGCATAAACTTGAAAAATATGATTCTTTGCCTAGGGATCTTCTCTGACTTTGGAAAAATCAGGGAAGATCCCTCATGATAGAGGGATTAACACACCAAAATTTCAAGCTATGGTGAAACTGCTACATGCATGGAGAATTAAAAGATTGAAAACAATATTTAAATTATTAAAAATAAAATATGCATCAAAATATTTCAAACTATTTCCAAATTATTCTTCTCTGTTCACTAAGCAAGGGTGTATTTTTCTTTTATTTTTATGATTTTAAATAAATGAGAAAAATTGGATTTTCCTACTTAAGTGACTCAGCGCCACCTAAACCTATGGCGGATCGAACTCCCTATGTGGCGTGCTCTTATTCAACTCCGCCAGCTGCCTGGGATGCCACGCGGCCCGCAGTCTCGTTTCATCTCCCCAACCGGTACGATCAGAGCCATCCAAAAAAAACATGTGCAATCCAACGGCAGCTGGTCTTCGTCCCCGACTGGTGTGATCCCGTGACCGCCCACACTAAAACCCTAATTTCTCAGCATAGACTTAACCATTTCACTTCAGGTTTGATCCTATAGACTCGTCTAAGCATGGTGAACATATCCATACTACTAAGCATGGTTTAAATTAACCCTAATCACTTAGAGATTCCAGAGAAGCTCGGGAAGAAGAAAGGGTCCATACCTTAGCTCTGAGAAGTGAAGCTTCGATCACAGGTGCTCTACACCTTCTTTGGAGTCCCAGGAGCTCAGGGATGAAGTCTCTTGCCCTAGTAAATTGTCTAGGTATGAAAGTGACTCGGCCCGATTTTGAGCTTTGATGGAAGTTTAGTGTAGAGGCTCTCTGTGATGGGGTTTTAATGGGGGATCCTCTTCTTTCACTGCTGAGATTGTTTAGGCACAGTTAATTACAATTTGGTGCACTGTGGAGCTATGGTGAAAAATGTCCTGGTTTCTAGCCAAGTTTGGGCTCTGAAATTGAGCTCCGGCAATGGGAATTAGAGGTGGAAAGTGGCTGAAATGTTCTTAGGGAGGTTTGGAGAGGCTCTGGTGGAGTTTTAGTAGAGTTTTGTTAGAAAATTTCCAGAACCTTATTTTGGTCGTGAAGAGGTCCAATTGTGGCCATTGTCATTGGGCTGAGCTGGGGACCTGTTGATGGGTGAATTCAGCTGCCTAAGTGGAGGGCAGAAGAGCTCCAATGGAAATTGGGGCTGAGCTGGCCATGTGGTGGACTTTGGGTTTGCTTAGCTTGAATGTGGCAATCAATTTAGGCTACTCCGTTGACTAGGCCGGCCAGTAAGCACAGGGGTGCTAGCCATGGATCAGGTGAGTCAGTGGTCAGGTGAGCAAGGTCATCAAGTTGGAGCAATTAAGTTTGGTGAGCAAATTTGGCAAGAATCCATATGGTTTAAGCAAATATGGAAGGGGATCCCCCAAATTGAGGATCCCTTGGTCCATGGCTCACTAACATGGGCTAAGAGCATCTAGGGTGGTTCCTAGGATCATTTTGGTGGTTGTGGAGGAGTTGGTTTGGTCATATTAGGTTTGATTTGGTCACATTGGTGTACATGTTCAAAATTGGGGGTTTGGGATAGAATTGGGTTTAATTTGGGCTAAAGCTTGGGTTGAGTCCAAATTGTTGAGCATCTTGGTCTAGATGATTGTAATGAAGATTTTTCATGAAGGCTTGGAGTGGTTTTGGGTTCAAATAAGGGGTCAATTTGGTGAAATTTGGGATTGTGGTCCATTTGGGGCAAGTTGGGTTAACTTGGGTTTAGGTTGGGCTAGGGTTGTGTCCAAGGCCAATTGAAGGTTCCAAATGGTCTATGGGGATGCCATAAAGAGTTCCCAACACTAATTGAGTGGAAATTGTGGGAGTAGGGCAATCAATTTGGAAGATTTTGGGCATACGGCATGTTGGGGTTCAAAATTTGGCAAGCTTAGTTCAAGTGGATTTGGGTGAGACTTAGGCTCAAATTGGGGGTAACTGATGGTTCAATTCAATTTAGGGGAGTGTTATGAAAGGTTTAGAATTGAAATTGTGGAGAAATTGATTGGTGTTAGGTCAATTTGGGGGATTTGGGTCACTTAGGCAAAATTGGAGATTTTAGGTTTTAGGTGAAATTGAACTCAAATGTAGGTTAAATTGAGCTTGGATTTGGTTTAGATTAGTATTGGAGATGTTGAATTAAAGTTTGGAATTAAAATTTGGCAAGATTGGGGTCAATTGGGTAGACATTGGGTATAGTTTGGGCACTTTTGGGTTAAAATGAGTCAAATTGGGGCCTTTGGTTAAATTGGGCTAAATTGGCCAAATTGGGTCATGTGGTAGTTGAGGGAAATAAAATTAGGAATATTTGGGAGGTTTTGAAAATTTATGGGAATTTTTGGAATTTTTTGAATTTTGGGCTAAGAGGGGCATTTTAGGTATTTTTAGGAATTTTGGGTTTTTTGGGCCAAAGGGGTTAGGAATTTGGAATGTTTGGGAAAATTTGGATTGGTTGAAGGGGAATAGTATGGAATTGTTTAGATTGAGCCGTGGACCAAGGGTCACCCTCATTTGGTTTTCTATGTGTTGGTACTAGCCAAACCCTAACCTAAGGCTAAGAGCTTGGGAAAACTACTTACATGAGTTTCCAAAGAGTCAGGGGATCAAAAGGTGATGTGCTTTATTTAGGATTGTGAGAGTGTAGTGTGAGTGTGGTGTAAGCACCAGACCTCCCAGGGTAGTTCTTATGGCCTAACTACCTATAGATGACTTCCCTTGGGCTTCCTTATGCTTGGTCTCTTCCTCCCAAAACTGGAGGTTAGGCCTTAAGCATATGAAAACTTCCAGTGAAGTGAGAAAAGTTTGAATTTCTATGGGGAGGGGTGCCATGACTAGTCTTCTAAGAGAGTCACCAGGAGAGTTTTATGGCTAAACCCTAGGCTGTTCTAAAGAAAGACTAGACCTCAACCAAAAGTGAGGTCAACAAAATGGACCCCCAATAGATGTGGTGTACTGGGCAAGTATAATGCACATATTGGTGTTGACAATTGAGATCAACAAAACCAACACAATTTCTGAGTTAAAACTCAAGACAAACATAGAATTTAGCGAGGAAGTTTTCGCTGAGAATTAGGAGATGGACCTTCAAGTTCTGGGAACTCTCGCTGAGGAAGGAAAATGGAAAATCTTCATGAGAGAAGCTATGGACTTCAAGCTTTCAAACTCTGAAGGAGTCCTGATGGCGATGAAAATATTTTTATGTCGACTTACATCACTATCAACTCTTGTATCATGTCAATGTCAAAGTGTCGCCACTCCCTTTCTCTATCTATCACCCTAATTCTTATCCCACCTAGACTTATTGTTAGAAGTCTTTGGAGAATTTGAAGAAGGATTAATTATGATAGAGATTGAGAGAAAATGATAATCTCATATAACAAGTCTGAAGTTTTTCATATAAGAATATCATATGAAGATCTTGAGTAACCAGAGAGGTATTGTAGGTGAAATACCTACCCTGAGTTCTTTAATCTCCTATAGGAGCAAGCTCCTATAGTTAATTACATCCTGAGTAATTAATACTGCCTAGGAAAACTCCCGATTAAGGTTAACATTTATCCTAAAAAAAGTGTAAGTGTTGTCGTGTTAAGTTTGATTTAGGTTGAACTTAAGAATTATGTCGGTTTGTGTCTTTTTAACTTTGATTTAGGTCAAAATTAAGAATTATGTCAGTTTGTGTCGTGTTAAGTTTGACTTAGGTCGAACTTATGTCAGTTTATGTCAAATCATGTCAATTTATGTTGAATTTTGAATTATGTTAAATTTGGTTTGAAATGTCAATTGATGTCATTTAATGTCGGTGATTGTCGAATTTGGTTTGAAATGTTGATTAATGTCGGTTTATGTTTGATTATGTTTTGAATGTTGATTAATGTCGAATAGTTTCCTTTGAAATGTCAAATTTGTTGAGTTTCATTTGGAATGTAGGATTTATGTCGGTTATGTTGATTTTTTTTAAATGTCAATTTTATATCGTTTATGTCGATTTATGTTTGAAATGTCGGATTTATGTCGTTTATGTCGATTTATGTTTGAAATGTTGATTATGTCGATTTATGTTTGAAATGTCAAATTTATGTTAAGTTTAGTTTGAAATGTCAATTAATGTCAATTAATGTCAGTGATTGTTGAATTTGGTTTGAAATGTCGATTAATGTTTGATTATGTTTGGAATGTTGACTTATGTCGAATAGTTTCGTTTGACATGTCGAATTTGTTGAATTTCGTTTAGAATATCGGATTCATGTCACTTATGTCGATTTTTACAGAAATGTTAGATTTATATCGATTATGTCGATTTCTACTTGAAATGTCAGATTTATGTCGATTATATCGATTTCTACTTGAAATGTCAGATTTATGTTGATTATATCGATTTATGTTTGAAATTTCAAATTTATGTTGATTATGTCGATTTATTTTTGAAATGTCAAATTTATGTCGATTTATGTTCGAAATGTCAAATTTATTTTGATTATGTCGGTTTGAGTTCAGTTTTGTCGATTTAGGTTCAATTTGGGTTGAACCTAAGATTTATGTCGATTTAAGTTCAATTTGGATTGAACCTAAGGTTTATGTCTTGGTTTAGGTTAGACTTAGGTTCATGTTAGGTTGAATCTAAGTATGATTTGACTTAAGTCTAATATGGGTTAGACTTAAGTCAGGTTTGGGTTAGACTTAGGTTCATGTCATGTTGAACCTAAGTATGGTTTGACTTAAGTGTAATATGGTTTAGACATAAGTTAGGTTTGGGTTTGAATTTGATTAAACTTTAATTGGTTAAGGTTTAATAGTTTAATTAATTCTAATGTGGTAGGCTTAATTAGAATTTAAGTTTAATTAAACTCTAGTTGGTTAAGGTTTAATAGATTAATTAAGTCTAATGTGGTAGACTTAATTATGGTTTAGGTTTGATTAAATCTTAGTTAATTAAGGTTTAATGGTTTAATTAAGTCTAATGTGGTAGACTTAATTGGACTTTAGGTTTGATTAAACCTTAGTTGGTTAAGGTTTAATTGTTTAATTAAGTCTGATGTGGTAGACTTAATTATGATTTAAGTTTGATTAAACCTTAGTTGGTTAAGGTTTAATATTTTAATTAAGTCTAATGTGGTAGACTTAATTATGGTTTAAGTTTGATTAAACCTTAGTTGGTTAAGGTTTAAAGGTTTAATTAAGTCTAATGTCGTAGACTTAGTTAGAGTTTAGGTTTGATTAAACCTTAGTTAGTTAAGTTTAATGATTTAATTATGTCTAATGTGATAGACTTAATTAGGATATTAGGTTGGATTAAACCTTTGTTGGATAAGCTTTAATGGTTTAATTAAGCCTAATGTGGTAGACTTAATTAGAGTTTAGGTTTGATTAAACCTTAGTTGGTTAAGGTTTAATGGTTTAATTAAGTTTGATGTGGTAGACTTAATTATGGTTTATGTTTGATTAAACCTTAGTTGGTTAAGGTTTAATAGTTTAATTATGTCTAATGTGATAGATTTAATTAGATTTTAAGTTGGATTAAGTTTTATTTGAATAAGATTTAGCATGGATTAAAATTAATTAGGGTTTAGGTTTAATTTATTCTAATTTAGTTAAAACTTAATAGTTTAATTAGGTCTAATGGGTTAGACCTAATTAGGTTTTAGGTTTGTTTAAGTCTAATTTAGTTAAGACTTAATGGTTTAATTAAGTCTAATGGGTTAAACCTAATTAGGGTGTAGGTTTGATTAATTCTAATTTAGTTAGGACTTAAAGGTTTAATTAGGTCTAATGGGTTAGACCTAATTAGGATTTAGGTTTGATTAAGTCTAATTTAGTTCAGACTTAATGGTTTAATTAGGTCAAATGGGTTAGACCTAATTAGGGTTTAGGTTTGATTAAGTTTAATTCAGTTAAGACTTAATGTTTAATTAGGTCTAATGGGTTAGACCTAATTAGGTTTAGGTTTGCCTTAAACCTAATGTTTAAGAATGTTAATTAAGTTTAACATGTTGTTGACCTCATTTTTGATGAGGTCTTCTCTTCTTCCCTTTAGTACTTAGGATCTAGCCTTAGGCTTTTCCTTTGACTATCTTAGAGGACTAGAATTGGGACCCACCTTTTAGAAATTCAAACCACTTCTTAACTCCCTGCAAACTCCACAAACTTGACTGTAGACCCCTAATCACCTGGAGGGTCGAAATCAAATGTGGAAGTTTAAAGGATGAGTTCCTATAGGACTCTTTCGGCCTTAGGACCGCCTCTGGGTGGTCTGGTCCGGTGAAGGGGCCGACTTACACACACACTACACCTATACACTACACTTTCACACACCTATACCTAACCCGACTTCCCGACTCATGTAGGTGAATCACATGGATGGTCCTTAACCCCTAAGCCCTCGGCAAGAGGGTTAGTGAACAACATAGTGGATGCCTCAAATGGGTCCCTTCATGGCTCATGTGGGCTTGATGTGGCTTCATGGCTCAACCAAAATGATTTCATTCCACTCAAATTTACCCAATCTTCAATTTTCCAAATTTTCAATTTTTGACCCCCGGGACCCTACACCCGCCTAACCTACCCAAAGCCCTTGAAATTACCCAAAATTTTCAAAATCACCTAAATTACCCAAGATTCCCCAAAATCAATCCCAAATATTTCCACATCACTCAAATTGATCATCTATACCCAAAAATATCAAAAATTCCAAGAAAACCTCCCAATACCCTCCAAATACCCAAAATACCCCCCTTGACCCAAAAATCCAAAAATTCAGAAAAGTCCCAGAAAATTCCAGAAAATCCCAAATATTCCCAATTTCATTTTGTCCAACTACACAATGGGCCAATTTTGTCAATTTACTCTACTTTTGCCAAAACCCTCAATTTCACCCATTTTAACCCAAAGTGAACCCAATGTCAAACCAAGCCTACCCAATTGACCCAAATTCTGGTCCAATTCAATTCTAAACTTCAATTCAACATTCCCAATACTAATCTAGACCAAATACAAGTCCAATTTGATTGACATTTGGATCCAATTTCACTTTTGGCCTTAAAGCCCAATTTGGACCCATGACCCAAACCTAACCCAAACTCACCCAATTCAACTCCAATTAACCCCAAATCTTTTCTAAATCTTCCTTAGCATCCCCACAAGAAAAACACTAACATGATTTACCCAAAATTTAGACCCAAACCCCACTCAAATTCAACCCAAAGCTAAAAGGCCCAATTTTGACCTAAACCCAAACCTAACCCAAATGGGCCCAAACCCCAAAATCAAAGCCCAACCAAAGTCAAAACCTCTTCGAAACACTCCCATAGACATTTCTCAACATTAATTTTACATCAATTTCAACCCTAGCCCAACATTGGCCCAACTTGGCCCACTTGGACCTATATTGGCCCATTCACCAAAAGAGCCCAAATTCAACCCAATTCAAACCCAAATCACTCCCAATTTGCTTCAAGTCACTCATGATACATCCATGAGCTAAACCCAACAATTATTTGGCCCAACCTCTTTACAAAATTTCATCCCAAAATCCATTTTAAAATTCAAAAGCCCACTTTCCTAAACCATTTTAAAAGCCCATCCTTCAC
Source organism: Papilionanthe hookeriana x Papilionanthe teres (assembly GCA_022702705.1). Lineage (NCBI taxonomy): Eukaryota > Viridiplantae > Streptophyta > Magnoliopsida > Asparagales > Orchidaceae > Papilionanthe > Papilionanthe hookeriana x Papilionanthe teres. The sequence continues at coordinate 123,897,913 of CM040426.1, read as the reverse complement.
CACATCCAAAGGCCCAAAATTGGTCCCAAAGCCCACATGATATTTCTCTACATCATCCATTCAATTAAAATCATCCCTAAGTCCTAAATTCATCATCAAATCATTCCAAATCAAGTCTCATACAAATTTCCATCAAATTACCAAAAATTCCTAAAATCCATTTTTATGAAATTGACCCAACCTTTTCCCAAGCCAAATGGAGCCATGAAGCCATGCACAAGCCATATGCAAGCCATGGCAGCCACTTTACACATCACCATGTCATTTTTGGCAAAAGGAGGGAGTCCTTTAATGATTCCCTTAAGGGTGATTTAGCCACTTCCATGACTCCACTAAACTATGCTTAAACTTAATTGTACTTGGATGGTGACCCTTCCCCACTAATTAAGCTGACCTAAAACACTTTATCTTCAGCCCAAACTAGCCATGGGAAGGTGCACCTAGCCCAATCCATGCATTTGACCAATTTGAGCCAAAATATACCCATACCCCATTCTACTTCGATTCAAACACTTTACACATGTCCAAGCCCAATCGCCTTCACCAACTTCAAGCCCCGGATCTCCCGACCCCGAGAGTGACCAATGCCGAGCCGGCCAGCCGCCTGGGTCGTCGTGAAAACACCATGGCCGAGAGCTCACATGTGAGCCCAACTTGGAATTCTCACCCGCCGAGCTGCCCCATCCTCGGTGGCCATCGGAGCCGTTCTTCTCTTGCCAAGAACAGTCGATCCCAAGCCCTAACTCTCCTCGGAGGCCCTCCACCCTCCCCTATTTAAACACCACCCCTCTCGGCCATGAGAGGTACTGAAACAAAACCTTAAGGAAACTTCGCCAAAATTGTTCCGCACTCCTCCCCATACACGTAGCACTTGATCCCCACTGAAATCCCCCGCCATTTCTTCTCTCGTGAGCTTAATTTCGGAGTCGAAATCTAGGCCCAAAACCAGGACACTTCTCCACGGTGAGCCAATCCCCAAATTGATTGGTTCTACACCTTCACTGCGACCGAGGAAGGTGTCCACCGAAGAAAAGCCCTATCTCCAGAGCCACCCGATTTCTCCAAGCCTCCAAGCTTTGTGATCGGCCTTAGTCGAAATCCTACCTGAGCAATTCACCGGACCGAGAGACTTCATCCGGAGCTTGTTGGGATCCAATCGAAGGTGCAACAACCCTCAGATCGAAGCCACACTTCTCTGAGCAAAGGTATGAGCTAATTCTTCATCCCGAGCTTCTGGAGATTCTCCATTTCAAATGCTTTAATTTCAATGCATGATCACCATATAGATGTGTTCGTCTCTTCAAGACGAATCCATAGAGCATAAGAACATGAAAATCCATTGAGTATCGAGTGAGATATTAGGGATTTAGTGTGGACGGCTCTCGGGTGAGAACACTTGGGGACGATGAACGGATGCCGTCCATTCAATACACGCGCGGACGGATGGCCAGGATCGCGTCGGATCGGAGAGACGGTACGAGAACCGCGGGGCCCGAGCTGCTGACTCAGATGGCGGCGTCGAATGGGAGCGCGACGCGTGTGCGTTCGGAGCTGCCGAGGTTGACGCGGTGCCGCGTGGATAAATAGAAAATTAAGGATTTTTTTGATTTATTTAATTCCCTAAACTTCAAAAATTTATAACTTTGTGTAGAAAAATCAGAAAAATAAAATAAAAATACTCTCTTGCTCAGTGAACAGAGGAGAATAATGTGGAAAAGAAATTATTTAATTTTATCAAGTATTTTATTTTTAATAATTTATTTACTCTCTGCATATTTTTAATTCTCCATGCATGTATACAATTCACCATGGCGTGAGACCATAGTGGCTTTTGAAGCCTCTGAATTTGGGAACATTCCCCGAATTTTCCAAAGTCGGAGGCCATCCCTATGAAAAGTTATTGATTTTTCAAATTCATGTTATTGTTTTGAGTATTTTAATTCCAATAAATAGCATGTTGTGAAATAAATTCTAGGAAAATTTGGTGATTTTCCTTATGACCAAAGGACCCTAGGAAAAATAGGTTTTGAGTTAGTTCATTTAAAACAACCCTAATTGGCTTAAACACCCAAAATGGATCTCTAATTAATTAGAGCTAACCATACATCAAATTGACTTGAAATCAATTCTCCACTGACCTTTAGGATCAGAGGAACCCACCATTAAAATTTGAGGTCAATTCGACTTGGTTAGCCCTACTAATTGGGTTGATTAAGCCATTCAGTCATTTTAAACTTTAAAAATTCATAACTTTCAAAATACTTTTTAAAAATTCACCAAATTGGTTTTGGAGCCTCTCTGATATCAGGGGAATTTAAGAAAATTAAAATTTCAATTTTCTGAAAAAGTTGATTTTTAATATTATTTTAATATTTTAATAATTAAAAAATAATAAAAATCACAAAAATTATAAAATTCACCAAAATGTCACATTTTGAATTTTAATCACTTAGGAACAAACCCCATATTTTTCTTAGGTCTATTTAGTGAGATATTAAATTTTAAAGCCCTAGGGTAATTTTAAAATAAAAAAAATGTATTTTCTAGCATTTTCACTAAAATAATTATAATAAATCATAAAAAAATCAGAAAATTGAAAAAATTGATTCTCTAATTTCCTTAATATCAGAGAGATTTTTGAAAAATATAAAATTCATTTTTCAACCTTTATTTTATTTTTAAATTAATTAACACTCCAAAACTTAAAATAATTATAATAAAAATAATATAATTCAAAAAATCACCAAAATTGGTCCAAGTGGTCCTCTGTTCATTAGGAATGCCCCCTAATTTTCTTAAAGATAGAAACTTTCCCTTGGTCATGTTATTAAATTTTCCTTGGAAATCTCTATTTTCTACCAAAAATAATTATATAAATAAATTAAATACAGAAAAATCACATTTTCTCCTCTCATGTCTTTATTGACATATGAGTGAATTCACATAAAAATGTCAAGTTCATTTAAGCTCAATTTAGTGAGTTATGAAATTATTAAGCTTAAAGGGCAAAGTGGTAATTAAAATTTTTAATCCTTAATTAAAACTTTAGGTTTAATAAAAAATTAACAAGTAAAATATTTGATCTTAATCTAATTTGGATGATTGAAATTTAAATAATTAAAGGGTAGAGACCCATTAAACAATTTAAAATAATTTAAATAAACCTTAATTAAATAATTGATTAAATTTGGAAGAATAATAAAATTGGAATTATTAAAATAGGGATATTATTAGGAAGAGATTTATTCTTTAATTTAAAATTACCTAAATTAATCATCTCATTAATATTCAATTCTTAATTAAAATGATAACTCAAATTCAAAATATTAAAAGACTTAATCATTAAACTAAAATTAAATTATTAAACTCTTTCAAAAATTTCAATTAAAATTAAAAATAAAATTAAATTAAAAATTAAATTAAATTAAGTAAATTAAATTGGATTAAATTAAATTAAATTAAATTAAAATTAAAAGTTGAATTAAATTAAATTAAATTAAATTAAATTAAATTAACAAATTAAATTAAATTAAATTAATTAAATTAAATTAAATTAAATTAATAAAATTAAATTAAATTAAGTTAAACCAAATTAAATTAAATTAAATTAAATTAAATTAAAACATATTAAATTAAATTAAATTAAATTAAATTAAATCAAATTAAATTAAAATTAAATCAAATTAAATTAAATTAAAGGAAATTAAATCAAATTAAACTAAATTAATTTAACATCAAATCAAACTCAATTAAATTAAATTAAATTAAATTAAATTAAATTAAATTAAATTAAATTAAATTTAAAATTAAATTGAATTAAATAACATCACCTAAAACAGAAGGAAATTAAATATGAAACAACTTGAACACTATTCCAAATTTAAACCCATTAACTTAAATTAAATCATTTGAACACCAATTAGCCCTCGAAAGCTTTGGTTATTATAACTCCTAAACGAACATTAAATGAAATGTTACTTCACCTATAGGATATTCAAATGTCCTAGTTCACTCGAGCAAGATAACAACAAAACTTGAATTCCTGGACGATTAATTCATTTGTATAATTAAATTCATTTGGACTTAAAACAATCCTAGAAATATTGAAAAGATGTTTAAGATTTGTCTTAAGCACTTCCTCGATATGATAGGATGTTCATAAGAACAATTGAATTTAATTGTTCTTTGATGAAGAAAATCGTCCTCAAACCAAAATACAAGGAACCTAGACGTCATAGGAAATGACTAAGTATAGGATTAGGAATTTGGTAGAAAACCATAACCCTTCCCTTAGCTTTACCTAGGAACTTGCTTAAATATTCTAATTGTGTTTTAAGTGCAGCTTGGGATGACGGGAAGACCCTCCAGGTACGCTATTATGTTATTGCAATTTACTTTCTTGCAATTTACATTATTGCAATTTCATTAATCGCATCGCACTTACGTTTCTTGCATGATAAACAACTGTTGCATGAGAACCCACACCTTTAGGATAGTCCCTAAAACTGAAACCAAAACTAAGTTAAAAGTCATTGCAAGATAAAATTCACCGCCACAAAATTTCAAAATATAAAACAACTCAAAATTTAATCACAAACAGAACACAAAACTACAATTACAATTAAATTAAAACGTCCCGTTGGATGATCGGGAATACCTCGGATGATGTAACCTACGTGTTGCTAACGGGATTTCCCACAGTCTAAATGAAAGTGTGGAACTCATTCAGTTGAGTTTAGCAAATTCATCTGGACTAAGTGAATCCGATAAAATAATGATGCCGGAAGGATGGAACCGTGGGATCTTAACCGGTGTCGTTATAATCAACTTTAAGACTTGTTTTAATTAAAATATTGAAAACACTTGGAAATTAAGATTTTCTCTAAACCAAAACACTTTTCTCATCCCCTGATTTATGACTTCTAAAATTGAACCTCTGCAACAACAAGGAGCTCGGAGCTTGGTGGGCAGCACGGCCATCATCATCAGCAAAACCTGAGTCTACTTCAGTAAAACTTTCCTAGAATTAAATAACAAAGACATAGGACTTCGAGGTAGTTTGCCTAGTGCAACATAAATCCTCAACTCTTCGTTAGGCATTTGCATTGCAAATTAAGCCCTAACCGGACTTAGGATTCCGAGGTAGTCGTTTGGATACGACATAAACCCTCACATCTTCAAGGCTATTTGTATGATTCTATCATATAAATATAAGTCCTAATTAACTAAAATTGGCAAGATCAAAACATTAGATAAATATTAGGACTTTCCTAAATTCAAGCCAAACAATAGGATAGTCGGGAAATTATCGAAGTTCACTTCGAATCTGTGATTTCTCCTACCTTTCTTCCTTTGAATTCTCAAAACAAAAATGTTCTAAACTTGATCCATTCCCTATTGAAATTCCAAAATTCAATCCTTTGAAAACTTAAACTTTGAAATTCTTGAGAGCAGAATTATTGATTATTATCGAGAGTTTTCTTAGGTGATTCCCGTCACTTAAGATGTAATTAACTATAGGGGCTTGCCCTTATAAGGAATTTTAAAGAACTCAGGTAATATAAAACCTATTTAATGCTTTCATATTAAGCAGGGGAATTTGTCAGCTTATAAAATTGGTGCGCAGACCAAACGGATGTCACAAATCTTCTAGTTTATTTAATCGAGCCCCACCGTCAAGCTGTGTGTCTATCCTTAGGGATAGTTACACGGTTTGTGGTGCGGTGCTCGTTTATATAAACTATTTGGGATGTGAGATCGGTTTAATCTCATATCTTAAAATCTTCAAATTTAAAATTATTTTCAAAATCAAATACTACTTTTCAAAATTATTTATTTAAATTAAATTAAAAATTCGCCGACAACTTCTGTTAGGCGACCCCCTTTTCAAAATAAAACACACAACCTAAAAATATGCTGACACATGTCCTTAAACTTAATTAAAGTTTCATTTTGTATTAAGCCTAATTTAGTTAAGGTTTAATGGGTTAATTAAGTTTAATATGTCTTTAACCTTAAAGTTTTGATTTTTGTATTAAACCTAATTTAGTTAAGATTTAATACGTTAATTAAGTTTAATATGTCCTTAAACTTAATTAAAGTTTTGATTTTGTATTAAACCTAATTTAGTTAAGGTTTAATGGGTTAATTAAGTTTAATATGTCCTTAAACATAATTAAAGTTTTAATTTTGTATTAAACTTAATTTAGTTAAGGTTTAATGGGTTAATTAAGTTTAATATGCCCTTAAACTTAATTAAAATATTGATTTTGTATTAAACCTAATTTAGTTAAGGTTTAATGGATTAATTAAGTTTAATATGTCCTTAAACTTAATTAAAGCTTTGATTTTGTATTAAACCTAATTTAGTTAAGGTTTAATTGGTTACTTAAGTTTAATATGTCTTTAAACTTAATTAAAGTTTTGATTTTTGTATTTAACCTAATTTAGTTAAGGTTTAATGGGTTAATTAAGTTTAATATGTCCTTAAACTTAATTAAAATATTGATTTTTGTATTAAACCTAATTTAGTTAAGGTTTAATGGGTTAATTAAGTTTAATATGTCCTTAAACTTAATTAAAGTATTGATTTTGTATTAAACCTAATTTAGTTATGGTTTAATGGGTTAATTAAGTTTAATATGTCCTTAAACTTAATTAAAGTATTGATTTTGTATTAAACCTAATTTAGTTATGGTTTAATGGGTTAATTAAGTTTAATATGTCCTTAAACTTAATTAAAGTATTGATTTTGTATTAAACCTATTTTACTCAAGGTTTAATGGGTTAATTAAGTTTAATATGTCCTTAAACTTAATTAAAATCTTGATTTTTTATTAAACCTAATTTAGTTAAGGTTTAATGGGTTAATTAAGTTTAATATGTCCTTAAACTTAATTTAAGTTTTGATTTTTGTATTAAACCTAATTTAGTTAATGTTTAATGGGTTAATTAAGTTTAATATGTCCTTAAACTTAATTAAAATTTTTATTTTTGTATTAAACCTAATTTAGTTAAGGTTTATTGGGTTAATTAAGTTTAATATGTCCTTAAACTTAATTAAAATCTTGATTTTGTATTAAACCTAATTTAGTTAAGATTTAATGGGTTAATAATGTTTAATATGTCCTTAAACGTAATTAAAATCTTGATTTTTGTATTAAACCTTAAGGTTTAATGATTTTAATTTGGCCTAAATTGTCTTTAACCTTAATTAATGTTTTATTTGAGTTTATTCGAGATTTGGATTCATCATTTGCATTAATCCATGATGAAATGGATTAAATAGGTGAAGAAAAGGTTTTGAAATATTAATTTATAATTAATAATTCCTAACCTTGTTCTAAGATGTCTTTTAGATTGATTTGACGGCTTGAGAATTGTTATTTTAGGATTGTTATCTGTCACCCTAAGATTCTCAATTATTTTGAATTTTAATTTTCCAATTTTCCAAATTTTATAATTATTTTTGGAAATAATTACAAAATATCTTGGAAATTAGGAAATCACATCATAGAGAGCTATCCAAGCCTTAGAAAAATCAAGAGATGTGTCTAAGGAGTTCTTCCCTAAAAATTTCACATTTTTCTGAGTTGTAAATAATTCATAATAATTAAAGTACTCTAGGGAGTATTTAATTATTTAAAAATTAAATACTGAGATTAAAATTATGATTTTGGTCTCATAATTTTCTTCTCTTCAAGAGCTTTCCAGAGGTATTTTTATTTTATTTTTAGAAGCTCTAGATAAAAAGATATGCATTTTTGAAGTTTTAAGGTTAATCAGAATTAACCTAGGCCAGAAATTTGTCAGCGCGACACGTTTCCTCGGACGCTACGAAAGTGCAGGAGGATCTAATACGTGGCACAAAACAGCGGACACGAGCTCTTTAAATTAGCGTCGTCTGTTCCAAAACACTGGAACGGACAGTGGAGATAAATCCCAAAAAAATCAAAATTATTCGAACTGTCCAACTTCAAAGCTCAATATCTCACTCTTTTCTTAATGAAATTGAGTGATGTTTGAACCTATGGAATCATCTGAATGTACAGATTATATCTATATGGTGATGATAAATTTCTGGGCAAGTTTAACCCATGATTTTTCGATTATATGCATTATTTTGGACAAACTAAATCCATACCTTGGCCACAACAATCTTGAGCTTGATCAGTCTTGATGGCCAGCTTCTAGGACTCCCAAAGAAGATCTTTGTCACTTCAATTTGGTTTTGTAGCTAGCCTTGATGAGCAATTTTGGCAAAATGGCTAGTTTAGGCTGAACTTGGGTTTTGGCAAAATTGGCTTGATTGGGCTGGTCCTATGGCTTGATCTTGGTTGGAATAGGTTGTTGAAGTCCTTAGCAAGACTTTTTGTGTTTGGAGCTAAGGGATTTGGGCAACCTATAGGTTTCTATGGATTTTTTCTTCTCTTCCTCAAAATTTCGGCCAAGTGGTCCTTTTATAACCATGAATAGCTATGTTTCAACCTTGATTAGCTTAGGATTTAACAATGGTATGGTTAGAGCTGTGGAGTACAACCTCCACCATGTAATCCAACCATCACCCCTTTGTTTCCCATGAGAATTTTGCCACTTAAGTAAGTGCACATTTCATGGCAATCATGGATCCAAATTGTCATGATAAGCTTTAATATCTTTGTTCACATTACATTGGCTAAGGGAGAGGTTAATGGTGACTCAAATGATTGAGACCTTCTCCTTGCAACACCTCATATATCATTCATGGGGTGGTGACACATTAGCTCCCCCCTTAATATTTTTATAAAATGTTATGATGAGCTTAACCATGGTGTGGAGAATGGTTAAAGCCTTGTCTTCTCATCATTGGGTGGCTAGGGAGGTGGCTAAACTCATCTCACCATGGCAAGGCACATACCTTATAAAAGAGGTGAGTCACACTTCAAATCACCATGGTTTTGTCACCTCACCTTCATGTCATTATGCCCCTTTACCATGGTTAAATATGAGTCATTCATGGGTCATGTATGATGTCATAAAGGAGTTTTGGAATTTTTAGAAAATCAAAATGTCATTGGTTTAAAAATTTCATTTAATACCCCCTCTTGATTTAATTTCCATTTTAATTAATTATGTCATTAATTAAATGTTGGACATTATTTTATTAATCAATTATTAATTGGAAATAATTCCAAATTAATTATTTGATTAATATTCATGGCATTAAAATTGAATTTTGTCTCTTTTCATGACTTTTCAATTTAATAATCATTTTAATTAATTATGTCATTAATTAAAATATGAAAATTAAATTATTGGTCAATTAATTAATTAAAAATAATTTTGAATTAATTATTTGATTAATTCTACCATTTTTAATTAATTTGTGCATTCTATGGCTTTTAAATTTAATTTTTCATTTTAATTAATTATGTCATTAATTAAAATTTTTAAAATATAGATCATTAGCCAATTAATTAATCAAAATAATTTTGAGATTAATTATTTGATTAGTTTTTGTTATTTTCATTTCATTTTGTCATTTTGTGACTTTTAATTTAATTTTCATTTTAATTAATTGTGTCATTTAATTATTGAAAATTAAATTATTAGTGAAATTCATTTAATAATCAAAATAATTTTGAAATTAATTATTTGATTATTTTTGTCATTTTGGGGTTTTAAACATATCATTGAGTCAATATTTGGTCATTTGGTAAAAAATTGACTATTTTGACTAAATTTAGCTTTTTAGGTTAAAAGGTTGACTTATGGGGTCAACTGGGTTGTTTATTGGGTCAGGATTGACCATTTTGATCAAAGTTGACTTTTTATGTCAAAATGTTGACCTATTGGGTCAATAGAGTTGGTCATTGGGTTAGGATTGATCATTTTGACCAAAATTGACTTTTTAGGTAAAAAGGTTGACCTATTGGGTCAACAGGGGTGGTCATTAGGTCAGGATTAACCATTTTGACCAAAGTTGACTTTTTAGGTCAAAAGGTTGACCAATTGGGTCAACAGGGTTGGTCATTGGGTCAGGATTGACCATTTTGACCAAAGTTAACTTTTGAGGTCAAAAGGTTGACCTATTGGGTCAACAGGGTTGTTCATTAGGTCAGGATTGACCATTTTGACCAATGTTGACTTTTAGGTTAGAAGGGTTGACCTATTAAGTCAATAGGGTTGGTCATTGGATCAGGATTGACCATTTTGACCAAAGTTGACTTTTTAGGTCAAAAGGTTGACCTATTGGGTCAATAGGGTTGGTCATTGGGTCAAGATTGGTCAAAAGGTTGACCTATTGGGTCAATAGGGTTGGTCATTGGGTCAAGATTGACCATTTTGACCAGAGCTGACTTTTTAGGTCAAAAGGTTGACCTATCATAAAAATGAGGTCAACAAGCCCGATCTGAATCGATTTGGAGTTGGAATTTGGATTTATAATTAGGATTTGATTTCCATTTAAATTTTGAGTTTGAATTTTCATTTGATTTTGAGTTTTAAATTTTAACTTTAAGTTTCATGGAATTTATAGAAATTTTTGAATTTATGGAATTTTAAATTTGAAGAATTTAATTTAGCGGGAAAATTTTGAGTGTAGAGGGGAAATCAGAATTTCAGTACTAATCTCGGAAGGATGAGAACTGGAATTTAGGTACCAGTCTCAGAAATGAGAATCGGGATTTGAGTACCAACCTCAAAATTTTCGTGGATGTGGAAAAATTTCTTGAAAGAGAAATGAAAAATTAGGAAATTTTTTGGGAAACGGATGACTAAGCTCTGTTCTCGAAATTTCATGTAAGGCAGAAACATTTCTCGAAAGGGAGATGGAAAATTAGGGAATTTTTAGGGAATCAGACAACTAAGCTCCGTTCCCAGAATTTCATGGAAGGAGAAAAACTTTCTCAGAAGGAAGATGGAAAATTAAGGAATTTTGAGGGAATAAGACACCTAAGCTCCATTCCCGGAATTTCATGGCGGGCGAAAATATTTCTCAGAAGGGAGATGGAAAATATAGGGAATTTTGGGAGAATCAGACGACTAAGCTTCGTTCCCAGAATTTCATGGAAGGGGGAAAAATTTCTCGGAAGGAAGATGGAAAATTGGGGAATTTTGGGGGAATCAGATAACTGAGCTCCGTTCCCGAAATTTCAGGGAAGGCAAAAAAATTTCTCGGAAGGAAGATGAAAATTTAGGGAGTTTTGGGGGAATAAGACAACTAAGCTCCGTTCCCAGAATTTCATGGAAGGCGGAAAAATTTCTCAGAAGAAATATGGAAAATTAGGGAATTTTTGGGGAATCAGACAACTAAGCTCCGTTCTCAGAATTCTTGGAAGGCAAAGAAATTTCTCAGAAGGAATGTGGAAAATTAGGGAGTTTTGGGGGAATAGGACAACTAAGCTCCGTTCCTAGAATTTCATGGAGGGCGGAAAAATTTCTCGGAACGGAGATGAAAAATATAGGGAATTTTGGGGGAATCAGACGACTAAGCTCCGTTCCTGGAATTTCATGGAAAGCGAAAAAATTTCTTGGAAGGAAGGTGAAAAATTAGGGAATTTTGGGAAAATTGGACAACTAAGCTCCATTCCCCAAATTTCATGGAAGGCGGAAATATTTCTCGAAAGGAAGATGGAAAATTAGGAAATTTTGGGGGATTCAGACAACTAAGCTCCATTCCCAGAATTTCATGGAAGGCGGAAAAATTTCTCGGAAGAAAGATGAAAAATTAAGGAATTTTAAGGAGATTTTGGGGAGGAAAGCTCAAGGACTCACATCCGGCCCAAGGCGTCACATTAGGAGGGAAAGCTCAAGGACTCATATCCAACCTAAGAGGTGACACATAGGAATCAGAATTTAGGTATTGATCTCAGAATTTCATTTGAGGAGAATTGAGTAAAATTTGGTATTGACTTTCAAAGAAAGCAATTTGGTGCAATTTGGCCAAGATCGATAGCCATTGCAAGATTTGTAAAATTTTGAGATATTTCAAATTTGTGTGAAATGACGTTATATGAAAAGTGTCAAATTTCATGGAGTGCCCAAGACAGCAAGGGATTTGAAGATGAGTGCAAAGACTAAGGATATCGAGAGAGAGGAAAAACGATTATTATCATTGTTTGTTTTTTAATTCATCATCATTTTTTATTTGTTTTGTTTCATTTCATTTCATATGATATAAGTTTTGGGTTCATTTTAATTTTAATTTTATTATGTTATCATTTTATCCTTTTCTTCTGCATTATTCTTTTATCCTTTTCATTTTGGAACCAAACACGTGATTCAACGGCTTTCAACGATCACGCTGAAAAGAAAGCATTTCCAAAAATAGAAATCTTCATTAATTCCGCTGAAAGTAGTACAACTGATCATATGCTGATAAGCATTAAAAGTAGATCATGTGCACAAAACTGAACAAAGCTGACATATCACATCATCTGGCTGCTGCAAAAATGGCGACACCGACTGTCATTACCCACTGAAAGGGGTGCTAGATTTTTGCTGCCTGCGACTGCTGCCGTGGCTAGCCAATCTGCCAAGGTTACGCTTCGGAATAAAAGTCCCTTCGTGAACACCCGAAGGTACAACCATCACAGGGGCAAAGGGTGAAGGTTCTCCAGTTTTGGATCTGACTCATAGTAAAATGGCACTTTATCTTCATCCATTCTTCTGAAGGTGAATGACACATTTTTTCTTCGAACTCCTAGGATGCAGTACTTCGCTAAGTCTGCTCCATTTCATTTCAATACTAGCATTGATCCGACTGGCAGGGGAACTTCGACAGACCATCAGAATTCTCCCATTCTAACTATTTGGATTTCTCATTCAAACAAGATATTACTTTCACTTATAAAGGAGACCGTGCAGAAGGGACTAACAAAGTCATGGTGGTCAATATGAGGCGGGATGCAGTCCCCATCCTCATAATATTTATGATGCAGGTGTTAGGAATACAGTCTGCAGGCAACACGTGCCACTCGACCATTCTCTTTATCATCTTCTTGATCGGTGGTGGCATCGGATCCACCTCATCATGCTGTAAGATCCACTGGAGATTGCTTTGTCAATCTATCGCGAAGTTATAGCAACAGCCACACTGAAAAGTGACTATGCCTTTTCCACGTTTCCATTTTGACGACTTTGTATATGTCCTCGGCCAGAGATGAACTGCTCTGCCCAATGCTTGTAGAGTGTCGATGCAGTATAAAATTTCATCTTCATCCTTCCTCGAGAATACATCAATGTATAACTTGAATCCTTTCAGGTATTGAAAAATTTTCCTTGTATGTCTTCATAATGTTGAAATTCTTGCTTTCTGATTCTTCTAATCTTTGCCATGACGTTGTCGGAAACTCCTTGTGGCAGTGGAGGCAGTAGGACAAACAATGTTACGTACAGCTCTACCTCAGAATATTCCCGGCTCCAGAGTAGCATTGAGGCAGCTGCATATGCCTCAAATGTGCCATATTCTTGAAGCTGTAAACCATGACATTCTAGGCATTTTGAAAATGCCCCTGACATCGTAAGCAGTCTGGGTAAACCCGAGTTTCAAGTCAGATACCCAGTCAAAACTCTTCAATTGGATTAAATTTCAGCACAGGATCCTCTGCAGTCTCCGGCTCAGTATCGGTGCGCGGTGCACAGTCCTATGTTTCTCTCATTTTAGGATTGTAAGAATCTTCTAGAATGGGTGATAGCGTGGCGGTTAGCTCCCAAGCTTGTCTCCTCTCCATCCTGTTCAAGAGGCGATGCTTGTGACGATTTGCATTTCTTCTTTTTGTATGCGCCAACGGTGCATCTGGAACTCTCTCGGTTGAAGCGGCAACAAGATCGCCTTCTGGAGTAGTGATCTTGGATAGAACCTGAGTATGTCTCATGTCGAGGAGGTGTAAGTCGACGAACCCCCCAGTTCCTCCATATCTTGGCGTCTGTCCGCCTCTCTACGACCAATTTCCTCATTGACTTCATATCTGTAATCTCCTTTTGTGTGTTTCTTTTTAAAGACGTGAGGTCCAAGTCGTTTACGGAAGCAAACACCAACTCGCAACCCGACACCTCCTGCACAAGTAAACAGAGGAAATTCCAGTCGGTGGTGTTGTGCACGAACAAAAAAAAGGACAAACAAATTATCTTTCATGTTTTAATAAGTTTTATAATTTTCTTGATGCCATTATCTTACTTAATATAAATTTATGAGTTTTAGATTTAGAAATTTCAACACGCTTATTTTATTTTGTGAGAACATTTACTTCATTTCATTTAACTTTATTTTATTATAAGATTTGGACCCAATCACAGACGCTGGCCCTATTCTACATCGAAACAGAAATTTTTCTTCAGATTCCTCATGTTGCGTAGTACTTCTTGAGATATCTTCTATTTATCAGCAACATGGGTCTCTCCCCTTGAGAGTCTACCAACTGGTACGATCCTCCAGAGTAAACCTTTTCTACCACGAGTGGTCCTTCCCAGGTCGGTTCAAATTTTCCACCTATCTTGCAAAGGTGCAAGAATAGGCCTTCTGAGAACGAGCACGAGATCACTAATTTTGAATGACGTCGGGCAGACCAAATTATCGTGGGCTTAAGTAATCTTTGCTTGGTAGAGTTCCAAATTCTGCTGTGCAAGCAATCTTTTCCCTTCGACACTTCCCAGTTCTGATAGTTGAAGTTTAGCATTTTCTTCTATTGTAATTTGATTTGCGGCGGTGATCCGGAGTGACGGTAGCTGAACTTCTAGTGGGAGGACTGCTTCGAACCCGTACGCAAGTGCATATGCTGTAGACTGCCTCAGTGTTCTGACTATCATCTTGTAAGCCCACAGAACTTTTAGCAATTTCTCATGCCATCCTCTTTTGCTTTCGTCGAGCGTCTTCTTTAGAATTTGACCGAGTGTCTTGTTGAAGGCCTCTGCCAAGCCATTTGGTTTGGGGTAGTAGATCGTAGAGTATCTCCAATCTATCCCATGTCTTCTGACGAAGTTGTTGATTTTTGTGCTTTTGAAGGTGGACCCATTGTTAGAGATGATCCTGCATAACACACCGAAGCGGTAGAAAACCTGATTCTTGAAGAACTGTAGAACTTGTTGTGTTGTAACCTCCCGTAGCGGAACTGCCTCTGCCCACTTAGAGAATTAGTCTGTAGCTGCGAGTATGAATCTGTGTCCTTTCGAAGACGGAGGGTCTATCAGACCCACTATATCCGTGCCCCAACACTCGAATGGCCACGAGGCGATCGTAGAGTGTAGCACATTCAGAGGTTGGTGCAATACCACTCTGTGCCCTTGACACTGATGACATTTCTTTTTTGTATCCATGTAGTCTGTCATCATTGTCGGCCAGTAGTATCTGAGTCTTTTGATTTTCATCTTCATTTTTGGTCCTAACTGGTGAGCACCACACAATCTAGCATATACTTCTTTGAAGATTTTCTGTGCTTTTTCTCTACTGAGGCATTTGAGCCACATTTGATCGAAGGATCTTCTATACAAAACACTGTCAATTAAGGCATATGAGAGAGCACTCTTCTGAATCTGATGCGTTGTTGACTTGTCTTCTGGCAAACTTCCTGTTTACAAATATTCTATCAACGACTGACGCCAATCTTCTGTATCATCTGCCATTATGGCTGTTATCTCTTATTTTCCAATCTTGTGCAGATTGTCGAGGTCGATCTGTGACAAAACCTGACTTCCCTGTACCGTAATATCTATAGAATCTTCGGGTGGACAAGCCAACTCTTTAGCGAGTTTATCTAAAGCATCCGCATGGGTGTTGCCTACTCGAGGAACTCTATAGAATATCACACTTGGGATATGTTCGAGTAGGTTCAGCGTGTACCAGTGGTATTTTTCTAATCCCAATTTTAGAATTTTGTATTGTCCTTCCACTTATTGAATAACTAGTTGGGAGTTGCCATAAATGGCAATATCTGTTATTTCCGTTAGTATTGCTAATTCCAAATCTGTGATTAGAGCTTCATATTCTGCTTCATTATTGGTACACAGTTTCAACAAGTGGTAGGAGAAGCTGAGCTTGGCCTGATCTGGAGTCACAAGGATTAAACCGATTTCTGCTTTGCCTGGTATCACTGTCTATTGTCCTTTATCTCTTCGGGCTGATGACGCTCCATCGAAGTACATTTCCCAAATTCTGACACTGGGCTGCTCTATTTGTGATATATATTTGTCTGGTAGTTTGTCGTTGAGCGGGGACCCAGCTGGATGTGGGTGCACTACAAGAAAATCTGTCCTTTGATAACGTGAAGGGGCACAAAAGTTATGTCAAATTGCAATAGTATCATTGACCATCTTGCTAAGTGTCCGGAAAGTGTTGGTCGGGTCATCAAATATTTCAATGGATTAACTTTTGAGATCAGGTTGACCTTTTGAGACAACATGTAATGTTTAAGATTTTGAATGGCGAAAACAAAAGCTAGACATTGCTTCTCAATAGAAAGATACTTCACTTCTATTGGAATTAGACGTCAACTCAGGTAGTAGAGTATGTTTTCTTTACCTTCATCATTCATTTGGGCAAGAAAGGCTCCGAGGGACTCGTCTAAAGACACAGTATAAAGTATCAACAGTCCACGCGGGATAGGGGCTACCAAAACAGGATGTGTCACTAGATATCACTTAATGTCTTCGAAAGCTCATTGACATGGCTCTCCCCAAAAAAATGTGACATCCTTTCAAACTAAGTTTAAAAAGTGGAGACACCTTCCTGCTAAACTAGCTATAAAGCGTCTTAGATAAGCCAATTTTTCTTGAAAAGAATGTAATTGTTTCAAGGTTCTAGGGGGAGGCATTTCAAATATCGCTTTAATCATTTTTGAGTCGATTTTGATTCCCCGATGACAGACAATGAATCCTAGAAATTTCCCGGAGGTAATGCGGAAGGCGCACTTTAAGAGATTCAACTTTAGATTGTATTGCCGTAATCATTCAAATACGATGCTCAAATCATTTTGGTGAATTCCCTTTACTTTGCTCTTGATGACCAAATCATCCACGTAACATTCCACTTGGTTGTGAATAAGGTCATCGAAGATCTTCATCATTGGTCTTTGGTAAGTTGCTTCCGCGTTCTTCAATCCAAACAGCATCACAGTGTAGTAGTAAATCCCGATCAAAGTTATGAATCCTGTAAGTGTTGCATCTTCTAGAGCCATCTTGATCTGATTATACCCTGACGATCCATCCATGAAAGAGAAAATTTCATGTGACGAAGTGATGTCTACCATTAATTACGGTATTGGCAAAGGGAATTCATCTTTTGGACATGCCTTATTCTAATCCCTGAAGTCAACATGCACTCGGATTTGTCCATTTTTCTTCTTTACTGGTACAATGTTGGCTAGCCATATCGAATAATGCTCTTTTCGGACAAAGTTAGCGTCTATTAATTTCTTTATTTCTGTTGCAACTTGCTGTTCGATTTCGAGGCGCATTCTTCTTAGAGCTTCCTTTATTGGTGTTGTACTTTGATCCACTCCTATCTGGTGAACTGCAACCTCTGGAGATAGTCCAGGCATTTCATCGTAGTTCCAAGTGAAGCAATCTTTGAATTCTAACAGTAACCTGACCAAGTCTGTAACCTCTTATTCGTTGAGCAGTGAACTTATGAAAGTCGGTCGGGGCTGCTCCTCAGTCCCGAGATTGATTTCTTTTAATTCGTCGACTGTTGACTTGATTTCTTCTTTGAATTCTAGTGGAGCCTATTCTATTGGTTGATCTTAGTATTCATCTTAGATGTCCAGGAAAACTTCCACTGGTTGACTATTAACAACCATGCAAAATCCCGAGTCATCGACAGATCCGACCGTACCGAAACCAAGACCTTTTTTTGAGTTGAGTTTCTTTATTTTTGTATTCCATGATTTTTTGAATGATTGTAACTTATCTTTTTAGCATTTGCTTCGGCACATATCCTTGTTGAATTATCTTTTATACACACGGTGAAAAGCAACCAAAATGTAATTCCATTAATTCATTAGGATTATTTTATTCGAGAGTTACACAAGGTTCAGAAGTAGAATGAGAAGCTTTATAAAACTTGATTAGTTTAAAACCATCATTTTGGACTTCCTTGACTTCTACTCTCTATCTTTTGTGGGTGGATCAGAGTTAGAGTCATGGCTTAAACATAAATCCGATCATACATTGATTCATGTTCGTCTCTTTCTGTGTCATCCGTAGAAATCTCAAACTGAGGCTTCCTTTGACTTATCATCATTGTTACTTTATCTTCTTCGGAGCTTCCTTCTACTTCAATGCTGATCGGCGGCTTCATCCGTTCAACAATCTATTGAGTTCTTCCTCGACCACGTCCCTGGCCTCGACCTCGGATGTGTGGGTTAAAAAACCTCCACCAACTCGTTGCAATGGGGTGGCGGGAGATCGTTGAACTGGAGTTGTATGGTCCCATTCTCGTAGTTCTTCTAAATCTTCTACTTTACTTGTAACAATTTCTCTTGAAAGTATTATTTTCATTGGGGGAGCGTAGTAGACGGCGTCTTCATGAATGCCTAGTTCATGTATTGAAAATGGTTACAAATCTCTTTTAATGCAATGTTCGTGTCCTTCTTTGCAGTATTTGATGCACCATATTGTACTCATGAAGCCACGACGGACCAAGCAGGGTATTGAACGATGTATCTGCATTGATGACATGGAATTTTACTGTTGTTACTAGATTTCCAACTTTCATTTGTAGTGTTATAGACCCAAGGGCTCTTTCTCCTTTCTGATTGAA
The DNA here is from genome assembly GCA_022702705.1 of Papilionanthe hookeriana x Papilionanthe teres. Classification (NCBI taxonomy): domain Eukaryota; kingdom Viridiplantae; phylum Streptophyta; class Magnoliopsida; order Asparagales; family Orchidaceae; genus Papilionanthe; species Papilionanthe hookeriana x Papilionanthe teres. The sequence goes on along the minus strand of CM040426.1, from coordinate 123,879,180 downwards.
TCCTCTTAGCATTATTTTATCCATATAAAGTTCCCGAGCATTGATGTCTAAGTAGGCTAGCGTCCGTAGACTCATTATGTTAAGCGACGCTCCAGGATCTACTAACACTCTGGAAAGTACAAACCTGCCGATGAAGACAGAAATGTAGAGTTGACGGTTGTGATCGGCTGTACCAAGTAGCAAATCTTCATCAGTGAAGGTTACGTTAGGCTGTTCTTTCAAAGTGCAAACTCCATCTAAGGATGTGCTGGTCAACTTGCTAAGAAAATATCCAAGTCTAGTAGAGCCTTGATCAGATTTTCTCTCATCTCCTTTGGCAGGATCAAAGCATCGTAAATGCTTAGTTTGGCTGGTAACTTCCTGAGATGAGCTAGCACGTTGTAATCCACCTTGTTTGAATCTTCAATTTCATTTCAAACTTGTACTTCTTTTGTTGCTGGAGTTACTTCTTATTGAGTAATTGCCTATTTTCCTTTATCCATTGGAGCTATCCTTGGCGGTAGCACCTTGACACTTCTTAGATATACTTCTGTTATTTCTTCATTTTCTGGACTCAGAGATCCTTCTATTATTGTATCTGGCACTTCTGTATCTGAAAATTCCACGTTGATGGCAAGTGGAGCTCCTTTGCTTTCGAGGACTGGCTCCTTGCTTTCGGTGCTGTCGTATCCGGTGTTGTCGATATCTTACTTATTTTCATCAACATTTTTGTCAGGAACAATCAAGATTTGAGGATCATTTTGGGTTAGAGTTGTTGTGATTAGTTATGTCATCACTAGAGATAGTAAGAACGTAGCCAAAATCATTTATCTTATCATTGTGAGACCTTGGAGGGGCATAAAGATAATGGTACAAAGTCAGGGGTTCGACGGGTTTCACCCCCGAATCCAAAATAACCAATCTAACAGGGGCACCCTCTATCCTACCCTTCGCGCTATTGTCTTTAGTTTCATTCATGATTCACTTCTTCCTCCATTCTTGTCGCGATGGCTTCCTCGGTGAAGCCTTCTTCTTGGACTGGGCTGGCGGTAGACTCCGGACAATGGCCTTCTTTGGAGTAGAGTGGATCTGGTCCAGGACTTTCTTGAGTTCATTCCAAATTGTGCTCCATGCACCTTTGCCGGTGTATGGATCAATCAGAGAGATTGGCTCGGCTGAAATCACATTTATAGAACCTCTTTCAGGTTCTGTAAAGTATTCCTTTAGTATTTTTATATTTCCTTCATTGTAATTCGGCTCGAGCCAATCCTTAAAATTGAAGCGGCTTTCTATGGTGTGTCCAAGCATCCTATGGTAGGGGCAAAAGTTGTGCTGATCCTCTTGTCCACCTCTTCCGGCTTCTTCAGCTCGGACAATCTAAGATAGGGTTTCTTCATTAAATTCTTTAACATCTTTGCTACGACGACGTCGTTGAAGGAGTAGTTTCTACGTAGCCGCTGTGACATTGTTGGACCCTGTCACCCATCTATCCTGTATGACCTCTACTACTGATCAGACTAACAGCTCTGTTGTGCATGAGGCTGACCATACTGCTGAGGCTGACTATACTGAGGCGACTGACTGTGCTACTGCTGAGGCTGAATCCTCATTGGCTACTTTCCTTTGTCGGCCGTTGCCACTACGCCAGACCTCTTCTCGTATGCTTTAGCAGATTTTGTCTTTTCTGTCTTTTCTACAAGCTCTATGTGCTTGATTTCTTCTTGTAGGCTGCTAGCTTTACTGAGTAGCTTCTCAAAGGACTTGATGGTGAGACCCTTAAGCATGAAGGCCACCAGACTATGGATACTCTTGAGTAGTATCTCGATCGCATGCTGTTCTTGTAGTTGAGGCTCGCATTTCATGCTTAAGTTTCTCTACCTAAGAATGTACTCAACCAAAGTCTCGTCGGGCTTCTTTCACTCCACCACGAGATTGCATATGGTAACATGATGTCAGGCACCGGCGAATCTTTTCATGAACATGTTTTCCATTTTTGCAAGAGTCTTTATTCATCCATTGGGAAGCTCGGCATACCAATCGAACATTATTCCTGACAAGCTGTTGACAAACTGAGGGAATAATAGAGCTTCGCTTCCTCCTGTGTTACAACAACTAGCTTTGAAATGTGCTATGTGCTGATGAGGATTCCCTTTCCCGTCGAACATTTTGAAAGTCGGGGGCACGAAGCCTTTATAGTAAGGAACGTCATCGAACTCCTCCTGGTAGGGTCTACCCTTTAAAACTGATGCACCTCCTTTGGACTGAGCTAAGGCCTCCCGAACTTGTTATTTGACCATCTGTTTATTGTCTTTTTCTGGAAGATTCGGATCTCTTCTTAGTGGTCTGTCTTCATCGGCTGAAGCGATTTCTCTTCTTTCATCAGCGATGAGGATAATCTCGGGTTGGTTGACCTCAGAAGATGTTGCAGGTCGTGACTGTGATTACCCATGGAGGGTAGCCATGGAGGTCATGGTGGCGGTCATCTCCTCCATTCTCTTTTCCAGACGGCTAATCTGCTCATCCCTGTCATGATGGTCCTCCGCAGCTCATCTGTGGTGTTCTCCTCACTAGGAGCATTGCACGCAGATGACGTGGGCCGAGTTTCAACGATGTTAACTTCCATGAATTCTTCGTCCATGTAATCTGAGAGGAAGTTATCCTCATCATCAATATCCAACCCTTGTTGTTTTGCTAACTCAGAAATTTTCGCCTGGAGCTTTCGAACTCTATCATCAATTGTTTTCTTCTTAGTTAGCTTTAAATCTGTAGGTTTCTCTGTGTTATCACTCTTTTCTACAACTGACTCTAAAGCAATGGCAGTAGTGGCAACGGGAACAGCGGACTCATGATCCATTTTGTGGTCAACGGACTTTTCAGAATGTACTGGTGCAACACCTCTCGGTAACCACACTTTCCTCTTAAAAGTCGATGCCTTGAGACGAGGTGTCTCAATGGGGACATTGAGGTAACGAGGGGAAGTGTGCTCCCTAGTGTGTAGACCATGCACAGCGGAAAATAATCCTCTCTTAATCTTTCTCTTTCGAGGTTTATCATGATCATCGGCAGTTGGTACTCTCAGACCCAGGCAGGACTTGAATGACTTGCTTAAAGTAGAATCATCTGTAGCAGCTGCATCAACACATTTTCTCAAACGGTGTTTGATGGAAACTCAGACGGGTTTTTCCATTTCTAGAATTTTATCCTTGATTTCGTGGGATATTGCACAAACCATCCTCTTAAGAAGTTTGGTGACGGAACAACCCTCTATTTCATACATCTTTCGTAGAAGGGTGTGAGCTCGGGTGATATGTGTGGGCCTTCCCCTCACCTTATCACAATCGTGTGGTACTGGAAGTGTAGCGGCAATCTTATGGAGGCTTTCATCTCCAGTAGTGTTAGCTAATGGATGGAACCTACTACCTCGAAGAAGAGGAGAGGTTTCTGGTAAACCGAGTTCCTTTTGTTGAGGAATCTCATAAATTACTGGCAGATTTGCAACTTGTATTCTGATGGCTCTCTGAATTCTGTGATTGAGGTTTCTTCTTTGAGATTTGGTTAGTAAGAGAGGTCTAAAACTTGAGCCAACTTTGCAGATTGGCGACGGAGCAATAAAGGTATCCTCAGAATCATCTTCATGCAGAATCTCTTTCCCTTTGGCATATGGGAAAGTAGATGCAGTGACGGCGAAGCCTGTGGCAGTAGAGGTAACAACTCTCCTAGGCACGAAGATGACTGACTTGACGGAAGCAGTGGTTATCTTCACTTTCTTAGCAGAAGGGAAATCTTCATGGGAGTTCAGATGGAACTCAGCAGACGGTTCTTGAATTTCGGGAGTGGCAACTTTCATGACCACAAATGGAGCTTTTCCAAGTACGACTTCAAACTGACTGAAGCCGGTCTCAAATTGAATCATTGGTGCTGCAAGATGGGCCTCATGTGAGGAGGGTAGGTTTGCAGGAGAAATTCAGCATATGGGTTGACATATTGACTATCAAAAGAAGAATTCCAAAGGTTAGCGAGGGCCAAAAATCTTGTCATCATAGTGCAAACACTATGAAAAAGGTTGTTCTGTGAACTGGGAAAATTTCATTTCATTTTGATATTTTATTATCTTTTTATTTCATTTTTTAGGTATTCATATGTTGGTTAAAAGGAGTTTTAAGGTTTAAAGAAGACTGGGTTAATCTGCCGAAGACAGGATTGAACCAAAGAGGTACAGAAAAGAGGTGAAGTATGGGATCCCGTCGGAGGTCCCCTTCACAATGCAGATTGCTCTAGCGAGATTTGCTCACCGACACACCTATTGGGGGTCTGACCCCACAAGATCAAAAGGAAAACCTAGGGACTCTTGAACCCTTCTGTTTAGGAGTGACTAACAGACGGTCCTGAAATCCAGAGGAGTTGATCACACATTCCCAAGAAGGAAATGGGTGAAGTATGTCAACGGAAGAATGATAATGTGGCTCATGAGGGACATGAGCACATTATCGATATATGAATATAGTATTTTCTAATCTTAATGAAAAGAGAAAATTCTCCCCAACGGAGTCGCCAGAAAACCATCGAACGTTAAATTTGGTGGAGAGGTTGACATTTTTGAAAAAGGGTTTTAGAATATAGTTTTATAAAATAGAATTTTTGATTTAATTTAACATATGTAGATATATATAGATCTTTGAAAATAGTATTTTAGTTTTGAAGAATACAAAATCAAACTGATCTAATATAAACATTAGTTTAGATAATCAGGCGCTTCATCATAAGACATGTACCTATACCGAAGAATATATACATGTCTTACGGTGAGGCTTAATTAAATAAACTAAAGAATTCATGACATATGTTTGGTTTGCGAACCATTTTTGACCGACAATTTCCCTTATCTATTATGAAGAAATTAGATAGGATTTATATTAATCTGGGGTTCTTATGTTTCCTATAAGGGCAAGCCCCTATAGTTAATTATATCTTGGGTAACTAAAGTTACCTAAGAAAACTATAAATATAGATCAGGAAAAATTTATATTTATGACTTCCAAGGTTAAGGTCTTCAAAGAAAATGTGATAATAGGAAGTTCAATAGGTGAATGGCTCAAGTTTTGGAACATTTCATTTTATCGGAATCTAAAGGAGAGAAGGCTAGGAGAAGGACATAGATTCAAGGAGGAACCCCGATGTCTTCCCAAACTATCCTATGGTTTGGCTTTGATTTAGGAAATTAAGTTATTTAAATTTCAATCCTGCCAATTTTTTTATTCAGGACTTACATTCACTTGATACTAATCATGTGAATATCCAATGACAACCTCAGAATCCTAAAGCGAATTAGGACTTATATTACACAGCAGAGCTGTACAAAAGCCTGAAGAAAGGTGAGGATTTTTGCTGCACTAGGCAAGCTACCTCGAATCCTATGGTTTATTGTTTTAAACTAAGGAATGATTTTGGTGATGTAGACAAGTTTTGTTGTTGAAGATGGTTGTGCTGCCCACTAAGCATGCTCCAAGCTCCTCATCATAGCAGGTTTAGTTTAAAGAAGTGTCAAGTAAGGAGAAGAGAGAAGTGTCATGTTTTAGAAATATTTAAAATGAGGTGTTTAAAAATTTTATTAGGGGGAACATTAAGTTGATTATAGCAACACCGGTTAAGATCTCACGGTTCCATCATCCCAAGACCGCTATTTTCATCAGATTCACTTAGTCCAAATGAATTTACTAAACTCGACTTAATGAGTTCCATAATTTCATTCAGACCTCGTCCAAGGAATTCCCGATCATCCAACGAGATGTTTTAATTTAGTTACAATTGTGGTTTTGTTGTTTTGTTTGTGATTAAATTTTGAGTTGTTTTATATTTTGAATATTGTGGCGGTGGATTTTATCTTGTTTGATTTCTTAATTTTAATTTTGGTCTCAATTTTATGGCTATCTTAAGGGTTTCAGTTTTCATGCAGGGTGACATTGTTGTTTAGCATGCAAGTTTGCAGGAAAAGAAAAGTGTGGTAAAGGAAACACTGTAAACTTAAAAGGTGTACCTGGAGAATCTTCTCGTTCCTCCACCTGAAAATTTAGCATTCTTTGCAATAAATATTTATATTTGCAGGGAAATAAAACCCTATGGATATGTTAGTCACAAGCCTAGCAAACTCTATGTCATAACCTGGTGAACTCCTGTTCATTTGTGAGATTTCTTCATTTAATAAATATAATAAGTATCTTGGTCCTACAAGGTGTCCAGAAGACTTGTGAAAAGTCCATGAGAAACCCGGGTATTTCACAATACTTTTGATCTTCCTTGAGGTCCTTTTGGACTTATTATAGTTATTAGATGATTTATCCCTTCCATACCTTTATACTCAGTGAACCAATGTTTTAATCATCTCTAAGAGTAGGGTAATTCATCATTTATTGTTTAATTTAAGAATTATGCGGGTGAAGGCCCTGAAAGGACTAGTTAAGGTTATTATGATACTTAGTAAAATTTTGATTCAGGGCTTGTATGTCTAAAAATACTCTAGTTTTGATTATATTAACTTTTCTAAACCTCTTTTAACTAAATTTGATCAAGCCTAGCTCACTACTAAGCCCCTTAGGATTTCAGGTGAGTATATTTTATGACTTTGGGGAAAATTCCTAAGAATTTTCGTCAAAAGATCATAATATTACTTTGAACACCATGTAAAGGGGTCAGGCTGGTGGTTTATTAATTTCCAAGATCATGCCCCTAACCTTGAGATTCTCGTAATTTGATTTTTCTTCCAAATTCTAATAATCTTAGATGTTTAATTTTGATGTGACAAAATTACAGTGAGTTTCTACCATTTATCCCTTAGTGTTTCAATCATTCAAATGGTATTTTTATAATCAAAATTTTACCCATTTTTCCCTCTTGAATTTAAGCCTAAATATTAAATAAGGCTAAGTATCCAAAATTACCTTTTTTGCCCTTAAGGTCATATCACTTCATAATTCATCAATTTTAATTCAAATGACTTTAAAATTTTTTTTTTTCTACCTATTAATAGGTTGATTAAAACATGAGTGGAGACAATGTGATTTTTCAAAATTTAATTTAATTTATATGTTTAATTTCATGCAAAAATAGGACTTTTAATGAAAAATCAATAACTTGACCAAGACAAATCCTAATCCCTTGAAATTTTTACTGGAGATAGCCCTAGATCAGTGAATCACTTCGACCAAATTTTATGATTTATTGATTTTTAATTTAATTATTAAAATTATTTTAAATTCTTGAGTTTTAATTAATTATAAAATATTTTAAAAATTGTAAAGTCAATTTTATATTTTTCAAAAATCACTCTATGGTCAGGGAACCCAGAGAAATAAATTTCATATTTTTATAATTTTTTTAATTATTAGAAATATTTAGTGGTAAAATCAAGAAAATTCATTTTTAGCCTCTTAAAAATTGATTTAAGCCTTTACAAATTGATGTTTTAATTTTGGAACTTATGAAAATTATGATGGTTACTAAGTGATTAGGAGACCAAAAGTAAAAATTTGATGATTTTTAATATTTTTTTGATTTTTATTATTATTTATTTATTTAAATATTAAAATATGATTTAAAATGGAAATTTTACAAAAAACACAATTTTATTTTTAAAAGAACCCTCTGATCACAGAGAACTCTCAAAACCATTCTTATAAATTTTTTACATGTATTTTAATTTTTAAAATTCTTTAAAGTACCAAAAAGGCCATTAGACTTAGAAAAATTATTTAACCTATTAGATTAATTCCAAATGACTTTAAAAATTTTAGGGAAGTTCCTCTGTCCCTGAAGCATAGTAGAAAGCAATTTTTGTGTTATTTTGATTTTTATTTTTTACTAATTAATTAATGGTTTGTTTTAGGTCAAGTGGACAATTAGACTTACTTTTATCATTTTAAATCATGACAAATTTTTCCTAGAACTCTTTGACTATAAAGAACCTACCATTGTTTTTTGGAATTTTTCTAAGGAATATGCTAATTATCACATTTAATTTATCAAATTATAGGCATTCTTTAAAAATATAATTCTTTGCCTAAGGATCTTCTCTGGCTTTGTAAAAATCAGGGAAGATCCCTCACGACAGAGGGATTAAAACATCAAAATTTCAAGCTATGGTGAAACTCCTACATGCATAGAGAATTAAAAGATTGAAAATATTATTTGAATTATTACAAATAAAATATGCATGAAAAAAATTTCAAACTATTTTCACATTGTTCTCCTCTATTCACTGAGCAAGAGAGTATTTTTTTTTTATTTTTATGATTTTTTTTGGCCAAGATATGGATTTTTAAAGTGCAGGTCATTTAAATAAATTAGAACAATCAGATTTTCCTACTTAAGTGACTCAGCGCCACCTCAACCTATGGCGGATCGAAATCCCCATGTGGCGCTCTCATTCGACGCCGCCAGCTAACTGGGATACCACGAGGCCCGCGATCTCGTTTCATCTCCCCATCCTGCGAGTGTCGGCATATTTTAGGTTGTATTGTATTTTAAAAGGGGGGTCGCCTAACAGAAGTTGTCGGCGAATTTAAATTTTAAATTTGATTTAAATATATATATATATAATTTAGAAAGTAGTATTTGGCTTTGAAAATAATTTTTAGATTTGAAAGTTTTAAGATATGAGATTAAACCGATCTCACATCCCAAATAGTTTATATAAACGAGCACCGCACCACAAACCGTGTATCTATCCCTAAAGATAGACACACTGCTTGATGGTGGGGCTCGATCAAATAAACTAGAAGTTTTGTGACATCCGTTTGGTCTACGAACCAATTTTATAAGCCGACAAATTCCCCTGCTTAATATGAAAGTATCAAACGAGGTTTATATTACTCGGGTTCTTTAAAATTCCCTATAAGGGCAAGACCACATAGTTAATTACATCTTAAGTGACGGGAATCACCTAAGAAAACTCTCGATAATAATCAATAATTCGCTTTCAAGAATTTCAAAGTTTAAGGTTTTCAAAGATTGAATTTTGGAATTTCAATAGGGAATGGATCAAATTTTGGAACATTTTGTTTTGTGAATCCAAAGGAAGAAAGGTAGGAGAAATCACTGATTCGAAGTGAACTTCGGTAATTTCCCGACTATCCTATCATTTGGCTTGAGTTTAGGAAAGTCCTAATACTTATTTAAATGTTTTGATCTTGCCAATTTTAATTAATTAGGGCTTATATTTGTATGATAAAATCAAACAAATAGCTTTAGAAAATGTGAGGGTTTATTGTCGTATCTGACGACTACCTCGGAATCCTAAGACCGGTTAGGGCTTAATTTGCAATGCAAATGCCTAACGAAGAGTTGAGGATTTATGTTGCACTAGGCAAACTACCTCGAAGTCCTATGGCTTGGTTATTTAATTCTAGGAAAGTTTTGCTTGAAGTAGGTTCAAGTTTTCGTCGACGACGATGGCCGTGTTGCCCACCATGCTCCAAGTTCCTTGTTGTTGCAGAGGTTTAGTTTTAGAAATCATAAATCAGGGGATGAGAAAAGTGTTTTGGTTTAGAGAAAATCTTAATTTTCCAAGTGTTCTTTACGTTTTAATTAAAACAAATCTTAAAGTTGATTATAACGACACCGGTTAAGATCCCACGGTTCCATCCTTCCGGCATCATTATTTTTATCGGATTCACTTAGTCCAGATGAATTTGCTAAACTCAACTGAATGAGTTCCACACTTTCATTTAGATCGTGGAAATCCCGTTAGCAACACGTAGGTTACATCATCCGAGGTATTCCCGATCATCCAACAGGACGTTTTAATTTAGTTGTAATTGTAGTTTTGTGTTCGTTTGTGATTAAATTTTGAGTTGTTTTATATTTTGAAATGTTGTGGCGGTGAGTTTTATCTTGCAATGACTTTTAACTTAATTTGGTTTCAGTTTTAGGGACTATCCTAAAGGTGTGGGTTTTCATGCAACCAGTTGTTTTATCATGCAAGAAAAATAAAGTACATTTGCAAGAAAGTAAATTGTAAGAAAGTAAATTGCAAGAGAGCAAATTGCAATAAAAAAATAAAAGCGTACCTGGAGGGTCTTCCCGTCATCCTAAGCTGCACTTAAAATACAATTAGAATATTTAAGCAAGTTCCTAGGTAAAGCTAAGGGAAGGGTTATGGTTTTCTACCAAATTCCTAATCCTATAGCTAATCAATTCCTATGACGTCTAGGTTCTTTGTGTTTTTGTTTGAGGACGATTTTCTTCATCAAAGGACAATTAAGTCCAATTGTTCTTATAAATATCCTATCATATTGAGGAAGTGCTTAAGAAGAATCTTAAACATCTTTTCAATATTTCTAGGATTGTTTTAAGTCCAAATGAATTTAATTATATAAATGAATCGATCGTCCGAGGTTTTCAAGTCTTGTTAACTTGCTCGAGTGAACTAGGACATTTGAATATCCTATGAGTGAGGTAACACTTCATTTGATGTTCCATTTAGGAGTTATAATAATCAAAGCTTTCAAGGGTAAATTAGTATTCAAATGATTTGATTTAAGTTAAAGGGTTTAAATTTGGAATAGTGTTCAAGTTGCTTTACATTTATTTTGAATTCTTTATGTCTTAGGTGATGTTATATTTAATTCAACTTAATTTAATTGAGTTTTAATTTAGTTTAACATAGTTCAATTTAATTTGATTTGGTGTTTAATTAATTTGATTTGATTTAATTTAATTTAATTATTTAATTTAATTTAATTTAATTTAATTGTTTAATTTAATTATTTAATTTAATTTAATTTAATTATTTAATTTAGTTTAATTTAATTTAATTTGTTTTAATTTAATGTAATTTAATTATTAAATTTAATTTAATTTTAATTTAATTTATCTTTAATTTACTTTATTTTTAATTTTAATTGAAATTTCAAAAGAGTTTAATAATTTAATTAAGTCTTTTAATATTTTAAATTTGAGTTATCATTTTAATTAAAAATTGAGTATTGATGATATAATTAGTTTAGGGATTTTTTAAATTAAAGAATAAATCTCTTCCTAATAAATATCCCTATTTTAATAATTCCAATTTATTATTCCTCCAAATTTAATCTATTATTTAATTAAAGTTTAATCATTTTAAAATTATTTAATGGGTTTCTACCCTTTAATTATTTAAATTTCAATCATCCAAATCAGATTAAGATCAAATATTTTACTTGTTGATTTTTTATTAAACCTAAAGTTTTAATTAAGGATTAAAGATTTTAATTACCATTTTACCCTTTAAGCTTAATAATTTCATAACTCACTAAATTGAACCCAAATGAACTTGAAATTTTTATGTGACTTCACTCATATGTCAATAAAGACATGAGAGGAGAAAATGTGATTTTTCTGTATTTAATTTATTTATATAATTATTTTTGGTGGAAAATAGAGATTTTCAAGGAAAATTTGATAACATGACCAAAGGAAAATTTCTGTCCTTAGGAAAATTAGGGGACATTCCTAATGACCAGAGAAGCACTTGGACCAATTTTGGTGATTTTTTGAGTTATATTATTTTTATTATAATTATTTTAAGTTTTGGAGTGTTAATTAATTTAAAAATAAAATAAATGTTGAAAAATGGGTTTTATATTTTTCAAAAATCTCTTTGATATCAAGGAAACCAGAGAAACAAATTTTGCAATTTTCTGATTTTTTTTATGATTTATTATAATTATTTTAGTGAAAATGCTAGAAAATACATTTTTTTAATTTTAAAATTACCCTAGGGTTTTAAAATTCAATATCTCACTAAATAGACCTAGGAAAAATGTGGGATTTATTCCTAAGTGATTAAAATTCAAAATGCGACATTTTGGTGAATTTTATTATTTTTGTGATTTTTATTATTTTTTAATTATTAAAAGTATTAAAATATTATTAAAAATCAACTTTTTTAGAAAATTGAAATTTTAATTTTCTTAGATTCCCCTGATATCAGAGAGGCTCCAAAATCAATTTTGTGAATTTTTGAAAAGTATTTTAAAAGTTATGAATTTTTAAAGTTTAAAATGGCTAAGTAACTTAATCAACCCAATTAGTAGGGCTAACCAAGTCCAATTGACCTCAAATTTTTATGGTGGGTTCCTCTGATCCTAAAGGTCAGTGGAGAATTGATTTCAAGTCAATTTGATACCTGGTTAACTCTAATTAATTAAAGACCTATTTTGGGTGTTTAAGCCAATTAGGGCTGTTTTAAATGAACTAAGTTAAAACCTATTTTTCCTAGGGTTCTCTGGTCATAAGAAACATCACCAAATTTTCCTAGAATTTATTTCACAACATGCTATTTACTGGAATTAAAACACTCAAAACAGTGACCTGAACTTGAAAAATCAAGAACTCTTCATAGGGATGGCCTCTGACTTTGGAAAATTCAGGGAATGTTCCCAAATTCAGAGGCTTCAAAAGCCCTATGGTCTCATGCCATGGTGAATTGTATGCATGCATGGAGAATTAAAACAATGCAGAGAGTAAATAAATTATAAAAAATAAAATACTTGATGAAATTAAATGATTTCTTTTCCACATTATTCTCCTCCGTTCACTGAGCAAGAGGGTATTTTTATTTTATTTTTGTGATTTTTCTACACGGAGATATGAATTTTTGAAGTTTAGGGAATTAAATAAATCGGAAAATACCCTATTTTTCTATTTATCCACGCGGCGCCGGCCGCATCCTCGGCGACTCCGAAAGACCACGCGGCGCGCTCCCATTCGACGCCGCCACCCGAGTCGGCGGCCCGGGCCCCGCGGTTCTCGTACCGTCTCCCGGTCCGATGCGATCCCGACCATCCGTGCGCGCGTGTATCGAATGGACGCGCATCCGTTCATCGTCCCCAAGTGTTCTCACCCGAGAGCCGTCAACACTAAATCCCTAAGATCTCAATCGATTCTCAATGGATTTTTACGTTCTTATACTTCTATGGATTCGTCTTGAAGAGACGAACACATCTATACGGTTAACATGCATCGAAACTAAGGCATTTGAAATAGAGAATCTTCGAAGCTCGGGATGAAGAGTTAGCTCATACCTTGGCTCGGAGAAGTGTGGCTTCAATCCGAGAGTTGTTGCACCTTCGATTGGGTCCTAAGCAAGCTCCGGATGAAGTCTCCCGGTGCAGTGGATTGTCCGGATATGATTTCGACCAAGCCCGATCACAAAGCTTGGAGGATCTGGAGCAACCGGGTGGCTCCGGAGATGGGGCTTTTGATGGTGGACACCTTCTCTTGGTCCGGTGAAGGTGTAGAGCCAATCGATTTGGGAATTGGCTCACCGTGGTGAAGTGTCCCGGTTTTGGGTGGAATTTCAACTCCGAAATCGAGCTTTCGCAGGAGAAATGGCGGGGAATTCCACTGGGGATCAAGTGCTCTAAGGGTGGAAGAGGGTCCGGAACAATTTTGGCAGAGTTTTGGCAAGATTTTTGCTTCTCCCCTTTCATGGCCGAGAGGGGTGGAGTTTAAATAGGAGAGGGTGGAAGGCCTCTCAGGGGGAGTTAGGGCTTGGGATCAGCTGCTCTGGTGAGGAGAAGATCAGCCATGGTAGCCACTGGGGATGGGGCGGCTCGACGAAGTGAGAATTTCAATGTCGGCTCACATGTGAGCTCTCGGCCATGGTGTTTTCCGGCGGCCTGGTGGCCGGCCGGCCGAGCAATGGTCACCATCTTGGTCGGGTGGGTCGGTCGGGGTTTAGTGTAGGCGATCGGCAAATGCCATGTGTAAAGGCTTTGATTCAAAGTGGAATGGGGGCATGGCTAAATTTGAACCTAAATGGGTCAACCCACCCATTTGGGCTAGGTGCACCACCCAAGGCCTGGTTTTGGTCGAGGGAAAAGTGATTTGGCTCAGCATAATCGGTAGGGTCAAGTCACCATCCAAGCACAATTAGGCTTAAGTATGGTTTAGTGGAATCATGGAAGTGGTTAATCACCTTTAGGAATTAAGGAAAGAGCCTCCTCCTTTTGCCCAAAATGGCATGGTGACATGTAAAGAGGCTCTCATGGCTTGCATATGGCTTGTGCATGGCTCCATGGCTCCATTTGGCTTGGGAAAAGGTTTGGTCAATTTCATAAAAAAGGATTTTAAGGATTTTGGATAATTTGGTGGAAATTTGGATGAAGCTTCATTTAGAATTATTTGATGATTGGTTTAGGACTTAGGGATGATTTTAATTGAAAATATGATGAGGGGAAATGTCATATGGGCTTTGGAAGAATTTTTGGGGCTTTGGATTTGGTGGAAGTGGGCTTTTAAAATGGCTTAAGGAATGGGCCCTTAAGTTTAAAAATGAATTTATGGATGGGAATTTTGTAAAGAGGTTGGGCCAAATAATAGTTGGGTTTAGCTCATGGATGTGTCATGAGTGATTTGAAACAAATTGGGGGTGATTTGGATTTGAATTGGGTTGAATTTGGGTTAGGTTTGGGTTTAGGTCAAAAATGGGCCTTTTGACCTTGGATTGAGTTTGAGTGGGGTTTGGGTCTAAATTTTGGGCAAATCATGTTAGGGTTTTGTTTGTGGGAATGTTAAGGAAGATTTAGAAAAGATTTGAGGTTAATTGGAGTTGAATTGGGTGAGTTTGGGTTAAGCTTGGGTCATGGGTCCAAATTGGGCTTTAAGGCCAAAAGTGAGATTGGATCCAAATGTCAATCAAATTGGACTTGGATTTGGTCTAAATTGGTATTAGGAATGTTGAATTGAAGTTTAGAATTGAATTGGACCAGAATTTGGGTCAATTGGATAGGTTTGGTTTAACATTGGGTCCACTTTGGGTTAAAATGGGTCAATTTGGGGGTTTTGACAAAATTAGGGTAAATTGACAAAATTGGCCCATGGTGTAGTTGGACAAAATGAAATTGGGAATATTTAGGATTTTCTGGAATTTTCTGGGAATTTTCTGAATTTTTGGATTTTTAGGCCAAGAAGGGTATTTTGGGTATTTGGAGGGTATTGGGGGGTATTTTTGGAATCTTTGGTATTTTTGGGTATGGATGATCAATTTGAGTGATTTGGAGATGTTTGGGATTGATTTTGGAAAATTTTGGGTAATTTGGAAATTTTGCAAAAATTTGGGTAATTTCGAGGTTTTGGGTAGGTTTAATAGGTGTAGGGTCTCGGGGGTCAAAAATTGAAAATTTGGGAAATTGGAGATTGGGTGAATTTAGGTGGAAAGAAATCATTTTGGTTGAGCCATGAAACCATTTCAAGCCCATATGAGCCATGAAAGGACTCATTGAGGCATTCATTATGTTGTTCCTAACCCTCTTGCCGAGGGCTTAGGGGTTAAGGACCATCCATGTGAATCACCTACATGAGTCAGGAGGTTAAGTTGGGTATGGGTGTGGTTTTAGGAAGTGTGTGGAAATGTAGTGTG
Source organism: Papilionanthe hookeriana x Papilionanthe teres (assembly GCA_022702705.1). NCBI lineage: Eukaryota > Viridiplantae > Streptophyta > Magnoliopsida > Asparagales > Orchidaceae > Papilionanthe > Papilionanthe hookeriana x Papilionanthe teres. Next base: position 123,863,804 of record CM040426.1, on the reverse strand, counting down.
TAAGTGTAGTGTAAGTCGGCCCCTTCACTGGACCGTGCCACCGGTAGGCGGCTCTAAGGCCAAAGAGTCCTATAGGAACTCATCCTTTAAACTTCCACATTCGATTTCAACCCTCTAGGTGATTAGGGGTCTATAGTCAAGTTTGTGGAGTTTGCAGGGAGTTTAGAAGTGGTTTGAATTTCTAAAAGGCGGGTCCCAATTCTAGTCCTCTAAGATAGTCAAAAGAAAAAGCCTAAGGCTAGATCCTAAGCACTAAAAAGAAGAAGGGAAGACCTCATCAAAAATGAGGTCAACAGCGAGATCATAGTCGTCCAACGAAAATACGTGCGATCCAACGGCTTCCCGTCTTCGTCCCTAACTGGTGTGATCCCATGACCGTCCACACTAAAACTCTAATTTCTTAGCCTAGACTTAACCAAATCACTTCGGGCTTGATCCTATATACTCATCTAAGCATGGAGAACATATACATACAGCTAAGCATGGTTTAAATTAACCCTAATCACATGGAAAATCCAGAGAAGCTCGGGAAGAAGAAAGGGTCAATACCTTGGCTCTGAGAAGTGCAGCTTCGATCAGAGATGCTCTACACCTTCGTTAGAGTCCCAGAAACTCAGGGATGAAACATCATGCCCTGATGAATTGTTTAGGTATGAAAGTGACTAGGCCTGATTTTGAGCTTTAATGGAAGTCTGGTGCAGAGGCTCTCTATGATGGGGGATCCTCTTCTTTCACTAATAGGAATGTGTGGGCACAGTTAATTGTAATTTGGTGCACTATGGAGCTATGGAGAAAAATGTCATGGTTTCCAGCCAAGTTTAGGCTTTGAAATTGAGAGCCGACAATGGGAACTAAAGGGGGAAAGTGGCTGGAATGATCTTAGGGTGGTTTGGAGAGGCTCTGGTGGAGTTTTGGCAGAGTTTTGTTAGGAAATTTCCAGCACATTATTTTGGTCGTGAAGAGGTCCATCTTTGGCCATGGCCGGAGTTAGGGACCTGTTGATGGGTGAATTCAGCTGCCTAGGTGGAGGGTAGAAGAGCTCCAATGGCAATTGGGGCTGAGCTAGCCATGGAGTGGAGTTTGGGTTTGCTTAGCTTGAATGTGGCTCTCGGTTTGGGCTCCTTCGGTGACTAGGTTGGCCGGCAAGGATAGGGGAGCTGGCCATGGGTCAGGTGAGTCAGTGGTCAGGTGAGCGAGGCCATCAAGTGGGAGCAATTAAATTTGGTGAGCAAATTTGGCAAGAATCCATATATTTTAAGCAAATATGGAAGGGGAACCCCCAAATTGAGGATCCCATGGTCCATGGCTCACTAGCTTGGGCAAAGAGCATCTAGAGTGGTTACTAGGATCAATTTGGTGGCTGTGGAGGAGTTGGTTTGGTCATATTAGGATTGATTTGGTCACATTGGTGTATAGGTTCAAAATTGGGGGTTTTGGCTAGACATGGGTCTAGGTTGGACAAGAGCTTGCTGTGAGCCCAAATAATTGAGCAACTTGGTGTAGATGATTGCAAAGAATATTTTTCATGAAGGCTTGGAGTGGTTTTGGGTTCAAATGAGGAGTCAATTTGTTGAAATTTGGGATTTTGGTCCATTTTGGGGAAAGTTGGGTTAACTTTGGTTTAGGTTAGGCTAGGGTTGGGTCCAAGGTCAATTGAAGGTTGCAAATGGTCTATGGGGATTTCATAAAGAGTTTCCAACACTAATTGAGTAGAAATTTTGGGAGTAAGGCAATGCATTTGAAAGATTTTGGGCATATGGCATGTTTGGGTCCAAAATTGGGCAAGCTTGGTTCAAGTGGATTTGGGTTAGAATTGGGCTCCAATTGGGGGCAATTGGTGGTTCAATTCAATTTAGGAGAGTGTTATGAAAGTTTTAGAATTGAAATTGGGGGGAAATTGATTGGTGTTAGGTCAATTTGGGGCATTTGGGTCACTTAAGCAAAATTGGGGATTTTGGGTTTTAAGTTATATTGAACTCAACATGGGTCAAATTGAGCTTAGATTTGGTTTAGATTGGTATTGGATATGTTGAATTAAAGTTTGGAATTGAAATTGGGCAAGATTGGAGTCAATTGGGTAGACAATGGGTTTAGTTTTGGCGCTTTTAAGTTAAAATGGGTCAAATTGAGGCTTTTTGTTAAATTGGGCTAAATTGGCCAAATTGGGTCATGTGGTAGTTAATAGAAATGAAATTAGGAATATTTGGGAGTTTTTGGTAATTTATGGGAATTTTTGAAATTTTTGTAATTTTGGGCTAAGAGGGGCATTTTAGGTATTTTGGGAATTTTGGGTATTTTGGGGCAAAGGGGTTAGAAATTTGGAATGTTCGGGAAAATTGAGATTAGTTGAAGGTGAGTAGTATGTAATTGTTTAGATTGAGCCATGGACTAAGGGTCACCCTCAATTGGTCCTCTATATGTTGGTACTAGCCAATCCCTAGCCTGAGGCTAAGAGCTTGGGAAAACCACTTACATGAGTTTTCAAAGAGTCAGGGGATCAAAAGGTGGTGTGCTTTGTTTAGGGTTGTGAGTGTGTAGTGTAAGTGTGGTGTAAGCTCCAGACCTTCCAGGGTAGATCCTATGGCCTGACTACCTATAGGTGACTTCCCCTGGGCTTCCTTATGCTTGGTCTCTTCCTCCCAAAACTGGAGGTTAGGCCTTAAGCATATGAAAACTCCCAGTGAAGTGAGAAAAGTTTGAATTTCTATGGGGAGGGGTGGCATTACTAGTCTTCTAAGAGAGTCACCAGGAGAGCCCTATAGCTAGACCTACAGGCTGTTCTAAAGAAAGACTAGACCTCAACCAAAAGTGAGGTCAACAAAGGCCAAAATGGTAATTATAGAATTTAAGGTTTAAATTAAATTATAATCTTAATCAAAGATGTAAATGCGTAATAAATGATTTTAATTATCTTTGTTAGATGATTAAAACATAAGGAATTAAAAGGTAGGAACAAATCTCACCTCTTTCCATGACAAGGACATAATTGTAATTTCCCTTAACTATCATGACTTTGGAAGTTAAATAATTCAAATGATTTTAAGTTGAAAGGTTTGATTTTGGAAGATAATAACACACTAATTTGAGACCCCTAGCTAATGGTTTGTTGATAATACAATCATTGGAAAAGGATTAAGTGAAATTTAATTTAGCATTCCTTTAGTTACAAATTTACCCATAATCCTTAAGGGCTTAATAGTGAACTCGGCTTAATCCAAAATTTTGATTAATGAGGCTTAGAAAAGAAAAGATAACTGATTAGGATTATTTTGAAAGACACTACTAACCAAAATTTAAATTAATTGGCTAAATTTCTTAACAAATAAATATATTCTTAAAAGGCCTTCACCCACTTAATTTATAAAATGAAACATCATGTGATAGTTACCCCGCTCATGTGATGATTAACGCATTAAAGTTTACTGAGCATAGGGTTAAAACACACCCACTAAACTTTACTTTGCAATGGATGAATGATTTAGCAACATAATAAGTTCAAAGGAACTTGGGAACTTTCAAAGGATTTTAAAAGTTATTTAGGGTCATACCCAAAAAACATTTATGGTCTTTTGGATATCTTGGAGGACAACTGAATCTATTATGTTTTGTTCAAGAAGATCATCCTATAAATTGGAACCCACCAAGTTATGCCTTAGGCTTCGATAAATTATGCCACCCTACATGTTTTTTTTTCAAGTACTTTTCATTTTCTGCAAATTTATGCCACCCTACTTGTTTAACTAAAACCAAAATAAAACAAAATTCACAAAAACAACAAGATAAGACAACTCTGAAAATTAATCACAAACAAAGCAAAATAAATATAGTTGCAACTAAATTAAGATGTCTCTTATGGATGATCAGGAATCCCTCAGATTCGGCAACCAACGACTGCTAACAAGATTTCCCTCAGCCTGATTAAACTTATTGAATTCATTTATTTGAGTTTAGTAAATTCATTTAGACTAACCACCTATTTGGAACGTACTTATAACTGCGATTACGTTTTGAAAAATGCCGCCATTGTGTTTATTTAACGCGTTTAGCAAGCTTACTCAAAAAAATCATTTTAATTTTGTTAATAGACGCTGCCGCGGGCAGACCCCGCGGCCCGCGTGCTGAAGGAGCGTTTAATTTTTCCTCTGTTGCCCTTCTCGTCTCGTTTTTGGCTGACACCTCTCAACCACGCTTCTCCTCTCGACCTCGCTTCTCCTCTCACCCCTTCCTCTGGTCTTTATTTGAACTAGAATGAAGAACAGAAAGAGCTATGCTGCGCTTTGATCTCAAACTTTGCAATGGGAGAAAGGGAGAGAAAAAATACCATCATCGACATTGACCCTGGATTGGTGGGAAAGTCTATCTTCTCAACTTGTTCATTTGCTTCCTGTGAGCTTTTTTTTTCAACGATTTGTTTTTTCCTTGCTTTAGGTGTTGCGATGGAGATCTTCATCGCTCTAAGATAGCTGGAAATAGGAAACGTTTATACTACTTTGGCTACAAAGAATTCTCTGCACCTGGTACCTTGCTGAATTTCTTTGGTGGATAGCTTGTTATTTTGGTTGTGTATTAATGCTGATGGGAATACAATTTGTTTTTTCAGTGACCCTATAAGTATCCTTACTTCTTTATAACTCGCTGACTCGTTTGGTTCTTTGATTAAGAATCAGAACTATGATGGCTGGTGAACCAATGAGTTGAACTAAGAGAATTTTTCTCCAGCCATGCCATTTTTTGGTATGGGATTGCTATTGGTAGGCAATAAAACCTTGGTGAACCATCTGTTTAGTCAATTCAGAACCAACTGTTTATTTTAAGCGGAGAGGAACAACGGAACAGGGAAACTGGACACGGAGGCAGCAGCTCCTCTGGTGGCGGTTCTCTCTTAAGAAGTGAAAATATATGTGCTACAGAGAGAAGGTATGGTTTCTGGAAGCTGGAGGTGGGAGCGTCCCACCCATTGCAAAAGTACCATAAGTGAATAATGAAAAAGGTGCCTCCATGGATACCCGGAAATCCTCTTTGGGTGCCAGAGCTACAGATTCTGCAAGAGTCGCTAAATTTACAAAGGAGATGTCTAAACCATCTTGCTTGCGTGAAACTCATGATGAAATTCCCATTCTTTATGCATTTACATGACTTCATTCATTTGGAGAATGTAATTGAGAGTTTCTCATTCTTCTTATTTAGTAGATTAATTACATTAATGTACAATGCAACTTAACATTACTACATAATTTTATATTGGTATTACCTTTTGTCTGATGTAATTTCATCTTGATTTTTAGGTGATATAAGTTAGAATTGATAAATACATAAGACTATTCACATTGCAGTAAAAAAGCTAAATGAAAAAAATTGATAGAATTTCATTTTAATTTAATGCTTGATAAGCGGTAAGCAAAATTTTCTTATGTGCAAAAAAGGATATTAAATTTAGCATGCAGGGCAATTATTTATGTATTCTCTCTGATGCATGTAAAACATAGTTCAAGTAAATAATCACTGTACAAAGTTGAAGTAAGTTAAGTGTAAATCAATTTTGGATGCAGGGAGAAACTAAGATTTTAAAGATTAAAGAGTTATAGAAACCATAACTCTCGAAATGTAGAATTGGAGGAGATGAGATTGTGTCCAATCCTACCAGTTCTTGTGAGCAGATGGTTAATGACCCACAATTTTATATTATGATATTTTTAATTTAATTGCAACGACGCCAAAAACTTGACCCCGCTATAATATATGTATAGAATTGTAATTGTTTATGTTGTGGATGCTATGCAAGTATACGTATCGTATCGAAGTAATACGGGCTCTAGTGGAGTCCCGGTTATCGATCCCACAGGTGAAAGAGAAAATTAAATAACGAGCTAATTTTAAAATAATAATAATAATAATAATAATAATAATAATAATAATAATAATAATAATAATAATAATAATAATAATAATATATGAAAATTTGGAAATCTGAATTTAAGCGCAATAAAGTAAACTAAGTATTTTAATTAGATAAATTAACTAAGTAGAAAATTAATACGAATTGCAAGTGCAGTAAATAAAACTAATTGATAAATAAGTCTTAACTATTCGTAAAAAGTATCTTTCCCTTGTTTAGAAATTTAAGTGATTGATGAATTTAAATAGATAATGTTGATAGTATTGTGACAAATAGGAGCATTCCTATTCTTTACCCTTCGGTCCAGTGTAAAGAATATTGACTAATCCTATGTTTGATTATCGAATCGTGGCTAGTCAGGAGGATACCGATCGCCACTTCGTAGCTCCCACGTTCCCTCGCCTAAGGGCTAACATCTACACTTCAGCTCTCAAACAATAGTGACCGAATCGAATATTTTAGTCTGTCACACTAAAATGCTCAATTCTACACCCAGTGATATTATTTCCCTATTTATTTGCACACTCCTTCCAAGGCTTTTGAATTCCCCGAATATCAGATGAAATTTTAACTATAGTTGATAAGCAACATATTTTAACAAATCAAATGGCTAGTTTGAAAAGTAAATTAAGTTTTAAGTAAAAATTATCACAATTTATTGATATATATATCAATACTTCTATTTTTAGTTCATCAAATCACTTAATTTCATAACAGGGAGAAAGACTAAATAAACTACTTAGAATGCATGGAAACTAAACTAAGCATGGATTTCATTTAAAGTTAAAAACAATAAATACAAATACTTATCTTAATTTATCTCCAAGTAGACTCCTCGTAGTTCCTTTGACTCTTCCTTCCAAGACAAAGACGACTCACTAAAAACTCACTAACTCACTAAATACTCACTTATAACACTCAAAGACTCTCTAAGACACAAAAGACTGCACACACACTGGACACAATAACACTTAGAACACACTAAAGACTTAATTTCGGCTTCATATATAGAGGTGAGCAAAGGACCAAGAGTGTGTAAGCATCCCTTCAAAGGTGTCCGAGCTTGATGTATCCGAGCCATTTGAACTAGCTCGCCGTCGGCGACTGAACTACCTCGCTGTCGGCGAGGCTTCTGAAGATCTTCGAACCGCTCTAGCTAGCTGTCAGCGGGCTCGGACTCGGTGTCAGCGAGACAGTTATAAATTCTTCAGAATTTTCTTCTCGTAACCTCGCCGTCGGCGGGCTCGATCTCGCCGTCGGAGACTCAGCACAAATTGCATGATTTTGCTCCAAATTCGCTCTTTTTTATGATTTTTGCTTTTATCACCTAAATTCTTCATTCTTGCAATAAAATAAAGAAAATACCCTTCTTTAAAGTGAAATTTCATCAAAAATAGGTATGAATTTCTTAATAAATTTTTCGATGATCAAAATCCCCCAAACTTACTTATTACTTGTCCTCAAGTAATTTCGAGTACTACATAAAAATAATGAGTTTTATAATAAGATTTTTCAATTTAAATAACTATGAATTAGATTAATTAATATCATTATAAAGTTAAATAAAAATAATTCATGTAATTTAATTAATCTTATAGAAATAAATTATTTAGTTATCGAGTCTAAGATTTCTAGCTTACTATTCATTTCGGGAATGACTATATTTAAAAGAAGAACTACTTAAGATATTCATATGATAAGAAATTCAAGAAAATACTATTAGGTAAAATTCTAATCCATAAACATAAGTTTGGAAATATTTAAGTTTTTTCCCTTTAGGTTAATTCAAATGAAGCCAATTTTTGATAAGGCATCTCCTCAAGCTTCTCCTCATTTTTCTCTCTTTTTCTCTTTTTTTTTTCTTTTTCCTTTTCTTTTTTTCTTTTTCTTTTTCTTTTTTTTTCTTTTTCTGAGGATTACCGTATCCTGAGAGCCTCGTTAATAATTTTGAACTTCATTTTCATCTTCCTAAATTTGAAACTTAGAAATATTTCTTAAGCTTATATATACTTCATAGTTTTTACTTCATTGATTTTCAATCTTTTCTTTTTCACTTGAATACTTAAGAATTTTAATTTTAGAATATAGTTTTCCATACTAAAAATAGTTTACTATATTCTTATTCCCTTTAACCAAATATTTTATTATATTTAATTAATTAAAGCATTAGAAATATTTCATTTAACCTTTTATAATAATTAAATAAAATAATTCATATTAAATCAAATTGAAAAATTTGCTATAAAAATCATTTTTATAATAATTTGAAAATAGAAATTGAGAACAAGTTAATAACTAAATTTGTATTTTACTCTCCCCCCAAACTTAAATTTTTATATCTATTCTAAATAATGAATAAGAAGGAAAGTAAATAAATCATACCTTTGAAGTTTAGGTATTTCTCTTCTTTTTTTTTCTTTGAAATTTTTACAGGCTTTTTCATTTTTCATTGAACCTGTACTGTTAGTATTCTCCATATATATATATATCAATTTAAAGAAAATGCAGGGATAAAATCTAAGATAAGTATTAAACACAACAATTAAAATAACTCTACACTACACATATGAATTACTAACATATTAAAAACAATTGAACTAACAGATTAACAATCTTAAAAACTTAAAACAATACAAAATAAAGTAAAAACATATTAAAGAAAAACTAACATCCTATTTAACATAAAAACAAATGCAATTAACTAACACAAAAACAAAAACTAACTACTATAACAATCCAAGCAAATTAATCTAACTAACATCAAATGTCTCAAAATAAAGTACTGAATATTACAAACATATAAAGTTTCCACAATAACTTACATCAAACAAATAAAATACATAAAGTCCTAATCTTCAGCATCAAAGTCCAAAACTATATCATCCCTCCTTGATCCGTAGGTTGCTCGAGAAGACCGAGCGGAGTGATACCGAGTATACCGGGGCATTCTGGAAAGACAACATCTAAATCTCCACTCCTATAACGACGTTCAGCTTCATAGTATGCAATCTCGTATTCCGAATGTCGCTGGAGGTACTCACTATCATAATCATGTCTTCTCTCCAGATTATCAAACCTTTGATAAAAATGATCAAACCTTCTCCCCATTGTTTCTCCAAACTGCTCAAAACTCCTCCTATGCAGAGTCAATTCATTCATCAGATCTTGTAGGGTAGGGGTCGTAGGCTCAGGAGGTCCATAGCTAGTAAAGGGTATATCTCTACTTGACTGAGTAAAATAACTTCTTACTCCTGCTCTCCACCCTTCATGGGATTCATACTTCTTAATGTTAGTAGCTGTGAGTGGTTTCATAGGTTCCACCCATTCTTCATAATCTCTAGCCTCAACTCCAGAGAGTTGGCATAGTGCAAAAATTAATCCAGGATGTCCCAATCTAGCTCCACTCTCATTTCAAGGAGTGGCCAGGATATTTTGATAAATAACTCTCCCAATGTTGATGCTTATGTTATTCGAATACGTAAATTCGAACTGTTTCATCTCGTGTTACCTCACCGTGGTGATATGTGGGTAACGTAGTAGAACAAATAAAGAAATGCCGAGCTTTGGAGTCTGCATTTAATTTAGAAAGAGGAAAATTCACTCGTTTCTGCTGCTTAATTTTCCAAACTCCGGTCCCATCAGTGAGAAAGTTAATGACTTCCTCCAGTGGTCCTTCCATCGTTCCAAAAGTTTCATACTCACTAAAGTGCGAGTCATGAACATCATAGAACGCGTTAATTCTTGTAGCATTGAAATCTACAAAAAAACCTCGTACCTTTATCGGTGCATCTTCGACGCAGTCAAATTGGCATAAAATTCCTTCACCACTTCTACAACTGCTCTATACTGAACATAACAGAAATTTTCCCAGCCTCGTTCCTTTATAATCCGCTCTACTTCTCCTCCCGTATTTTTGAATACCCGATCCGCAATGCACTTTCTTCCTTGTATATTTTCAAAATATTTTGCCTAAGCTCGTGCATTGATGAATCGGTTTTCGTCGAACTCTACTCGACATTTTTGTCGTGGAGCCATACGATCGATCTGTGAAAATCGTGAAAATTTTAACTAAACTTAAAAATAATCCTAAGAAGGCTTCCTACAACATTTATAAGCAATTTAAATCAAATTCCATGGATTTCCACCGAATATTTCTTCCACATTTTGATTTTTCCCAAAATTTGCAATGTGGTGAAAATATATGGTGAAAATCAAAAATTTTTGTATAGGAGTGAATCACTTACTAAGAGAAGATGAAATCCGGTGTTTTTGAGTGATGAAATCGCTTCAAATCCAAGATCTCTCAAGCCCTAGGTCGGTTTTGCGAAAATTGGAGGTTGAGGATGATGAATAGTGTTTTTGACCGGTCAAATATATATTTTTTTCCGACCTCGCTGTCAGCGAGATTTTTCTCGCCGTCGGCGAGCTAATATTTTTCAGAACCAAAAACTCTCGGGAAAAATCCGCTGTCTGCGAGAAATTCTGCGCTGTCAGCGAGATCGATTTAGATGAGATTAAAAAGTGCCAGTGCTTTGAGACAGGATTCAAAAGTGATGCAGAGAAGCTAACATACCCGTCTTCACGCATTTCCCAATCTTCTGTTTCATCAGTCAGATATCGAAATATCTCATTCATATTATACCGAGAAGGCACAAAATTTGAATAGTGACATATCGGGGTGTTTTCTATAGAGAATAACTCATTTACTCTTGATGGAGTAAACGTCACCCATCTTCCTCGGACGTAGATATTCCCATTGTTGATCGCATGTAAGTTAGAGTAGAACTCCTTCACAACTTGGAATAACAACGACGGACGTAGTGTAACAGAATACCTCCCAGTGCCGCTGCGCGATCATTTCTTCTATCTTCGTAGTAGAATTCTCTAATCCTCGATTGACAAATCCCCGTTCCTTGATAACTCTTTTCTTTACCAAAACCTTGTTGAAGATCCGCTGCGCTTCCTCACTCACAAATTTCCTCCGGTTAAACACTCCAGATTTAGAAGAATCTAAGAATTTGGAGGCCATTATGGTGAATGGAATGAATTCTAGTGAAGAAGGCAGACTTAGAATGGTTTAAGAATGGTTTTTCACTAAGGATTTGGTGTTGAAACCGTCCAAATTGGCATTTAAAGTATATATAACTCATTTTTATAACTTCCTCGCTGTCGGCGAGAAGTTTCTCGCCGTCGCGACTCAGTTATAAAAACTGCCTTTCAGGTTCTTGCTGTCGGCGGGCTCGTTTCTCGCTGTCAACGAGCTCGATAAATAAACTGAATTAAATTAGGCGCGAACCTCGCTGTCGGCGAGTATCGACCTCGCCGTTTGCGAGATTCCAAAATAATGTCCAATTTTGCTCTAAATCGAATAATTTCTTTTCTCATCATAATGGTTCGAATATGTGACGATTCTTAATAAAAATTAAGTAGTAAAGTTTCAATAATATAAACTAACTATTAAGATACAATAAAAATAGACAACTAATATGGGTTGCTTCCCATAAAGCGCTTGGTTTAACGTCGTCGACTCGACCTAATTTCAATTATTAATCGGGTCGACTAAGCATTAAAACCTCTTTATAGTTAGGTCTTATACCTTCAAAATATGGTTTTAATCTATGTCCATTAACTTTAAATTTATGTCCAGTTTTTGGATCTTCGATTTCTATAGTTCCGTATGAAAATATTTGAGTTATAGTAAAAGGTCCTAACCATCGAGACTTCAATTTTCCAGGAAATAATTTCAATCTAGTATTATATAACAAAACTTCCTGTCCTGGTTCAAAATTTCTCTGATTAATCTTCCGATCATGCCATAATTTCATCTTTTCTTTATAAATCCGATCATTATCATATGATTCATTTCTTAATTCTTCCAATTCATTTAATTGCAGCAATCTTTTCTCACGAGCTTCCTTCATATTATAATTAAATTCTTTAATCGCCCAATATGTTTTATGTTCTAATTCAACTGGTAAGTGGCATGTTTTTCCATATATAAGCTCGTAAGGAGTCATTCCAATCGGAGTTTTATAAGTCGTCCTATAAGCCCATAATGTAGTTGTCTAATCTAATGAGACCAATCTAACTTTATTTGGGTTTACTGATTTTTCTAAAATACGTTTAATCTCACGATTGGATACTTCGACTAATCCGCTAGTCACGTGGATGATAAGCAGTGGATATCTTATGAGTAATATTGTATTTTTCTACTAGTTTGTGAATGTATTTATTTCTAAAATGAGTTCCTCCGTCGGTGATAATCACTCTCGGCATTCCAAATCTAGTAAAAATATTTTTCATCGAAATTTTGAAACACTCTTAGCATCACACCTAGGTAAAGCTTGTGCCTCGATCTATTTGGAAACATAATCAACAGCTACTAATATATATGAGTTTCCAAACGAAGGAATAAAAAGTCCCATAAAATCTAATCCCCAAACATCAAAAATTTCAACTTCTAATATTAAATTTAGAGGCATTTCGTTTCTTCTAGATATATTTCCTACTCTTTGACATTTATCGCAAGTTTTAATATATACGTATACATCTCTAAATAGAGTAGAGCCGGTAAAATCCGATTGTAGAATCTTATAAGCGAGCTTTATCGATCCCAAAATGTCCTCCAAAATCAGAATCATGACATTTTTGAATAATTGATTCAGTTTCTTCATAAGGTACACATCTTCTAATAATTAAATCCTTACATTGCTTATATAAATATGGTTCATCCCAAAAATAGGTTTTCGTATCATGGATGAATTTTTTCTGTTGTTGCAAAGTTAGCATAGGTGGTAAAATATTACTAACTATATAGTTTACTATATCGGCATACCATGGTATTTTCCACTCATTGATATTATATAGTTGTTCATCGGGAAAAGCGTCTATAATTTCATTTTCAATATCGGATAATTCATGATTTTCTAATCTTGATAAATGATCCGCAATTTGATTATCAGTTCCTTTCTTATTAACGATCTCGAAATCGAATTCTTGCATTAATAGCATCCATCTAATTAATCTTGGTTTGGAATCTTTCTTTTGCATTAAATATTTGAAAGCGAAATGATCGGTATGCACGATACATTTTGTTCCAATCGGATAAGGTCTAAATTTATTAAAACCATATACTACCGCTAATAATTCTCTTTACAGTAACTCGTATAATTTATTTCGAGCATCATTTAGAGTTTTACTTAGCATAGTATATAACTTTAAAAATCTTTTCATATCTTTGCCAAGAACTGCTCCTACGACATAATCACTAGCATCACACATAAGCTCAAATGGTTTCTCCCAGTTAGGTGAAACTATTATAGGTGATGTTATTAATTTTTCTTTTAAGAGTTCAAAAGCATTCAGGCATTCGATTGTAAATTCAAATTTCTTATCCTTTTCGAGAAGTTGGCATAGAGGTTTAGTAATTTTTGAAAAATCTTTTATATAGCGTACGTAGAATCCGGCATGTCCAAGAAAACTTCTTACCCCTTTTACCGTAGTTGGAGGTGGTAATTTAGCTATAACTTGAATTTTTGCGGAGTCTACTTCCATGCCTTTTTCAGAAATTTTATGCCCTAATACAATGCCGCCAAGCAACTATAAATTGACATTTCTCCCAATTTAGAACTAAATTTGTTTTCTCACATACTTCTAATACTTTTTCAAGATGAGTTAAGCATGTGTCAAATGATGTTCCAAATACGGAAAAATCATCCATAAATACTTCTATTCCATTGTCGATTAACTTACTAAATATAGACATCATACATCTACGAAATGTTGCTTGGTGCATTACATAATCCAAAAGGCATTCTTCGAAAAGTGAAAGTTCCATAAGGACTAGTAAATGTAGTTTTCTCTTGATCCTCGGGAAAAATTTGTATTTGATGATAACCGGTGTATCCATCTAGAAAACAAAAATACTTATGTCCGGCTAATCTATCTAACATCTGGTCTAGAAATGGTAAAGGGAAGTGATCTTTCCTGGTGGCGGTATTTAATTTCCTATAATCAATACATATACGCCAACCGGTAACTTGTCTTATAGGAATAAGATCATTATTTTCATTGACGATGATGGTCACTCCTCCTTCTTAGGAACACAGTGAATTGGGCTTACCCAAGCACTGTCAGAAATAGGATATATGATACCATTATCTAACCATTTTAAAATTTCTTTCTTAACTACTTCTTTCGTTATCGGGTTTAATCTCCTTTGGGGATCTACTTTAGGTTTATGTTCATCATCTAAAATAATTCTATGCATACAGATTGAAGGACTAATTCCTTTAATATCTGCTAAAGTCCAACCAAAAGTTTTCTTATATTTTTTAAAGTTTCTAAAAGTTTTTGTTCTTGAGATTCGTTTAATGCGAGATGAAATAATAATCTGTTAAAGTTGAAGAATTACCTAAATAAGCATATTTCAAATGATCGGGTAATATTTTTAGCTCAAGTTCGGGAGGTTTAATAATTGATGGAACTATATTCTTGTCGAGTGTTTTCGGTATTATCCAAAAATTCAAATCTTTCCTGAATATAATCTAGTTCTTCATTATTATCTTCAATTAATTCAGTATTTTATTTTTCTAAATTATCTTCGTAATATTCCTTAAAATGTTCTTGTTGTAAATGTTCAAGTATTTCCATCCGAAAACATTCATCATCTTTTTCTAGTGCAGGATATTTCATTGATTTTGCAATATTAAAGGTAACTTTTTGGTCATTTACTCTCATAGTAAATTCTCCTTTACGAACATCAATCATAGCTTTTCCGGTAGCTAAAAATGGTCTTCCTAAAATGATAGGAATTTCTTTATCTTCCTCCATATCTAAAACAATAAAATCTACTTGGGAAGATAAATTTATCCACCTTTACTAACACATCTTCGATAACTCCCTTAGGATAGGTAACCGAACGATCGGCTAATTGAAGGGTTATCGAAGTAGGTGTAATTTTTCCTAATCCTAATCTCTTAAAAATCGATAAGAGCATTAGATTGATGCTTGCTCCTAAGTCACACAAAGCTTTTCCATAAAATTTTTCTCCTATAGCGCAGGGTATAGTGAAACTACCAGGATCTTTTAATTTTTCAGGAAGCTTCTTCTGAATAATAGCACTACACTCTTCACTAAGTGCGACTGTTTCATTATCGATGAATTTTCTTTTCTTATTTATAATATCTTTCATAAATTTTACATAATTTGGCATCTGATCTAAAGCTTCGACAAAAGGTATATTGATTGTTAATTTCTTTAATATTTCAAGAAATTTAGCAAATTGTTTATCTTTTTTATGTTGAGCTAGTCGTTGAGGAAATGGTGGTGGAGGTTTTTCAACAGAAATTTTCATAGGTATTAAAGGATGTTCCAAGTTTGAATCTTGTTGAATTGTTTCCTTTTCAAGTTCCACTTCCTCATTTTGGCTTTTAAGTTCTTTTTGAATTTGAGGTTCTAGTTCTTTTCCACTCCTTAGTTGTATTGCTTTAATTTGTTCTTTTCCTTGATCTTTAGGATTTATTTCCACATTATTAGGAGAAGTTCCAAGTATTCTATTATTTAGCGCAATAGCAATATGTCCAAGTTGAGTTTCGATATTTTTAATAGATGTTCCTTGAATTTGTAATTGATTTCCTTGAATTTGTAGTTGATTTCCTTGATTTTGTAGTTGATGACCCATATTCAAAATTAATTCATCCATAGATAATTTCTTATCTTTGAATTGAGGGTTATTGTTATTAAATCCAGTTGGGTAATTAGGTTTATAGTTTGGATTTGCTTGATTAGGTTGATTCATCCATTGTTGATTAGATGTGTTATTCCAATTAAAATTTGGATGAGTTTTCCAACCAGCATTATAATAGTTTGAATAAGGGTTATTATTAATAGCATTTAAAGTTTCATAATTAGATTGAGATTCTATGATTTGTCCAGATGAGTTTTCTTCTAAAGTAGGAGAGTAGTTCATTCCAAAATGATCTAATTTCTTAGATATAGCAGCAATTTGAGAAGCTAACGTAGATATTGCATCATTTTCATGAATGCTGGCTATTTTTTTCGTATTTACACTATCAATGAGGCCATTGGAAATTATTTGTTGTCATTTCTTCGATTAGTGCATAAGCTTCATCAAATGGTTTAGACATTAATGAACCTCCAGCAGTAGCATCGATGATTGATCTTAAAGATCCCACTAATCCATTATAAAAGGTTTGAATAATCAGCCAATCTGGTAGCGCATGATGTGGGCATTTCCTAAGAAGTTCCTTAAATCTCTCCCATGATTCATATATTGATTCTCCATCTATCTGACAAAAAGAAGTTATATCATTTCTAAACTTAGCAGTTTTAGATGGTGGAAAATATTTGGATAGAAATTTTTGTGATAATTCTCCCCAAGTTTTAATAGATCCAGGTGCTAACGAATTCAACCACATTTTAGCCTTATCCCTTAATGAAAAAGGAAAAAGTCTCAAGTCTTATAAGCACAAAGTTCTAGAAAACTAGCAAGATGTAAGTTAGGATCTTCGGTAGGTGAACCACTAAATTGATTGTTTTGTACCAATTGGATAATTGCGGGTTTAAGTTCAAATGAATTAGCGACTACATTAGGGTTTTGAATAGTTAAATGAATTTCATCGATGTAGGGTTGGCATAATCTCTTAATGGTCCTTGTTGGTTCATATTTTGAATTTCGGGAATATTCGCCATTTGTGTTAAATTTATTATTTGTTTCTTTTGTTTTCTAATTCTTTTAATTGTACGCTCTAATTCAGAATCGTAAGGTATTAAATTTTCGTGTCCAAATTTGCGCATACAATTTTTAGAATAGATATTAATTTATGATTATTTTAAAAAAGTCCGTTACTTTAGTAAATTTTTCTTAATTTCCCCGGCAACGGCGCCAAAAACTTGACCCACAATTTTATATTATGATATTTTTTAATTTAATTGCAACGACGCCAAAAAGTTGACCCCGCTATAATATATGTATAAAATTGTAATTGTTTATGTTGTGGATGCTACGCAAGTATACGTATCGTATCAAGTAATACAGGGCTCTAGTGGAGTCCTTGTTATCGATCCCACGGGGAAGAGAAAATTAAATAACGACTAATTTTAAAATAATAATAATAATAATAATAATAATAATATACGAAAATTTGGAATTCGAATTTAAGCGCAATAAAGTAAACTAAGTATTTTAATTAGATAAATTAACTAAGTAGAAAATTAATACGAATTAAAAGTGCGGGAAATAAAACTAATTGCTAAATAAGTCTTAACTATTCGGAAAAGTATCTTTCCCTTGTTTAGAAATTTAAGTGATTGATGAATTTAAATAGATAATGTTGAGGTATTGTGACAAATAGGAGCATTCCTATTCTTTACCCTTTGGTCAGGGTGTAAAGAATATTTACTAATCCTATGTTTGATTACCGAATCTGCGATTAGGTCGGGAGGATACCGATCGCCACTTCGAAGCTCCCACGTTCCCCTCGCTCGAGGGCTAACATCTACACTTCGGCTCTCAAACAATAGGACCGAATTGAATATTTTAGTACGTCACACAAAAATGCTCAATTCTACGCCCAGATGATATTATTTCCCTATTTATTTGCACCCTCCTTCCAAGGCTTTTGAATTCCCGAATATCAGATGTAATTTTTACTATAGATGATAATCAACATATTTTAACAAATCAAATGGCCAGTTTGAAAAGTAAATTAAGTTTTAAGTAAAAATTATCACAATTTATTGATATATATATAAATACTTCTATTTTTAGTTCATCAAATCACTTAATTTCATAACTGGGAGAAAGACTAAATAAACTACTCATAATGCATGGAAACTAAACTAAGCATGGATTTCATTTAAAGTTAAAAACAATAAATACAAATACTTATCTTAATTTATCTCCAAGCAGACTCCTCGCAGTTCCTTTGACTCTTCCTTCCAAGATGACGACGACTCACTAAAAACTCACTAACTCACTAAATACTCACTTATAACACTCAAAGACTCTCTAAGACACAAAAGACTGCACACACACTGGACACAATAACACTTAGAACACACACTAAAGACTTAATTTCGGCTTCTATATATAGAGGCGAGCAAAGGACCAAGAGGTGTGTAAGCATCCCTTCAAACCGCTGTCGGCGACGAACTACCTCGCTGTCGGCGAGGCTTCTAGAAGATCTTCAAACCGCTCTAGCTCGCTGTCAGCGGGCTCGGGCTCGCTGTCAGTGAGACAGTTATAAATATTTCAGAATTTTCTTCTCGTAACCTCGCTGTCAGCGGGCTCGATCTCGCCATCGGTGACTCAACACAAATTGCATGATTTTGCTCCAAATTCGCTCCTTTTTATGATTTTTGCTTTTATCACCTAAATTCTTCATTATTATCTTCAATTAATTAAGTATTTTATTTTTCTAAATTATCTTCGTAATATTCCTTAAAATGTTCTTGTTGTAAATGTTCAAGTATTTCCATCCGAAAACATTCATCATCTTTTTCTAGTGCAGGATATTTCATTGATTTTGCAATATTAAAGGTAACTTTTTGGTCATTTACTCTCATAGTAAATTCTCCTTTACGAACATCAATCATAGCTTTTCCGAGTAGCCTAAAAATGGTCTTCCTAAAATGATAGGAATTTCTTTATCTTCCTCCATATCTAAAACAATAAAATCTACTCGGGAAGATAAATTTATCCACCTTTACTAACACATCTTCAATAACTCCCCTAGGATAGGTAACCGAACGATCAGCTAATTGAAGGGTTACTGAAGTAGGTGTAATTTTTCCTAATCCTAATCTCTTAAAAATCGATAAGAGCATTAGATTGATGCTTGCTCCTAAGTCACACAAAGCTTTTCCATAAAATTTTTCTCCTATAGCGCAGGGTATAGTGAAACTACCAGGATCTTTTAATTTTTCGGAAGCTTCTTCTGAATAATAGCACTACACTCTTCACTAAGTCGTGATCGTTTCATTATCGGTGAATTTTCTTTTCTTATTTATAATATCTTTCATAAATTTTACATAATTTGGCATCCGATCTAAAGCTTCGACAAAAGGTATATTGATTGTTAATTTCTTTAATATTTCAAGGAATTTAGCAAATTGTTTATCTTTTTTATGTTGAGCTAGTCGTTGAGGAAATGGTGGTGGAGGTTTTTCAACAGAGATTTTCATAGGTATTAAAGGATGTTCCAAGTTTGAATCTTGTTGAATTGTTTCCTTTTAAAGTTCCACTTCCTCATTTTGGCTTTTAAGTTCTTTTTGAATTTGAGGTTCTAGTTCTTTTCCACTCCTTAGTTGTATTGCTTTAATTTGTTCTTTTCCTTGATCTTTAGGATTTATTTCCACATTATTAGGAGAAGTTCCAAGTATTCTATTATTTAGCGCAAGAAGTAATATGTCCAAGTTGAGTTTCGATATTTTTAATAGATGTTCCTTGAATTTGTAATTGATTTCCTTGAATTTGTAGTTGATTTCCTTGATTTTGTAGTTGATGACCCATATTCAAAATTAATTTATCCATAGATAATTTCTTAACTTTGAATTGAGGGTTATTGTTATTAAATCCATGTGGGTAATTAGGTTTATAGTTTGGATTTGCTTGATTAGGTTGATTCATCCATTGTTGATTAGATGTGTTATTCCAATTAAAATTTGGATGAGTTTTCCAACCAGGATTATAATAGTTTGAATAAGGGTTATTAGTTCTATTATTAATAAGCATTTAAAGTTTCATAATTAGATTGAGATTCTATGATTTGTCCAGATGAGTTTTCTTCTAAAGTAGGAGAGTAGTTCATTCCAAAATGATCTAATTTCTTAGATATAGCAGCAATTTGAGAAGCTAACATAGATATTGCATCATTTTCATGAATGCCGGCTATTTTTTCGGATTTACACTATCGCATGGCCATTGGAAATTATTTGTTGTCATTTCTTCGATTAGTGCATAAGCTTCATCAAATGGTTTAGACATTAATGAACCTCCAAGAAGACAGCATCGATGATTGATCTTAAAGATCCCACTAATCCATTATAAAAGGTTTGAATAATCGACAATACTGGTAGCGCATGATGTGGGCATTTCCTAAGAAGTTCCTTAAATCTCTCCCATGATTCATATATTGATTCTCCATCTATCTGACAAAAAGAAGTTATATCATTTCTAAACTTAGCAGTTTTAGATGGTGGAAAATATTTGGATAGAAATTTTTGTGATAATTCTCCCCAAGTTTTAATAGATCCAAGTGCTTAACGAATTCAACCACATTTTAGCCTTATCCCTTAATGAAAAAGGAAAAAGTCTAAGTCTTATAGCATCGTCAGATACTCCTTAATATTTAAAAGTAGCACAAAGTTCTAGAAAACTAGCAAGATGTAAGTTAGGATCTTCAGTAGGTGAACCACTAAATTAATTGTTTTGTACCATTTGGATAATTGCAGGTTTAAGTTCAAATGAATTAAGCGACTACATCGGGGTTTTGAATAGTTAAATGAATTTCATCCGATGTAGGGTCGGCATAATCTCTTAATGGTCTATGTTGGTTCATATTTTGAATTTCAGGAATATTCGCCATTTGTGTTAAATTTATTATTTGTTTCTTTTGTTTTCTAATTCTTTTCATTGTACGCTCTAATTCAGAATCGTAAGGTATTAAATTTTCGAGTCCAAATTTGCGCATACAATTTTTAGAATAGATATTAATTTATGATTATTTTAAAAAAGTCCGTTACTTTAGTAAATTTTTCTTACTTTCCCCGACAACGGCGCTAAAAACTTGACCCACAATTTTATATTATGATATTTTTTAATTTAATTGCAACGACGCCAAAAACTTGACCCCGCTATAATATATGTATAAAATTGTAATTGTTTATGTTGTGGATGCTACGCAAGTATACGTATCGTATCAAGTAATACGAGGCTCTAGTGGAGTCCTCGTTATCGATCCCACGAGGAAAGAAAAATTAAATAACGAACTTAATTTTAAAATAATAATAATAATAATAATAATAATAATAATAATATACAAAAATTTGGAATTCTGAATTTAAGCGCAATAAAGTAAACTAAGTATTTTAATTAGATAAATTAACTAAGTAGAAAATTAATACGAATTAAAAGTGCAGGAAATAAAACTAATTGCTAAATAAGTCTTAACTATTCAGAAAAAGTATCTTTCCCCTTGTTTAGAAATTTAAGTGATTGATGAATTTAAATAGATAATGTTGAGGTATTGTGACAAATATGAGCATTCCTATTCTTTACCCTTTGGTCCAGGTGTAAAGAATATTTACTAATCCTATGTTTGATTATCGAATCTGCGGCTAGGTCGGGAGGATACCGATCGCCACTTCGAGCTCCCATGTTCCCCTCGCCCGAGGGCTAACATCTACACTTCGACTCTCAAACAATAGGACCGAATTAAATATTTTAGTCCGTCACACAAAAATGCTCAATTCTACGCCCAGTGATATTATTTCCCTATTTATTTGCACCCTCCTTCCAAGGCTTTTGAATTCCCCGAATATCAGATGTAATTTTTACTATTGATGATAATCAACATATTTTAACAAATCAAATGGCCAGTTTGAAAAGTAAATTAAGTTTTAAGTAAAAATTATCACAATTTATCGATATATATATAAATACTTCTATTTTTAGTTCATCAAATCACTTAATTTCATAACAGGGAGAAAGACTAAATAAACTACTCGTAATGCATGGAAACTAAACTAAGCATGGATTTCATTTAAAGTTAAAAACAATAAACACAAATACTTATCTTAATTTATCTCCAAGCGTACTCCTCGCAGCCTTTCGACTCTTCCTTCCAAGACAAAGACGACTCACTAAAAACTCACTAACTCACTAAATACTCACTTATAACACTCAAAGACTCTCTAAGACACAAAAGATCCATTATCGGTATATTTTTAGGTTGTGTGTTATTTTAAAGGGGGTCGCCTAACGTAAGTCAGTCTGGCGAATTTTTAATTTAATTAAAATAAATAATTTGAAAAGTATTATTTGATTTTAAAAATAATTTTAAATTTGAAGGTTTTAAGATATGAGATTAAACCGATCTCACATCCCAAATAGTTTATATAAACGAGCACCGCACCACAAACCGTGTATCTATCCCTAAGGATAGACACACTGCTTGCCGGTGGGGCTCGATTAAATAAACTAGAAGATTTGTGACATCCGTTTGGTCTGTGAACCAATTTTATAAGCCGATAAATTCCCCTGCTTAATATGAAAGCATTAAACAGGGTTTATATTACCTGGGTTCTTAAAAATTCCCTATAAGGACAATCCTCTATAGTTTATTACATCTTAAGTGACGGGAATCACCTAAGAAAACTCTCGATAATAATCAGTAGTTCTGCTCTCAAGAATTTCAAAGTTTAAGTTTTTCAAAGGATTGAATTTTGGAATTTCAATAGGGAATGGATCAAATTTGGAAGATTTTGTTTTGGGAATTCAAAGGAAGAAAAGTAGGAGAAATTACAGATTCGAAGTGAACTTCGGTAATTTCCCGACTATCCTATTGTTCGGCTTGAATTTAAGAAGGTCCTAATATTTATTTAGTATTTCCATCTCGCCAATTTTAATTAATTAGGACTTATATTTATATGATAGAATCATACAAATAGCTCGGAAGATGTGAGGGTTTATGTCGTATCGAACGACTACCTCTGAATCCTAAGTCCGGTTAGGGCTTAATTTGCAATGCAAATGCCTAACGAAGAGGTTGAGGATTTATGTCGCACTAGTGCAAACTACCTCGAAATCCTATGGATCGGTTATTTAATTCTAAGAAGGTTTTCGTTGAAGTAGACTCGAGTTTTATCGATGACGATGACCGTGCTGCCCACCATGCTCCAAGCTCCTTGTTGTTGCAGAGGTTTAGTTTTAGAAGTCATAAATCAAGGGATGAGAGAAGTGTTTTGGTTTAGAGAAAATCTTAATTTCCAAGTGTTTTTTATGTTTTAATTAAAACAAATCTTAAAGTTGATTATAACGACACCGGTTAAGATCCCACGGTTCCATCCTTCCGGCATCATTATTTTTATCGGATTCACTTAGTCCGTATGAATTTGCTAAACTCAACCGAATGAGTTCCACACTTTCATTTAGACCGTGGAAATCCCGTTAAGCAACACGTAGGTTACATCATCCGAGGTATTCCCGCTCATCCAACAGGACGTTTTAATTTAGTTGTAATCGTAGTTTTGTGTTCCGTTTGTGATTAAATTTTGAGTTATTTTATATTTTGAAATGTTGTGGCGGTGAATTTTATCTTGCAATGACTTTTAACTTAGTTTTGGTTTCAGCTTTAGGGTCTATCCTAAAGGTGTGGGTTTTCATGCAACGCTTGTTTATCATGCAAGAAAAGTAAGTGCAATGCGGTTAAATAAATTGAAATAATGTAAATTGCAAGAAAGTAAATTGCAATAAAATAAAAGCGTACCTGGAGGGTCTTCCCGTCATCCCAAGCTGCACTTAAAACACAATTAGAATATTTAAGCAAGTTCCTAGATAAAGCTAAGGGAAGGGTTATGGTTTTCTACCAAATTCCTAATCCTATAAGTTAGTCATCTCCTACGACGTCTAGGTTCTTTGTGTTTTTGTTTGAAGACGATTTTCTTCATCAAAGAACAATTAAGTGCAATTGTTCTTATAAATGTCCTATCATATTGAGGAAGTGCTTAAGAATAATCTTAAACATCTTTTCAATATTTCTAGGATTGTTTTAAGTCCAAATGAATTTAATTATATAAATGAATTAATCGTCCGGGAATTCAAGTTTTGTTAACTTGCTCAGTGAACTAGGACATTTGAATATCCTATGAGTGAGGTAACATTTCATTTAATGTTCTATTTAGGGGTTATGATGACCAAAGCATTTGAGGGTAAATTGGTGTTCAGATGGTTTGTGATTTAGTTTAATTTCAATTAATGAGTTTAAATTTGGAATAAGTGTTCAAGTTGCTTTATATTTAATTTCTTTCGTTTTAAGTGATGTTATATTTAATTCAACTCAATTTAAATTAATTTAATTTAATTGAGTTTTAATTCAATTTAATTCAATTTAATTCAATTTAGTTTGATTTGATGTTACATTAATTAATTTGATTTGATTTAAATTTAATTTAATTTGTTTTAATTTAACTTAATTTAATTTAATTTCTTTAATTTAATTTAATTTTTTAATTTAATTTAATTTGATTTAATTTAATTATTTAATTTAATTTAATTTAATCTTTAATTTAATTTAATTTTTAATCTTAATTTGATTTAATTTAATTTAATTTAATTTATTTAATTTAATTTAATTTGTTTATTTTAATTTAATTTATTTTAATTTAATTCAACTTTTAATTTTAATTTAATTTAATTTAATTTAATCCAATTTAATTTACTTAATTTAATTTAATTTTTAATTTAATTTTATTGTTTTTAATTTAATTGAAATTTTTAAAAGAGTTTAATAATTTAATTTTAGTTTAATGATTAAGTCTTTTAATGTTTTGAATTTGAGTTATCATTTTAATTAAGAATTGAATATTAATGAGATAATTAATTTAGGGATTTTTAAATTAAAGAATAAATCTCTTCCTAATAAAATCCCTATTTTAATAATTCCAATTTTATTATTCTTCCAAATTTAATCCATTATTTAATTAAAGTTTAATCATTTTAAAATTGCTTAATGGGTTTCTACCCTTTAATTATTTAAATTTCAATCATCCAAATCAGATTAGGATCAAATATTTTACTTGTTAATTTTTTATTAAACCTAAAGTTTTAATTAAGGGTTAAAAATTTTAATTACCACTTTACCCTTTAAGCTTAATAATTTCATAACTCACTAAATTGAACTCAAATGAACTTGAAATTTTTATGTAACTTCACTCATATGTTAATAAAGACATGAGAGGAGAAAATGTGATTTTTCTGTATTTAATTTATTTATATAATTATTTTTGGTAGAAAATAGAGATTTTTAAGGAAAATTTAATAACATGACCAAGGGAAAGTTTCTATTCTTAAGAAAATTAGGGGACATTCCTAATGACCAGAGGACCACTTGGACCAATTTTGGTGATTTTTTGAATTATATTATTTTTATTATAATTATTTTAACTTTTGGAGTGTTAATTAATTTAAAAATAAAATAAATGTTGAAAAATGAATTTTATATTTTTCAAAAATCTCTCTGATATTAAGGAAATCAGAGAAGCAAGTTTTGCAATTTTCTGATTTTTCTATGATTTATTATAATTATTTTAGTGAAAATGCTAGAAAATACATTTTTTTTTAATTTTAAAATTGCCCTAGAGCTTTAAAATTTAATATCTCACTAAATAGACCTAAGAAAAATATGGGATTTGTTCCTAAGTGATTAAAATTCAAAATGTGACATTTTGGTGAATTTTATTATTTTTGTGATTTTTATTATTTTTTAATTATTAAAAATATTAAAATATTATTAAAAATCAATTTTTTTAGAAAATTGAAATTTTAATTTTCTTAGGTTCCCCTGATATTAGAGAGGCTCCAAAACCAATTTGGTGAATTTTTGAAAGGTATTTTAAAAGTTATGAATTTTTAAAGTTTAAAATGACTAAGTGGCTTAATCAACCCAATTAGTGGGGCTAACCAAGTCCAATTGACCTCAAACTTTTATGGTGGATTCCTCTGATCCTAAAGGTCAGTGGAGAATTGATTTCAAGTCAATTTGATGCATGGTTAACTCTAATTAATTAGAGACCTATTTTGGGTGTTTAAGCCAATTAGGGTTGTTTTAAATGAACTAACTCAAAACCTATTTTTCCTAGGGTCCTCTGGTCATAAGAAACATCCTCAAATTTTCCTAGAATTTATTTCACAATATGCTATTTATTGGAATTAAAATACTCAAAACGAGTAACATGAACTTGAAAAATCAATAACTCTTCATAGAGATGGCCTCTGACTTTGGAAAATTCAGGGAATGTTCCCAAATTCAGGGGCTTCAAAAGCCCTATGGTCTCATGCCATGGTGAATTGTATACATGCATGGAGAATTAAAAGTATGCAGAGAGTAAATAAATTATAAAAAATAAAATACTTGATGAAATTAAATGATTTCTTTCCCACATTATTCTCCTCTGTTCACGTAAGCAAGAGGGTATTTTTATTTTATTTTTCCGATTTTTCTACACGAGTTATGAATTTTGAAGTTTAGGGAATTAAATAAATAAAAAAAAAACCCTAATTTTCTATTTATCCACGCGGCGCCAACTCATCCTCGGCATCTCCAAAACGCCGCGTGTCACGCTCCCATTCGACGCCGCCATCTGACTCAGCGCTCCGGGCCCCGCGGTTCTCGTACCGTCTCCTGGTCCGACGCCATCTGAGCCGTTTGTCCCGCGTGTATTGAATGGACGGCATCCGTTCATCGTCCCCGAGCGTCCTCACCCGAGAGCCGTCCACACTAAATCCCTAAAATCTCACTCGATACTCAATGGATTTTCATGTTCTTATGCTCTATGGATTCGTCTTGAAGAGACGAACACATCTATACGGTTATCATGCATTGAAATTAAGGCATTTGAAATGGAGAATCTCCAGAAGCTCGGGATGAAGAATCAGCTCATACCTTTGCTCAGAGAAGTGTGGCTTCGATCTGAGAGTTGTTGCACCTTCGATTGGATCCCGACAAGCTCCGGATGAAGTCTCTTGGTCCGGTGAATTGTCTAGATGTGATTTCGACCAAGCCCGATCACAAAGCTTGAGGCTGGAGCAACTGGGTGGCTTGGAGATGGGGCTTTTGCTGGTGGACACCTTCCCTTGGTCTGGTGAAGGTGTAGAACCAATCAATTTGGGAATTGGCTCACTGTGGAGAAGTGTCCTGGTTTTGGGTGGAATTTCAGTTGGGAAATTGGATTTTATCGATGGGGATTAGGGCAAATTGACACTGGGGATCAACTGCTCTAAGGGTGGAGAAGGGTTTGGAACAATTTTGGCAGAGTTTTGGCAAGGTTTGTGCAACTCTCCTCCATGGCTGTGAGGGTGAGGGGTTTAAATAGGAGAGGATGGAGAGCCTTCCAGGGGGAGTTGAGGCATGGGATCAGCTGCTCTGGTGTGGAGAAGAACGACCATAGTGACCATTTGGCATGGGGCAGCTCAGCAAGTGAGAATTCCAAACTTTGGCTCCTCCCAAGGTCTCGGCCATGGTGTTTTCCGGCGATCCAGGCGGCTGGCCGGCAGGCATGGGTCACCCTCTGGTCCAGGTGGGTCAGGGCTGGAGGTTTGTGCAATCAATTGGCAATTGCCATGTGTAAAGGCTTTGAATTAAAATGGAATGGGGAGGGGGTCATTTTGGCCTTAATTTGGTCAACCCATTGGTTTGGGTTGGGTGCACCTCCCCATGGCCTGATTTTGGGCTGAGAGGATCAGTTGGGTCAGCCAAGGGAGAGTGGTGTGGTCTCTATCCATGATGAGGTGGCTAAACATGGTTTAGTGCGTGACATGCTTAAGGTAAAAAATGCTTAATGAAAGATTAGGAAAGGGGCCCCTCCTTTTACCATTAATGGCATGGTCACATGTCAAGCCTTCCATGGCTTCATGTGGCTTGTCCATGGCTTGCATGGCTTGTCTTTGGCTTGGGGAAAGTTGAGTCAATTTCATGGAAATGGGTTTTAAGAATTTTGGATATTTTGGTGAAAATTTGCATGAAGCTTGATTTGGAATGGTTTAATTGATGATTTTGAAACTTAGGGGTGATTTTGATTAAATGGATGATGAGGGGAAGTGCCATGTGGGCCTTGGATGGATTTGGGCTTTTGAATGTGGTGAAGTGGGCTTTTAGGAAAGTTTAAGGGGAATGGGCTTTTTGATTTTAGGATGGGCATTTGGGTAAAGAATTTGTAAAGAACTTTGTCAAATAAATGTCATAATTGGTTTAGTGGATGTTCTATGAAGGGCTTGGAGTCAATTTGGTGTGATTTGGAGTTGAATTGGTTTGAATTTGGGTTTATTTGGTAAGTGGGCCTATGTGGGTCCAAGTGGGCCAAGTTGGGCTAATGTTGGGCTAGAGTTGAAATTGATGTAAAATCAATGTTTAGAAATGTTTATGGGAGTGTTTCAAAGAGGTTTTGACTTTGGTTGGGCTTTGATTTTGGGGTTTGGGCTCATTTGGGTTAGGTTTGGGTCATGGGTCCAAATTGGGCTTTAAGGCCAAAAGTGAGATTGGATCCAAATGTCAATCAAATTGGACTTGGATTTGGTCTAGATTGGTATTGGGGATATTGAATTGAAGTTAGAATTGAATTGGACCAAAATTGGGGTCAATTGGGTAGGTTTGGTTTGACATTGGGTTCACTTTGGGTTAAAATGGGTCAAATTAGGGGTTTTGACAAAAGTAGGGTAAATTGACAAAATTGGCCCATGGTGTAGTTGGACAAAATGAAATTGGGAATATTTGGAATTTTCTGGAATTTTCTGGGAATTTTCTGAATTTTTGAATTTTTTGGCCAAGAGGGGTATTTTGGGTATTTGGAGGGTATTGGGACGTTTTCTTGGAATTTTTGGTATTTTTGGGTATGGATGATCAATTTAAGTGATGTGGAAATGTTTGGGAATGATTTTGGAGAATTTTGGGTAATTTAGAAATTTTTGAGAATTTTGGGTAATTTCGGGGGTTTTTTTTTTTGTAGGTTTAGTAGGTGTAGGGCCCCGGGGGTCAAAAATTGAAAATTTGGAAAATTGAAAATTTGGAAAATTGAAGATTGGGTGGATGTAAGTGGAAAGAAGTCATTTTGGTTGAGCCATGAAGCCATATCAAGCCCATATGAGCCATGAATAGACTCATTTGAGGCATTCACTATGTTGTTCCTAACCCTCTTAGCCAAGGGCTTAGGGGTTAAGGACCATCCATGTGAATCACCCACATGAGTCAGGAGGTCAAGTTAGGTATGGGTGTGGTTTTAGGAGGTGTGTGGAAGTGTAGTGTATAAGTGTAGTGTGTGTGTAAGTCAGCCCCTCACTGCACCAGTGCCACCCATGGCGATCCTAAGGCCAAAGAGTCCTATAGGAACTCATCCTTTAAACTTCCACATTTGATTTCAACCCTCTAGGTGATTAGGGGTCTATAGTCAAGTTTGTGGAGTTTGCAGGGAGTTAAGAAGTGGTTTGAATTTCTAAAAGGTGGGTCCCAATTCTAGTCCTCTAAGATAGTCAAAGGAAAAGCCTAAGGCTAGATCCTAAGTACTAAAGAGAAGAAGAGAAGACCTCATCAAAAATGAGGTCAACAACTGCACACACACTGGACACAATAACACTTAGAACACACACTAAAGACTTAATTTTGGCTTCTATATATAGAGGTGAGCAAAGGACCAAGAGGTGTGTAAGCATCCCTTCAAAAGGTGTCCAGGTTCACTGTTTCTGAGCCATTTGAACTAGCTCGCCGTCGGCGACGAACTACCTCGCTGTCGGCGAGGCTTCTAGAAGATCTTCAAACCGCTCTAGCTCGCTGTCAGCGAGACAGTTATAAATATTTCAGAATTTTCTTCTCGTAACCTCGTCGGCGGCGGGCTCGATCTCACCGTCGGCGACTCAGCACAAATTGCATGATTTTGCTCCAAATTCGCTCCTTTTTATGATTTTTGCTTTTATCACCTAAATTCTTCATTCCTGCAATAAAATAAAGAAAATACCCTTCTTGAAAGTGCAATTTAATCAAAAATAGGTATGAATTTCTTAATAAATTTTTCAGTGATCAGTTAACTTGAATTGCTAATTATGTTTGAGGGGTTCCCATAATAAACTTTAAGAAATTAACTTTTAGGAAGATTGGAAATGCAACAAATTGGGATGAATGATTATATGTAGAAATTTCATGAAGTTCTATTGTCTGTTTAGTCTTCATTATATTACTTTGGCTAAATTTCATTAATCTACTTTTGATGCAGTGGTTTTGCTTTCATTTTAATCGTCTCCTTTTGAATACACATCTTGCATTATGCCAATAAATGTTGCACATTTTATAGTTAATGAAGCCAATAAATGTACATTTTACTCTTCACTGTATCACTACTCTTTAATGGGTGAAACTTATTTTGTGTCGAATGAAACAAATTCTTTCTTTTGACTTCACATTGTCTTTCCACCCTTTTTAGTAAGGTTAACTTTGTAGACAGCAGTACTGCGTTTGTCTGAATGGTCTTTTATATACAAAAAGCTACAAATCAGTTGTTTTCCAAACGCACAAACTAAACAGCTAAACAACTTATCCAAAACAGGGGCAAGATGGTCATTTATCCAAAATCAGCTGTTTTCCAAATGCAGAAACCAAACAGCCAGATAGCATATCCGGATCAGGCGCTTATCAACAGATTATCAGGATAAGCTGGATAAGCTGTAGCTGCCCCAAACAGACCCTAAGTGAATCCGAAGAAAATAGTGGTTTTGGAATGAGTAAATTGCGGGATCCTAACTGGTCTATTTAACTTAAATTCCTCCCAAATAAGACATTTAAATAATTGTGACAACTACACAAAAACTTGAACTGTAAGCCCGATACTTTTCTCAACTTCCTCAATTTGACACTTCTAAACTTAAACCTACTACAACAAGGAACTTGGCACCGTGGGCAGCACAATGATGCATGCAAGGAACATCTCTAAGAGAACAAATAGGCCTGCAACAACAAACCTTCTTAGAAATAAATAACAAGTCATATGACTTTTTCTAGTACGACATAAATCCTCAATTGATCTTCTTTGATTTTGTACAATCTTGTTGTACAATATAAGCCCTAAATCGTCGTAGGATTCTGAGATCATCTTTCAGAACGACATAATTCCTCTCATCTTCCAAGCTATTCATATTATTGGTATCATACAGATTTAAGCTCTAAATAATGAAATTGAAAGGATGAAACATTAAATAGTATCTATTCTAAATTAAAGCCAAACCACAAGGTAGTCTGAGAAGCCACTAAGGTTCTCCTCAGGATCTGTGGCATCTCCTAGCTTTCATCCTTTCGATTATGAAAATAGATGTTCCAATTTTGCACCTTTCCCATTTAAATTTCCCAATTTATGACCTTGAAAAATCCTAAATCTTTGAATTCATGAAGGCATTTTTTTCTGATATATATAGAGAGTTTTCTTAGGTGACTTGGGTCATCTAAGATGTAATTAACTGTAAGGGCTTGCTCATACAGTAAACTTTAAGAACCCAAGTAATATGAATCCTATCGAATCTCTTATATTAGATAGGAGAACTTGTTGGTCAACATAAATTATTCTCAGACCAAGACAGATGTCATAGATTCTTTATTTTATTTAATTAAGCCTCACCAGTAAGTTATGTGTCTATTCTTCAAGATAGATGCATGACTTCAAGTGTAGTACTCGTTTATTTAAATTATTACATATATGAGATTGATTTGATTTCATATTTTCAAATTAAAATGATATTTTCTAAAACCATATATATTATATTTATTTAAACCCAACAACTTTTACACCTTTTAACGACCGAAAAAGATCTACATTTTGCCATAGAAATTTTGCTCTTGCATCATGGATTTCTTTAACATTATGAAGATGCTAAAAATTTGAAAATTTGGAAATATTAATGAAAAAAACCATGGTGGTAAGCTACTTTGCTTGGAAAATGTTTAGGAGCTTAAAAAATTTTTATTTGGAATTTATATGGATTTTGACTCAATTTTTATTAGATTTAATATGGCTCCTAGGACAGAATGGAAAAGGAAATTAGGTCTATGAACATAAGAAGCTCGTGAATTTGAAAGAACAGGAGCAATATAATGAGACATTAATCTCGAGGATACCTATAGCTGAATGAAGTTTTCTTAGCCCTGGCAGAGCAGTGGAAATTTTGATATTTTGTAGACATTAGGAGACATTTTTCTACATTACCACTCTAGCAGTGATTTCCATTGTGTGTGAATTCTATGCCAATTTCTCAGATGCATCTGATGATGAAATACTTGTTAGGCGGAGACAAGTTAAATTCCTTTGTTCCCGCATCAAGTCTTATTACAAGTTAAATGACATCCCTGATTGCTACTACTCATCCTTTGATCCTATTGAGTCACAATTGGATGAGATTATATCATTTTTGACAGATGGGCATGGAGCTTGGAAAATAAGGAACGATCACAAGGTAAATTTTTCTTCTTCAATGCTTAATGCTCAATATAAGGCATGGAACTATTTTATTTTTGCTTGACTCCTGACTTTAAACCATTTAAGTGAAGTAACAAGGGAGAGAGCCACTTTAAACTATTGCATTCAAATGATGAAACCTATTGATATTGGCTCGCTAATCTACAAGTCTATTATCAGTTTTTACAAGGCAAATACTACTGTGGGATTAGGATACCTTGCACTCATTTTTTCTTAATGTTAACAACCAGGAGTAGGTTTTGAGAGTTGGGAAGAGTTATTTCATCCATTAAAGCCAACTAGATAATCTAATGTGCATTTATATAAGAAGCATGTTGTATTTGGTACTGGAGCCTAAGCTCTAGATATTCCATCTACTTCTACTTC
Organism: Papilionanthe hookeriana x Papilionanthe teres; assembly: GCA_022702705.1. Lineage (NCBI taxonomy): Eukaryota > Viridiplantae > Streptophyta > Magnoliopsida > Asparagales > Orchidaceae > Papilionanthe > Papilionanthe hookeriana x Papilionanthe teres. The sequence goes on along the minus strand of CM040426.1, from coordinate 123,831,295 downwards.
TAGTCCTTCTACCTCTCATGATGCACTTCCACCTCCTACTACATTCGATGAACTTTGTGATCGTTATCAAGGGATACCTGATGATATATCATATGTTCGTTGTCAAGGGCAAGAAATTGATGAACATTTAGAACACTTTGACACTTATCTCAAGTGGAAAAGTGATTACGAGGAAGGATTTCATACTTCATCGGTGTACTTTCTCAAAGGAGATAAGACTGTCAAGTTTCCATCTTATCCAACCTATATGATATTTGAACGTCACAATCATATTGATGAAGAAGATGATGATGACGTGGAGGAGTAGCCATTATGAATTTGGTTGTACTTATTTTTCTTAGGTGTGTATGACTGTGTTAGTGTAATTTTTAGGTATTTTCATTGTACTTGATTTTAGGATGTTTGTTACTACATTTTTATGGATTCTACACTTTTTATTTTTACTGTACCAATGTTTTCTTTATGTTCTAATATATATATATATATATATATATATATATATATATATATATATATATATATATATTGGAAAGAGCAACTCGTGGCTCTCTACTTGTTAATATAAAAAGTGAGTACAAAGATTGGGAGGGGAGGAGAATCCCTTAAGCTAGAAACACAAAAAAGTTCAATAAAGACACAACCCTAAGGGTGTCACCTCCTACAGTACAAATCACACAAAAAAGGTTAAAATAAAAAGAAGATTTACATGTATACCCAATAGACATGTAAACCCCCATAACTATAAAAGGATAGAGCAAAATGGCATAAGTATCAAAAAGTATGGAAGAGCTGAATTTATAGACTATCTAGTATATTGTACCCTCCATAGCAAAGTTGTAGTGGACCTACAGTAAAAGATCCAAAGAGGCAGTCCACAACAACAAATTTTGAAACACCATCCAGTCATCAGAAAAGCAGGTAGTAAAAATTCTCCACACAGCAGAAAAAAGTTCATCAAAAATTAGATGTAATATGATACAGTAGATTTTTAAGCAATCCAAATAGGGTAGGGAGATAGGTCCACAATGACCCACCATAGAGTACTCGAAGGAAGCAGTGAAGAGCAGCAAACAGTGACTAAATACCATCGAGCAGAAAACCCAAAGCAACCATATCTAAGCCAACAGGTATAATAACAGGAAACAGAAAGCCAAATCAAGCAAAGGAGAAACCAAGTAATCCAGAGAAACATTGCAATCAAAAGCAATGAAGAAACAGAAAGGAACTAGAACACCATCCAAAAAGTGAAAAATTCAGCACTGCGTCCAGACTCCACAGGAGATTGGCGGCAGGTAGGGCCACCGATAATTAAATTTTTTTTTTTAATTATCGGCGGCCCTACCAGCCGCCGATCTCCCATTGGACGCCGGACGCAGCTTTGCGTCCGGACTCCGGACCGAATAATTTTTCCCAAAAAGGGGATACCTTAGAGTGACAAATAAAAATAGTTAACATCTAATGTATGGTATATCCAGTAAGTCAATTGTCAAAAATAAAAGGAGAGACTGAGATTGGGTAATCCCCACCAAAAGCATCTCATGTGTATGATTAGCTAACCAGTCAGCAGGGGAGTTACTCTCCTTATAGATAAAACCCATATGAACCTACAGGTGATGCTGGGAGATAAAATTCCAAATCTTTCAGAACATATAAATGAGATCCCAAGGAGGGGATGAAGTCTTTGTGAACATATTATATAATAAAATAAAATCAGTTTCAATGTGGAGGTTAGGAAATTTAAAAGAGACAACAGTCTTTAACAGAAAAAAGAGGGCCCAACACTCAGCATGAAGAGGAGCATTAGAAACTACAGGGGAAGAGAAGTAACATATCGTGTGACCTAGATAGTCTGAAAATTCCACCAACACCAGAGGAATCATCAGTCTAGCTACCATCATTGTTTACTTTTACCCAACCTGGGGAGGAGGCAGCCATTTAACCAAAATAGGCCTCTTAACACTATTAGGTAGAGAAAGATCATAATTTGCAACATTAGAGGCTCTTGTGAAATAGGTCGGGAAATAAGAAAATGTGATATGGGGAGTAAAATGTGCCTCATCATATTTAAAATTATTTCTGGCAGTCCACAGAAAGAAAAAATAGCCAAAGATAAAGAGTGAATCTTTTCCCCATAGTTAGTGGCCTGCTTCAAACATGTAAGATAAATCTCAATGGTACAACCAATCGGCCAGACCAACCCAAAATGAGAGCTAACCTGATCCTAGACTTCTCTAGCAAAGCTGCACTTAAAAAATATGTAGAAAGATTCTTCGTCATGTATACACACAGGGCAAATAGAAGCCAATCTTAACCCTTTAAGCTTTAAAATATCATCAAGAGGTAGCAAGGAGGAGAGCTGACGCCAAAGAAATAAGGAGATAGAGGGTTAGGAAATCTGATGCCAAATCAAATGACGTCAATACCATTTAGAAAAGGGATGCAGCTAAGTATAAAGAAATTTACTAACAGAGATAGAAGTGCCCTTCTTCCATATAGGAGAGTCCTTATGACTTGGTTGCAAAGGGATTTGATTAATTTTCATAGCAATATCTTCCCCAACCAAATCTCTTAATTTGCTAACATCCCAAGCGCCATGGGACCACAAATTAGAAACCAATAATGTCATGATGAGGTTGGTGTTGGTGGTATTTAAGATTTGGCATGCCCCAATAATCATTCCAGAAGGAAACATGTCCCTCACCAAAATCCCAAAAAATAAAATTACTAGCAATAGATCTAGCTTTTAAAATGGCCTTCCAAATTTTTTGAGTAAAAAACCTTCCAAGTCCTAGAGAGGGATGTGTGTAAAGACAATATTTATGCTTCATAAAAGTGGCCCATTTGGATTTGCCCAATCTGAATTTATACCATAGCCTACATATGTTCACATCAACAGAATGTTGCAAAGCCTTCAACCCCAAGCCACCAGACTTCTTAGGCTTACACAATTTACGCCAGGTTACCTAATGCTTTTTTGCACCACCACCCTCTCAAAGAAATCTATTGAATAACTTTTCCAAATATTTAAGAGCAATTTCTTAGCATTAAAAACCTGTAGAGCATATAATGGAATGCTATGAAGAACACTAGCAAGGAGAGTAAGTCTTCCTCCATCGGAGAGGAAGAAATTTCTCCAGTCCTCAATCTTATGTTTAATTTTATCAATAACCTCTATTGACCTCACTTTTGTGAGGATTATTTACAAATCATCTTGAGGAACGAAGTCTACCCATATTGACCTCCTAAACCATACCAATGGTCACTAAACCCTAATGTTTTGCGTAAAACCCAAATAAAGTATTTTTAATCCAAATCAAATGACATCCTAAAATAATCAAATTAGTAATGACAAACTCTGGTCTGATCAACAATTGATCAAACTAGTTAACCTTTGATCTAAATGGTCAATTAATGTCAAAATGGTTAATCCATGACCCAATGACCTTCCAGTTGACCAAATGGTCAACTTTTGACCTAAATGGTTGAATGAGGTCAAACCTGTCAATCCATGACCCAATTACCTTCCTATTGACCAAACTGGTCAACCTTTGACCTAAATGGTCAAATTAAGTCAAAATAGTCAATTCATGACCAAATAATCACCATATTGACCCAAAGGTTAACCCAATGACCTAAATGGTCAAATTAGGTCTACATGGCCAATTTATGACCCCATGACCATCACATTGACCAAACTGGTCAACCTTTGTTCCAAATGGTCAAATTAGGTCAAAATGGTCAATCCATGACCTAATGAACTTCCCATTGACCAAACTGGTTAACCTTTGACCTAAATGATCAAATTAGGTCAAAATGATCGATTCATGACCCAAAGATCACCATATGGATTCAAAGGTCAACCCAATGACCTAAATGGTCAAATTAGATCAATATGGTCAATTCATGACCCCATGATAACCACATTGACCAAACTGGTCAACCCTTGACCAAAATAGTCAAATCTGGTCAAAATGATTAATCCATGACTCAACACCCTTTCCATTAACCAAACTAGTCAATCTTTAACCTAAATGGTTAAATTAGGTCAAAATGGTCAATTCATGACTCAAAGAACACCATATTGACCCAAAGGTCAACCCAATGACCTAATGTTGACCTCATTTTTGATGAGGTCTTCTCTTCTTCTTTTTAGTACTTAGGATCTAGCCTTAGGCTTTTCCTTTGACTATCTTAGAGGACTAGAATTGGGACCCACCTTTTAGAAATTCAAACCACTTCTTAACTCCCCGCAAACTCCACAAACTCGACTCGTAGACCCCTAATCACCTAGAGGGTCGAAATCAAATGTGGAAGTTTAAAGGATGAGTTCTTATAGGACTCTTTGGCCTTAGGACCGCCTCTGGGTGGCACTGGTCCGGTGAAGGGGCCGACTTACACACACACTACACTCATACACTACACTTTCACACACCTCCTAAAACCACACCCATACCTAACTTGACCTCCTGATTCATGTAGGTGATTCACATGGATGGTCCTTAACCGCTAAGCCCTTGACTAAGAGGGTTAGGAACAACATAGTGAATGCCTCAAATGAGTCCCTTCATGGCTCATGTGGGCTTGATGTGGCTTCATGGCTCAACCAAAATGATTTCATTCCATTCAAATTTACCCAATCTTCAATTTTCTGAATTTTCAATTTTTGACCCCCGGGACCCTACACCCCGCCTAGCCTACTCCAAACCCTTGAAATCCTCCAAAATTTCCAAATCACCCAAATTTTCTCAAAACCAATTCCTAAACATTTCTCATCACTCAAATTGATCATTCATAGCCAAAAATACCAAAAATTTTAAAAATACCCCCCAATACCCTCCAAATACCCAAAATACCCCTCTTGACCCAAAAATCCAAAAATTCAGAAAATTTCCAGAAACTTCCAGAAAATCCCAAATATTCCCAATTTCATTTTGTTCAACTACACCATGGGCCAATTTTGTCAATTTACCCTACTTTTGTCAAAACCCCCACTTGACCCATTTTAACCCTAAGTGAACCCAATGTCAAACCAAACCTACCCAATTGACCCAAATTCTGGTCCAATTCAATTTTAAACTTCAATTCAACATTCCCAACACCAATTTAGACCAAATCCAAGTACAATTTGATTGAAATTTGGATCCAATTTCACTTTTGGCCTTAAAACCCAATTTGGACCCATAACCCAAACCTAACCCAAACTTACCCAATTCAACTCCAATTAACTCCAAATCTTTTCTAAACCTTCCTTAACATCCCTACAAACAAAACCCTAACATGATTTGTCCAAAATTTAGACCCAAACCCCACTCAATTTCAACTCAAAGCTAAAAGGCCCTATTTTGACCTAAACCCAAACCTAACCCAAATGAGCCCAAACCCCAAAATCAAAGCCCAACCAAAGTCAAAACCTCTTTGAAAAACTTCCATAGACATTCCCAATATTAATTTTACATCAATTTCAACCCTAGCCTAACATTGGCCCAAGTTAGCCCACTTTGACTATATTGGCCCATTCACCAAAGGAGCCCAAATTCAACCCAATTCAAATCCAAATCACTCCCAATTTGCTCCAAGACATCTATGAGCTAAACCCAACAATTATTTGGCCCAAGCCTTTACCAAAATTTCATCCTAAAGTCCATTTTAAAATTCAAAAAGCCCACTTCCCTTAAACATTCCTAAAAGCCCACTTCCTTCAAATTCAAAAGCCCAAATTCATCTAAAGCCCACATGACATTTCCATTTGCCATCCACTTAATCAAAGCCATTCTCTAAGTTCTAATCACATCAATTAAACAATTCCAAATTAAGCCCCATAACAATTTCCATTAAAATTCCAAAATCCACAAAATCCTTTTTTTATGAAATTGACCCAATCTATTCCCAAGCCACATGGAGCCATGAAGCCACATGCAAGCCATTGGCAAGCCATGAGGATCTCTAAGTTGTCAACTCTCCTTAAATGGCAAAAGGAGGAGGTCATTTAAGCACCTCCTAAAAGTCATTAACCTTAAGCATGTTTCACCTTAACCCAAATTTAATCCAAATATATTTGGATAAGGACTTCTCCATGCCAAACCAGCTGATCCATGTGACTCCCCATAACACCCAAAGCCACCTTGAAGGGTGAACCAAGCCCAAAATGATGGGTTGACCCAAACCTAGCCAAAATGGCCTCTTCCCCATTCCATTCTAAGCCATCTCCTTTACACATGGCAAGGCCCAATTGATCGCACTAAACCCCAACTCGACCCACTCCGGACTCGAGGGTGACCCATGCTCGCCGGCCAGCCGCCCGGGTCGCCGGAAAACTCCATGGCCGAGAACTCACATGTGAGCCCAAGCTCGGAATTCTCACCCGCCGAGCCGCCCCATCCCCAGCGGCCATCAGAAGTCGTTCTTCTCTTGCCAAGAGCAGTCGATCCCAAGCCCTAACTCTCCCCGGCAGTGCCCTCCACCCTCTCCTATTTAAACACCACCCCCTCTCGGCCATGAGAGGTGCCGAAAAAACCTTAAGGAAACTCGCCAAAATTGTTCCGTACCATTCCCCATATATAAAGCATTTGATCCCCACCGAATTCCACCTCAATCCCTCCAACCGAGCTCAATTTTGAGCTCAAACTTTAGCCCAAAAACCAGGACACTTCCTCGGGCTAGGAGGCTTGGGGACGATGAACGGATGCCGTTCATTTAATACACGCGCGGACGGACGGCCGAGATCGCGCCGAATGAGGAGACGAAACGATACGAGCGTGACCCGGCCGGCCGACTCAAGCGGCAGCCGTCGAATGGGAGCGCGCGCGCGGCCGTTCGGAGATGCCGAGGATGACGCGGCGCCGACTCGAATAAATAGAAAATTAGGGATTTTTCTATTTATTTAATTCCCTGAACTTGGAAAATTCATAACTTTGTGTAGAAAAATCAGAAAAATAAAATAAAAATACCCTCTTGCTCAGTGAACAGAGGAGAATAATGTGGAAAAGAAATCATTTAATTTCATCAAGTATTTTATTTTTAATAATTTATTTTCTCATCTGCATTATTTTAATTCTCCATGCATATAGGAAATTCACCATGGCATGAGACCATAGGGCTTTTGAAGCCTCTGAATTTGGGAACATTCCCTGAATTTTCCAAAGTCAGAGGCCATCCCTATAAGAAGTTATTGATTTTTCAAATTCATGTTACTGTTTTGAGTATTTTAATTCCAATAATTAGCATGTTGTGAAATAAATTCTAGGAAAATTTGGTGATATCCCTTATGACCAGAGGACCCTAGGAAAAATAGGTTTTGAATTAGTTCATTTAAAATAACCCTAATTGGCTTAAACACCCAAAATAGGTCCCTAATTAATTAGAGTTAACCATACATCAAATTGACTTGAAATCAATTCTCCACTGACCTTTAGGATCAGAGGAATATACCATAAAAATTTGAAGTCAATTGGACTTGGTTAGCCCTACTAAATGGGTTGATTAAGCCACTTAGTCATTTTAAACTTTAAAAATTCATAACTTTCAAAATACCTTTCAAAAATTCACCAAATTGGTTTTGGAGCCTCTTTGATATTAGGGGAATTTAAGAAAATTAAAATTTCAATTTTCTTAAAAAGTTGATTTTTAATATTATTTTAATATTTTTTAATAATTAAAAAATATTAAAAATCACAAAAATAATAAAATTCACCAAAATGTCACATTTTGAATTTTAATCACTTAGGAACAAATCCCATATTTTTCTTAGGTCTATTTAATGAGATATTAAATTTTAAAGCCCTAGGGTAATTTTAAAATTAAAAAAAATGTATTTTCTAGCATTTTCACTAAAATAATTATAATAAATCAAAGAAAAATCAGAAAATTGCAAAAATTGATTCTCTGATTTCCTTGATATCAGAGAGAATTTTGAAAAATATGAAATTCATTTTTCATCCTTTATTTTCTTTTTAAATTAATTAACACTCCAAAACTTAAAATAATTATAATAAAAATAATATAGTTCAAAAAATCACCAAAATTGGTCCAAGTGGTCCTCTGGTCATTAGGAATGTCCCCTAATTTTCTTAAGGATAGAAACTTCCCTTGGTCATATTATTAAATTTTCCTTGGAAATTCCTATTTTCCACCAAAAAATAATTACATAAATAAATTAAATACAGAAAAATCACATTTTCTCCTCTCATGTCTTTATCAGCATATGGGTGAAGTCACATAAAAATTTCGAGTTCATTTAAGCTCAATTTAGTGAGTTATGGAATTATTAAGCTTAAAGGGCAAAATGGTAATTAAAAGATTTTAACCCTTAATTAAAACTTTAGGTTTAATAAAATTAACAAGTAAAATATTTGATCCTAATCTGATTTGGATGATTGAAATTTAAATAATTAAAGGGTAGAAACCCATTAAACAATTTAAAATAATTAAAATAAACCTTAATTAAATAATTGATTAAATTCGGAAGAATAATAAAATTGGAATTATTAAAATAGGGATATTATTAGGAAGAGATTTATTCTTTAATTTAAAGATCCCTAAATTAATCATCTCATTAATATTTAATTCCTAATTAAAAATGATAATTCAAATTTAAGTTTTAAAATGTTAAAGGATTTAATCAATTAAATTAAATTAAAAAGTTAAATTATTAAACTCTTTTTAAATTTTCAATTAAATTAAAAATTAAAAATAAAATTAAATTAAAAAATTAAATTAAAATAAAATTTAATTAAAAATGAAATTAATTAAAAAAAATTAATTAAATTAAATTAAATTAAATTAAATTAAATTAAATTAAATAAATAAATTAAATTAAATTAAATTAAATAAATTAATTAAATTAAATTAAAATTAAATTAAAAAATTAAATTAAATTAAATTAAATTAAATTAAATTAAATTAAATTAAAAATGTTAAATTAAATTAAATTAAATTAAATTAAATTAAAATTAAATCAAATTAAATTGAAAGAAATTAAATTAAATTAAAATCAAGTTAAATTAAATAAAAATTAAAACTGAACGAGATTAAATTAAATTAAAAGTTAAATTAAATTGAATTAAATAACATCACCTAAGACATGAAAGAAATTAAATATAAAGCAACTTGAACGATATTCCAAATTTAAATCCGATAACTGAGATTAAACTAAATCACAAATCATGTGAATACCAATTTGCCCCCGAAAACTTTTATTGTCTTAACTCCTAAATAGAACATTAAATGAAATACTACTTCACTTATAGTGATATTCAAATGTCCTAGTTCACCGCAGACAAGATGACAAAACTTGAATTCCTGATACGATTAATTCATTTGATTAATTAAATTCATTTGGACTTAAAATAATCCTAAAGGTATTGAAAAGATGTTTAAGATTCGTCTTAAGCACTTCCTCGGTACGATATGATGTTTATAAGAACAACTGAACTTAATTATTCTTTGATGAAGAAAATCGTCCTCAAACCAAAACACAAGGACCTAGACGTCATAGGAAATGACTAGTTATAAGATTAGGAACTTGGTAGAAAACCATAACCCTTCCCTTAGCTTTACCTAGGAACTTGCTTAAATATTCTAATTGTGTTTTAAGTGCAGCTTGGGATGATGAGAAGACCCTCCAGGTGCGCTTTTATTTTATTGCAGTTTCCCTTATTGCAATTTATTTAATCGCATCGCACTTACTTTTCTTGCATGATAAACAACTGTTGCATGAAAACCCACACTTTTAGGATAGCCCCTAAAACTGAAACCAAAACTAAATTAAAAGTCATTGCAAGATAAAATTCACCGCCACAACATTTCAAAATATAAAACAACTCAAAATGTAATCACAAAACGTGAACACAAAACTACAATTAAAACTAAATTAAAACGTCCCGTTGGATGATCGGGAATACTCGGATGATGTAACCTACGTGTTGCTAACGGGATTTCCCGCGGTCTAAATGAAAGTGTGGAACTCATTCAGTTGAGTTTAGCAAATTCATTTAGACTAAGTGAATCCGATAAAAATAACGATGCCGGAAGGATGGAACCGTGGGATCTTAACCGGTGTCGTTATAATCAACTTTAAGATTTGTTTTAAATAAAACATAAAAAAAACACTTGGAAATTAAGATTTTCTCTAAACCAAAACACTTCTCTCATCCCTTGATTTATGACTTCTAAAACTAAACCTCTGCAACAACAAGGAGCTTGGAGCATGGTGGGCAGCACGGTCATCGTCATCAGCAAAACCTGAGTCTACTTCAGCAAAACCTTCTTAGAATTAAATAACCAATCCATAGGATTTCGAGGTAGTTGCCTAGTGCAACATAAATCCTCAACCTCTTCGTTAGGCATTTGCATTGCAAATTAAGCCCTAACCGGACTTAGGATTCCGAGGTAGTCGTCTGATACGACATAAACCCTCACATCTTCCAGGCTATTTGTATGATTCTATCATATAAATATAAGTCCTAATTAATTAAAATTGGCAAGATGGAAATACTAAATAAATATTAGGACCTTCTTAAATTCAAGCCAAACAATAGGATAGTCGGGAAATTACCGAAGTTCGCTTCGAATCTGTAATTTCTCCTACTTTTCTTCCTTTGAATTCCCAAAACAAAATCTTCCAAATTTGATCCATTCCCTATTGAAATTCCAAAATTCAATCCTTTGAAAAACTTAAACTTTGAAATTCTTGAGAGCAGAACTACCGATTATTATCGAGAGTTTTCTTAGGTGATTCCCGTCACTTAAGATGTAATAAACTATAGAGGCTTGTCCTTATAGTGGAATTTTAAGAACCTGAGTAATATAAACCCCGTTTAATGCTTTCATATTAAGCAGGGGAATTTATCGGCTTATAAAATTGGTTCGCAGACCAAACTGATGTCACAAATCTTCTAGTTTATTTAATCGAGCCCCACCATCAAGCAGTTTGTCTACCCTTAGGATATATACACGGTTTGTGGTGCGGTGTTCGTTTATATAAACTATTTGGGATGTGAGATCGGTTTGATTTCATATCTTAAAATCTTCAAATTTAAAATTATTTTCAAAAGTCAAATACTACTTTTCAAATTATTTATTTAAATTAAATTAAAAATTCACCGCACAATTTTTGTAGGCGACCCCTTTTCAAAAATACAACACTCAACCTAAAAATATGCCGATAATTTATGGCGACTCTGCTGGGGATGATTCATCTCTCCATTATAATCAGACAATTCTGCTTTCAAAAATCGGTAGTGTATCCATATTCCTAGTGGATCAAACTACCCTTCTTTCCGTTGGAGTACTATGTTCATTTCTACCTTGAACAAGCGTAGCCAACATTCTCTCGGATTTAGGAGCCACTGTTTAGACACCCCTAAACAGAGAGGTTCCGAGATCCTTTTACCTCATTTCTGAGGTGGGGTGGACCCCCAATAGGTGTTAGTTTAGGAGTGACCCTTCGAGTCGAGAAGTCTTGCATAAGACTTTCTTTTCCTTTCCAACTCTGAATCAGATTCATTACCTTCTCTACACCTTTGAACATTCCGTTCTAAATAAACAAACCCTCTAATGAATGACTCTTTTAACAAATAACTCCTTATAAATACATGAACAAGAATGTGTTCGGACTCTTTTCGATTCTTTTCTTTTCGTCCTAATGAGAAGAAGCATAACTTGGGACTGACAACCAAAATCTACCCTGCAGAAATGGAAGCCCCAAAGCTGATTTTCTCCATCACCAATGGACTCGACTTCGCTGTTTACAAGGATGAGCTACCCGACAATGGGATCATCCAGTTTGGACAAGGATTCGAGAACACAAATGCCAAGATCACCGACGTTTCCCTTTTCGCGTTGACAAACAAAGTATCTGAAGCTGAGAAGCCGTTGATCGAGTTCAACCTTAGGTCAACCCAAGAGTTTCCTCCCCTGCAAAAGATCTCGACTGAGAGGAGTACTGCTGTCCGCAGGAGGACTGTTCTTGCTACCCCCACTAGTCTAGTTGTCTCTGCACCTACCCCGGCTTCTACCAGATTAAAGGGGAAGGAAATCCAGAACTATGGTGAACCTGCTACCATGGAGGGTACAGACTTTCCTGTTAGACCCTCTGTTTTTGAAATCGGGTCCAGCTCAAGAATTCCATCACTAACACGGACCCAAAGAAGGAACAGAAGTAGGAAGATTGCCAGGAAGGCCAGAGCTGCCGAAGTTGCTTTCCTGGAGGAAATCCCAGAGATCCCTGAGTACACACCATTACCTGAATACATACCATTGCCTGAAGATACACCCTTTTTGGAAGGAAGTAGATTCCATCCCCTTTCCGCCGCAGCTGACGAGGAAAATGTCCGTAGGATTGTTTCTACATTACCTCGACCAACATACTACGACGACAGCAGAAAGAAAAGGGCTAGGATCACGCCATTTGCTCGACTACAGACTGTGATCGAAAAACTAGCAAAGAAAGAGAAATGCCCCGTATCGGAGATTCTACGAAGGATAGTGGCGGGTGCCGGTCAAATCCCGTCTCGGGCCACGAGTAGAACCTGCCATCGTTACGGAAAAGCCGAATAAAAGGATGAAGGCTAGTCCGCTCTATCGTTGTTTCGGGGCTGCAGATTAGGGAGGATACCACCTTCCAAGCATTTGACCGACGGCACCATCCGGTCCTAGACCTTCCGCCGCTAGAAGGATGGTATGGCGTCCCACTACTGGACAATTAAGATTGAAACAACAGCCTGAGAAGGAAAGTCTCGTCAGGAGACTTGAATCTGAAGAAAGCGCCACTGCAGTAAAGGGGACTCGTGAGAAGGGAACTCGGCAGCTATCACACGACAACTGCGAGGATGCACAAAAAAGACCGCTAGAGGACGCTATGGAAAAGTTGAGGACTGATATTCGACGACTAGCAAAAGAAAGAGAAGAGAAATTCGGAGACGAGATTGATTCGTCAGAATTCATGAACGATGAGTATGCAAAAATCAACATGGTCGAAACACGAGCCTCGTCAGCTTCATAAGGTGCTCCTGCAGCCACAGAAAGAGAGGAGCCGGAAATGATGAGAAGACAGCTTCAAGAGAGAGATGATATGATCGCCCAAATGGCGAAGAGGATGGAAGAGATGGTTGTAGCCCTAGCCACTCTCCAAAGTCAAGTGCAACCCCAAAGAGAGACACCCCCAGAGGTCATTCACATTGTAGACGGAGGAAAGGAGATTACATCCGTCAATGGGGATGATCAGCTAAAGAAAGATACAACACAAAGTATGATTCCAGAAAAAGATATCATGAGCTTGGTGGAACACCATGTGCGAGAAGCCTTAGCACAATCAAAGAGCGGGACATCCATTCGGACGGGTAGACCTTACCCGGAAGAATTCGACGTTGTCCAATACCCAAAAGGCTTCGTACCACCTCTGTTCAAGACCTTTGATGGAACCGGGAACCCCGACAGCATGTTGCACACTTTCGTGCCAGTTGTTGCAATGCCGGCGGAAGCGATGCATTACTCTTCCGACAATTCGTCAGCAGCCTGTCAGGGATCGCCTTTGATTGGTAAGCGGAATTACCGAATGGTTCAGTGAAGACATTCTCAGAACTAGAAAACCTCTTCATCAAGCGATTCGCCGGAGCTCGGCACCACATCACTATAGGTGATTTAGTGGTAGAGAAGCGAAGCCGAACGAAACTTTGGTGGATTACATACTTCGATGGAGAAATCTAAGCATGAAGTGTGAACCACAATTACAAGAACAGCATGCAGTCGGCATCTTACTTAAAAGCATTCACGACCCGATAACACTTCTCCTTAAAGGATTCACTATTAAGACTTTTGAGAAGTTGTTAAGCAAGGCCGGAAGCCTGCAAGAGGAGGCGAAGCAATTAAGTTTCGCCGACAAGACGTACAAGCAAAAGCTCGTGAAAACTTTTGAAAAGAAATGCGGGATCGTTGCAGCTAGTCGACAAAGGAAAGCAACCGATACAAATATCGTCGAACGACCGCAGCAACCTCAACAGAATTATCAACAACCTCGACCCAGCTATCAGTCATCTCAACAATATGAACAACCGCCTTGTCCGCAACGTACATTAAGGGAGCTTCTGAGCAGGGAATATCCATTAAAAAATGAGGCAGTGCCAAAAATGTTTCGTAGTCTGATGAAGACTCCAGATTTCCGACTCGCGGAGCTTAAGAGACCGGAGGAAGTCAACAAGAAAGGTGATCCCAACTTTTGCCCCTACCACCGGATGCTTGGACACAAGATAGAAGATTGCATTACCTTCAAAAGTTGGCTCAATGACAACCTTCGGAAAGGGAATATAACAATCCCGAAGGAGTACATGAAGGAACCCCGTAAAGGAGGTTCCGTCAATGTTGTCTCGACCGATCCCATCATTCCGATAGATCCCTATACGACCGACGATGGATGGACTACCGCTTGGACAAGGTCTTCAAAAAAGATTTTAGACAGCATCCAAACCGCTTCGGTGCGAGCTTCAATTCAAAGTTCGAAACCTGTCAAGTCGGCACTATCACTTGTGATAGAAGAACCACCTCAACAGGAGACGATTGAAGAGAAGAAGAAAATCGACGAAGAAGAGAGGACCGAGGCTCCTAAGGCTAGACTAGGGGCTGCTTATCCTAGGATAGTTGTTTCGGATTCGGGGAGAAATCCCACAAACCTCTGACTCTGTATGATTATCTGCTCACTTTGGTGGGATCTTATAATGATAAGGGTGATGACGTTGGCTACGTTTTGACTGTTTCTAACGATTACGTAACTAGCGACAATCCGGACATCGATTTCGATACCAACGACAATTCTCAAATCATACAAAATCTCGACGATCACGATGACGAAGAAGACATCCATCAAGGAGGCTACGAGAGTTCAACAAGCAACGAATCTGTCTGCGAGTTTCGAGGAGCTCCAGTCACACTAGAGTTAGAGCCTTCACACTCTGAAGCTAATCGAAGAACTCCGTCATTCCGATTCGGGAGGAAACACCGACGAAGCTCAACACTAGAGTCGAAGAAATTACGAAGTTAACTTAAGAAGTGGAAGAGTTTTACCTCCGAGAATGGGTCCAAAGGACAAAGGGAAGCGAGTGGTTGTTCAAGAAGAACCAACCCGGCAGAAGAAATACCCATTCGAGAAGAAGCCGAGACACATGAAAATAAAGTGGACTACAACGTGCTAGCCCATCTTAGGAAACTACCGAACCAAACTAAGCATCTCATGACGCTCTCATCTTATCAAAGGAGATGAGAGAAGCTCCGATCAAGGCCTTACTTGATCCGGAAATTTGCTTAGCTCAAATGGTCGGAGATTCCTTAGATGAGGTTTGTTCGTTAAAGGAACGATCGAGGTGTTACCTTCACGGACAATGACCTACTACTTGGATGCCGAGATCACAACCGACCGTTGTACATTTCAGTTACGATTGGGAAGTTTACGCTCTCCAGAGTATTGGTGGATCCAGGAGCATCAATCAATATAATGAGTCTTCGAACACTAGCATATTTGGAAATTGATGCCCGTGAACTCGAAGCCGACAAAATGTTATTAAGAGGATTTAACCAGAAAGGAGAAAGAGCCCTCGGATCAATAACGCTACTAATGAAGACCGGTGGCTTAGCAAAGACAACCGCAAAATTTCACATAATTGATTCAGAAACGTCGTTCAACGCTCTACTGGGCCGACCATGGATACATGAAAACGGGATGGTACCATCATCTCTGCATCGGTGAATCAAATACTACGATGGAGGGGAACGAGTGCATCAAAGGTGACTTACAACCATTCTCCGTACATGAAATTGGAATCCATGAAGATGCGACTTATTATGCACCACCGAAGAAAACAATCTTCTCCGGAGATACCATAACGAATGAAGCAAAGAAAGTTCGGGACAACGAAGAACCCGAAGTTCTAGTCCAACGAGTCACTCACCACTCACTTACGGCGAGATGGTGAAGGTTTCTCCACAACTCGCATCCGAGGTCGAGGCCGGGGACGAGGTCGTGGTAGAGACGTTAGGACGAGTTGGACGAGGAAGCCAACCATCAATGTTGATTGGGAAGACGAGTCTCGAAGAAGAAAAAGAAATCAAGCAAGAAACAACGATAATAAGTCGGAAGAGGCCGCAATTCAAGATCTCTCTAGAAGATGAGAAGAATGAAGAATATAAATCGATGTACGAGAAGATTAACCACTATGTACATACTATGACCCTGACCCCGATTCATTCTAATAGGATCGAGGGTATGGTGGTCAAAGAGGTACGTAGCGGTGGTGCAAAGCCAATCAAATTCTACCGTGGAGCTTCTTCCTCCAAAACTGAGAATAATGTACAATTTGAAGATGTCACTTCATCAGAATTAATGGAATTGCCTTGTGAGTGGTACTCTCCCTGTGTTCAAAATTTAATTCAGCGTGGTTTCTTACCTCGACAATGGACAAAAGGTCAATCACAACATTTTGAAAAATTATGGAATAACTCCGGTCGTCCACCCAATTCAAAGCATGGTCTCGGATTCGGCACAGTAGGATCAGTTGACGATACTGAATTTTGCTTGGTTGTCACTTGCGAGCCTAATGAAAACTGCATGGAAACTACAGAAGAATTTGAAGATTTACAAATTGGAAATGCTCCACCAGAATTCGAAGAAGAAATTAAATCTACAATAGATGAGTTAACGGAAGTTAACTTAGGTACTAGCGAAGAGCCTAGACCTACCTTTGTTAGCTCTTTACTCAATAAAGAAGACTCCGAAGAAATAATCAAGTTATTAATGGAATTTAAAGATTGTTTTTCTTGGAACTACGATGAGATGCCGGGTTTAGCTCCGAGGTTGCAGTCCATAAGCTAGGAGTGGATCCTACTTCGTCCCGGTCGGACAAGGTCCTGGAAGAATGCGTCTAGAAATTGAACAACAAGTCATAGCTGAAGTTAAAAAGCTAATAGACGCTAAATTTGTCCGTGAAGATCAATACCCGACTTGGTTAGCCAATGTGGTGCCAGTCAGAAAGAAGAATGGTCAGATCAGAATTTGTGTGGACTTCAGAGATTTAAACAAGTCATGTCCAAAAGATGAATTTCCTCTACCGATCCCAGAATTAATGATTGACATTGCTTCGACACATGAAATATTCTCATTCATGGATGGATCGTCAGGATACAACCAGATAAAAATGGCTCCAGAAGATGAAAAGCTTATAGCATTCGGAACGCCGATCGGAGTATATTGCTACACGGTGATGCCATTCGGACTGAAGAATGCAGGAGCAACCTACCAGAGAGCGATGACAAGAATTTTTGATGATCTCATCCACAATGAAGTCGAATGCTACGTGGACGATGTGGTCATCAAAAGCAAAGTAAAGGACAACCACCTGTATGATTTGAGAATTGTTTTCGAACGATTAAGACAATTTAACCTTAAGATGAATCCCTTAAAATGCGCCTTCAGCGTCACCTCCGGGAAATTCTTAGGATTCGTTGTCCGACATCTTGGAATTGAAATCGACCCGGAAAATATTAAAGCTATCTTAGAAATGCCCCCTCCCAAAACCTTAAAGCAACTACGATCTTTTCAAGGGAAGTCGGCATATCTTCGACGCTTTATCTCAAACCTGTCAGGTAGGTGTCAGCCTTTTTCGCCACTAGTTAAAAAGGACGCCAAATTCATTTGGGAAGAGAAATGCCAGAGGGCCTTCGAGGACATTAAACAATATTTAATGACACCTCTCGTCTTAGCGGACCAGGTCTCGAGTAGACCGACGATACTTTATACCGCTGCTTTAGATGACTCTCTCGGAGCCCTGTTAGCCCAGGTCAATGATGAGGGTAAAGAAAATTCTCTTTATTACTTAAGCCGTCATTTACTTCCGACGGAAATAAGGTATCCCGCAATTGAAAAGCATTGTTTGGCTCTGATCTTCGCCGCTCAAAAGCTCAGGCACTACATGCTTTCTCATAAGGTAAACCTGATTTCGAAGTTTAATCCATTGCAATACTTGATGACTCGTCCAACGCTTTTCGGCAGACTTGCCAGATGGTCGATGATATTATTGCAATTCGATATAACTTTCGTGCCTCTTCGTGCCGTAAAGGGACAAGTCTTAGCGGACTTCCTCGCGAAGCACACCCTTTGTCGGCGAATCTCCTCTCGATGACGATCCGCCGGATGAACAAATAATGAGCCTAGAAGACCCCGATGATCGACGTTGGGAATTATATTTTGACGGAGCATCTTCGACACACAAAGACGAAGAATCGCAAGTGATAGTGCCGGTAAAGGCGGGGATCGGATTAATCTTTATAACACCGGAGCTGGGGATGTTAAGATACTCCTACCACTTGACGGAGCCGTGTACAAACAACGAGCGGAATACGAAGACCTCATAACAGGACTGGAATTAACTATTCGAATGAGGATAACGGACATCAACATCTACGGGGATTCACAAGTTAATCATTCAACAGATCGTCAGGACGATACGAATTTTAAAGCCAAGACTCGAGCAATACTTCCAGTATGCCATACAGTTGTTGGAACAGATTCCGAATGTGACGATTTACAAAATTCCCAGAAAAGAAAATGCCTTAGCAGATGCGTTAGCTCGCCTCACAAAAGAGTTTGCCTGTTTGCAAGATGAGTCAGTGGAAGTGTTAGTTCACGGACGTCAGGTATTATCACAGCTTGACATAGACACAATACACAAATCGGAAAAGAAAAAGAATCGGTTGCAATGATGACGTGAAAACACGGATGATTGGCGACAACCATTAATAGACTACCTAAAAACGGAAAGCTACCGGACGATAGGTCGTTAGCCTATCGGATCAAGAAAAGAACTCGTCCTATGCATTAATAAAGAACACGTTATACGGAAGGTCTTTTGATCAAATGTGGCTAAGGTGCCTAAGCGGGTCCGAGGCCCGTGAAATTGTTAAAGAGGTTCATTCGGGACTTCGTGGCGCTCACCGGTCGGGTCCGAAGATGAAGCCGAAAATTAAAAGACTAGGATACTACGGCCCTCGATGATGACAGATCGCATGAAAATCGCCAAGATCCGTCACCAATGCCGAAGTGCACGGAGTGGTTCTACACCAACCTCCAAATGTGCTACATCCGACAATTGCGTCGTGGCCATTTGAATGTTGGGGCACGGATATAGTGGGTCTAATAGAACCACCATCTTCAAAAGGACATCGCTTCATTCTTGCGGCTACAGATTACTTTTCCAAGTGGGCAGAGTGCGGCTCCACTCGGAGAAGTGAAAGCACACCACGTGCTACGCTTTTCAAGAACCAAGTCGTCTACCATTTCGGAATGCCGCGTAGGATCATCTCGGATAATGGGTCGGCATTCGAAGCACACAAATCAACAATTTTGTCGGGAGACACGGAATCGACTGGCGATATTCAACAATTTACTACCCAAGAGCAAACGGCCTTATCGAGGCTTTTAATAAAACTCTCGTTCAAATCTTAAAGAAAACCTTGGACGATAATAAGAGAAATTGGCACGAGAAGTTATTAGAAGCCTTATGGGCCTACCGGACAACCTTCAGAACTCCTACTCAAGCTACACCTTATGCTCTGGTGTATGGGTCCGAGGCAGTGTTACCTTTGGAGGTCCAGCTTCCTTCACTCAGAATCGCAGTTGCAAATAAGATCACGACAGAAGAGAACGCCAAATTACGACTAGAAGAATTAGAAAGCCCGGAAGGGAAAAGACTTGCAGCCAGCATGAATTTAGAACTATACCAAGCTAAGATGGTTCAAGCCCATGACAACCGGTCCACCCAAGAACCTTCAAAGTTGGTGACTTAGTTCTAGTTCTCAAGAGACCTATTCTTGCACACCGCAAGATAAGAGGAAAATTTGAACCCACTTGGGAAGGGCCATTTGTGGTTGAAGCAGTATACTCAGGAGCTTCCTACCAGCTAGTGAATTGCCAGGGAGAACGACATATGCTTCCAATCAACGGACGATATTTAAAAAAGTATTACGCTTCCTGATGTTTCGAAGGAATGAATTCTTCATCCCTAAGAAACACGGGCAAAGTAGTTACTTATGACTGAGTCCGAACCCAAAAATAATAAAAAATGTGCTAAAATAAATAAAATCATGATAATAAAGTTTTTCTTGATTTCTTTTCCGAATCAAAATCTCTTTCCTGATCTTACCCCACTTCATTCCTGTTAAATTTAAAAATACAAGAAGTAATAAAAAAAAAATGTCTTTAATAAACATTTTCTTAATGTTCTTGTTCTTAGTACAGCCCCTGATCCTTTTCCTTGTCTTTTCGCAGGGAAATGTCGAACGGGCGGTTGGTCCTGAACTTTAGAAATGGCGTAAACCTTGCACTCGATGAAAAGAGGGTGAAAGACGGAGCGATAATCGAGATTGACTCGGACTTCGAACCAACAGGCCTACAGTACGAGGAAAGTGACTGGGTCCCAATTGACCGAGAAGAACTGCCCGAGCAGACAGTGATGAAAGTGGGTGGCCCAAGCCACCAATCCAGCAGCAGGAAAAGAAAGGCAAGTACTGAAGAAGATAAGAAAATGAAGTCTGTAGTCGCTACAGCAGAGGGCAGGCTTGTCAGCGCCGCGCCCATAGAGATCCAGGAAGTTCGAAGAGCTACTCTCACAGCAACGCAACGAAGAAATAAGAATCGCCGTATCCGTAAGATGTTAACCAAATTAGCAGCGGACCAGCACGACGAGGCAGTTGCTACTGCCAGTACATACACTTCAAGGACGCCAGTTCACCAGGAACCTGAAGAAAGGAGGCCAGCTCCTAGGATAACAGAAAGGACCAGGGAAACCTCACAAAGATCGAAGAAAGAAGGCTACCACGCTACCGGATAGAACCACCCGCAATGCATGACCTTGTTGCGAAGCAACCCCGGGGATGTCCCGACGAACATCATCCCTGAGGAGCCAAGGTATGCAGGAGAACGTGAAGGGATTGAGCTGTATATCCCACAATATGTCACCAGGCCTCGCCATTTGAAGATTATTCCAGAGTACGAGCTAGAAAGAATGCAGAATGTCGAAAAGAAAACCTTTGAGTACTTCGAGAGAATCAAAGGCAGAAGGATCAATATACTAGAGGGCCTTGAGCTACATACAGACGTATTCTCAGAATATGAACAACAACAAATCGTGGATTGCATCCGGGATTTGAAAAGAATGCGCCGAGCGGGCCGCCTAAGGGAAAACACTTATTCAGAACCCCGGAGATGGATGCCAGGGAAGGGAAGAATTACAATACAATGTGGATGCTGTTACAACTTTGCGGAGGACAGGAAGAGAAACCCACCGGGAATACTCCGTCATGGGCAAGTGGATCCGATGCCATTAGTCATCAAGAGAATGGTAAAGAGATTGATAACATGGAGGGTACGCAGCCAGATTGCATACCCAATAGCCGCATTATTAACATCTACAAGCGTGGTGACCGCATACCCCCGCACATAGATCACCACGACTTTGTCGGACCTTCTCGCACGCTCTCTTTCCCGAACGAGTGTAACATCATGTTCGGATCCGACCTCCGGATAACGAGCCCGGGTGAGTTCCGAGGGCCGTTGAAGATACCTTCACCGGTAGGTTCCGTCATGATACCGAAGGGCAACGGATCGGATATCGCTAAGCATTGCATACCAGGAGTACCAGTGAAGCGGATCTCGCTTACTTTCGAAGGATGGACGACAGGAAGACACCTTACCATTTCCAGCCAGACCCGGAGCTAGAGAGCATCCGGCCTTACGAGCTGTGAGCTACATGGAAAATATCACACCTCCAATGTACATCCATATGGCATCCTTGCCAAGGATGGCTTGGAAGGTGATGTTATCGACCATGTACCTCACTATTCAGACATGGATTTTTGACAGATGTTTTTTTTGGATGGATCGATGAAGATCATACATAGTCCGTTTTGAGTCTACATGGATTGTATGAGATGTATTCCAGATCGAGTTGTATGATGTATCTTCAACATGATTGGAATGAAAGTGACCATGTCACATTTTTGGCCTTCACCTCTTTTCAGTGCAAATCGACCTGGGAAACGCCATTAAAGTTAAATGAACTTCGAACAAAGAACAGAAAAGAAACAAAAAAAAATAATTAAAAAAAAATCAAAATAAAAAAAAACTTTCCTTAAAAATCTAAAAAATGACGAACACCAAACTCACATGAACATTGAATAAATAAAATAAATTTGAATCGTTAAAAGACAAACAAAATGAACATAAATTTCAAATCAAATCTAAATCAAATTCAAATTCAATCTTTCCAGATTCCAAATCTCAATCAAATCTCAAATTCGATCTTCCAGATTTCAAATCAAATTTCAATCGAGTTCAAATTCAATCTCCCAAATCTGAAATCCAATCCGTTCTATTCTCTCCCTTGTCTGGGATGGAAGCGTTTGATTCCATTGACGCGGATCGAATCTGACGGCGAGGGATTATATCCAATCCAAACCAGCAACATTTGATTAACTCTTTTGAACGGGGTATGTAACATCTACATATTCCCTGCCAATCTATTTCCTTCCATGAAAGTCTTCTACAACTTTCGTGAAATTCTTGAAACACCAAAATTCCACACTTTTCAAATCAACACTACAAATCTTTGCAAAGTCAATAACTACATCAAAATTCAAACTTTTGGGGTCGAGGATTTTACATCCGAGATTGCATTGCTTTAGGATCCTTGCCCTATCGCAATGAAATACATCAAAATCAAACTTTTGGATTTGAGGATTTTACATCCGAAACTGCATTGCTTTAGGATTCTTTCCCTTATTACAATGAAATACATCAAAATCAAACTTTTGGAGTCGAGGATTTTACATCCAAGACTGCATTGCTTTAGGATTCTTTCCCTATTGCAATGAAATACATCAAAATCAAACCTTTTGGGTCGAGGATTTTACATCCAAGACTGCATTGCTTTAGGATTCTTGCCCTATCACAATGAAATACATCAAAATCAAATTCTTGGGGTTGAGGATTTTACATCCGAGATTGCATTGCTTTAGGATTCTTTCCCTATTGCAATGAAATACATCAAAATCAAATTCTTGGGGTCAAGGATTTTTTACATCCGAGACTGCATTGCTTTAGGATTCTTTCCCTATCGCAATGAAATACATCAAAATCAAACCTTTTGGGTCGAGGATTTTACATCCAAGACTACATTGCTTTAGGATTCTTTCCCTATTGCAATGAAATACATCAAAATCAAACTTTTGGGTCGAGGATTTTACATCCAAGACTGCATTGCTTTAGGATTCTTTCCCTATTGCAATGAAATACATCAAAATCAAATCTTTTGGGTCGAGGATTTTACATCCAAGACTGCATTGCTTTAGGATTCTTGCCCTATCGCAATGAAATACATTAAAATCAAACTTTTGGAGTCGAGGATTTTACATCCAAGACTGCATTGCTTTAGGATTCTTGCCCTATCGCAATGAAATACATCAAAATCAAACCTTTTGGGTCGAGGATTTTACATCCGAGACTGCATTGTTTTAGGATCCTTTCCCTATCGCAATGAAATACATCAAAATTTAAACTTTTGGGTCTAGGATTTTACATCTGAGACTGCATTGCTTTAGGATTCTTTCCCTATTGCAATGAAATACATCAAAATTAAATTCTTGGGGTTGAGGATTTTACATCCGAGACTGCATTGCTTTAGGATTCTTTCCCTATTGCAATGAAATACATCAAAATCAAATTCTTGGGGTCAAGGATTTTTACATCTGAGACTGCATTGCTTTAGGATTCTTTCTCTATCGCAATGAAATACACCAAAATCAAACTCTCGAGGTTAAGGATTTTACATCCGATACCGCATTGCTCCGAGATTTCTCCTCATTGTAATGATTCAATCCAATCAATTCAATTTTCTTTTCGAGGTCGAAGATGTTACATCTAAAACCACGAAATTCCAATTTTCATTTCAAATCAGATCCCTTCAAATTAATCTTAACCAAACTTCAATCTAAATTGAAACTCCAAATTGAAATCTAAACTCACACATCAAAACTTAAATTGAAACAAAATAAAATCTAAATTGAAATTCTCCCAGATCATGTGATTTGGAATTCACCTTCTTTTCCTTTCCCCGCCGAGAGTTCGAGAATCTCCGGTTTCGGAGATATACTTGACACTCCCCAGCCGGAAATTCTTCTACTTCGTCCTAAGTTTGTCACTTGGACATCCGTGTTGGTTTTGTTGATCTTTTCGGTCAACGCCAATACGCGCGTGTGCTCCGTCGACTCACCACACCTATCGGGGGTCCATTTGTCGACCTCATTTTTGATGAGGTCTTCTCTTCTTCTTTTTAGTACTTAGGATCTAGCCTTAGGCTTTTCCTTTCGACTATCTTAGAGGACTAGAATCGGGACCCACCTTTTAGAAATTCAAACCACTTCTTAACTCCCCGCAAACTCCACAAACTTGACCGTAGACCCCTAATCACCTGAGAGGGTTAAAATCAAATGTGGAAGTTTAAAGGATGAGTTCCTATAGGACTCTTCGGCCTTAGGACCGCCTCCGGTGGCCCGGTCCGGTGAAGGGGCTGACTTACACACACACTACACTCATACACTACACTTTCACACACCTCCTAAAACCACACCCATACCTAACTCGACCTCCCGATTCATGTAGGTGATTCACACGGATGGTCCTTAACCCCTAAGCCCTCGGCAAGAGGGTTAGGAACAACATAGTGAATGCCTCAAATGAGTCCCTTCATGGCTCATGTGGGATTGATGTGGCTTCATGGCTCAACCAAAATGATTTCATTCCATTCAAATTTACCCAATCTTCAATTTTCCAATTTTTCAATTTTTCAATTTTTGACCCCCGGGACCCTACACCCGCCTAGCCTACTCCAAACCCTTGAAATCCTCCAAAATTTCCAAATCACCCAAACTTTCTCAAAACCAATTCCTAAACATTTCTCATCACTCAAATTGATCATTCATAGCCAAAAATACCAAAAATTCCAAAAATACCCCCCAATACCCTCCAAATACCCAAAATACCCCTCTTGACCCAAAAATCCAAAAATTTAGAAAATTCCCATAAAATTCCAGAAAATCCCAAATATTCCCAATTTCATTTTGTTCAACTACACCATGGGCCAATTTTGTTAATTTACCTGACTTTTGTCAAAATCCCCAATTTGACCCATTTTAACCCTAAGTGAACCCAATGTCAAACCAAACCTACCCAATTGACCCAAATTCTGGTCCAATTCAATTCTAAACTTCAATTCAACATTCCCAACACCAATTTTGACCAAATCCAAGTCCAATTTGATTGAAATTTGGATCCAATTTCACTTTGGGCCTTAAAACCCAATTTGGACCCATAACCCAAACCTAACCCAAACTTACCCAATTCAACTCCAATTAACTCCAAATATTTTCTAAACCTTCCTTAACATCCCTACAAACAAAACCCTAACATGATTTGTCCAAAATTTAGACCCAAACCCCACTCAATTTCAACCCAAAGCTAAAAGGCCCTATTTTGACCTAAACCTAAACCTAACCCAAATGAGCCCAAACCCCAAAATCAAAGCCCAACCAAAGTCAAAACCTCTTTGAAACACTTCCATAGACATTTCCAAACATTAATTTTACATCAATTTCAACCCTAGCCCAACATTGGCCCAAGTTAGCCCACTTTGACCTATATTGGCCCATTCACCAAAGGATCCCAAATTCAACCCAATTCAAATCCAAATCACTCCCAATTTGCTCCAAGACATCTATGAGCTAAACCCAACAATTATTTGGCCCAAGACTTTACCAAAATTTCACCCTAAAGTCCATTTTAAAATTCAAAAAGCTCACTTCCCTTAAACCTTCCTAAAAGCCCACTTCCTTCAAATTCAAAAGCCCAAATTCATCCAAAGCCCACATGACATTTCCATTTGCCATCCACTTAATCAAAGCCATTCCCTAAGTTCTAATCCCATCAATTAAACAATTCCAAATCAAGCCCCATAACAATTTCCATTAAAATGCCAAAATCCACAAAATCCTTTTTTTATGAAATTGACCCAAACGTTTCCCAAGCCACATGGAGCCATGAAGCCACATGCAAGCCATTGGCAAGCCATGAGGATCTCTAAGTTGTCAACTCTCCTTAAATGTCAAAAGGAGGAGGTCCTTTAAGCTCCTCCTAAAAGTCATTAACCTTAAGCATGTTTCACCTTAACCCAAATTTAATCCAAATATATTTGGATAAGGACTTCTCCATGCCAAACCAGACTGATCCTTGTGACTCCCCACAACACCCAAAGCCACCTTGAAGGGTGAACCAAGCCCAAAATGATGGGTTGACCCAAACCTAGCCAAAATGGTCTCTTCCCCATTCCATTCCAAGCCATCTCCTTTACACATGGCAAGGCCCAATTGACTGCACTAAACCCCAGCCCTGACCCACCTGGACCTGAGGGTGACCCATGCTTGCCGGCCAGCCGCCTGGGTCGCCGGAAAACTCCATGGCTGAGAACTCACATGTGAGCCCAAGCTTGGAATTCTCACCTGCTGAGCTGCCCCATCCCTGCTGGCCATTGTAGCCGTTCTTCTCGCCAAGAGCAGCCGATCCCAAGCCCTAACTCTCCCCGGGAGGCCCTCCACCCTCTCCTATTTAAACACCACCCCTCTCGGCCACGAGAGGTGCTTAAACAAACCTTAAGGAAACTATGCCAAAATTGTTCTAGACCATTCCCCATACATAAAGCATTTGATCCCCACCGAATTCCGACCCAATTCCTCCAACGAGCTCAATTTCGAGCTCAAACTTTAGCCCAAAACCAGTGACACTTCTTCAAAGTGGATCAATCCTCAAATCGATTGGTCCTACACCTTCACTGGACCAAGAGAAGGTGTCCACCAGCAAAAGCCCCTTCTCCGAGCCACCCAGCTTGCTCCAGCCTCCAAGCTTTGTGATCGGCCGTGGTCAAAATCCTACCTGGCAATTCACTGCACTGCGGAGACTTCATCCGGAGCTTGTCGGGATCCAATCGAAGGTGAAACAACCCTCGCATCGAAGCCACACTTCTCCGAGCAAAGGTATGTCCTCACTCTTCTTCCCGAGCTTCGAACATTCTCCATTTTTATTAAGTCAATTTCATACCACATAAACCGTATGGATGTGTTCGTCTTCTCGAGACGAATCCATGTGAGCATAAGAACGTTAAATTTGGTCGAGTATAGAGTGAGATCTTAGAGCTCGAAGATGGACGGTTCTCTGGCTAGGAGGCTTAGTGGACGATGAACGGATGCCGTTCATTTAATACACGCGCGGACGGACGACCAGTGATCGCGCCGGATGAGGAGACGGAACGATACGGGCGGGACCCGGCCGCCGACTCAAGCGGCCGCGTCGAATGGGAGCGCGTCGCGCGGCCGTTCGGAGATGCCGAGGATGACGCGGCGCCGACTCGGATAAATAGAAAATTAGGATTTTTCTATTTATTTAATTCCCTGAACTTGGAAAATTCATAACTTTGTGTAGAAAAATCGGATAAATAAAATAAAAATACCCTCTTGCTTAAGTGAACGTAGGAGAATAATGTGGAAAAGAAATCATTTAATTTCATCAAGTATTTTATTTTTAATAATTTATTTACTGTTCGCATTATTTTAATTCTCCATGCATATAGGAAATTCACCATGGCATGAGACCATAGTGGCTTTTGAAGCTTCGAATTTGGGAACATTCTCCGAATTTTCCAAAGTCGAGGCCATCCCTATGAGAAGTTATTGATTTTTCAAATTCATGTTACCTGTTTTGAGTATTTTAATTCTAATAATTAGCATGTTGTGAAATAAATTCTAGGAAAATTTGGTGATGTCCCTTATGACCAGAGGACCCTAGGAAAAATAGGTTTTGAATTAGTTCATTTAAAATAACCCTAATTGGCTTAAACACCCAAAATAGGTCCCTAATTAATTAGAGTTAACCATACATCAAATTGACTTGAAATCAATTCTCTACTGACCTTTAGGATCAGAGGAATACACTATAAAAATTTGAAGTCAATTGGACTTGGTTAGCCCTACTAAATGGGTTGATTAAGCCACTTAGTCATTTTAAACTTTAAAAATTCATAACTTTCAAAATACCTTTCAAAAATTCACCAAATTGGTTTTGGAGCCTCTCTGATATTAGGGGAATTTAAGAAAATTAAAATTTCAATTTTCTAAAAAGTTGATTTTTAATATTATTTTAATATTTTTTAATAATTAAAAAATAATAAAAATCACAAAAATAATAAAATTCACCAAAATGTCACATTTTGAATTTTAATCACTTAGGAACAAATCCCATATTTTTCTTAGGTCTATTTAATGAGATATTAAATTTTAAAGCCCTAGGGTAATTTTAAAATTAAAAAAAATGTAGTTTCTAGCATTTTCACTAAAATAATTATAATAAATCAAAGAAAAATCATAAAATTGCAAAAATTGATTCTCTGATTTCCTTGATATCAAAGAGAATTTTGAAAAATATAAAATTCATTTTTCAACCGTTATTTTTTTTTTAAATTAATTAACACTCCAAAATTTAAAATAATTATAATAAAAATAATATAGTTCAAAAAATCACCAAAATTGGTCCAAGTGGTCCTCTGGTCATTAGGAATGTCCCCTAATTTTCTTAAGGACAGAAACTTTCCCTTGTTCATATTATTAAATTTTCCTTGGAAATTCCTATTTTCCACCAAAAAATAATTACATAAATAAATTAAATACAGAAAAATCACATTTTCTCCTCTCATGTCTTTATTGGCATATGAGTGAAGTCACATAAAAATTTTAAGTTCATTTAAGCTCAATTTAGTGAGTTATGAAATTATTAAGCTTGTAGGGCAAAATGGTAATTAAAAGATTTTAACCCTTAATTAAAACTTTATGTTTAATAAAATTAACAAGTAAAATATTTGATCCTAATCTGATTTAGATGATTGAAATTTAAATAATTAAAGGGTAGAAACCCACTAAATAATTTAAAATAATTAAAATAAACCTTAATTAAATAATTGATTAAATTTGGAAGAATAATAAAATTGGAATTATTAAAATAGGGATATTATTAGGAAGAGATTTATTCTTTAATTTAAAGATCCCTAAATTAATCATCTCATTAATATTTAATTCCTAATTAAAAATGATAATCCAAATTTAAGTTTTAAAATGTTAAAGGACTTAATCAATTAAATTAAATTAAAAAGTTAAATTATTAAACTCTTTTTAAATTTTCAATTAAATTAAAAATTAAAAATAAAATTAAATTAAAAAATTAAATTAAATTAAAATTAAATTAAAAAAATTAATTAAATTAAATTAAAATTAAATTAAAAATTAAATTAAATTAATTAAATTAAATTAAATTAAATTAAATAAATAAATTAAATTAAAAAATTAAATTAAATTAAATTAAATTAAATTAAATTAAATTAAAAAATGTTAAATTAAATTAAATTAAATTAAATTAAATTAAAATTAAATCAAATTAAATAGAAAGAAATTAAATTAAATTAAAATCAAGTTAAATTAAATTAAAATTAAAAGTGAACCACATTAAATTAAATTAAAAGTTAAATTAAATTGAATTAAATAACATCACCTAAGACATGAAAGAAATTAAATATAAAGCAACTTGAACACTATTGCAAATTTAAATCCGATAACTGAGATTAAACTAAATCATAAATCATGTGAATACCAATTTGCCCCCGAAAACTTTTATTGTCATAACTCCTAAATAGAACATTAAATGAAATACTACTTCACTTATAGGATATTCAAATGTCCTAGTTCACTGAGCAAGATGACAAAACTCGAATTCCCGGACGATTAATTCATTTGATTAATTAAATTCATTTGGACTTAAAATAATCCTAAAGGTATTGAAAAGATGTTTAAGATTCGTCTTAAGCACTTCCTCGTACGATAAGATGTTTATAAGAACAACCGAACTTAATTATTCTTTGATGAAGAAAATCGTCCTCAAACCAAAACACAAGGACCTAGACGTCATAGGAAATGACTAGCTATAGGATTAGGAACTTGGTAGAAAACCATAACCCTTCCCTAAGCTTTACCTAGGAAATTGCTTAAATATTCTAATTGTGTTTTAAGTGCAGCTTGGGATGACGAGAAGACCCTCCAGGTGCGCTTTTATTTTATTGCAGTTTACCTTATTGCAATTTATTTAATCGCATCGCACTTACTTTTCTTGCATGATAAACAACCGTTGCATGAAAACCCACACCTTTAGGATAGCCCCTAAAACCGAAACCAAAACTAAATTAAAAGTCATTGCAAGATAAAATTCACCGCCACAACATTTCAAAATATAAAACAACTCAAAATGTAATCACAAACGAACACAAAACTACAATTACAACTAAATTAAAACGTCATGTTCGATGATCGGAATACCTCGGATGATGTAACCTACGTGTTGCTAACGGGATTTCCCACTGCCTAAATGAAAGTGTGGAACTCATTCAATCGAGTTTAGCAAATTCATCCGGACTAAGTGAATCCGATAAAAATAACGATGCCGGAAAGATGGAACCGTGGGATCTTAACCGGTGTCGTTATAATCAACTTTAAGATTTGTATTAAATAAAACATAAAAAAAAACACTTGGAAATTAAGATTTTCTCTAAACCAAAACACTTCTCTCATCTCTTGATTTATGACTTCTAAAACCAAACCTCTGCAACAACAAGGAGCTTGGAGCATGGTGGGCAGCACGACCATCGTCATCGCAAAACCCGAGTCTACTTCAAAGAAACCTTCTTAAAATTAAATAACCAATCCATAGGATTTCGAGGTAGTTTGCCTAAGTGCAACATAAATCCTCAACCACTTCGTTAGGCATTTGCATTGCAAATTAAGCCCTAACCGGACTTAGGATTCCGAGGTAGTCGTCCGATACGACATAAACCCTCACATCTTCCAGGCTATTTGTATGATTCTATCATATAAATATAAGTCCTAATTAATTAAAATTTGCAAGATGGAAATACTAAATAAATATTAGGACCTTCTTAAATTCAAGCCAAACAATAGGATAGTCGGGAAATTACCGAAGTTTGCTTCGAATCTGTAATTTCTCCTACTTTTCTTCCTTTGAATTCCCAAAACAAAATCTTCCAAATTTGATCCATTCCCTATTGAAATTTTAAAATTCAATTCTTTGAAAACCTTAAACTTTGAAATTCTTGAGAGCAGAACTACTGATTATTATCGAGAGTTTTCTTAGGTGATTCCCGTCGCTTAAGATGTAATTAACTATAGGGGCTTACCTCTTATAGGAATTTTTAAGAACCTGTGTAATATAAACCTCGTTTAATGCTTTCATATTAAGCAGGGGAATTTGTCGGCTTATAAAATTGGTTTGGAGACCAAACGGATGTCACAAATCTTCTAGTTTATTTAATCGAGCCCCACCATCAATTAGTGTGTCTACCCTTAGGATATATACACGATTTGTGGTGCGGTGTTCGTTTATATAAACTATTTAGGATGTGAGATCGGTTTGATTTCATATCTTAAAATCTTCAAATTTAAAATTATTTTCAAAAGTCAAATACTACTTTTCAAATTATTTATTTAAATTAAATTAAAAATTTGCCGCACAATTTTTGTAGGAGGCCCCTTTTCAAAAATACAACACTCAACCTAAAAATATGCCGACACCTAAATGGTCAAGTTAGGTCAAAATGGTCAATTCATGGCCCCATGACCACCACATTGACCAAACTGGTCAACCCTTAACCCAAATGATCAAATTATGCCAAAATAGTCAATCTATATCCCAATGAACTTTCCATTAACCAAACTGGTCAACCTTTGACCTAAATAGTCAAATTAGGTCAAAATGGCCAATCCATGACCCAATGACCACCCCATTGACCCAAAGGTCAACCTAATGACCTAAATGGTCAAATTTGGTCAAAATGGTCAATTCATGACCCCATGACCACCACATAAACCAAACTGGTCATCCCTTCACCCAATTGGTCAAATAAGGTTAAAATGGTCAATATATGACCCAATGACATTCCCATTGACCAAACTAGTCAACCTTTGACCTAAATGGTCAAATTAGGTTAAAATGGCTAATTCATGACCCAATGACCACCCCATTGACCCAATATCAACCCCTTTGACCACCAAGTTAATCCAAATACCAATCTGGTTAAATCTGACTAATTTGATCAATTTAAGACATTAAAATGATCAAACATGATCATTTGGTCAACCTTAGTCAAACCTACGTCACATTACCAAATTTAATGACCCCATGATTAGATTAGCTATGTCAAGGTTAAGTAACTCACTTAGGTCAACCATGGACCTAGATTCCATGGTCCATCCTGGTCAACCATGGTCAACCATGATTAACTTTGCTCAACTTGTGTCAAAATACACAAGTTTTGACCAAATTGAGTCAACACTCAAAATGACTTGACCAATTTATGGGTCAGTATTATAATTTCACACATTTTTAATTAATTACATAAAAAATTAAAAATGGAATTATAATCACATCAATTAAATGGCATCACACATGACATATAAAACCCTTAAATGATATTCAAAATTAAATTAAACACATGTTGGGTTACCCATGGGTCACCCATGACCCATGAAACTCATCATTACGTAGCTAACCTTATGGTAAACCCATTAACCACCCTAGGGTTAAGGTTAATCAAGAAACCAAGATAAGGGAAAGAAAGAGGTGTCATTCCCTCACGTACCCCCACCCAAAGGACATGAACCAAATCCAATTCATTAAATGGAGAGTTCATCATGGCTAGTTAAGCAAGTGAGACAAAGAAGAAACTAAGTTTCACCATTCTCAAAATTTAAAGCATGAATCATTTCTCTCCATGGAATGAGGTGGTCGGCCAACCTATGGGACACTTCAAGCATTTCATGGACTCACAAGTGGGAGTGAAACATCACTTAAACCACCCCTATTACCATGGTTAAGGACCATCATGACTAAGCCATATGAATGATGGAAATTAGGCTTAAGTGTCACCATATCACCAATCCATTAAATGAGCTAGATAATTTACTTAGGGGAGGTAAATTCAACTCAAATAAGAAAGGCCAAAAATACCTCATAGAGTGTCCAATGGAGAGAAGCCAAAGCCTTGAGTTAAAAATCCACCATGGGTAAATTAGACATGGATATGCTTGGGGATGCTCAAATGTGATAATTCTCAACCAAGAGACTTATCCATAGCCATTATTTACCTGATAGAATCTCCCCTAGGTGAATCCGAGCAAGTCTAAGCTTCCTTATAGCCTCCATGGCTATAAATAAGGGCTAACTCAAGAGCACAAAAAAAGACATGCCTACAATCTTTATAATCTGAACGATCCAAGACAAAAATCCTTCCCCATCCTCTAAGGAGTTGAGCCCATGCAAAATTGAGCTTTGAAACCCACAGTTTTCTTCAAATTTAGCCACCCCGAAATACCCCAAAAGAGGACAAATTTTGGGTTCTACATAAACTTATTTCGATCTTCAAATGAACAGCTCCTACACCTTCCCTGAGGTGTATGAAAGAGATTCCAATGAAAATTAGTTCTTCCCGAAAACTCCAACCTAGTTCTCCATCAAGTCGTTAACCCATTTTGGGGTTTTCATACCTCCAGCCAATTTCATTCCAATTTAGCTTAGAACAAGCTTCGTAAGGACCTAGTGTCGTGTCTGTCAAGCTTGATTGAAGCTTCACTTCATTAAGACCAGGTATGGCCATTTTGACCTAAATCTTATTCAGCTTTGGAAATTTGTGAAGTGAACCAAGTCAAAACCTATACATCACCGTATATATATGCTCATCTTCTCAAGATGAAGCTTTAGGAACAAACTTCACCCAAATGCATTGTGATTTGAGTGATATTTTGAGCCTATAACATGGACTGTTCACGGGATGAACTAGGTTGGGGGAGATGCTTGGATGTCGCTCATTTCCGGGTTTTGGAAATGGACGGCTATGATTAAACATAGACATGTTTCGTGAAGGAACCTAATAGGGGATCGAGCGTGTTTTTGATGAATACTAGGACACAAGTCACCCCATAGCTTTTTCTGGTTAGTTAGGATTTAATTAAATAAAAAACCTTAAAAAATTCAAAATTATATATCTTAACAAATAAAAATCACAAAAATATGATAAAAATATCCTCAGACTCAGGGAGAGAAGAGTAAAATTATGACACTAAAATCTAGACTTGATAATTTATATTTACCTTTTGGAGTAATTTAATTATTAGAAATTAATTATAAATTTTAAAATTATGAAATTTCCACAAAATGATCATTTCACCCTTAAGAACAATCTGAGATTTTTCCAAGACATGATAAGGCCTCTAAGTTCAATTCACTTAATTTCTATCAAACTTTGTAATTATTTTTCAAAAATAATTATAAAAATTAGAAAATGGGAAATTGAAAATAAAAATTGGCTAAGGAATTCATGGAGACAAACATAAATCCTAAATTGATAAGGCTTTAGCCCCTTGCAAATTTAAAATAATAATTTTGTTTTTGGGTTAAAATTATTAATTATGAATTAATATTTAAAACCCTAAAAATCTTTTAAGATTCAAACTCTCACGATACTAAGTCCATTTCACATTGAACTAAGTCAAACATGAGTTTAACTTCAAATAAACTCAAACCAAACCCTAATTTGGTCTAAGACACTAATTAGACCAAATTAAACTCATTAAACCTTAATTAAATTAGGTTTAATATAACAAACCCTAATTAGGTCTAAGACACCATTTTGACCTAATTAAACAAGTCGGACCTTAATCACATTAGGTTTAACTTAATAAACCTTAATTAAGTCAAATATGCCAATTAGACCTAATTAAATCAAGTTAAGCCTTAATGACATTAGTTTTAACTTAATAACTATAATTAGGTCTAAGACACCAATTAGTCATAATTAAACCCATTAAACCTTAATTAAAAGAGGTTTAGCTTAATAAACCCTAATTAGGTCTAAGACACCATTTAGACCTAATTAAACTACGTTGGACCTCACATTAGGTTTAACTTAATAAACCCTAATTAACTCTAAGACACCAATTAGACCTACTTAAACCCATTAAACCTTAATTAAATTAGTCTTAATATAATAAATCCTTAATAGGTCTAATACACTACTTAGACCTAATTAAACTAACTTAGACCTTAATCACATTAGGTTTAACTTAATAAACCCTAATTAGGTCTAAGACACCAAACAAACCTAATTAAACCCATTAAACCTTAATTAAATTAGGTTTAATATAATAAACCTTAATTTGGTCTAATATACCAATTAGACCTAATTAAATCAAGTCAAGCCTTAATTACGTTTGGTTCACCTTAATAAACCTTAATTAGGTCTAAGACACTAATTTGAATTAATAAAACCCATTAAACCTTAATTAAATTAGTTTTAGCTTTATAAACCCTAATTAGTTCTGATAAAACCCTACCTCATGCACTTATTGTAATATATAATTTTTAGAAAATATTTTGCACACTAGAAGTACTATGCAAGTATACGTATCATATCTAGTAATACAGGGCTCTAGTGGAGTCCTGGTTATCGATCTCACAGGGAAGCTTAATTTAAAAAATTAATAGATTTTCAAATTAAAAGTAATTATAATTTTTATTTCTTTAAAAATCAAATTTAAAGTTTTATACAATTTCTACTAGATGAAAGTAAAGTAACAATAAAGTAAAGATTGATTTTAAGTATAAATAAATCAACTTTCTCCTTCTCATCTAATCCAAGATTTTTCAGAAAACTATCATTCATGGAGAACTTTAAATTATGGTATTGTGTCAAATAGAAGCATTCCTATTCTTTACCTTCGCTCAATAGTATAAAGTACATTGGCTAATCTATAGATTGGTTCAGGATATATTATTAGTAGAATGGGTTAATCTAGGCTCGCACTTCTAGATGTCCAAGGGTGGCTATGGTCGGCCCTACTAGTGACCCGTTCCCTTTCTATAAACCAAATTATTAGAATTTAGATTGTCGCTCTAAAAACTAATCAATTCTACGCCCAATAAACAATATCTCCCTATTTATTTAAACTTCACCATGAATAACCAGCATATAGCCTTCGATTACCTAAGGATTCACGTGATATCTACTAGTAAGAACTCATCTCTAGATAGGTCTCAGAATTCTTCAACAGGTTTTAACAATTTAAATTGCCAGCTTAAAAAGTAAATTAAGGTCAGGTATGAATATCATCACAATTTTTTTAAGAATCTAATAAGTTCTCCAACAAAATTAAATTATCTTATTATCTTTTCATAATTGAAAGGAGAAAGAAAACTAACTACTCATAACATTTTGAATTTACACAACAAAACATATTTATAAAAACTTGAACCAAGTTACAAATAATTATCTGAAATGTTCCTTCAAGTGATCCTTCGACTCCTACTGACTCCAATCCAAGGTACAAGACTTCAACAAACCAACTCTTACAAACTCTCACTTACTACTCAAGGATTTGAGTAGTAATACTCTAAGTAACTAAAATAAACTCACTAAATAATTAAGAATAATATTAGGTGGCTCTCTAAAACTAATTTCAGGAGTGGAGAGCTCTGAGGAGGCGCCCTTATTCTGTAGAAATGTCTCCTATTTATAGAGTTCCGAAAATGATCAAGTGTTTCTTAAGAAACCTCTTCAAAATTCGTCCAAATTCAATTTCTAGAAAGTACCTGTGGCGCCTAGGCATCGAAATCTGGCGCTGGGCTCCTGTTGACCTCATTTTTGATGAGGTCTCCTCTTCCTTCTTTAGTACTTAGGATCTAGCCTTAGGCTTTCCCTTTGACTATCTTAGAGGACTAAAGATGGAACCTACCCCTTTAGAAACTCAACCACTTCTTAACTCCCTGCAAACCCCACAAGCTTGATTGTAAACCCCTAATCACCTAGAGGGTTGAGATCAAATGTGGAGGTTTAAAGGATGAGTTCCCTATAGGACCCTTTGGCCTTAGGATCACCCTGGGTGGCCTGTTCTGGTGAGGGCTGACTTACACATACACTACACTCTCACACACACATTCCAAATCCTAAAATACACACTCTCACCCAACTTGACCTCTTGACTCATGTAGATAAGTCATATGGATGGGCCTTAACCCCTAAGCCCTTGGCTAAGAGGGTTAGGAACAACATAGTGAATGCCTCAAATGAGTCCTCTCACGGCTCCTATGGGATTAATATGGCTTCATGGCTCAACCAAAATGATTCCATTTCACTCACACTTGCTCAATTTTCATTTTTCCAAAATTTCAATCTTTGACCCCCGGGCCCTGCACTCCACCTAACTCTACCAAAAGCCCTTAAAATTACTCGTAACCACCAAAATTTCCAAATCACCCAAAACTTTTACAAAATTAACCTTGAACATTTCCCCACCAATCAAATTGATCATTTACAGCTAAAAATACCAAAATTTCCAAAAATACCCCCAATACCCTCCAAATTACCAAAATGCCCCTCTTGACCCAAAAATCCAAAAAATTCCCAAAAAATTTCAAAAAATCCCAAATATTCTCAATTTCATTTTGTTCAACTAAACCATGGGCCAATTTTGCCAATTTACCCCATGTTTACCAAAACCCCCCACTTTAGCCCATTATAAACCCAAATGAACCCAATGTCAAACCAAATCACCCCAATTGACCTCAATTTTGGTCCAATTCAATTCTAAACTTCAATTAAATATCCCTAATATCAATCAAAACCAAATCCAAGCCCAATTTGATTGACATTTGAATCTAATTTCATTTTTAAGCTTAAAGCCCAATTTTGACCCATAACCCAAACTTAGCCCAAACCAACCCAATTCAACCCCAATTGACCCCAAAACTTTTCTAAACCTTCCCTAACATCTCCATAAACAAAACACTAACATAGTTTGCCCAAAATTTGGACCCAAACCTTACTCAAATTCAACCCAAACCCAAAATCCCTTAAATTGACCTAAACCCAAACCTAACCCAAATGGGCCCAAATCCCAAACTCAAAGCCCAACCAAAGTTGAAAACTCTTTGTAATATTCCCCTAAACATTTCTCAACATTAATTTTACATCAAATACAACATTAGCAGAACCTTAGCCCAAGTTAGCCCAAATTGACCCACTTTGGATCCTTTACCAAAGAAACCCAAATTCAACTTAATTCAATTCCAAATCACTCCAAATTGATTTCAAATCACCCATGACACATCCTTAAACTAAACCCAAAAATTGCTTGGCCCAATCTTTTGCAAAACTCCCATCCACAAATTTCTTTTCAAAACCTAAAAGCCTTAATCAGATTATGTTTAGCTTAATAAACCCTTATTAGGTCTAATACACCATGTAGATCTAATTAATTCAAGTTAATCCTCAATCACATTAGGTTTAACCTAATTAAGCCTAATTAGGTCTAACCCAACATTAGAACTAATTAAACCAAATTAAACATTAATTAAATTAGGTAAAATCCAAACTAAACCTAATTAGGTCTAATTCAACATTAAACTTAATTAATCAATTAAACCTTACCTAAATTAGGTTTAATTAACCTTAACCTAATTAGACTTAATCACAATTAATTCTAATTAATCAACTAAACCTTACGTAAATTAGGTTTAATTAAAATTAACCTAATTAGACTTAATCACAATTAAGTCTAATTAATCAATTAAACCTTACCTTAATTAGGTTTAATTAACCTTAACCTAATTAGACTTAACCACAATTAAGTTTAATTAACCAATTAAACCTTAACTAAAGTAGGTTTAACTAACCTTAGCCTAATTAGACAACCACAATTAAGTCTAATTAATCAATTAAACCTTTTATAAATTAAGTTTAATTAACCTTAACCTAATCAGACTTTATCATAATTAAGACTAATTAATTAATTAAACCTTACATAAATTAAGTTTAATTGAACTTAACCTAATTAGACTTAAACACAATTAAGTCTAATTAATCAATTAAACCTTACTAAATTAGGTTTAATTAAAAATAACCTTATTAGATTTAATCACAATTAAGTCTAATTAATCAATTAAACCATACCTAAATTAGATTTAACTAACCTTAACCTAATTAGACTTAACCATAATTAAGTCTAATTTACTAATTTAACCTCACCTAAAGTATGTTTAATTAACTTTAACCAAATTAGAATTAACCATAATTAAGTCTAATAAATCAATTAAACCTTAACTAAATTATGTTTAATTAACCTTAACCTAACTTTACTTAATCACAATTATGTCTAATTAATCAATGAAACCTTACCTAAATTAGGTTTAATTAATGTTAACCTAATTAGACTTAAGCACAATTAAGTCTAATTAATCAATTAAATATTACCTAAATTAGGTTTAATTAACTTAAACCTTTTATTATCAATATACAATGAACCTAACCTAAAATATACTTAGGTCCAACCCAACTTGAACCTAAGTCAAACTTAAACCATTTAGGTTCAACACACATTGAACCTAACCTAAGATTAAGGTCAACCCAACTTGAACCTAAGCCAAATTTAAATCATTTAGGTTCAACACATATTGAACCTAGCCTTAAATTATAATTGGGCTCAACCCAACTTGAACCTATGTCAAACCTAACTAAACCTCTAGGTTCAACCTACATTGAACCTAATTAAACTTCAGGTGTAATCCAAATTGAACCTAACCAATCTTTAGGTTCAACATACATTAAACCTAAATCAAACATATAATTTAAGCTCAACCTAATTTGAATTTAAGTTATCCAGAACATTAGATTTATCAAAAATTGAATCTAAATAAATATAAACTTTAGATTCAACCTACATTGAATCTAACTTAACCTCAAACTCTTAAGTTCCACCCAACTTGAACCTAAATCAAATTAAATTCTTAAGTTCAACTCAACTTGAACTTAAATCAAATTAAGTATTCTAAAACTAAACTAATCTTAAATCCTACCTATGTTAGACTTAGAATAATTTCAAACCTTAGGTTCAAATCACATTGAACCTAAAACAAACCTTTAACTTAAGATCAACCCAAAGCTGAACTTAAGTCAAAATCCTTAACTTATGATTCAATCCATATTGAACCTAAAATAAAAAAATTAACTTAGGTTTCACCGAAAGTTAAATTTAAATTAAATATCAATCTTAGGATCAACTTACATTGAACTTAAACTCAACATTTAATCCAAATTGAATCAAGCCCAACCAAATTTTTAGGCTTAAATGACATCAGGACCTAAAACTCTTAGTCTAACCTACAACAGACTTAACAAATTTTTTTTAAATCCAATCAACATTAGCACTTAAACATTAAGTCTATTTACATTTAAACTTAGTCAAATTTCTTAAAACATTTAGATTCAAAGGACATCAAATCAAAAATCCTAAAATCTAACTCATTTTAGATTTTATCTCCAAGTCTAAATTATATTAGACTTAACTCAAACATCTTTAGGTTCAAAAGACAGAAAATCTGAATTCTTAAAATCTAACTCATATTAGATTTTATCTCTAAGTCTAATTTATATTAGACTTAACCCAAACATCTTTAGGTTCAAAAGACATTGAATCTAAAATCCTTAAATCTAACTCATGTTAGACTTTATCTCTAAGTCTAATTTATATAAATCTTAACTCAAACATAATTAGATTCAAAAAATATTGAATCAAAAACCATAAAATCTAACTCAAGTTATATTTTATCTCTTCTAAGACTAATTTATATTAGGCTTAAACAACTTTAGATTCAAAGACATCGAATCTAAAATCCTAAAATCCTAAAATCTAACTCATGTTAGATTTTATCTCTAAGTCTAATTTATATTAGACTTAACTCAAACATCTTTAAATTCAAATAAAAAAGAATCAAAATCTCAAAGTTTAATTGATATTAAACTTGACAATTATGATCAAAAGTTCAAAATCCACCTTAAAAGAAATTAAAGACTTAAACTTCAATAAAAAAGACAATAAGGCTTGAAGAGATGTTTTAATATCTTCCAGCCATTTGTGACTAGCAAACCACAAATATTGAAACCATGAACAAAATAAAAATGACAAAAACCATAAAATTGATTGGTTAATAAATCGTAAACAACCTAAAACATTCTCTAAAAGTTGACAAAAGACATTAAAGCTTAAATGAAACCTTAATGAACAAAGATCACTGAATGTAACTTGAACCCCAGTGTTCTTAATCTACGAAAATTTCTCGGAATATGTAATCCTGGTTGTTTACAGGAATCTTTCGGTCCTAGTTTAAATACCTTTCAGACTAAGTAGACTAAGACCACTGATGACCCTGGGATGACGAAACCATGGACATCCTAACCAAATTGTCTAAATAATTAAAACTTAACTAATTAAAATAATGATTTAAAAATAAAATAACATTATTTATTTTAAATCTGAAAATGTTTTCCTTGCAGGTTGAAGACAAAGTTTTGTTTTAGATTTATTTTGCATGTTTTTAGGATGTGCTAACTTTATTGCAGGACGACATTCTGAAAATGGGACAACAAAAATAAAATCAAAACTACTTCAAAACAACGACATTGACAGATCAAAGCAAAATCAAAACGACACTAAAGAAAAATAACGATAAAACTAAAATGACAAAATCAAACAAAACCTAAAATTTTAGGATACTCATAAAACCTAAACTTTTAGGATAGCCACCAAACAAATAACAAACTACGATACAAAATAAACAATAAAATAAGAAAACAAAAATAAGACTGACATTGACAAACTTAAAATTCTAGGATAGTACGTAACACTTAAAAACATATTACCCCTAGGATTTAACATTGATGTTTCTTTTCTTGTTCTTGAAATTTCTTAGACAACAAATGTTAACATTAATTAGAAGTTTTATTAGACAATTGTTTAAATTGTAATTAACTATAAGAGCTTGCTCCTATAAGAGATTTAAAAACTTAGGGTAGGTATCACACCTAGAAATCTTTGGTTATCGAAATTTTACATATGATCCTCCTTATATAAAGATTTTTAGAATAAGGCATTCTAGAATCCCTTTTTGTAAAGATTATCACTGTCATTTCTTATGCTACTGTTTTCTATTTTATCAGCCCTTATTTTCTTCAATTTTTTTAACATTACAAGATACTTTACAAGATCCGAAGAAATAAGATTTTGAAGATAGGGTGATATTATAGATAAATAGAGTGGCAGCTCCAAATAATGAAATTGACATCGACATGAGAAAATCTTACTGCTCCAGATGCCACCAACCTCATCCATCTGAATTTGCTTTCTCCTGCCCCTAAGCAAATTAACACCAAGATACTTAAGAGGTAGAAAAGAGATCTTATTCCAAGTAAAATTTGTCACCCAATTGATATGAGAAGTCTTAATTTGTTTCCCAAAAAATAGATGACATTTATCCCTATTAAAGGATAGATCTGAGGGATTTTGACAAACCTCTAAGACCTTCGTTAAATTCTTAATAACAATTTTGGAAGCATTAGTAAAAATGATAGCATCATCAACATAAGCTAAGTGGCTTACAAAAAATTTCACCATCTTTGTGTATTGATTGTTTGTATGGTGTATTTGGAATTTATTTAAAAGCCTAAAAAGGTAATTAAAGGCAATAATGAAAACAATTGAGGAATGAGGCTCACCCTACTTTATCCCCATGTGCGCAGAAAAGAAGCCATATGAACTGCCATTGACCATCACACTATAAAAGCTATTATGTAACCACCTTTTAATTAATCTGTAAAAGCTAGCATTAAAACCTCTAGCCAGAACGATGTTTAAAATGAAGTCCCAGTTAATAGTATCAAAGACTTTTTTAATGTCTAGCTTAAGTACTAGATTGCCACCTCTACATTTCCTGTTCAGATCTTCAATAAATTCCTGGGCTAAGAGGATATTATCAGTAATCTCCCGCCCCTTGATAAATGCTGACTGCTGTGGAGAAATAAGAAGTGGGAGGTGTGGTTGTAATCTGATAGCAAGTATTTTACTAATGATTTTTTATATAACAATTGTGAGTGCTATATGTCTGAAATTATGCCAACATTTAATTATATCCCAACATTCTACATAAAAGGTTGAAGAAAATCCATCAGGGCCAGGAGCCTTATTTCAATTAATAACTTTAAGTGCAGCAAAAATTTCATCTTTAGAGGGGATAACAAAGAGGGAGAGGGACGATAACAACTCTCTATCCTCAGCAAAGAAATTTTCCTCAATTGAAGTGACATGCACAGTGTTAGAATAGAGTTTAGTGAAATAGTCCACTGCATTTAAACTGTTTTCCTTAGCTTCAGTAAGGACCACCCCCTCAGCAGTAACAATTTAGAGCATAGTGTTGCAATTTGTTCTATTTTTAATAGAAGCATGAAAGTACTTTGTGTTCCTATCCCCGTTTATAAAATGTATCATGAGCTTTTTGCCGTAAGAGGTCTTCCTTAAGGGAGATATCAACAAGTAATTTAAGATGAGCTTGGGTCAAATAAGCAATAATAGAACTATCTGTGCGGACC
Source organism: Papilionanthe hookeriana x Papilionanthe teres (assembly GCA_022702705.1). NCBI lineage: Eukaryota > Viridiplantae > Streptophyta > Magnoliopsida > Asparagales > Orchidaceae > Papilionanthe > Papilionanthe hookeriana x Papilionanthe teres. Next base: position 123,787,634 of record CM040426.1, on the reverse strand, counting down.
TGAGCTTCCAAAACATCAACTTGTTTCTGAGACTCAAGTAATTTAGAATGCACATTGCCAAACACCTTATAGTTACACTTTCTTAACCCAACAACTACTTTTTATGTAATTTCCACAAAAATACCAAGCATTACCACACCTAATAGGTTTCCAAAGTTGTCTGATTAAACTTTGCAAAGAGTGGTGGTAGTCCATATATTGAGGAATTTAAAGTGATAAGTATCTGGTTTACTTTGAAAAGCTAAGGTTATCAAGATAGGATTATGATCAAAAATAGCTTAGCTTAAATGTTGAACTCGAGTGGTATGATAATATCTAAGGAAAAGTGAATTCCCCAAAACCTGTCTAGTCATTGAAAAAGAAAGCCTCTTCGCCAAGTATATGGAGAACCAGTAAAACTCAAATCAAAGAGACCAAGTTGAGATATATTCTTACAGAAATGATTAATAAGCACATTATCCACTTTTTCTCCTCTCTTCTTTTCAGTGGGAGACATAATCATGTTAAAGTCACCCCTACTAACCAATTTTTAGTAATTGTATCCCCCATAGTAGTGAGCTTATTCCAGAGCATGTATTCGTCTTAGAGTACAGAACTAGCATAAACAAAAGAGATCCAACCATTGAAAAACTCCATATTGAAATTAGTGAGAACAAATTGTTTGTCATCTTCAATGATTTTCAATTGATTATGCCTTCTCCAAAAAGCCTAAATATTGTCATTTTTGTTACTAAAATTTGAATATTGTTTAAGGGAAGCAAGAACCTTATCTTTGTCAATAGATACCATTGGCTCCAAGATAGCAAAGATACCTAGTTTGTAGACCCTACAAAGATATTTGAGATGCTTAAGGGAGGGAGGGTCAACAACTCCCCTAATGTTCCAAATCAAAATATTAAACATGATGTTGTTGACCTCATTTTTGATGAGGTCTTCCCTTCTTCTTTTTAGTGCTTAGGATCTAGCCTTAGGTTTTTTCTTTTGACTATCTTAGAGGACTAGAATTGGGACCTGCCTTTTAGAAATTCAAACCACTTCTAAACTCCCTGCAAACTCCACAAACTTGACTATAGACCCCTAATCACCTAGAGGGTTGAAATCAGATGTGGAAGTTTAAAGGATGAGTTCCTATAGGACTCTTCGGCCTTAGACCGCCTTCGGGCGGCCTGGTCCAGTGAGGGGCCGACTTACACTACACTTACACACTACATTTCCACACACTTCCTAAAACCACACCCATACCCAACTTAACCTCCCGACTCATGTGGGTGATTCACATGGATGGTCCTTAACCCCTAAGCCCTCGAGCTAAGAGGGTTAGGAACAACATAATGAATGCCTCAAATGAGTCCTTTCATGGCTCATATGGGCTTGAAATGGTTTCATGGCTCAACCAAAATGATTTCTTTCCACCTAAATTCACCCAATCTCCAATTTCCCAAATTTTCAATTTTTGACCCCCGAGACCCTACACCTATTAAACCTACCCAAAACCCTCGAAATTACCCAAATTTTCGCAAAATTTCCAAATTACCCAAAATTTTCCAAAATCAATCCCAAACATCTCCAAATCACTCAAATTGATCATCCATACCCAAAAATACCAAAGATTCCAAAAATACCCCCCAATACCCTCCAAATACCCAAAATACCCTTCTTGGCCTAAAAATCCAAAAATTCAGAAAATTCCCAAAAAAATTCCAAAAAATCCTAAATATTCCCAATTTCATTTTGTCCAACTACACCATAGGCCAATTTTGTCAATTTACCCTACTTTTGTCAAAACCCCCAATTTGACCCATTTTAACCCTAAGTGAACCCAATGTCAAACCAAACCTACCCAATTGACCCCAATTTTGGTCCAATTCAATTCTAAACTTCAATTCAACATCCCCAATACCAATCTAGACCAAATTCAAGCCCAATTTGATTGACATTTGGATCCAATTTCACTTTGGGCCTTAAAGCCCAAATTTGGACCCATGACCCAAACTTAGCCCAAACTAACCCAATTCAACTCCAATTAACCCCAAATCTTTTCTAAATCTTCCTTAACATTCCCACAAACAAAACCCTAACATGATTTGCCCAAGATTTTGACCCAAACCCCACTCAAATTCAACCCTAAAATCAAAAAGCCCAATTTCGACCTAAACCCAAACCTAACCCAAATAGGCCCAAACCTCAAAATCAAAACCCAACCAAAGCCAAAACCTCTTTGAAACACTCCCATAAACATTTCTCAACATTTATTTTACATCAATTTCAACCCTAGCCCAACATTGGCCCAAGTTAGCACCTACATTGGCCCATTTACCAAATAAACCCAAATTCAACCCAATTCAAACCCAAACCACCTTAAATCTATTTCAAATTATCCATGAAACATCCCTAAACCAAAACCAACAACTATTTGGCCCAAACTTCTACAAAAATTCCCATCCATGAACACATCCTTAAACTTAAAAGCCCACTTCCCTTAAACCTTCTTAAAAGCCCATCTTCATTAAATTTTAAAAGCCCAAATCATCCTAAAGCCCACATGACACTTCCCCTCATCATCCATTTGATCAAAATCACCCCTAAGTTTCAAAATCATCAATTAAACCATTCCAAATCAAGCCACATGTCAAATTACCCCCTAAATGTCAAAAATTTCTAAAACCCTTTTCATGAAACAAATCAACCTTTTCCCAAGCCAAATGAAGCCATGAACAAGCCATTCTCAAGCCACATGAAGCCATGAGGGCTTTGACTTGTCATTAGTCCATTTATGGCAAGAAGAGGGGTTCTTTCTTAAACCTCCTTTAACCCTTTTTACCTTAATCATGTCACACACTAAACCATGTTTAGCCACCTCATCATGGATGGAGACTTCACCACTCCTTCTAAGCCGACCTAAATGATTCCCTCGACTCAAAATCGAGCTTGGAAGGGTGCACCAAGCCCAAAATGGTGGGTTGACCCAAACCAAGCCAAAGTGAGCCTTCTCCCATTCCATTTAAATCAAACTCCTTTACACATGTCAAACCTCAATTGATCGCACAAGCCTCCAACTCCGACCCACCCGAGCTTCGAGGGTGACCCGACCTCGGCCGGCCGGCCACCTAGTCGCCGGAAAACACCATGCCCGAAACCTCGGGAGGAGCCAAATTTGGAATTCCACCTTGCCGAGTCGCCTCACTCCAAATGGCCATTGCAGCTGTTCTTCTCCTCACCAGAGCAACTCGATCCCAACCATTAAACTCCCTCGGAGAGCCTCCAGCCATGCCTATTTAAACCCCTCACCCTCTCGGCCAAAGGAGGTGCCGAACGAAACCTTAAGGAAACTCGCCAAAATCACTCTGGATCACTCTCCACACATAGAGCACCCGATCCCCACCGAATTCCAGCCTCAATTCCTCTAGTCGAGCCCAATTTCGAGCTCAAACTTTAGCCTAAAAACCGGACACTTCTTCACGGTGAGCCAATTCCCAAATTGATTGGTCCTACACCTTCACTGGACCAAGAAGAGAAGTTCCCACCGAAAGCCCCATCTCTAGAGCCACCCGAGCTTGTTCCGAGCCTCCAAGCTTTGTGATCGACCGTGGTCGAAGTCCAACCTAGACAAGTCACTGGATCGGAGACTTCATCCGGAGCTTACTAGATCCAATCGAAGGTGTAACAACTCTCGGATCGAAGCTTCACTTCTCCGAGCAAAGGTATGGACTCCCTCTTCTTCCCGAGCTTCCGGAGATTCTCATTTTAATTTGAGTCAATTTAAATGCATGTTTACCATATGGATGTGTTCGTCTCTTCAAGACGAATCCATGAGAGCATAAGAACACGAAAATCCGTTGAGAATCGAGTGAGAAATTAGGGTTAGAAGGTTGACGGTCACGGGTGCACACCAGTCGTAGACGATGACCAGGAGCCGTTGGATCGCACGTGTATCGAGCGGACGATTCAGATTGCGCCGGACTAGGGAATGTTATGTGAACCGCGGGGCCCGGGACGGATGACTCAGATGGCGGCGCCCAATCGCGACGCGACACGTACCCCTTCGGAGCCGCCGATGTTCTCATCTGGCGCCGCGTGGATAAGTAGATAAATAGGGTATTTAATGTATTTATTAAATATCGAAACTTTAAAAATCCATATCTTTGTGTAGAAAAATCACAAAAATAAAATAAAAATACCTCTCGCTCGAGTGAACAGAGGAGAATAATGTGGAAAAGAAATCATTTAATTTCATCAAGTATTTTATTTTTTATAATTTATTTACTCTCTGCATTGTTTTAATTCTCCATGCATGCATACAATTCACTATGGCATGAGACCATAGGGCTTTAAGCCTCCGAATTTGGGAACATTCCCCGAATTTTCCAAAGTCGAGGCCATCCCTATGAAGAGTTCTTGATTTTTCAAGTTCGAGTCATCGTTTTGAATATTTTAATTCCAGTAAATAGCATGTTGTGAAATAAATTCTAGGAAAATTTGGTGATGTTCCTTATGACCAGAGAACCTCAGGAAAAATAGATTTTGGCTTAGTTCATTCAAAACAACCCTAATCGACTTAAACACCCAAAATAGGTCTTTAATTAATTAGAGTTAACCAGGTATCAAATTGACTTGAAATCAATTCTCCACTGATCTTTAGGATCAGAGGAATCCACCATAAAAATTTGAGGTCAATTGGACTTGGCTAGCCCCACTAATTGGGTTGATTAAGTCATTTAGCCATTTTAAGCTTTAAAAATTCATAACTTTTAAAATACTTTTAAAAAATTCACCAAATTGGTTTTGGAGCCTCTCTGATATCAGGGGAACCTAAGAAAATTAAAATTTCAATTTTCTAAAAAAGTTGATTTTTAATAATATTTTAATACTTTTAATAATTAAAAAATAATAAAAAAAATAAAAATCACAAAAATAATAAAATTCACCAAAATGTCACATTTTGAATTTTAATCACTTAGGAGCAAATCCCACATTTTTCCTAGGTCTATTTAGTGAGATATTGAATTTTAAAGCCCTAGGGTAATTTTAAAATTAAAAAAAAATGTATTTTCTAGCATTTTCACTAAAATAATTATAATAAATCATAAAAAAAAATCAGAAAATTGCAAAATTTGTTTCTCTGGTTTCCTTGATATCAGAGAGATTTTTGAAAAATATAAAATCCATTTTTCAACATTTATTTTATTTTTAAATTAATTAACACTCCAAAACTCAAAATAATTATAATAAAAATAATATAATTCAAAAAATCACCAAAATTGGTCCAAGTGCTTCTCTGGTCATTAGGAATGTCCTCTAATTTTCTTAAGGACAGAAACTTGCCCTTGGTCATGTTATTAAATTTTCCTTGAAAATCTCTATTTTCCATCAAAATAATTATATAAATAAATTAAATACAGAAAAATCACATTTTCTCCTCTCATGTCTTTATTGACATGTGAGTGAAGTCACATAAAAATTTCAAGTTCATTTGGGTTCAATTTAGTGAGTTATGAAATTATTAAGCTTAAAGGGTAAAATGGTAATTAAACTTTCAACCCTTAATTAAAACTTTAGGTTTAATAAAAAATCAACAAGTAAAACATTTGATCTTAATCTGATTTGGATGATTGAAATTTAAATAATTAAAGGGTAGAAACCCATTAAATAATTTTAAAATGATTAAACTTTAATTAAATAATAGATTAAATTTGGAGGAATAATAAATTAGAATTATTAAAATAAGGGATATTTATTAGGAAGAGATTTATTCTTTAATTTAAAAATCCCTAAACTAATTATATCATTAATACTCAATTTTTAATTAAAATGATAACTCAAATTTAAAATATTAAAAGACTTAATTAAATTATTAAACTCTTTTGAAATTTCAATTAAAATTAAAAATAAAGTAAATTAAAGATAAATTAAATTAAAATTAAATTAAATTTAATAATTAAATTAAATTAAATTAAAACAAATTAAATTAAATTAAACTAAATTAAAATTAAATTAAATTAAATTAAATTTAATAATTAAATTAAATTAAATTAAACAATTAAATTAAATTAAATTAAATAATTAAATTAAATTAAATTAAATAATTAAATTAAATTAAATTAAATAATTAAATTAAATTAAATTAAATAATTAAATTAAATTAAACAATTAAATTAAATTAAATTAAATTAAATAATTAAATTAAATTAAATCAAATCAAATTAATTAAACACCAAATCAAATTAAATTGAACTATGTTAAACTAAATTAAAACTCAATTAAATTAAGTTGAATTAAATATAACATCACCTAAGACATAAAGAATTCAAAATAAATGTAAAGCAACTTGAACACTATTCCAAATTTAAACCCTTTAACTTAAATCAAATCATTTGAATACTAATTTACCCTCGAAAGCTTTGATTATTATAACTCCTAAATGGAACATCAAATGAAGTGTTACCTCACTCATAGGATATTCAAATGTCCTAGTTCACTGAGCAAGTTAACAAGACTTGAAAACCTCGGACGATCGATTCATTTATATAATTAAATTCATTTGGACTTAAAGCAATTCTAGCAATATTGAAAAGATGTTTAAGATTCTTCTTAAGCACTTCCTCGATATGATAGGATATTTATAAGAACAATTGGACTTAATTGTCCTTTGATGAAGAAAATCGTCCTCAAACAAAAAACACAAAGAACCTAGACGTCATAGGAGTTGACTAAGTATAGGATTAGGAATTTGGTAGAAAACCATAACCCTTCCCTTAGCTTTACCTAGGAACTTGCTTAAATATTCTAATTGTGTTTTAAGTGCAGCTTGGGATGACGGGAAGACCCTCCGGAGTACGCTTTTATTTTTTTATTGCAATTTGCTCTCTTGCAATTTACTTTCCTGCAATTTACTTTCTTGCAAATGTACTTTATTTTTCTTGCATGATAAAACAACAGTTGCATGAAAACCCACACTTTTAGGATAGTCCCTAAAACTGAAACCAAATTAAGTTAAAAGTCATTGCAAGATAAAATTCACCGCCACAACATTTCAAAATATAAAACAACTCAAAATTTAATCACAAACAGAACACAAAACTACAATTACAACTAAATTAAAACGTCCTGTTGGATGATCGGGAATACCTCGGATGATGTAACCTACGTGTTGCTAACGGGATTTCCCACGGTCTAAATGAAAGTGTGGAACTCATTCGGTTGAGTTTAGCAAATTCATCTGGACTAAGTGAATCCGATAAAAATAATGATGCCGGAAGGATGGAACCGTGGGATCTTAACCGGTGTCGTTATAATCAACTTTAAGATTTGTTTTAATTAAAACGTAAAAAACACTTGGACTCTAAGATTTCTAAAACTAAACTCTTCTCTTCTCTTTTGGTTACAACCCTCTGCAACAACAAGAAGCTCGGAGCATGGTGGGCAGCACGGCCATCGTCATCAACAAAACCTGAGTCTACTTCACAGAAACTTTCTTAGAATTAAATAACCGAGCCATAGGATTTCGAGGTAGTTTGCTCTAGTGCAACATAAATCCTCAACCTTTTCGTTAGGCACTTGCATAATCATTTTATGCAAATTAAGCCCTAACCGGTCTTAGGATTCCGAGGTAGTCGTCCGATACGACAATAAACCCTCACATCTTCTGAATGTTATTTGTTTGATTTTATCATATAAATATAAGCCCTAATTAATTAAAATTGGCAAGATCAAAACATTTAAATAAGTATTAGGACTTTCCTAAACTCAAGCCAAACGATAGGATAGTCGGGAAATTACCGAAGTTCACTTCGAATCGGTGATTTCTCCTACCTTTCTTCCTTTGGATTCACAAAACAAAATGTTCCAAAATTTGATCCATTCCCTATCGAAATTCCAAAATTCAATCTTTGAAAACCTTAAACTTTGAAATTCTTGAAAGCGAGTTATCGATTATTATCGAGAGTTTTCTTAGGTGATTCCCGTCACTTAAGATGTAATTAACTATAGGGGCTTGCCCTTATAGGGAATTTTAAAGAACCTGAGTAATATAAACCCTGTTTTATACTTTCATATTAAGCGGGGAATTTGTCGGCTCATAAAATTGGTTCACGGACCAAACGGATGTCACAAAACTTATAGTTTATTTGATCGAGCCCCACCATCAAGCGGTGTATCATCTCAGGGATAGATACACGGTTTGTGGTGCGGTGCTCGTTTATATAAACTATTTGGGATGTGAGATCGGTTTAATCTCATATCTTAAAACTTTCAAATTTAAAAATTATTTTCAAAGCCAAATACTACTTTCTAAATTATATATATACATTTAAATCAAATTTAAAATTTAAATTCGCCGACAACTTCTGTCAGGCGACCCCCCTTTTAAAATACAATACAACCTAAAATATGCCGACAGATGTCTTAACCCACCCCTCTTAGTAAGCCTAGAGGGGAGGGTGAATTATCTCCATCAGAGCAGCTAGGTTCATTCATGATAGGTTCCTCTGGTAAATGCACATAATCATTTTTCCTTTTACCTTTTTTCCTACTAGATTTTTTGATGATCCATTAAGTTTTAAAGGTAATAGAAGCATCCTTATCAGGTTCTAGTAAATTAGATGAGGTATTCTCTAAAGAGGCAAGTGGTCTAATATAGCCACATTCAGCAAGGACATTTGTGGGAAAGGAAGGCTGGACATTAATGAGTCCATCAATATCAGCATATGAGGGTGGATCTACGGTGTCACTCTCAGGTGAATCTTCAAATTAGTTGATGTTTTGAACAGCAGAGGATCCTCCATCAATAAAGGAAGAAGTGGGGTGCATATGCTCATCACAATTCACTATGGCAACATTAGAAAATGAAACTTGCTCATGGGATGAAAGGGGTAAAACAGAAGGCGGTGGGGTAGGAGTAGTTTTAAAGGAAATCTTTACAGAAGTAGTAGCTATATCAGAAAGATGTGTAGTGGAGTTTTTAGTAGCTAGTAAGGGAGCAGATGAGGTAGATGGATTATCAATATGACACTATGGGATTGTGGGAATACTATAAGTAGTGTTCTCAGTAGGAGGAACAAAAACAAAGGGAGGTGCAGTGTTAATCTGAGTAACAAATGTGAGATTCTCCTATTCAGCATTACATGTGGTAGATGGATTAGCATTGTGAGAAAATTTCTCGGTATCTAGGGAAACCCCCTTGTGGCTGTTGAACAGTAGCTGGCCACAAATTAGGATGTAAACGATAACAAGCAGTGGAGTTGTGACTGAACATAGAGCAAGGAGGATAGTACTAGGGATGAGCCCCCATGACAACCGACTGCCAATAACCTTTATGAGTAGACCTCATCCCAAATCCATCCGGATATTGTTGGGTAACATCCCTCTCCACCAGAATACAAGCATTAGAAGGATGGTTGAGCTCCAAATAGGATTTTCAACCTGAAAAGGTTTACCAAAACCATAAGAAAGAGAATACAAAGCTTCATAATTGAACGAATGAGTTTTAATCCCAAGAAATTTAATCCAGAAAGGTATTATTGGGGATTCAGATTTGGGGTCAAAATCCACAATCCATTTAGAAATTTTCATAAAGAAATTATCGATTTTCATTATCTTTGGAGCAAAAACACTGGCGTAATCAATATCATTAGATAATTGTATGAGGATATGCCTTCCATCGAATAGTCCAATTTTCCAGTTACCATAAAGCTTCAACGAATCAAACTTCTTTCAAATATTATCTAGCTTCAAATGACCATATAAGAACTTACCTACCAGATAGAAAGGACAAGAAGATGCCAGTATGTTGGTCTCCTCATCATAGAGAAACAAAGCTGGCTTGCCATTTTATGGCTGAGCTTCTTGATGAAAGTATACCCTCCAAGTAGTTCCATAGCATCATAGAAGCTTTTAGAAAAAAAATAGGAATGAAATTTGCTAGGAGCAGATGCACCCCTAAATTCCTTCTCATAGTTTCAAGCCATAATGACAGACAAAGGAGAGAAGGGAGAAGAAAAGAGGAGAAGAAAGGAGGAAAAGTGTAAACATCTCACTCGCACGAAAAAACAAAAAAAACAAGCACCTCTGAATCACCAGGGATGCCAGAGCAAACGTTCCCTAGTCACCACCATGGCAAGAATTAAATATATATGTATGTACATATATGTAATATATATATATAATGGAGGAGGCAGCTGGCTGGGCTCTACTAGGGCTCCCAGGATGACTCCTGGTGGCGGCCTTGATTCTGGCTTCTTCCTTGGTCGGTGGTGCTTGGTACGAGGTAAGTGTTTTAGTGGTGGTGTCTGTTGTGCCCTTCTTGGAGCTTTTGGTCCTTCCCAAGCTTCTCTTTTCCAAATTACTGTTCCATTGGTGGCTACTGCTAGGTGGAAGTTTGACTTAGTCTCTTTGGCTGGGTTTTCTTCTTGTGGTTCTTGCCCCCCTTTTGCTTCCTGGCTGGCCTTTAAGATTGGCCATTTGTTGTGTTAACTCATCAGTTGTGTTTTCTGCTATGCTATGGCTACCCCCAAAGATTTAGACACTAATATTCAATGGACCAAACCAACATATGCTGGTGTGGTTGGCAACTCTAAACTTGTGTCATCCTCTTCTGACTCTTTAGTTTTACCTCAATTACTGCATGATGCAGCAGCAGGTCGGGCTAACTGCCCTTTCATACATCCAACAGGTTCTAAACATGGAGAACCTACTGTAATATTTACAGATCAAGAACTAATCCAACTGAATGCTGAAGTACAATTCACCCACATAGGCAAATTTGCTTTGGGTCATCCAAAGATGGATGCAGTAAGAAACTTTTTTGAGTCCATCCAATTCATTGGCACCTGGCAGCTAGGTTTGCTGGATGGAAGGCATCTCCTAATACAAGTGTCCACTGATGAGGATTATGCAAGGCTTTTTGCAAAAAATTCCATCATAATTGCTGGTTCAGAAATGAAACTATTGAAATGGACCCCAGATTTTGATCCTAAGAAGGAGCCCCCTGTTGTCCCCATTTGGTTTAAATTCCCTGGGCTCCCTATCAGATTGTATAATCAGAATGCTCTTTTTAATATTGCCAAGGCCCTTGGAACTCCTTTGAGAATTGATGCCCCAACCAGAAATAAATCCAGACCAGCAGTAGCAAGGGTTCAAGTTGACAGAGATGTTACTCTCCCTATAATTCACAGGCTCTGGATTGGGTCTACAGATGATGCTTATTGGCAGGAAGTGGTCATGGAACAGCAGCCCCATTATTGCACACACTGTAGAATGTTTGGACATACCCTCAATAGATGTTATATAGAGTGCACCCCCCTTCTAAAAGACCTCCTAGGCCTCCCCCCTTGGCCACACCCTCTGAATTGAACCCCCCTCTCCCCTCCAGACCTCCCCCCCCCTTCACCACTACCCCCTCCTCCCCACCCCTAATATTTACCCCAACTCCCCCCAGGAACCATTTGCTCCACCCCCCTCCTCCCCCCACCCCCTCTACTTACCTTCCACTTTCTTTGGTTGAAGGGCCCTTTGGCCCCTCTCCCCCTTCTCAGGTTGAGCTTTCTCCCTTGGAGAATCTCACAGAAAGTAATTATCAAGTTCAGAATGTTAAGAGAAAAAAGAAAAAGAACCTAACTAAAATTCAAAAACTGCTGGATGCCCCTTCCCCTTCTGAGGTGGGGATCCTTCTTAATGCTGCCACCTCTCAGCTTAATAGAGGAAGAACTAGATCCAAGTCTTTTTCAGCCACCCTCCCCCCCTCCCCCAAACCACCTTATGTTTAACTTCCTTTGCTGGAACATAAGGGGTGTGGCTCACTCCCTTTCTCTCAAAAGATTCATACATCTAAATAAAAAGTGTAAACTTTGGTGCGTTGTCCTTTTAGAACCCATGGTCCACAAATTCCCTGATAAGATCATCAGGAAGTTCCCAGGTTTCTCCCACTCTGCCAACCTCAGTAACAAGATCTGGATTATATGCAGAAAAGAAGTCAATTGGTCAGTGATTATAGACCATAAACAGTTTGTCCACCTGTCCTTCCAACTGGAAAGACAGTTTGGATTTGTTTCTTTCATTTATGCTAGATGTTCACAATCTGACAGAAATGAACTCTGGCAGTGTCTTAACTCCATTGGCAGTAATATGAATTCCCCTTGGCTGGTAGGAGGGGACTTCAACTGCATCTCCTCCTCTGCTGAAAAACTAAGAGGCAGGCCTCCCAGCATATCTAAGATGAACACCTTTTGCAATAACATTTCCCAAGCTAGACTCTATGATTTGGGTTATTCTAGTTTAGATTTCACCTGGAGAAGAGGGAAACTGTGGGAAAGGCTTGATAGATTTCTGACTAATGATTGCTGGCTGTTAAACTTCCTTCTCACCTATGGCACCCACCTCCCCATTGCTGGTTCTAATCATAAACCACTTCTTTTAACTATTACTGCCCCTCCCAAGCTTGACCAACCAACTCCTTTCAAATATCTTAACTTCTGGTCTTCCCATACTGAGTTTTTAACTTTCGTGAGTTCTCTTTGGAATGTTCAGTTACATCCAGACCCTTGGACTCACTTGTGTCTACTTCACCATAAGGTTAGCAAGGGCCTCAAAAGCTGGGGGTAGAAAACTTTTGGTGATGTCTTCAGTGCTGTAAAGACAACTGAAGAGAAAGTGGCTTTCCTTAAGGGGGAAGTTATTAAAGATAGCACTAAGGAAGAACTTCTTTGTCAGGCACAAGAGGAACTTCTGCAGGCAGTAGAATACCAGGACCAACTCCTCAAACAGAAAGCAGCCATCAACATATTCACTTAGGGAGATAGGAATACCAAATTTTTCCATGCCTATATAAATTACAAAAGAAAATGTAACACCATCCATACTATTAAATCTTCTACTGGAACCATTCTGACTGATGCCACAGATATTGTCAATGATGCAATCTCCTTCTATAAATACCTCCTTAAGCAGCCCAGCATGAATAGAATACCTTGTGATCACTCCATTTTTGAACAGGAAGTCCACCACATCAGTAATCAGAATCTCACTGAAACCCCTACTGAAGAGGAAGTATGGAAGGCCCTCAACACCATTGACAGCAATAAGTCTGCAAGGCCAGATGTCTTTACAGCAAACATTTACAAAATGGCCTGGAAAATTGTGAAAGGGGAAGTCACTTTGGCTATCCAATCTTTCTTCAATGGCAACTCTATCCCCAATTATTTTAGCAACTCCAATTTTGTGCTCATACCCAAATCCCCGGATGCTCATTCCCGGAACCATTATAGACCAATTTGCTTAACTTCTATCATCAACAAGATCATCAGTAAAATTCTGGTCCTAAGAATTCAACCTCTTCTTGATAAAATCATAAATACTAACCAATCAGCCTTTGTAACTAACAGATCCATCAGTGATAATGTTCTGCTGGCCCAGGAACTCCTTCTTGATCTTGATAAAACTTGAAGAGGAGGCAACCTCATCTACAAGCTTGATATTAGGAAAGCCTATGACACCATCAGTTGGGACTTTCTATTGGAGGTGCTTTCTGCTAGGGGTTTCTCATCTACTTTCTGTATGCTGATTCAGATATGGTTGGCAGCTAATGGGCATTCTATTCTACTAAATGGGGCCACTTGTGGTAATTTTACTGCTTCAAGGTGTCTGAAGCAAGGAGATCCCCTATCTCCTACTTGATTCATTTTAGCTTTTGACTACCTCTCCAAGCTCCTCAATGTCAATAACTTTACTAAAAACCATTCCAGATATCATCACAGATCAAATATTCACATCACTCACCTCAGCTATGTAGATGATATCATGGTATTCTCTAATTCTCATATAAACTCAGTTAAAGAGATTCTGAAGTGTCTCCAACAGTTCCAGAATACCTCAGGTATGACTTTCAACAAAGATAAATGCCACATGATTTGTAGCAATAAAATATCCTTAAGCAACAAATTGTGGATCCTGGACCATACTGGCTTCTCTTGCCCCTCTACTCCTCTTGTCTACCTGGGGGTCCCCATCCTTAAAGGCAGAGTGAAACAAACACACTTTGATTCCATCCTCCTGAAAATCTAGAGCCAACTATCTAGCTGGTCTCATTCTTTCTTGTCTAGTGGGGGCAGAATCACCCTTTTGAAAAGTATTCTCACCATCTTCCCTTAATATATACTGCAGATGACTTCCATGAAAAAAAGTACACAGCTACAAATGGAGAGAGTATTAAACAAGTTTCTGTGGTCAGGCAGCAGGAGACAGATTCACTGGACTTCATGGCATAAAGTGGCCAAACCAATTTGGGTTGGTGGTTTTGGCTTCCAGGGACTGAAACAAATGTCACAAGTCAACTTTTGCAAACTTTAGCTCAAGTTCAAATCTCAAACCTCTCTTTGGGAAAAATTCTTGAAGGGCAAATACTGCAAAAATTCTCATCCATCCCAAGCTACTAAAAAGCCAGGAGATTCCAGAATCTGGTCTGGTATGTTAAAAGTTCTCCCATTAGCAGAAAAAATGTTCCCTTGGGAAATTAGCAAAAGTGATATATCTTTTTGGTTAGATAAATGGTGCCCAGATGGCTGGTTACAGCCACTCCATGACACTCCTCTTTCCCCCAGTCTTAAGGTTTCCGACTATTGGGAAAATAGTTCCTGGTTTATGCCCATTTTAAATTCTCTTCTAAAGGACTCTTCTGCTCAGCTCATTTCTACCATCCCCATCAATCCCTGTAGCTCTGACAGAATTGCTTGGGCTTCATATAAATCCCAAAGCCTCTCCAAAGCTATCTCGGCTAAGATTTTTCAATGGGAGGAGGTTCCTTGGGGCATTTATATCTGGAATAAATATCTGCCCCCTCCATGTCTTTCTTCAGCTGGAAAGTTCTTCACAACATCATTCCTACTGATGACCTTCTTAAATTAAAGAGACTAAGAGGGCCATCCTGCTGCAGGCTTTCTAAAAAGAATGAAGAAAACTCTCCTCACCTCTTCTTTGACTGCAGTTTCTCCCAGAAGTTTTGGAATCATTGCATCAAACATCTCAACATTAACCTTATGTTCATTTCTTGGAAGTCTATTTTCACTAGTTGGAAAGAGTGGAAGGATGCCAATTTGGGGGTTCTTCCATTTATTATTGTCTGGTTCCTCTGGCAATGCAGAAACCAAGCCACATTTGAGAACCACTCTCCCAAGCATGACACTGTTGTAAGAAACTGTTTATTTTACCTGTCAGAACTGGTAAATATTAAAGATCTCCCCCTCAACATTAAACTCCCTGGCCAAAACAAACCACCCCCCCAAAGTGATTCTAGTTGAGTGGATGCCCCCAGACCCACCTCACCTGAAAGTTAATACTGATGGTAGTCATTCTTCTACTGTTGCTGGGGTTAGAGGAGTTTTCAGGAACTATAAAGGTAAATGTATTCTCTTTTTTTAGGCCCATTTTTCTGCTCTTGATGCTCTGGAGGCAGAAATGATGGCTGTTTTTTGGGCCTTAAAACTGGCTGAGTTTAAAAGGTGGCCTTCCCTGATTATTGAAGTAGATTCCTCCAATCTGCTTGATTAGTTGGACTCAGCAACCCAGCCCCCTTGGCATCACTCTCTTTGGATAAACAGTTAACAGCCTAAGAACTTCCCTACTCACCAGGTTCATGTTTACACTCAGAGAAGGCAATCAACCAGCCAACTGGCTAGCCAGGATGGCTAGAACCTCAGTTATCACTCAGATCTCCACCTCCCCCCTCCCCTCTCATTTCTGCTTCATGGAGACTTGCTGAAGGTACCTTATATCAGAACTGGTCAACCTCCTCCCTGATTCCTTGGGGGTTTTGCAGCCTTTGTGACTGGTCTTCCTTGACTTTTGGGATCTTCACTCCTTTTTAGTTTTTTTCTTTTTTCTTTTTTTTTTGGTTATTGTTCTTACATGTAACTAGTTTACATTGCTTAGTTTCTTTTTTTACTTTGGGTGGACTTGTATGGTGGCAATGGAACCCCTTATGACCTTTAAGCCTGTTGTGTTTTTGTTTAAATGGGATCCATTGCCCCTCCTATATTTGTACCCAACCTTTTGATTAACATGTAGGGAGCCTTAAGTAACTCCTTCCCCACAAAAAAATATACATATAACATATATAAATATAAATATATATACATATATATAAGATGTTGGAAGCGGCTGGTTTGGCTCTGCTAGGGTTTGGGGGTCAGGGATGACCCCCTGGCGGCGCTCGATGGTTTCTGGTAGGTTCTTCTGGTTTCTCAAGCTGGTAAGGTGCTGGTGGTGGTTTAGACTGAAGTTCTGATTTGCTTTGGTGCTTTTTGAGTTTTCCCAGGTCTCCAAATTTGAATCTGGTTAAAGTTTTATTGGTTTTCTCTTGAGTTTTGTTTTTGGATCACTGTTCCATTGGTTTTTTTGTTGACTTTGGGCACCTGGTCTGCTGGTGGAGAGCTTCGGCTTGACTTTCTTTTTCTCCTTCGCCTATATTTGTGGGGTCAATTTGCAGTTACGGCTGCCAACTGCCCAAATGCCTTGGATATTAATGAACTTGGAGCAAAGGCTACCTATGCTAGTGTTGTCAGCAATGGAGTTAATGTCCATTAAATTTCTGATCATATGGTTTTCCCTAATCATTACATGATGTTGTTGCAGGCAAAATTGTTTGGCCCTTTATCCGACCTCTGGGCACCAAGGATGGCATGCCAACTACTAACTTCACTACACAAGAAATGGAAACTTTAACTGAAGTAGTTAAATTTACTCTCATTAGACAATTCCAGTTTGGCCATCGTAAGATGGATCTTGTCAGAAAATTCTTTGAAGAAGTACCTTTGGTTGGCTAATGGAAATTGGGGCTTATGGATTGCAGGCACCTTCTCATCAAGTTATCCTATGAGGAGGATTATGCTAGAATCCTGGGCATGCAAACTCTTATGATTGTTGGGGCTTCAATGAAACTTATGAAATGGACCCCTGAGTTTGATCATAATAAGGAGCCCCCTCTGAAACCACTGTGGTTTAAATTCACTATTTTACCCGTTCAGCTATATCACACTCATGCCATCTTTCAAATTAGTAGAGCACTGGGCACCCCACTGAGAGTTGACCCCTTACCTATGCCATGGACAGTCCTGCTGCTGCTAGAGTGCTGGTGGAGAGGGATGTTACACTCCCTGAGATGGACAAAATATGGATTACCACAAATGATGAAGGGGAAGGCTTCTAGTAGGAAGTGGTGTTGGAACAAAAACCAATCATCTCCCTCCATTGCAGGATGTTTGGTCATTCAAAGGACAAGTGTTATAGATTGAGACCCCCTCAAAAGAAGCAAGTTACAGTCAATTCTAATGTTGTTCAGGGTGTTGGGATACCTGGTGCTGGGTTTCTTGCTGTTGACAACCCTGAAAATCAAAACCAAACTGAATTCAAAACTGAAGTGGAGATCATACCTACTGTGGAACCAACCACTAACCCCCAGCTGAATCCTGAGCCTGCTGCCCAAGGGCTTTCAGTTGGTACTGATTCTGTGGAGACAGTGGTAGCACCTTCACAAGATCAGCTGAACACCATGCAAACTGCCTTGGAATCAGATTGGCTGGTTCAGAAGGCTAAAAAGAAGAAAAAACAGACCAGTGAACTTCAGTAGCTAGCTGAGTTTTCTCAATCAAACATAAACAGTCACCTACTTCCAACTTCACCCTGTTCTAGTAGGGGAAGAACAAGATCCTAATCCGAGCTTGCTTACATCCCCCCCCTCCAAGACCCTCTGATGTTTAACTTTCTATGTTGGAAAATAAGGGGTGTTGCACACCCCCTCTCCCAAAAAAGACTAATTAATCTCTATAAAAAATATAAATTATGGTGCTTGGCTATTCTGGAACCTATGGTTCAGAAAAAGCCTCATAAGTATTTATCAAATATTCCTGGTTGCTCATCTTTTGCTAACATCTTCGATAAAATTTGGATCCTTTGCAGAAAAGAACTCCAATGGACTGTGGTTATTGATCACCCACAATTTGTCCATAGAACTTTTATCATTAATGGTAATACTTTTGCTGTCTCCATTGTTTATGCTGGTTGCACTAAAAGTGCCAGACATGAACTCTGGAGTGAATTGCAAGAGATTATTACCACTGTACAAACCAGCTGGATTGTAGGTGGAGATTTCAACTGTTTAGGCTCCACAGCTGAAAAATTTGGGGGCAGGCCCCCCTCTATCCAGAAAATGTCTGACTTTAATGATAATATTCATAAGGCTAGATTATTTGATTTGTTTTTTAAAGGTAATAACTTCACTTATAGGAGAGGTAAAGTTTGGGAAAGACTGGACATGTTTTTGGCTAATCACCAATGGCACCAGACTTTTCTTCACACTTTTGTTACTCATCTGAATTTTGCTGGGTCAGACCATAGACCTCTCCTAATCACCATTACAGCTTCAATTAATTCCAACAACTCACCCCCTTTCAGATATCTCAATTTTTGGTCTGCACACCCCACTTTCCTGGAGATTATTTCTGCTCAATGGACTGATTGTTACCATCCCAAACCTTTTACTCATCTACAACTGCTGAAACAAAAATTAACTAAAGCTCTAAGAACATGGAGCTGGACTACCATTGGGGACATTTTTAAAGGTGTGACCCAGACTAAACAAGAGGTTTCTGAGTTGGAATCCGCTGTTCTTACCAATGATACACTATATGGAGCCCTTGTTGCTAGTCAGGAAAAGCTTCTAACTGCTATTGATTGGCAAGATCAATTACTCATACAAAAAGCTGTTGTTCGCAAGTTTAAACATGGAGACAGAAACACCAAGTTCTACAATGCTTATATTCAATACAAGAGAAAATGTAATGCTATACATTCTATCAGGAATGAGCAAGGGGAACTTCTTCTAGATGGAGCTAAAATCGCCACTGATGTTGTCCATTACTTCACAAAACTTTTAACTCAAAAACCTTGCAGCAGACCTCTTATGGATTCTAAATTTTTTAGAGAGGAGGTTCAATACATTAATTCCCTTTCTTTGACTGATATCCCTTCAGAGGAGGAAATCTGGAATGCTATCAAATCCATTGACAGTTCAAAAACAGCTGGCCCTGATGGTTTCACCTCAGATTTCTACAAGAAGGCCTGGGGTATTTGTAAAGGAATGATTGTTAAAGCCATCCAAAAGTTACTTCCTTGATAATGATCTCCCCCAATATTTTCATGCCTCTACTATTGTGCTTATTTCTAAGTTTCTAAGTCTACTCCTACCAAAAACTGGAACCATCTCAGACCCATTAGCCTCACATCTGTCATCAGTAAAGTGATTAGCAAAATTCTAGTGGGCAAGTTACAACCCAAAATCAATCAGCGTTTATAAAGGGTCGGTCTATCACTAATAATGTTCTATTGGCTCAAGAGATACTACTGGATTTGGACAGGCCTTTTAGGGGTGGCAACCTGATTTATAAGCTAAACATCAAGAAAGCTTATGTCACCATTGAGTGGGCTTTCAACCTGGAGTTTCTTCAGGCCAGAGGATTTCATATTGCTTTTTGCTACCTCATCAAAAGATGGCTTCAACAAAATCACCATTCTCTTCTCATAAATGGACAGTCCTGGGGTGGTTTCACTGCTACTAGGGGCCTCAAGCAAGGAGACCCTCTATCTCCCACCATCTTCATTATAGCAATGGACTATTTGTCTAGAATGCTAAACCCACAAGTTCTTCCTCATCATTATACTAGATATCACCACAGGTCTAATATCACTATATCACATTTAATGTATGCTAATGATATCATGCTGTTTTCGAGAGCCAGTAAACCTGCTGTCAAGAAAGTTTTGCACTGCCTCAGGCAATTTCAGCAAATCTCAGGTCTGCAATTTAATCCTGCCAAGTGTGAATTGTTTTTCCCTGACAAAATTAACTCTTCAATTTCTCACTGGATCACTCACTTCACTGGTTACACTAAGGCCAACCTCTCCCTAAAGTACTTAGGTGTGCTCCTCATCAAAGACAGAACTAAGAAAATTCAATTTGAAGAGATTTTGAGTAAGATCCATGCACAATTGTCTAGCTGGGCCTATTCCTTTATGTTCACTGGTGGTAGAGTTACTTTACTGAAGAGTATACTTACTAACTTTCCCTCTTATGTGCTTCAAATGACTTGTATGAAAAAGAGTAACAGAATTAAAATGGAGAGAGTTTTTAATAGATTCTTGTGGTCAGGACAAAGGAAGCAACTACATTGGGCTAGCTGGAAAAAACTTGCTAAACCTTTTGGGGCTGGTAGTGTGCAGTTCAAAGGCCTGAATCATCTCCAGCAAGTAAAATATTGCAATCTTTGGATTCAGTTCAGACAACAAAATTCTCTTTAGGCTAAATACATGCTTGGTAACTATTGCAAGGGGACTCATCCAACTTTGGTTCAAGATAAAATAGGTTCTTCCAAGATTTGGAGACAAATGCTAAAAACAGACATCTTTCTAAAACTCTGTCTAAGTTGGAATTAGGTAGAGGGCACATCCATTTCTAGCAGGATCACTGCTGCCCAGCTGAGATGCTAATCCCCCTTCCCGCTGCCCCCATAACTCAATTCCCTGTTGATTGCTGGATTGAACAAAATTGGTCTACCCCTTTTCTTAACCAGATCTTGCAGGCATCCTCAGCTACTCAAGTTTCCAAGCTTCCTTTTAACAGATCCAAACTAGACAAAATTATTTGGTGTAATGGTAAGTTGCACAGCCTAACCAAACAAATCTATAATACTATGCACACCTGGGATCCTGTTGATTGGAGGGCTCAACTATGGAATAAATTCCTCACTCCCTCCATGTGTTTCTTCATCTAGAGAACTTTCCACAGCTGCATTCCCACTGATGACATCCTTAAGTTGAAAGGTTTAGTGGGACCATCTAAAAGAAATTTATGTGGCCAACATAGAGAAACTATACAACACCTTTTCTTCCACTGCCCTTTCTCACAGGAGGCCTGGTCTACTGTCACTTGTTTGTTCAATATAAATACTATTCTCTTGGACTGGAAAGATCTAAATATTTGTTGGCATTCTTTGTTGAAAGATAAGATTGGGGCCATCCCTTTCGTCATTGCATGGTTCATATGGATACATAGGAACAGTGTAAAGTTTGATGGAAAACACAGCAAAGTGGCTATAGTTGTGGGGAACTGCCACTCATACATCTCCAAACTGGTTAGATACAAGAAGTTTCCTCAAATCCTGAAAGAGTCCCCCCTGGGCATAGCTAAATAGATCAGAGTTATTAAGATTGTTTGGACTCCCCCTGACTATCCTTTTATTAAAGTAAATGCTGATGGCTCCTTCTTAGAGGTTGGGGCTGGTATAGGTGGAATTTTTAGAGATCACAAGGGACATTGTTTATGTTTTTTCCATGCACCTATTGAAGCTGCTGACCCATTAGAAGCTGAACTGATGGCAGTCTACTGGGCCATTTCTTTTGTTGTCTCCAACAACTGGCAGCACCTCAAGGTGGAGGGGGACTCATCCTTACTGCTCAAATACCTGCAGGAGGATTTGCCCCCACCATGGCATCACTCTCAATGGATCCACAAAATCAAAGCTTTGATATTAAATCAACATTTCACTTTCTCTTTTATCTATAGATAGGGTAACAGGTTGACCAATTAGCTTACTAGAAGGGGACTGAACACTATGGAAGTTGTTGTCTCTTCCTCCCCCCTCCCCAGCTATCTTTTTTGCTTGAGGTAGACCTCTTTAATGCTCCTCACTTCAGATTAGCACATGATTAATGCCACTGGGTTTAAGTTTATTTTATACTGGTATACTTGTATTTTGGGATATAGTTTACAAAATTTTTCTTTTTTGTTTTCTTTTTGGAGTTGTAATGTGGTTAGAGGAACCCCTAGGTCCTATATTGTTGTACTTTTGGTTTTAGATGGGGTTCTCCTCTCCCTCCCTAAGGTTTGTAATCTCTTTTCAATTTAACATGTAGGGAGCCATGCGCTGCTCTTTTACCGAAAAAAAGAATGTATATACCTATATGTATATATGTATATTGAACCAACATTAAAGAATGTAAGAATTTATGAATTTATATTTAAATATTTATAATAATTATTGTAAAAGTCACAATTTCAAATGCAAGAATATGTATCGTTTCAAGTAATACAGGGCTCTATTGGAGTCCTGGTTATCGATCCCATAGGGAAAATTAAGTGAAAAATTAATTTAAGAAATATATTAGATTTTCAAATTAAAAGTAATTATTTTTTTATTTCTTTTCAAAATTTAGATTTTTAAGTTTAATTAAATTTCTACTAAATGCAAATAAGCAACAATAAAGTAAAATGTTAATGGAAGTATAAATAAAACATATTTCTCCTTTTTCAACTAATCCAAGATTTTTCAGAATAATTATCATTCATTGAGAACTTGAAATTATGGTATTGCGCCAAATAGAAGCATTATTATTCTTTACCTTCGCTCGATAGTATAAAGAACAATGGCTAATCTATAGATCGACTCAGGATGTATTATTAGTAGAATGGGTTAATCTAGGCTCACACTTCTAGATGTTCAAGGGTGGCTATGTTCGACCCTACTAGTTACTCGTTCCCTTTCTATAAACCAAATTATTAGAATTTAGTATGTCACTCTAAAAACTAATCAATTCTAGGCCCAATAAACAATATCTCCCTATTTATTTGCACTTCACCTTAAATAACCCGCTCAAGGCCTTCGATTACCCAAGGATTCATGTGATATCTACTAGTTAAGAAATCATCTCAGGATAGGTCTCAGAATTCATCAACAGGTTTTAACAATATAAATGGCCAGTTTAAAAAGTAAATTAAGATTAGGTATTAACATCATCACAATAATTAAAAAATTTTAAGTTAAGTTCTCTAAATAAATTAAATTATCTTATTATCTCTTTATAGTTGAAAGGAGAAAGAAAACTAACTACTCAGAACACATTAAAAAGGAGAAAGAAAACCAACTACTCAGAACACATTGAATTCACACAACAAAACATATTTATAAGACTTTGAACCAAGTTACAAATACTTATCTAGAATATTCCTTCAAGTGATTCTTTGACTCCTACTGATTCCAATGTAAGTTACAAGACTTCAACAGCAACAACACTTGCAAACTCTCACTTACTACTCAAAAAATTGAGTACTAACACTCAAAATAACTAAAATAAACTCACTAAATACTTATGAAGAAAATATGGTGGCTCTCTAAATCTATCTCTGAATTCTAGAGATCTAGGGGGCACATTTTTCTGGAGAATGGTCTCCTATTTATAGAGCTTCAAAAATGGCCAGGGGTTGCTTAAGGCACCTCTTCAAAATTCATCCAAATACAATGTATCTTCTAGAAAGTAACTGTAGCACCTAGGTGCCGGAATCTGGCACCTAGGCGCCGGACTCCGAGACCAAGTCTTCGCACCCCTTCACTTTGGATCGCACCTCTTTACGATTAAAATTGTTTTCCTGTGTCCAGATGCATTCTATCACATGTCCTATGTATTAGGAGTAACTTCCAGTCTTCTAGAAGGTCTGATAATCGCTTAACACTGTCAAAATAACTGGCCAAAGTTGTCAACAATTCTTCATTGCTTCATTATCGAACTGGTTCTTAGGCGCCGGATTTTGGCGCCTAAGCGCCAGACTTAAAATTTCGTGACTTTGCTTTTTAGCTCTATTTTTGCTCCTTTTTGCTCCTTTTCCTTTATTGAATTCTTTTTTTATCACCTATATCAAAAAAACATAAAAATACCTTTCATTAAAGCATAATATCCTTAAGAATTGAATCATAAATAAGGCATAAAAATTAGTATTTTTAATGTGGATCAAATTCCCCCAAACATAAACGTTACTTGTCCTCAAGTAACCCTTTTTATTATATAAAATATATAACATCTAGAATGAAGTTTAAATATTTAAGATTCCTTGTAATTTTTGGCTTTATAAAAGCTTTAGCAAATCATTAACCAAATTTCACTAATTAAGGTTAATTTTAAGAATTTAAAGAATACTTAACTACCAAATCATAAGATTTTAAAATTTTCATTTATTTCAAGAATAATTGTAATTTATCATATTAAGTTCACATAGATAGTTTACAAGAAAAGACTTTCATGAAAACTTTTCTAGTAAAGATGCATGTACATAAAAGTTAAGTTAAAATGTAATTAGTTTTTTTTCCTATAAGATAACTCAAGTGAAGCCAATTTTTTATTAGGATTTCCTCAAGCTTCTCCTCGCATTTCTTTTTTTTTTGTTCTTTTTTTTTAAGAATATTTTTCAATCCTTCAATTTTTTTTATATTTGTGAGGATTACTATATCTGGATAAATACGTTAATGATTTTGAACTTCACTATCCTTAACTTATATTTAAAAACTTATACATTTTTACTTAATGAATATGACATAAGTATTTTCAAAAATTATTTCAATCTTTTCTTTTTCAAGTAATAATCTTGATTCCTTAGTATTTCAAAAATACAATTCTCTTTACTATAAATAGAAAAATTTTTAATCTTATTATTCTTTAAGTTAAATAATTCTATTTTTAAAATCAATCAAAATTATTGAAATTTTAGTTAAGTATACTAATTTATGTATAAATTCAAAAATTTAAGTAATCTGAAATAGATGTTTCATTCCTTATGTTATGTTAATATTTTTTTTAAAGAAAATATTAGTACATTGAGAACAAGTAATATTTAATAATGAAAATGTTTTCCCTTCCCCCAAACTTCAGCTTTAGAATAAAAATGAATCATAAAATTTTCTAAAGTATGAGAGAAAGAATAAAACAGAAATTTTTCTAGGTACAATGATGATGTAGTAAGGAAAAACTCATTTCTACTTCTACACATGCTTTAATATGTATATAACATAATTGATTAAGCATATATAGAAAAGTTTGCAGAGCAAGAGTTAATTTCTACAATTTTTTTTAAAAAATATATATTATTATTATTATCTTTTCTTTTTATTTAAAACATGCAAAATTACTAACTATTCAGGAATACTAAACAGTAGGATGAAACAGAAAGAAATATTTATCATAGAAAATAAAAATTTATCCAACTTCAGTCTTTAATACCTAACACATAAAATGATCAAAAACAGTCTAAACATCAAAAGTCTACACAAAGTTAATTAAACAAATCAACACTAACAAATAACAATAAAATCATACTCATCAGTACTAACATACTAGAAATAAAATACTAAAAATAGAATCAATACATCTCAGGAGGTAAATCAAACTACTAATCAGTAGTTGTAGCCTCGTCATTGTCGTCACCAAAAGAAAATTCTATATCTTTTGGATCTATATAAGGTGAGAATCTAGGACATGTAGGGAATTGAACATCATGATCACCCTTAAGGAATCTAACACGAGACTCAGAATACTCAGTATCATAATCACTCTTCCTTTGGGTGTACTTAGAAAGATGATCGATCTTCTTATTGATCGTATCTACTCTACAATGAGTTAGAAATAACTCATTCTACTGCTCATAAACTTATCTTGCACAGATTCCCAGAAACTAGATTGTGACTCAGCAGCAAAAGTAGAGGGTCCAGAAGTAGAAGGTCTACCAGAAGTAGGTAATGAACTAGAATGTGTGGTAAAACTCTTACCTCGAAGTCGATCATAGATCTTGACACTTTATCGTCCAATGGGATTTATAGAATTTGAACTTTTCCTCTGAATGCTCAGCAACAACTCCAGCACTTTCACACAAAGAATAAATAAGAGATGGGAATCCCAATCCCACAAAAGTGCTAGAATGAGTAGTGGCCTCTACAGAATCATAAATAATACTCCCAACATCAATCAGATTCCTCTCCTGTATGCAGTAGTTAAGAATAGCTCTGTCCTTAGTAACCTCACTCAAATGGTTGGATGGAAGGAGGCGAGCAGAAATAAATTAATGTCATGCCTTAGAAATACTATCTAGCTTTAAAGATGAAAAATTTACCCGTTTTCCGTTCCAGATCTTCCAAGCTCCAGTACCATCAGTCAAATAAGCAATAATCATCTCTAAATCTCCCTTAGATAGACATAATACAGAGTTAGCTCTCGATGTTCGGTAGCAGGCGGTAGAACATGTTGATTCGCTCTGGAGTAAATCCTACTCCAACTCCTCTCACGAAGATCTCAAAATCTTCAGCATCCAAGAAATTTGCATAAAACTCCCTGGCAACAGGGATAACAACAACAATAGTAAAGTAGCAGAATCGTTGCCAGTTCAGTGTAACGATCGTATCTTCAATCCTTCCTCCAGGATTCTAAAAACTTCATTCCGAGATAAACTTTCTTGTCGTAGCAAAATCTTTGTAACGAAAATGTGTTGCAGTAGTGTCAAACTTGCTACAATTGAAATTTTCTTGTTCCTTTCCTCACTTAGATTTAGGTGTCATCTAAACGTGAAATAAAAATGTAAAATAAATTTATAAGATCAAAGGAAATGAACTAATTTAAGCTTTTCAAACTTGAAAGAGCTTAAAAATCCATGGATTAAACTCTAAAAATTAATTTTTTTCCTCAAAATTTTGGTTCTCTTCAAAGAGAGCAAAATCCATGATGAAATTCAAAAATAAATGGTTTAGTAGGTAGATCTGACCTTGAGATGAAGCGATCGAGTGATTTAAAACTCAAAAACTTGAAGATTTGGCCTCAAAATGGATCCTAAGGCTCTATTTTCGTGAAAACTGGAAGAACAAGAAGCTTAGGCGTCGAAAATGGCATTGGGAGGGGTTTAAGATGATGAAGTTTTGGGTTCAGGCCGAACCGGTGCTTAGGTGCAGAATTCTGGCGCCTAGGCGCCAGAATCGCCTCTCCAAAAATTGATTTAAAAATTATTTTTTTCACCAAAACCTATCAAATTCAACTTCTAATTACTCACTTGAGAGTATTACTCCAATTTCTAACTTCCAAACATTTACACAATCAATTAAAATGATAAATTAGATACATATTTCAAACATAAGATATATCCAAACTCTTTAATTCCATTTCATATCTTTCATTCCAAGCTCAATAAACTCCATAAAAAAGACTACAATAAGGTTCATCATTCTATAAACAACACAAACAACACTAATTCAAAGTAAATTCTCAATCCAACAACACACATTGAACAATTAAGCAAACACACAATCTAAACATTCGACTCAAAAGAAAATGACTCAATCACACCTCAAACATACAAAAGATCTATTCATCTCCGAACTTTAATTTTCATCCCTCTCACAATGAAGATTGTTAGGCCTGAATGGACAGAAAACTAACACCCTTGGAAATTCCCAAGACGTCTTCTCATCAATCCATTTGTTCTTCTCATACATTTCTACTTGAGCATCTTGATGGGCCGCCATATGATCGAACTGAAGTTTCATTTGCCATTCTAAGTGCTCGAATTGGTGGTA
This sequence comes from Papilionanthe hookeriana x Papilionanthe teres, assembly GCA_022702705.1. Classification (NCBI taxonomy): domain Eukaryota; kingdom Viridiplantae; phylum Streptophyta; class Magnoliopsida; order Asparagales; family Orchidaceae; genus Papilionanthe; species Papilionanthe hookeriana x Papilionanthe teres. The sequence continues at coordinate 123,760,215 of CM040426.1, read as the reverse complement.
CATCTCATAGAGATGATTTCCAACACTTAGAAGTTCCGCTTCAATCTTTTCTAAATGATTAAACAATTTCTCCATTGAAATAAGGTTGAGGATCTTTAGAAGACTTATCTCCTACCTCATTGCTATGATTTCCTCTCTCCATTGCTTCCAAACTTCTCTTTTCTCCTCCAAAATGAGTTATTCTGGTCGAAAATAAGGTTGCTTAGGGATTGGGGATGAAGATAGGACAATTTATAGGAAGAATTTATGTGAAAAAGTGATGATTTTTGGTTTTTACTTGACCTATAACTGAGGCGCATAGGCGCCAAAATCTGGCGCCTAAGCGCTGGACCATCGATACACATTGGTTATGCTGGTGCTTAGGCCCCTATTTTGGGCGCCTAGGCACTAGAACCACTTGTGACTCCATTTCGCCTATCGTCAAATTTATAAAGTTTCAGTCTTAAAAATAGGTCTATTAAAATGGTGTGATCAACACATAAACATCGATTAAGATAAAGTCAAATCACAAACAGTCACAATAATAATATATGGGTTGCCTCCCACAAAGAGCTTGGTTTAACGTCATCAACCCAACCTAATCAGTTATATTAATTTGGTAGACTTAGTTCGTAAGCCTCCTTGTAATTTAGTTTCATTTTTCCCACATAAGGCTTTAGTCTTAATCCGTTAAGTTTAAATATTTTTCCCGTCTTGGGATCTTTAATATCCACAGTTCCATAAGGTTATACTTTCTCAATTATAAATGGTCCCATCCATTTAGATCATAATTTTCCAGGAAAAAGTTTTAAACGAACATTAAATAATAATACTTCTTGTCCACGCTCAAATATTCTCCTTGAAATCTTTTTGTCATGCAATTTTTTCATTCTTTCCTTATAAATCTTTACATTTTCATAGAACTTATTTCTTATCTCTTTGATTTCATTTAGTTATAACAGTCGTTTCTCTCCTGTAACATTCAAATCATAATTGAACTCCTTTATCGCCCAGTAAGCTTTATGATCCAGTTCAACAGGTAAGTGACAATATTTACCATAAACTACATTCTGATAGGTGTCTTATAAGCTATTCTATAAGCCCATAATGCAGAATTAAGTTTATCAACCCAGTCAGTTCTTTTAGGATTAACAATCTTCTCTAATATTCTTTTAATTTCTCTGTTTAATACTTCAGCCATTCCACTTGTTTGTGGGTGATAAGCAGTTGCAATTCTACGTTTAATTCTGAATTTTTTCAGAAATGATGAATTCTTATATTTCTGAAACGACTTCCCCCATCTGTGATAATTACCCTTGGCATTCCAAATCTTGTAAAAATCATCTTCTTTAAAATTTTCGAAACACTTTTGGAATCACAGTTAGGTAAGGCTACAGCTTCAGTACACTTTGAAACATAATCAACTGCTAATAAAATATAAATCTTTCCAAATGATGGTAGAAAAGGTCCCATAAAGTTAAACCCCATACATCAAAAATTCAATTTCTAATATATAGCTTAGAGGCATTTCATCTTTTCTGGATATATTCCCCATTCTTTGACATCGATCACAAGTTTTCACATAATAACCAACATCCTTAAATAATGTAGGCCAATAAAATCCAAAATTTAAAATTTTAAAAGCAATTTTATCCACTCCAAAGTGTCCTCCAAATTCAGAATTGTGACACTTTTGAATAGTTGCAAAAGTTTCTTAATAAAGTACATATCTTTGAATCATAGAATCTCTGCCTATTTTAAATAAATGACAATCTTCCCAAATATATGATTTAGAATCATTCTTGGATTTCTTAATATATTTGCTATTCAATTCATACGGTAAAATATTACTAACCAAATAGTTAATTATATCTGCATACCAAGGCATTTGTAATCCTTGGATAACATATAACTGTTCATCAGGGAATTTCTCATTTATGTTTTCTTCATGAATCTTTTCAATATTATTTTTAATTCTTAATAAATGATCAGCAATTTGGTTGTCAGCTCATTTTTTGTCCGTTATTTGAAAATCAAATTCTTGTAAAAGTAAAACCCATCTTATCAATCTAGGTTTAGCATCTTTTTTAAACATTAAATACTTAATAGTGGAATGATCAATAAGCATGATACATTTGGTTCCAAGAAGATAAGGTCTAAATTTATCAAAGGCATGTACTATTGCTAAGAGCTTTTTTCTGTAGTAGTGTAATTTATTTGAGTTTCATTAAGTGTTTTGCTAGCATAATATATAACTTTGAAAATTTTCTCATATTTTTGTCCCAATACAGCTCCAATTGCATAATCACTTGCATCACACATTAATTCAAAAGTTTTACTCCAATCAGGTGCAATAATGACAGGTGTAATGATTAATTTCTCTTTTAGAATATTGAACGCATTCAGAAAATCTTCATTAAATTCAAACTTAGCTTCTTTTTTTAATAAATGACAAAGAGGTTTAGCAATTTTAGAAAAATCCTTTATATATCTCCTATAAAATCCAACATGACCCAGAAAACTTCTCACATCAGTAACAGTAATAGGTGGTTGAAGTTCAACAATAATTTTCACTTTTGCCTTATCAACTTCCATCCCTTTTTGTGAAATTTTCTATCCAAGTACAATTCCTTCTGTGACCATAAACTAACATTTTTCCCAGTTTAGAACCAAATTTGTTTCTTCACATCTTTTCAGAATTTTTATTATATTTTCCAAGCAAGATTCAAAAGAAGTTCCAAAAACTGAAAAATCATCCATAAATACTTCAATTCCTTTATCAATTAAATCACAGAATATTGACATCATACATCTTTGAAAAGTTGTAGGTGCATTACATAAATCGAAAGACATTCTTCTATAGGCAAATGTTCCATAAGAACTTGTAAATGTTGTTTTCTCTTGGTCCTCAGGAGCAACGGGTAATTGATGATAACCAGAATATCCATCAAAAAAATAGAAATATGAGTGCCCAGCTAATTTATCTAACATTTGATCCAAGAAAGGTAAAGGAAAATGATCCTTTCTAGTGGTGTTGTTTAATTTTCGATAATCAATGCAAATTCGCCATCCAGTAACTTGTCTTGTAGGAATTAATTCATTTTTATCATTAAGAATGACAGTTACTCCTCTTTATTTCAGAACACAATGAATAGGACTTACCCATTGACTATCTGAAATAGGATAAATAATTTCAGCATCTAACCATTTCAAAATCTCTTTTTTAACAACTTCTTTCATAATTAGGTTCAATCTTCTTTGAAGTTCAATAATAGGTTTACAATTTTCTTCCATTAAAATCCTATGCATACAGATTAAAGGGCTTATTCCTCATATATCTACAATAGTCCAACCAAAAGCTTTCTTATAATTCTTCAGAACTCCTATTAATTTTTCTTCTTGATCTTTGCTTAATTCTGAAGATTGTACGGCTTATTTTTAGGTTGTGTGTTTTATTTTGAAAAGGGGGTCGCCTAACAGAAATTGTCGGCGAATTTTTAATTTAATTTAAATAAATAATTTCAAAAGTAGTATTTGATTTTGAAAATAATTTTAAATTTGAAAATTTTAAGATATGAAATCAAACTGATCTCACATCCCGAATAGTTTATATAAACGAGCACCGCATCACAAACTGTCGGCAATATTTTTAGGTTTGTTATTTATTTTTGAAAAGAGATCGCCTACAGAAATTGTCGGCGAATTTTTAATTTAAATAAATAATTTGAAAAGTAGTATTTGATTTTAAAAATAATTTTGAGTTTGAAAATTTTAAGATGTGAAATCAAACCGATCTCACATCCCAAATAGTTTATATAAACGAGCACCGCACCACAACCGTATATCTACCCTGCAGAGTAGACACACTGCTCGATGATGGGGCTCGATTAAATAAACTAAAAGATTTGTGACATTCGTTTGGTCCGTGAACCAATTTTATAAGCCGACAAGTTCCCTCGCTTAATATAAATGAATTAAATAGGGTTTATATTACTCAGGTTCTTAAAATTCTCTATAAGAGCAAGCCCCATAGTTAATTACATCTTAAGTGACGGGAATCAACTAAGAAAACTCTCGATAATAATCGAGTAGTTTTGCTCTCAAGAATTTCAAAGTTTAAGTTTTCAAGGATTGAATTTTGGAATTTCAATAGGGAATGGATCAAATTTGGAACAATTTATTTCGAGAGTCCAAAAGGAAGAGAAATAGGAGAAGTCGAGGATCCAAGAAGAATCTTGGCAACTTCCCAAACTATCCCATTCTTTTGCTTCGAGTTTAAGAAAATCCTAATATTATCCGATATTTCGATCTTGCCAATTTTAATTAATTTGGACTTATATTTGTATGATAAAATCATACAAATAGCCTGGAAGATGTGAGGGTTTATGTCGTATCGGACGACTACCTCGGAATCCTAAAACCGGTTAGGGCTTAATTTGCAATGCAAATGCCTAACAAAAGGTTGAGGATTTATGTTGCAATAGGCAAACTACCTTGAAGTCCTATGGCTTAGTTATTTAATTCTTAAGAAAGTTTTGTTGAAGCAGATTCAGGTTTTGCTGATGACGATGGTCGTGCTGCCCACCATGCTCCGGAGCTCCTTATTGTTGCGAGAGGTTTAGTTTTAGAAGTCATAAATCGGGAGATGAGAAAAGTGTTTTGGTTTAGAGAAATTCTTAATTTCCAAGTGTTTTTTATGTTTTAATTAAAACAAATCTTAAAGTTGATTATAACAACACGGTTAAGATCCCACGGTTCCATCCTTCCGGCATCGTTATTTTTATCGGATTCACTTAGTCCAGATGAATTTGCTAAACTCAACTAAATGAGTTCCACATTTTCATTTAGACCGTGGGAAATCCCGTTAGCGACAGGTAGGTTACATCATCCGAGGTATTCCCGATCATCCAACAAGACGTTTTAATTTAGTTGTAGTTGTAGTTTTGTATTCTGTTTGTGATTAAATTTTGAGTTGTTTTATATTTTGAAATGTTGTGGTGGTGAATTTTATCTTGTAATGACTTTTAATTTAGTTTTGGTTTCAGTTTTAGGGACTACCCTAAAGGTGTGGGTTTTCATGCAACAGTTGTTTATCATGCAAGAAAAGTAAAGTACATTTGCAATAAAGTAAATTGCAAGAAAGTAAATTGCAATAAAATAAAAGCGTACCTGGAGTGTCTTCCCGTCCTCCCAAGCTACACTTTAAACACAATTATAATATTTAAGCATTTAAAGCAAGTTCCTAGGTAAAACTAAGGGAAGGGTTATGGTTTTCTACCAAGTTCCTAATCCTATAGCTAGTCATCTCCTATGACGTCTAGGTTCTTTTGTTTTGGTTTGAGGACGATTTTCTTCATCAAAGAACAATTAAGTTCACTTGTTCTTATAAACATCTTATCATATTGAGAAAGTGTTTAAGAAGAATCTTAAACATCTTTTTAATATTGCTAGAATTGTTTTAAGTCCAAATGAATTTAATCATTCAAATGAATTAATCGTCCGAGAATTCAAGTTTTGTTGTTATCTTACTCAGTGAACTAGGACATTTGAATATCCTCTGAGAGAAGTAACATTTCATTTAACGTTCTGTTTAGAAGTTATGACAACAAAAGCTTTCGAAGTCAAATTGATGTTCAAATGGTTTATGATTTAATTTCAGCTAGTGGGTTTAAATTTGGAATAGTGTTGAAGTTGTTTTATTTTTGAATTTCTTTATGTCTTAGGTGATGTTATTTTTAATTCAATTTAATTTAACTTTAATTTAATTTAATTTGGTTTAGTTTTAATTTTAATTTAATTTAATCTAATTTTAATTTTAACTTGATTCTATTATTTAATTTAATTTAATTTAATTTGATATGATTTAATTTAATTTAATTTAGTTTGATTTAATTTAATTTAATTTGATTTAATTTAATTTAATTTAATTTAATTTAATTTAATTAAATTTAATTTAATTTAATTTAATTTAATTTAAGTTAATTTAATTTTATTTTATTATTTTAATTTAATATTTTATTATTTTTTTTATGTTTTAAAGATGATTTAATTATAATTATTAAAGTATTAATTTAATTGAAATTTTAAAAGGATTTAATTTAAATAATTTAACTTTAATTTAATTTAATGATTAAGTCTTTTAGCTTTTTAAATCTTAAATTTGGATTATTATTTTAATTAGGAATTAAATATTATTGAGATGATTAATTTAGGCATTCTTAAATTAAAGAACAAATCTCTTCCTAATAATATCCCTATTTAAATAATTCCAATTTTATTATTCTTCCAAATTTAATCAAATATTTAATTAAGGTTTATTTCAATTATTTTTAAATTGTTTAATAGGTTTCTACCCTTATTATTCAAATTTCAATCATCCAAATTAGATTAGGATCAAATACTTTACTCTTTAATTTTATTAAGCCTAAAGTTTTAATTAAAGGTTAAAATTTTAATTACCATTTTGCCCTTCAAGCTTAATAATTTCATAACTCACTAAATTGAGCTTAAATGAACTTGAAATTTTTATGTGACTTCACTCATATGTCAATAAAGGCATGAGAGAAGAAAATATGATTTTTCTATATTTAATTTATTTATATAATTATTTTTGGTGGAAAATAGGGATTTCCAAGGAAAATTTAATAATATGACCAAATAAAATTTTCTGTCCTTAAGAAAATTATAGGACATTCCTTATGACTAGAGGATCACTTGGACCAATTTTGATAATTTTTTGAATTATATTCTTTTTATTATAATTATTTTGAATTTTGGAGTATTAATTAAGTTAAAATTAAAATAAAGATTGAAAAATGAATTTTATATTTTTCAAAAATCTCTCTGATATCAAGGAAACCAGAGAACCAATTTTTAAATTTTTTTGATTTTTCTTTGATTTATTAGAATTATTTTAGTGGAAATGCTAAAAATATACATTTTTTTTTATTTTAAAATTACCTTAAGGCTTTAAAATTTAATATCTCATTATAGAGACTTAAGAAAAATATGGGATTTGTTCCCAAGTGATTAAAATTCAAAATGTGACATTTTGGTGAATTTTATTATTTTTGTGATTTTTATTATTTTTTAATTATTAAAATATTAAAATATTGCAAAAAATCAACTTTTTTAGAAAATTACAAATTTATTTTTCTTAAATTCCCCTGATATTAGAGAGGCTTCAAAACCAATTTAGTGAGTTTTTGAAAAGTATTTTGAAAGTTATGAATTTTTAAAGTTTAAATTGGCTAAATGGCTTAATCAACACATTTAGTAGGGCTAACCAAGTCCAATTGACTTCAAATTTTTTTGGTGGGTTCCTCTGATCCTAAAGGTCAGTGGAGAATTGATTTCAAGTCAATTTGATGTATGATTAGCTCTAATTAATTAAGGACCTATTTTTGGTGTTTAAGCCAATTAGGGTTATTCCAAGTGGATTAATTCAAAACCTATTTTTCCTAGGTTCCTCTGGTCATAATAAACATCACCAAATTTTCCTAGAATTTAATTCACAATATGCTAATTATTGGAATTAAAATACTTAAACTAGCAACCTAGAGTTGAAAAATCAATAACTCTTCATAGGGATGGCCTACGACTTTGGAAAATTCGAGGAATGTTCCCAAATTCAGAGGCTTAAAAGCTCTATGGTCTCATGTCATGGTGAATTGTATACATGCATGGAGAATTGAAAATGTGCAGAGAGTAAATAAATTATTAAAAATTAAATACTCAATGAAATTAAATGATTTCTTTTTCACATTATTCTCCTCTGTTCACTGAGCAAGAGGGTATTTTTATTTTATTTTTATAATTTTTCTACACAAAGTTATGCATTTTTGAAGTTTAGGGAATTAAATAAATAGAAAAATAACCTATTTTTCTACTTATCCACGCGGCGCTGACTCAACCTCGGCGTCTTCGAAAGGCCACACGGCGTGTTCTGATTCGGCACCGCCATCCGACTCAGCGCTCCAAGGGCCCGCTGTATCATTCCGTCTCCTCATCCGACGCGATCCTGGCCATCTGTCCGCGCATGTATTAAATGAACGGCATCCGTTCATCGTCCCCAAGCTTTCCAGCCTGAGAACCGTCCACACTAAATCCTTAATATCTCACTCAATACTTAACGGATTTTCATGTTCTTGTGCTCTATGGATTCGTCTTGAAGAGACGAATAAATCTATATGGTGATCATGCATTGAAATTAAGGCATTTGAAATGGAGAATCTCCAGAAGCTCAGGATAAAGAGTTAGCTCATACCTTATCTCAGAGAAGTGTGGCTTCAAGCTGAGGGTTGTGTCACCTTCGGCTGAGTCCAAACAAGCTCCAGATGAAGTCTCCTGGCCTAGTGAATTGTCCAGGTACGATTTCGACCACAGCCGATTACAAAGCTTGGAGTCTGGAACAGATGGGTGGTCTGGAGAGGGGGCTTTCACTGGGGAACTTCTCCTCTTGACCTTGTGCAGGTGTAGGTGAATTTAATTTAACTTTGGTGAAGGATTTGTGAATGTCCCTGTTCGGCTCGAGAATCGAGCTCCAAAATCGAGCTCGATTGGTGGGGATAAGGGCGGGAGGACGATGGGGATCAAATGCTCTAGGTGTGGGGAGAGTCTGGAGTGATTTTGGCAGAGTTTCCTTAAGGTTAGTTCAGCACCTCTCATGGCCGAGAGAGGGGGTGTTTAAATAGGAGAGGGTGGATGGCCTCCCAGGGGGGCTTAAGGCTTGGGATCAGCTGCTTAGGTCAAGGGAAGAACAGCCATGGTGGCCATTGCACATGGGGCAGCTCAGCAAGGCGGAATTTCAATGCTTGGTTCCTTCCCATGTCTCGGCCATGGTGTTTTCCGGCGGCCCAGGTGGCTGGCCGGCAGGCAAGGGTCACCCTCAAGGTCAGGGAGGTCAGGGAGGTCAGGGGTTGAAGGTTATGAATTCAATTGAAGCCTTACATGTGTAAAGTGGTTGGATAAAAATGGCATGGGGAGGTGGCTTCTTTTGCACTTGGTTTGGTCAACCCATGGAAATGGGCTTGGTTCACCTCCCCATGGCTGATTTGGTCTGAGGGAGGATCAGATGAATCAGCTAGGAAATGGTAGAGAAGTCACCATCCATGAATATTTTGATTAATCATGGATTAAGGTGAAGCATTAAAAGGGTTAAAACCTTTTTAAGGGGGCTTAAAAGAGGCTCCTCCTTTTGCAATTAATAGTATGATGATGTGTAAAGTGGATCCCATGGCTTCATGTGGCTTGTGCATGGCTTCAAGGACTCCATTTGGCTTTGGGATGGCTTGGCTTATTTACATGGAAATGGATTTTAGGGATTTTTGGCATTTAGAGGTGATTTGGCCTATGGCTTGATTTGGAACCATTTGATGATTGATTTAGGACTTAAGGGATGATATTAATTGAGTGATGATGGGATGAGATTGTAATGTGGGCTTTAGGATGGGTTTGGACTTTTGAAATTATTTTAGGAATGGGCTTTTGGATTTCAAAACAAATCTTAGGTTGATAGTTTTGTAAAGGATTGGATCCAATAAGTGTTGAATTTAATTTAGGAAGGTTTCATGAATGATTTGGAATAAATTTGAAGTGGTTTGGGCTTGAATTGGGTTAGATTTGGACCTATTTGGTAAATGGGCCAATGTAGGTCAAATTGGGCTAACTTGGGCCAATGTTGGGCTAGGGTTCAAATTGATGTAAAATTAATGTTATGAAATGTTTATGGGAATGTTTCAAAGAGGTTTTGACTTTGGTTGGGTTTTGATTTTGGGGTTTGGGCTTATTTGGGTTAGGTTTGGGTTTAGGTCAAAATTGGGCTTTTTGGCTTTGGGTTGAATTTGAGTGGGGTTTGGGTCTAAATTTTGGGTAAATCATGTTATTGTTTTTTTTGTGGGGATGTTAGGGAAGGTTTAGAAAAGGTTTGGGGTTAATTGGAGTTGAATTGGGTTAGTTTGGGCTAAGTTTGGGTCATGGGTCCAAATTGGGCTTTAAGGTCCAAAATGAAATTGGGTTCAAATTTCAATCAAATTGGACTTGGATTTGGTCTATATTGGTGTTAGAAATGTTAAATGGAAGTTTAGAATTGAATTGGACCAGAATTTGGGTCAATTGGGCAGGTTTGGTTTGACATTGGGTTCACTTTGGGTTAAAATGGGTCAAATTGGGGATTTTGACAAAAGTGGGGTAAATTGACACAATTGGCCCATGGTGTAGTTTGACAAAATGAAATTGAGAATATTTGTGATTTTCTGGAATTTTATGGGAATTTTCTCAATTTTTGGATTTTTGGGTCAAGAGGGGTATTTTGGGTATTTGGAGGGTATTGGGAGGTATTTTTGGAATTTTTGGTATTTTTGGCTATGGGTGATCAACTTGATTGGTGAGGAAATGTTCAAGGTTAATTTTGGGGAATTTTGGGTGATTTGGAAATTTTGAAAAATTTGGGTAATTTCAAGGGCTTTGGGTAGGCTAGGCGGGTGTAAGGTCCTGGCGGTCAAAATTTGAAAATTTGCAAAAATGAAGATTAAGTAATTGTAAGTAGAATGAAATCATTTTAGTTGAGCCATGAAGCCATATCAAGCCCACATGAGCCATGAAGGGACATGAAGGGACTCATTTGAGGCATCCACTATGTTGTTCCTAACCCTCTTAGCCAAGGGCTTAGGGGTTAAGGACCATCCATGTGGATCACCTTCATGAGTCAGGAGGTCAAGTTAGGTATGTGTGTGTTTTTAGGATGTGTGTGAAAGTGTAGTGTATAGGTGTAGTGTGTGTGTAGGTCAGCCCTTCACTGCGACTGGGCCACCTGAGGGCGCTCTAAGGCCGAAGAGTTCTATAGGAACTCATCCTTTAAACTTCCACATTTGATTTCAACCCTCTAGGTGATTAGGGGTCTACGGTCGAGTTTGTGGAGTTTGCGGGGAGTTAAGAAGTGGTTTAAATTTCTAAGTGGTCGGTCCCAATTCTAATCCTCTAAGATAGTCAAAGGAAAAGCCTAAGGCTAGATCCTAAGTACTAAAAAGAAGAAGAGAAGACCTCATCAAAAATGAGGTCAACAAAGATATAATCACAGGTAAAATTAATGAATTTTCAAGAAATGCATACTTTAAATGTGCAGGTAACATTTTTAATTCCAGTTCAGAGGCTTTTTCAACTGAGGGTAAAAGTATATCATTTTTAGTTGTATCTAAAATTTCTCAATTATCATGAATATAATGAGTTTCTTCAAATAAATTCTCATTCACTTCTTTAATTTCTTCAGTTAATGATTCATTATATATAACAGATTCATCATTTTTTTCTTCAGAAATTACTTTACATTTTTCTTGATTATGCTTTTCAATTATATAATCAAAAATATCCATCTGATAGCATTTTTCCTTGTTAGGATACCTCATTGATTTCAGAATATTAAATGTTATATCTTGATCATTAACTCTCATTGTTAATTCTCCTTTTTGCACATCAATCATAGAATGTAAGGTAGCTAGAAAAAGTCTCCCTAAAATAATAGGTATTTCTTTATCTTCTTCCATATCCAGTACAATGAAATCCACAGGGAAGATAAATTTATCCACCTTAACAAGAACATCCTCTATAACTCCTCTAGGATAAGTGATAGATTGATCAGCTAACTAAAGGATTACAGTGGTGGGAGAAATCTTTCCTAAATCTAACCTTTGAAAGATAGAAAATGACATGATATCAATACTTTCTCCTAAATCACATAAGGCTTTTCCACATAATTTTTCTCTAATAGCACATGGTATAGTGAAACTTCCAGGAACTTTAAGCTTCTGGAGTAATTTCTTTTGAATTTTTGCACTACATTCTTCACTTAATGCAACAGTTTCATAAGCTTCAAATTTCCTTTTCTTGCTTAAAATATCTTTCATAAATTTTGCATAGCTTGGCATTTGTTCCAAAGCTTCAACAAAAAGAATGTTGATGGCAAGTTTCTTAAAAATCTCAAAGAATTTAAAAAATTGATGGTCAACCTTCTGTGGTTTTAATCTTTGAGGAAAAGGTGGTGGTGGTCTTTCAACTTCCACTTCAATAGGAAATTCAGTTTGATCTTTACTTGGAGAAAGAGTTTCTTTAGATTTTTCAATCTCTTCAACTTCTCTCTCTTTTTCAATTTAATTCTGAATTTTCTCTTTTAATTCTTTTCCACTTTTAAGTTGTACAGCTTTTGCCTGTTCATGGTCTTTTCTATTTTCTTTAGAATTAATTTTGACCTTGCTAGGTAGTGTTCCTTAAAGTCTGTAATTAATAAAATTAGCAATTTGTCCCATCTGATTCTCAATATTTAGAATAGCAGTGTTTTGACATTGTAACTGATTAACTAGTTGCAAGATCAATTCTCCTAAAGATAATTTGAATTTGAATTTTCTTGATTGTTCCAATTCCCGGTTGGATTACCTTTATTATTACTCCATGTTGATGTCCATTATTCTAATTAAAATTAGGATGATTTTTCCAGCCTGTATTATAATAATTTGAATACGGGTTATTAGTTTTACTAGCAATAGCTTGCAAAGTTTCCTATGTTTGAGAATCATCAGTATTTGTAGAATTATCATTACTTACATGCGATACGCTAATAGCAAAATTATCTAATTTTTTAGATATCACAGCCAATTGTGAAGCTAAAATAGGAAAGGCTTCATTATCTTGAATACTTGTCACTCTTTTAGGATTAACCCTTTCAGATGGCCATTAAAAATTTTTATTAGCCATTTGTTCAATTAAAGTACAAGCTTCATCAAATGTCTTAGCCATTAAAAAACCACCACCAGCAGCATCTATAATAGATTTAAGTGATCCAATAAGTCTGTTATAAAATATTTCATTAATTAACCAATCTGGTAAAGCATGATGAGGACATTTTTATAATAGTTCTTTAAATCTTTCCCATGCTTTATAAATTGTCTCTCCATCAAATTACATAAATGAAGTAATATCATTTCTTAATTTAGCAATTTTAGAAGGAGGAAAATATTTAGCAAGGAATTTTTGTGTCATATCTGCCCAAGTTTTAATAGAACAAGTTACTAATTAGTTAAGCCACATCTTTCCTTTATCTTTTAAGGAAAAAGGAAAGAGTCTAAGCCTAATAGCATCATCAAAAACATTATTATATTTAAATGTGGCACAAAGTTCTAAGAAATTAGCAAGGTGTAAATTTTGATCCTCATTTGGTGTTCCTCCAAATTGATTATTTTGAACCATTTGAATAATTGAAGGTTTAAGTTCAAAAGAATTAGCATCTGCAAAAGGCATTGGAATACTAATATGAAGTTCATCAACTGTAGGGTTTGCATACTCCCTTAATGGTTTATAAACATTTTGTTCATTCATCTCTATTGGATTTTGATTATTATTATGTAAGGTAGCCATTTCCTGATATTTTTGAATTTGTTTTCCTTTTCTAATTCTTTTAACAGTTCTTTCTAATTTGAAATCAAAAGGTAATAATCCTTCAGATCCAGAACTACGCATAAAAAATACAAAATTATTAAATAAAAGGATTTGAAAAATAAAATAAAAATTTTTTTGGTATTTTTATTTTTGTAAATTTTTTTTATTATTTATTATTTTTTATTTTTATTTTATTTTTTTAAAAGAAATAAAAGTATATAAAAAATTTTTAATTTGAGATATCTAAAAATTTTCTTTCTTTCTTTCTTAATATTCTTTCTATCACTTCTTTTCTATCTTCCACGGCAACAGAACCAAAAAACTTGAACCGACCTTTACGATTGTAAGAATTTATGAATTTATATTTAAATATTTATAATATTTTTTGTAAAAGTCACATTTTCAAACGCAAGTATACGTATCGTTTCAAGTAATACGAGGCTCTATTGGAGTCCCGGTTATCGATCCTACGGAGAAGATTAAGTAAAAAATTAATTTAAGAAATACATTAGATTTTCAAATTAAAAGTAATTATTATTTTTATTTCTTTTCAAAATTCAGATTTTTATGTTTAATTAAATTTCTACAAAATGTAAATAAGCAACAATAAAGTAAAATGTTAATGCAAGTATAAATAAAATAATTTTCTCCTTTTTCAACTAATCCAAGATTTTTCAGAATAATTATCATTCGTTGAGAACTTGAAATTATGGTATTGCGCCAAATAGAAGCATTCCTATTTTTTACCTTCGCTTGATAGTATAAAGAACATTAGCTAATCTGTAGATCAGTTCAGGATGTATTATTAGTAGAATGGGTTAATCTAGGCTCACACTTCTAGATGTCCATGGGTGGCTATGGTCGACCCTACAAGTGACTCCTTCCCTTTCTATAAACTAAACTATTAGAATTTAGTCTGTCACTCTAAAAACTAATCAATTCTATGCCAAATAAATAATATCTCCCTATTTATTTTCACTTCACCTTAAATAACCTGCTCAAGGCCTTCGATTACCCAAGGATTTATGTGATATCTACTTGTTAAGAACTCATCTCCAGATTGGTCTCAAAATTCTTCAACATGTTTAAACAATTTAAATGGCCAATTTAAAAAGTAAATTAAGATCAGGTATTAACATCATTGCAATAATTAAAAAATTTATGTTAAGTTCTCTAACAAAATTAAATTATCTTATTATCTCTTCATAGTGAAAGGTGAAAGAAAACTAACTACTCGGAACACATTGAATTCACACAACAAAATATATTTGTAAAACTTTGAACTAAGTTACAAATACTTATCTGAAATGTTCCTTCAAGTAATCCTCTGACTCTTACTGATTTCAATGGAAGGTACAAGACTTCAACAACAATAACACTTGCAAACTCTCACTTACAACTCAAAGAATTGAGTAGTAACACTCAAAATAACTAAAATAAACTCACTAAATACTTAAGAAGAAAATATGGTGGCTCTCTAAATCTATCTATAGATGCTAGAGATCTAGGGGGCACTTTTTCTGTAGAAAGCTCTCCTATTTATAGAGCTTCGAAAATGGTCAGGGGTTGCTTAAGGCACCACTTCAAAATTTTTCCAAATACAATGTATCTTCTAGAAAGTAACTGTGGTGCCTAGGTGCCGGAATCTGACACCTAGGGGCCGGACTCCGCGACCAAGTCTTCGCACCCTTCACTTTGGATCGCACCTCTTCGCGATTAAAACTGTTTTCCTGTGTCCAGATGCATTGTAACACATGTCTTATGTATTAGGAGTAACTTTCAGTCTTCTAGAAGGTCTGATGACCGCTTAATACCGTCAAAATAACTGCCCAAAGTTGTCAAAAACTCTTCACTACTTTAGTATCAAACTGGTGCTTAGGCGCCGGATTTTGGCGCCTAGGGCCGGATTCTGGCGCCTAGGCGCCAGACCTAAAATTTCAGCAACGTTGCTTTTTAGCATTATTTTTGCTCTTTTTTGCTTCTTTTTCCTTTTTAAACTATTGTTTTTATCACCTATATCAAAAAACATAAAAATACCTTTCATTAAAGCATAGTATCCTTAAGAATTGAATCATAAATAAGGCATAAAAATATGTATTTTTAAAGTGGATCATATATATATATATATATATATATATATATATAATTTCGGCAACTTTGCTTTTTATCTCAATTTTTGCTCCTTTTTACTCCTTTTCCTTCTTGAACTCTTTTTTTATCACCTATTTCAAAAAACATAAAAATACTTTCATTAAAGCATAATATCCTTAAGAATTGAATCATAAATAAGTCCAAAATAGTTATTTTTAAAGTGGATCATATATATATATATATATATATATATATATATATATATATATATATATATATATATATATATATATATATATATATATATCTGTGTGTGTGTGTGTGTCTTCTTGTGCGTTAGATTAATCCTTTACTTAGCAAATCATCATGTTATAACTTGTTTAATTGAGAGTTACTTTTTGCTATACACCTATTCTTTACTGTTTATACCTATATGTTATTCATATTTAGAACCACTGATAGTAAATTATTGTAAAAATTTTTTTTTCATGCCTTTATTTTTGTTTTAAATTTTTAAAATTATTTAAAAATTTAATTTTTGGGGAGGGAGAAAACTTTGAAAAGCTAAGCTTTATTTAGCCTCAATACAGTATATCTAAAAATTATTTTAAAATAATCTATGGTATGTGGTATTATCTTCATAACACTATATTTTTTATTCTATGAATGTTAAAGTCGACTTAAGTTAAAATTTTAGTAATAAGGTTAGTTTTAGAGTTAAGATATTTAGTATAAAATAATAAGAATATGCTTTTACTTATTGTAGTAAGAAAAATTGTATTTTTTAAACACTAAGAGTATTAAATTTATACTTTCAAAATAATTTAGACTTTATGAAAAGCCTTTTTTATTCTAATACACATTATGAAGTAATAAAATGTGAGAAGATTTTAACTTTAAGAGGAGGATAGTGACGTACAAAATTATTAAAGGCTGATCCAGATGTAGTAATCTCACACAAAAAAAGTAGGAATTAAAAAAGTCCTAGAAGAAAAAAAATTTAAAAGTAAAGAGAATAAAAAAGAATGAAAGTGAGGAGAAGCTTGAGGAGATGCCTAATTAAAATTGGCTTCACTTGAATCATCTTAAGGGAGGGAACTTATTTACACTTCTGAGCTTATCCTTTATTCTAAATATATTAGTCAAATCTTTATTAATAGAGTTCTCATATAATTTTATCTTTTAATTCTTCTATGATTTCTAAGTCTGACAAATTATAATTATTTCAGAATTGAATAAAAATCACAATTTCTAACTTGAGTACTAGATGTTCTTATACCCTAGTTCTAGCCAGAGTTATTTAAAATTTTCCTAAAGTCGCACTATAACATTTATAGAGCAAAGGTATAGGAATCTTTAATGAAAAAATCGAATTTAATTAAAGAAAAAAATAAAGAAATGGCTTTTGGTACAAGAACATTTGTGGTATGTCATTTGTGGTATTGTGCTCGACTATTTAAACTATTAGAAATATGAGATCCACCGGTCTCATTGTTTTTCTTAAAAATAATGATAGTAATGATATACCATTTTCAAAAAATCATAACACTACTTTCAAAATCGAAATTACATTATATTATATTAAATTTTAAAAAAAATTTGATTTTCATAAAAAATAAAGTGAAATATTAGCCGACAAACTTGTTGCTCTTTCTCCTTCTTAGTTAAAGCCATGTATCATCATCCCAAAAATTTAAATTATTCAAATTGTCCACATTTAACCGAAATCCCCCAAAATTAACTAAAATTCAAAATTTCCCAAAATTCCCCTATGGCCCCATAATTTTCATTCTTCACCAAAATCATTTTAAACCCCTCCAAATCACCAAATAAACACTCTACAATCCTCAAAATTAACTAATTTACCCTAAATTTCCAAAAATGGCCAATGTAACCAATTATTTACCAAAATTCCCAATTCACCCCCAATTTCTATTAAAACCATTCCAAAGCCAATTTCCATCAAATCCATTTCAAATTCACTCAATTTTAAATTATAGACCAAATCCACCAAATTTCAAGCCAAAATTCAAACATAAGACAAACCATTCCAAATTTCCCCTAAAGTCCCAAATTCAACAAAATTGAGTCCACATGTCAATTCTAAATTCACCAAACAAAAAACCAATCCTTCATTTAAAATCTCCTAAAATCCCAAGCCCATCCACATAAATTTGAAATCCAATTACAAACACCCAGAGTTAGCCCATCATGCTTCAATTTTAAAAGACCAAAACTTTGATTTATTTTAAAAAGCCCAAATCTAAGCTCACCATGACATGAAATCTTTTCCTTCTCATCCTTCTAATAAAATTAGAATCCTAAGTCCTAATAACTTGATCAAAATCCCCTAAATTTGGCTTCATGACAATCCTTCACAAATTACCCAACAATTCAAAAATCTATTCTCATGCAAATGAGCTAAGTCAAAGGCAAGCCATGAAGCTATCTCTAAGCCACATGCAAGACATATGAGCCATTATGATATCATCATGTATGAAATGGAAAAAGGAGGAGCCTCTTTTGAGCTTCCTTAAAAAAAGCTTTTAACCATTTTAATGATTCTCAATAGCCTAAGATTAGCCCTAATCTCTTGGATGGGGACTTCTCCACACCTTTTCAGCTGGTTCACCTGAGCTTGGTCAGCTATAAGAAGCTACCTTAGTCCATGACCTAACCCATAGTTGACCCAAACCTAGCCCAAACCACTTTCTATCTCAATTACTGGATTTACACATGGAAGAACCCAACTGAATTCACATTCCTCCACCCTTGACTTTCCTCTGCCAGATGGTGACCTCTCCCTAGCTGGTTGGCCACCTTGGTTGTCAAAAAATCAGAATCCAAGGGGGGCCACCATGACTCAAACTCAAATTTAAACCCATCCAATGTGGATCTTCCCAATTGGATATTTGTCCTAGTAAGCACTCCACAAGAGCCATATTTTGAGCACCTCAGCTAGCTCAATTAGAGCCTTCTTCCCTTTATAAATAGGACACTGCCTCTCAGCTGAGATAGAATGATGCATAAACCCTAAGGAAACTCAGCCAAAATCACTCCAAACATCAATTTCACCCTCCCTAAGCCAATTCCAATAATTTTTAGCCTTTCATCCCCATTGTCCATCCTTAGTTTTGTGCTAAACAATTAGGGCATTTCACGACCATATCATAAGGTCCATAAAATCCCATATTGATTCACTCTCAAGCTTCACCAGAGCTTAAGCACACTCCCCCCACAAAAGTTAGCCCTTCCCAAGCACTCTAACATAGACCTTGACAAAGGTCGAGCCACCCTATTATAGAGACCATACATTGACCCCATCCCAGAGTAAGGTGACACCTATAGGTCATTTGTGGTGCTACAATGAAGCTCCTACAACCATCCAATTAAGGCATGTCGGTCACCAGATTGGGAAGGTTGTCAGTTGCTTTGATAATATGTTTAATTATATATATATATATATATATATATATATATATATATATATATAATATAATACCATGGGAGTGGCGAGCTGGAATTGCTTCTGCTAGTGGTTTCAATGGAGCTAGTGGACGAGTTGGCGGTCGTGTCTTTGTTCAAGGTGGTGGAAGGTGGTCGGAAGATAAGCGGAAGTCTCCTTTTTCTATTTGTTTCTTGGTTTGGGGTGGGGAGTGTTTTCTCCTTTCCCGAACTCTTTCTTGTTCAAATTTTGTTGAGTTACTGTTACATTGAGGAATGGCCCAGGACCTCACTCGAGCTGATCCTCACTTCATTGGAAGGGGCACTTTTGCTGAAGTCATTTTGAGGAAAAAAGGTGGCACTACCCTTGCTGATAAATTAGTGTTTCCACAGTTGTTTCATGATGCCATGGAGGGGAAAGCTGAGTGTGAATTCATCAGGAAATGCACAAGGAAGGCGGGAAAACTGGCACTAATATTCACCGAGGAGGAACTTCAGAACCTGTCCGAACCATACGGAGTTCACATTGGTTAGGAAGTTCCGATTTGGACATCCCAAGCTTGATGTTTTAAGGAAAGCGATTGATGATTTTAAACGCGGTGGGCGATTGGAAAATCGGGGTTTTTGACAGCAGACATATAATGTTGCGACTAGCTTTGGAGGAGGATTATGCCCAAATTTTCTCTAAAAAAGTGATCATGATAGATGGGAAACCAATGAAGTTACTAAAGTGGACATTAGATTTTGATCCTACTAAAGAACCACCTATTGTTCTGTTTGGTTCAGCCTCCCCAATTTAAAACTCCCTTCAACAATCATAGAATCATTTATGATATTGCTGATTCCATGGGGAGACTACTCAAGCTTGACATCCCATCGACTAATGCTACAAGGATCTCTAATGCCGGATTTCTAGTAGAAAGGGATATCACTCAACCACTATATTGATGGGGTTTGGTTGGGGGCTCGCCAATAATGGGTACTGCGGCCCATTGTTATGGAATATCAGCCCATCTGTATTGTAAACACTCGCCACCTATTCGGACATACCATGGAACAATGCTTTAAACTACACCCTGAATTAAGACCTTATAATGTGAACAATTCTGTTAAGAAGAAGGAGCTTAACACTATACCTCCAGCTATTCCATCAGTTCCTGTCCCTGGTGGCCAGGAATTGAACTCTGAACACATTGAGGTCATGGCTCCCAATACTGATGGGCAACCTCCTCTACTTCATACTGATCTAGTTGTGCAGACGAGTCGTTTAGCTATTGGACGAGACTACCGATCCCCCATAGAACTCGTAAATCCCGATAATAACCCCAACATGGTGGAAACGGACTCTATCGCGGATGTCCCTATAAGCTCGAGCAGGTGCCACATTTATCTCCCCTATCGAACACATTGCGTGGGCGAGCAGCTCTAACTATACTTGAAAATCTAGCCACAACAGTAGAAGGTGTTTGGTCTCAACAAAAGAGTAGGAGAAGGAGAAAAGACATTATGGAGCTACAGGATCTATCTAAATCAGACATCATAGGTTTGGATACTTCACTCGTCACCCCCCAGGATCACTAGGGTCGGTAAGGCTATCCACCATGATTAATCTCCTTTGTTGGAATGTTAGGGGTATTGCTAGTCCTAACACCCTTAACAGAATTTTGCACTTGAATAGGACTCATAAACTTTGGATTATAGCATTACTTGAACCAATGGTGCATACCAATATATCTAAAGTCACTAAAAAATTTACTGGATTTCACTTCCACTCTAACTCGTAATAACAAAATATGGGTATTTACCAGAAAGGAGTTGAACTGTACCATCAAGTTTGATAATTATCAATTTTTGCACTTACATTTTGGTTTGGATCAGTTTCAAGGTAGTGCCACTTTCATTTATGCTGGATGTACTCAATTGGATAGGGAATTGCTTTGGACGGAATTGTGCCGAATCGGTCTCAACAACCCTTCCAATTGGATTGTGAGTGGGGACTTTAACCGCATTAAAGAACCAAGTGAAAAGAAAGGGGCGAACACCCGATTTAAACTCCATGTTGCAATTTTCTCAAAATATTACTCAAGCTGGGCTATTTGATAGTGGATTCATTGGTTCCCCTTTCACATGGCAAAGAGGTAAACTGTTAGAAAGACTGGATAGAGTATTAACCAATGATGCTTGGCTGCAAATGTTTCCAATCACATAGGTACAACATTTACATAGAACTACCTCAGATCACTCACCACTATTGATTCAGATTTCTTACAGTTCTTATAAGGGATGTTCACAGTTCAGGTTCCTAAATGTATGGTGTACTCATAACAATTTCCTAGCTGTGGTGAAAAGAGCCTGGGTTTTACCTGATTATCTTATTTGTAACCCCCTTGTGAAATTATGGAGACTGCATAAGAATGTAGCATATCAATTAAGAATGTGGAACAAACAGCAATTTGGTGATGTTTTCCAAAAGGTCAAAGATGTTGAAGCCAAAGTACTGTTGATGGAAGCTATAAATGATTCCGGAGGGAACCAGGCACAGGATTTATGGTCTGCCCAATCACAATACTTACAAGCTTTGGAAAGGGAGGAACTTTTCCTCCAACAAAAAGCTGTTGTTGATAAATTTCTCTATGGGGATAGGAATTCTAGGTACTTCCATGAAATCATTAAACATAGAAGGAAACTTAATGCTATACTTAAAATCAGGGATGATGTTGGTAATTGGATCACTGATCAAACCAATATTTCCCAAAGTGCTGTCCAGTATTTTCAGAATATGTTTACTGCTTCTCCAATATCATCTACTTCCTTTGTTGCTGATATTTTCTCTGATAACTCTGACTATGTGAAGAAACTTAACTTAACCTTCCTACCAGATGAACAGGAAATATTGCAGGCTCTAAAAAGTATTGATGGTAACAGGACTGCTGGCCCGGATGGTTTCACATCCACATTTTATATTAAAGCTTGGGAAGTTGAGGGAGCTGATCTTGTTCAAGCCGTACAATCCTTCTTCTTAGGGATCGATCTTCCTAAATTTTTTGCTGCTGCAAGTATTGTACTTATCCCTAAAGAGAACCAAAAATCTCATTGGACTGATTTCAGACCTATAAGTCTCACTACTACCTTCTCTAAAATCATTAGCAAGATTCTTGTGGGGAGACTACAGCCACACCTTAATCATTTGATTAGCTCTAACCAATCTGCTTTTGTGCAGGGTAGAACCATAACTGATAACTGTTTGTTGGCTCAAGAATTATTACTGGACCTTGACAAAAGATGTAGAGGGCATAATTTAATTCTCAAGTTGGATCTTAAGAAAGCTTATGATACTCTCACTTGGCGAGTTCATTGATCTTGTACTTAAGGCACAAGGGTTTCACCCATCCTTTTGTGCATTAATCCGGAGATGGCTTTCTAATGCTTACTATAGCGTTCTAGTTAATGGTAGCATTTGTGGATTCTTCAAAGCTGGTAGGAGTCTGAAGCGAGGAGACCCACTCTCTCCTACCATATTCATATTAGCTTTTGATTATTTTTCCGAATTTTGAATGCTGCACATAATCACTATCCTTACCTCCATTATAAGCATGGCTCCTCTCGGCTCATCGGCCATTTGGCCTATGCCGATGATGTTATCATTTTCACTTAATGGCGCGAAGCTTGTTGTAAGAAAGACATTACAATTAACGGATCATTTGGCTATGGTTGCAGGCCTTGAACTAAATCAAAAGAAATGTCAATTTCTAGCTGGAAAAGGTTTTAATTATCAGCAGTGGATGAAAGAGTTCACTGGATTTACTACTGCAGACCTCCCTCTAAGATATTTAGGGGTACAACTTACCAAAGGAAGAAGGAAACAGTCCCAGTATGATGAAGTGGTTAGAAAGATAACAACAGCATTAAATTGTTGGACCACTGTTTTTCTATCAAATGGTGGTAGAGTTGCTATACTGAAGAGTATCCTCTCAACTTTCCCCCTCTATCATTTGCAAATGGTTAGAATGAAGAAGAGCACTCAGAAATTGATTGAAACTATGTTTAACAAATTTTTGTGGGAAGGTCAAACAAAACAGTACCATTGGGCAGTATGGAACAAAGTGTGCAAACCACTCAAAGCGGGGGGGGGGGGGGGGGTTAGGTATGAAAAGCTTCCAACGGATGAGCTATTTGTTTTATTGCAAGCGAGTGGATCAAATTTAGAAGATAAGATACAATGTGGGCCAAATTTCGAATGATAAGTATTGCTTGGAAGTTACATCCTAACTCTGTAAGGCCAAAGCAAGGGGATTCCAAGCATTGGAAATATCTCTTGAAAGTTAGAGAATTGGCTAATCAATTCTTCCGTTGGGAGGTTAGCGAGGGACTCATTAATTTCTATCATGATAATCGGCTTGGGGAAGGAACTTTAAAGTTCACTGCTGAGATTAATCAATAACTCACTGTTTCTGATTTTTGGGTGGAGGATCAATGGAATGTCAACATGCTAAGGGAGATTCTGGCTGAGGTCAGTGTTCAACAAATTCTACAAATCCCAATTAAATCTGATAAACCTGATAGACTTCTACTCGAAAAAGTCGAATCGAAATCATTAAATAGCATGATACATAACACAACATGTTCTTGGCTCTGACACTACTTGGGAGACAAAATCTGGAATAGGCTCTTATCTCCCTCAATTTCTTTCTTCGTTGGAGACTGTTCCATAATTATCCGCTCGTGGATGATTTACCGAAACTTAAAGGTTTAAGATCCGCATCCGGATGTCTGGTTATGTCATCTGTCAAGAGGAATCCATTTCTCATCTTTTTTTCCGAGTGTTTTGTCACTAAACGGGTTTGGAATATAGTATTACGAATTTTAAGTTGAAGCATCTCAACTATAATTGGTCTCATTTGGGGGCTTCGTTGGGATGACTTGGAAAAAGGAAACATGGTTCCATATACCCTTAGTAATCTGTCTGGTTTGTATGGATGGCAAGAAATCTTGCTAAATATGAAGACAAAACCCGTACCATTCATCGATTGTGGCAAATTGCTGCAGTTTCCTATGTAAACACTCACTGCTGGACTCATCTCCAAGGAAAAAGCCTATTTTGCTGAAATGGTCTCTTCCACCTCCACCATGGGTTAAAATTAATATTGATGGCAGTTATACACTTTCTGCTGCAGGAATTGGAGCTATTTGCAGAGATTCATTGGGAGAGGCTTTATGGTTCTTTCATGCACCAACTATCTCCACATCAGCCATTGAATCAGAACTGCAAGCTGCACATTGGGCTTTGCTTACTGCCAAGGCTTTGAATTATCAATTTGTATGGATTGAATCTGACTCACAACAGCTAGTTAACATTCTGCAAGGTTTATCTCCCCCTCCCTGGAATTTGGTATATCTTCACAGAACTTTGATCTCCACTTTTGGCTCCCTCAATCTTAAATGGACACATATCTACAGAGAGGGCAATCAACCAGCCAACTGGTTGGCAAAACATGCTAATACTTCCCAAACTATAGCTTTTTCTACTACTCCTATTGAGCAATTAAGGCATTTACTTTTTGGGGACTTGACTGATATTCCATATATCAGATGTATGTAATTTTGGATTGAATGAAATTTTTTGCTTTTTGCTAAATATATATATATATATATATATATAATTTTTAAAAATAATATGTTAATTTGAAAATATGAGACCAAACTAATCTCATATATTTAATAGTTTAAATAAACAAGCACTACACCATGTATTCATCTTGAGGAATAGACACATTGCTCGATGATGAGGCTCAAATAAATAAACTACAAAATTTATGACATCTGTTTTAGTCTTATGAAATGTTTATGTTGATCGACAAGTTCCTCTATCTAAAATGGAGGATTAGATAGGGTTTATATTAAGCTGGGTTCTCAAAATTTCTTATAAGGGCAAGCCCCTATAGTTAATTATACATTAGATAACCAAAGTAACCTAAAAAAACTCTCGATTTAGATCAGGGGTATTTTCTTCATAAATTCAAAGTTTAAGGCTTTCAAGGTCGGATATAAGAAATTCAAATGGGAAAGGATCAAATTGGAAAATTTATTATGGAATCCAAAAGAAGAAAGGTATGGGATGTAACGAATCCTGAGATGAACCTTGTTGACTTTCAATACTATCCTATGGTTTGGCTTCAATTTTGAAGAGATTTTATTTAATTTTTCAACCTGCCAATTTTATTGTGTACGGCTTACATTTGCATGATATCGATCATACAAATAACCTGGAAAATAGGAGGAATTAGATCGTACCGAACGATAACCTCAGAATCCTAAGATAAGTTAGAGCTTATATTGCGCAACTTGGTTGTACAAATGCGTGAAAGATAAATTAAGGGTTTATGTCACATTCGGCAGACTACCTTGAAGTCTTATAGCTAGTTATTCAACTCTATGGAAGGATTTCCTATTGTAGACTCGTTTCCTTTGTTGAAGATGTCCTCCTCTAGGTCCTCTTCATGCTGCCTACGTGTAAGCTCCAGGCTCTTTGTTGAAGTAGCAGTCCTAAATTCTAAAGTTCAAATGGTTTTAATAGGTTTTTTCATTTTCTTGGTTTTGGTTGTCGTCATTGTTGTTAGTTTTGGTTTTGGTTTTTGGTTTTGCATATAAATTAAACAAGTGTAAGGAAGTACTGTAAGAAAAATGACAGGAAATTGCAGTATAAAAAATAAAATGCATACCTGAGATTCTCTACTGCTGCATGGTTTGTGCAATAAGGCATAATATAATTTGTAGGAAATTTAAAGAAATTACGGGAAAGTAAGCAAGTGTAGCAAGTAAAATACAATGCAAAAAAAGTAGAAAAATGTACGTTGCATGAAACACGAGCGAGTTAATGAAAACCCGTGGACACATATGGAAAACTAAGACATGGTATAAGACATCACTAAAGGTTGGGGCTCAGAGCTTGACTGTGTGTTTCTCGACCTTGGGAAAGAACTACCAACTCAAAAAGCTACAGAGGGTAGTCCTAACCTCGATCTAAATGACTAACCATTGAACTTTATAAAATTTTCATCAAAATTCCTTAATTTTAATGCAAAAGTTGTTATTTTAGTTTTTATGCAGGATTTATTTAACAAGCAAAAGGAACATTGTTTTAATTTTGTAAAGTTGTATATTCTATAGGTTAGTCATTCTAATCAAGTTAAGACTACTAACAACTTAAGAGCGTTGTGGGTAATAATCCCACTAAGAGTTGGCAAATAGTATCATCAGTCATTTCCTTTCCCTTATTTAAAATCCATGAGGTAAGAGATACTATTTTAAAATTCCCACATCGTATCGTATCCCTTATTGTAGCACACATTAGCATTACCTTCATCGCCCTAGCCACCTAGACCTTAGACTTATGCCAGTCTGATGATCTATATGTTCATTTCCCTTATTTAAGGACCTTGAGATAGGAGATACTATTTTAAAATTCCCACATCGTATCTTATCCCTCGTTGTAGCACACATTAGCATTATCGTCATCACCCTAGCAACCTAAACCTTAGATTTATGCCAGTTTGTTGATCTATATGTTGCAAAAAAAAAAAACAAATGTACCCATTTGATCACAAGGACTTAAATACCTTAGAGAAGACTTAAATCTTTGAGCATTGGGTTATAAATGTAAGATAACTAGTTTAAAACATTTTTATTTATTTAAGTGAATTAACTGGTCCAGAGGCACAACTTAATGGGTCCTTAAAAATTTTAAGGATAATCTTCTTCATCAAAACAGAATAAGTTCAATTGTCCTTCAAAATATCTTAATGATCACAAAAGTGCTCAGGGAATAACCCAAAATAACTTTTGAAATCCTTTGAATTGTTTCGAGTTATTCTGAACTTATTATGTTGATAAATCATTCATCCTCAATTAAGGTAAGGTTTAGTGGTAATATTTTAACATGTGTTCAATAGACCTTAATATTTAAATTATCTCATGAGCGGGGTAACTAATTATTCACTTGACATTTTTTTTAAGAATTATGTGGGTGGATACCTTTAAAAGCAATTTGAATTATTAAGAACTCTTGCTATCTCAATTAAAATTGGGCTTGTACTATTTTAAGGGTATTTAAAATTAGTTATATTCCATTTTCTAAAATTCATTAAACAAGCTAGATTAAACCTAACTCACTACTAACCCTTAAGATTTCATGTATACTTTTATAATTATTAGGAGTGTTGAATTAAATGAGTTTAACTCTTATCAAAAGATTGCACTTTATTCTTTGATCACCTATTGTGGGCTTCAAATTAGTGAATTATTATCTCCCTAACATAAGCACACTATTCTAGAATCATCCAATTGGATGAACTTCCAAATCATAATAATTTTAAGAAATTAAAATTTTACCCTTATTATAGAAAAGTGATTGATAGGTTTGTACCACTTAAACCCTTTGTGTTGCAATCATCTAAAATAGTTAATTAAGATCAATATTGCCCATTTACCTTTTAGTTACTCCTAAATTTTAATTAGGGCTCAAAATTCCATAATTACCAATTTTCTCTTAATCACCTTCCACTTCATAATTCTTTAAATTTAACTTAAATGACTTTAAGATTTCATGGTTACCCTACTCAGGTCAATTAGAACATTAGAGGAGAAATCATATTATTTTTTTATTTAATTTAATTTTAATAATTATTTTAACTTAAAAATAAAGATTTTTAAAGATAATTAAAAAAAAATAACTAAGTGAAAAAAATCTCTTATAGTTAAGTAATCTATTGGAGGTTTAATAATTTTATAGAACAAAATTAGAAACACATTCATTGACTCTTTTTAATTATATTTTAATTTTAATAATTATTAAAGGACCATTTTAAGGAATAAATAAGTAGAAAAAATACATTTTATTATTAACATTCTCTTTTGTATTTTTCATAAATCTCTCTGATACCAAGGAACTCAAAGAAAATTATTTTATATTTTTT
This sequence comes from Papilionanthe hookeriana x Papilionanthe teres, assembly GCA_022702705.1. Taxonomy (NCBI): domain Eukaryota; kingdom Viridiplantae; phylum Streptophyta; class Magnoliopsida; order Asparagales; family Orchidaceae; genus Papilionanthe; species Papilionanthe hookeriana x Papilionanthe teres. The sequence continues at coordinate 123,732,304 of CM040426.1, read as the reverse complement.
TCACTTTTATTTTATTATTAATAATTTTTAAGTGAGAAAAGGCCAAAATTAAAGTAATTATTTTAACTCCAATTTTATTTTTCCTAAATGCCCGTAGTCAAAAGGAATACACCATACTACTTTTTATATTAATTTTTATTTTAATTTATATAATTATTTTAAATAAAAATTCATATTTACTTAGAAAATTAATTTTTATATCAAAAATAATATTAATGACCTTAAGATTTTTACAGGAGTCTCATGAAGTGGTAAGCTTCAAATTGGCCTAATTTGGTGATTATTTGAATAATTTTGTATATTTCTATTTTTTGTATTTTTATTAATTCTAAATTAGAATTTTTTTTTTTAAATTCAATATTATTTTTCATAGGTTCTTCTGACCATAGTGAACCTACAAAACCTACTTTTATAATTATCTAATTTGTATTTTATTTTTATAGTTATTTTAAGCAAATAATGGTAATTTACTTTTAGAATTAAGGTTTCCTATGTTAAAGATGCTCTCTAACTTTGTAAAACATAGAGAACATCCCTAAGCATGAACGAAATGAATCTCCAAAATTTTTCATTTTGTATAATTATTATTTAATTATTTAAAATTAAGATAAACTTTTGGATATTTAATTAAAATAATTCAAAAAATCAGGCTCTATTCCTTCGTTTGGCGCGATCCTTGCTGTGCTTTAACTTTATTCCTTCATTCAGTGTTATCCCAGCTATCCATCCAACACACGCGATCCAGAACTGGCCGAACTTGTAAACAGTCCACCATCTAGACCTAAAATCTCGCTCGATCTTAACTAAATCACATGGGGTTTGTTCCTACACCTTCATGTATTCCAGACAAACATATCCATATGGGAGTGATTTGGGTGTAGGAACAAACCCCATGTGATTTGGTTAAGATGAAGGTGTAGGAACAAACCCCATGTGATTTGGTTAAGATCGAGCGAGAATCAATTTGGTTGAAATCAATTTGGTGGAAATTGGGAGTGATTTTGGAAATTTGGGTACTTATGGGAAATTTGGGAATTTTGTTAGATTTGGGTGAAATTGAAGATATTGGGTGGTTCAAATTGAATTTAGGGACTGTTGACCTAACTTTTGTGAGGGTCATTCACCAAATATATTAAGAAAGGAAGTGTCTCCATATTGCCCTCCTAAAATTTAACAAGGGACAACAAACCCTAAAGATCTAAGGTAAAACCCAAGAAAAGGCTTTTTTACTTAAATTTTAGTGACATATTAAATTAATCAAATCAGTAATGACAAACTCTTAATTGATTAATTTTCTTAACCCATTTAAATAAATTTGATCAGACTAGTAAATTTTCAACAAAAAAGTCAATCCATGACTTAATGACCTCCTTATTGACCCAATATTTATCACATTGACCATTAAGACATCACAAGTATATTGATCGTTACATATTGATCATTGACTCTCATAGTTAGTTGTCCTTTCTAAACGTCTACCACGGCTCTTCAAGTAGCAAGGAAAGGTCTCCCAAAAATAATAGGAATTTCTTTATCTTCCTCCATATCTAAAATAATAGAATCCACCGGAAAGATAAATTTATCAACCTTTATCAAAACATCTTCTATAACTCCTTTAGGATAGGAGATCGAATAACCAACTAACTGAAGAGTTATAGTAGTCGGGGAACTCTCTCCTAAACACAACCTTTTAAAAATTGATACAGGCATGAGGTTAATACTAGCTCCCAAATCACATAAGGCACTTCCAAAAAATAGTTCACTAATAACACATGGTACAGTGAAGCTACCATGATCCTTTAGTCTTTTAGGATGCTTTTCTGAATAATTGTGTTATACTTCTCACTAAGTGCAACAGTCTTGTTATCTGTAAAATTTCTTTTCTTGTTAAATATATCTTTTTTAAACTTCACATAATTCGACATTTTTTCTAAAGCTTCAACGAAAGAAATATTTATAGTTAATTTTTTAAGAATTTTTAAAAATTATGAGAAATTTTTATCTATTTGTTGTTGTTTCAATCTTTGATGAAACAGAGGTGGTGGTCTTTCTACAGTTATTTTCATTGGTTTAATCGGATATTCCAAATTAGGATATGTATCATCATTACCTTTTTTAATTTCTGCCCTTTCCTTTTTAGTTTCAATTTCTTTTTGTACACTTGTTTCCAATTCCTTTCCGCATCTTAGTTGAATAGCCTTAATTTGCTCTTTATTTTGATCTTTTGCATTGATTTTGACATAACTAGAAAGAATTCCTGAAGGTCTGTTACTAAAAGCAGTAGAAATATGCCCCAATTGATTCTCAATATTTCTAATAGCAGCTCCTTGACTTTGTAATTGATTACCTTGACTTTGAAATTGATTTCCTATATGTAACACTAAATCTTTAATAGAAATTTTTTTCTCCTTTACTTGCGAGTTACTAATAAAACCTGGAGGATAATAAAATCTATAGTTAGAATTTTCGTGGTTGTTGGAATTTCCCAATGGGTTCACAGAATTGTTATTATTCCAATTTAAATTAGGGTGATTTTCCAACCAGAATTATAATAATTAGAATAAGGATTATTAGGTTCTAGCATTTGTCCTAATGAATTTTCCTCTAACACCGGGGTGTTTGAGAATATTTCATTCCAATTTGATCAATTTACTTAGATATAGCAGTAATTTGAGAAGCCAAAATAATTTTAGCATCAGAATCATGGATAATAGCTACTCTATTAGTATTTACCCGTTCAGCGGGCCATTAAAAATTATTAGTAGCCATCTCATCTATTAAAAAATATGCTTCCTCAAAAAGTTTTGACATTAATGAACCACCACCAGTAACATCGATAATAAATCTTAGAGATCCTATTAAAACATTATAAAAAGTTTGAATTATTAACTAGTTTGGTAATGCATCATGTAGACACTTTCTAAGGAGATATTTAAATCTTTCTTAAGCTTCATATATTGATTCCCCTTCCAAATGACAGAAAGATGTAATATCATTTCTAATCTTAATAGTTTTTTACGGTGGGAAATATTTAGCCAAAAAATTTTAAGATAGTTCTCCCCAAGATCTGATAGATCCAGGTGCTAAAAAATTTAACCACACCTTAGCTTTATCCCTTTATGAAAAAGGAAAAAGTCTAAGTCTAATGACATCATTCGATACTCCATCATATATAAAAGTAGCACACAATTCTAAAAAAACTAGTAATATGTAAATTAGGATCTTTAGTGGGTTTTCCCCTAAATTGATTATTTTATATCATCTGGATGATAGCAGGTTTAAGATCAAATAAATTAGCAGCATTATCAGGATTTTGAATAGTTAAGTGAATGTCATATGTTGTGGGATTAGCATAATCTTTTAAAAGTCCCTGTTGATGATCATTTTCAAATCTTAGATTATCTAAGTTGTTCATCATTTTGTTCAACTTTTTAGATTTTTGTTGTTTTCAAATTTTTTTTAATAGTACGTTCTAACTCAGGGTCATAAGGTAATAAACCTTCAGATCCAAAACTATGCATAAACAAAAAAAATCACCACCCTTAAAAATAAGCAATAACACAAATATAAGTTTTATAAATCAAACAAAAGTTTTTCAAATACTACTAAAGTTAACATTCCCCTTCAACGGTGCCAAAAACTTGACACAGTGTTTTATATTTCAATATATTTTAATTATAGACACCAGAATACAAATGCAAGTATATGTATCTGTTGACCTCATTTTTGATGAGGTCTTCTCTTCTTCTCTTTAGTACTTAGAATCTAGCCTTAGGCTTTTCCTTTGACTATCTTAGAGGATTAGAATTGGGACCCACCACTTAGAAATTCAAACCACTTCTTAACTCCCCGCAAACTCCACAAACTTGACTGTAGACCCCTAATCACCTAGAGGGTCGAAATCAAATGTGGAAGTTTAAAGGATGAGTTCCTATAGGACTCTTCGGCCTTAGGACTACCCTAGGTGGCCCTGGTCCGGTGAGGGCCGACTTACACACACACTACACTTATACACTACACTTTCACACACCTCCTAAAACCACACCCATACCCAACTTGACCTCCTGACTCATGAAGGTGATTCACATGGATGGTCCTTAACCCCTAAGCCCTTGGCTAAGAGGGTTAGGAACAACATAGTGAATGCCTCAAATGAGTCCTCTCATGGCTCATATAGGCTTAACATGGCTTCATGGCTCAACCAAAACGAGTTCATTCCACTTACATTCACCCAATCTTCAATTTTCCAAATTTTCAATTTTTGACCCCTGGGACCCTACGTCCGCCTAACCTACCAAATGCCCTTGAAATTACCCAAATTTTTCAAAATCTCCAAATCACCCAAAATTCCCCAAAATTAACCTTGTACATTTCCTCACCAATCAAGTTGATCATCCATAGCTAAAAATACCAAAAATTCCAAAAATACCTCCCAATACCCTCCAAATACCCAAAAATACCCCTCTTGACCCAAAAATCCAAAAATTCAGAAAATTCCTAGAAAATTCAAGAAAATCTCAAATATTCCCAATTTCATTTTGTTCAACTACACCATGGGCTAATTTTTTCAATTTATCCCACTTTTGTCAAAACCCCCAATTTGACCCATTTTAACCCAAAGTGAACCCAATGTCAAACCAAACCTATCCAATTGATCCAAATTCTGGTCCAATTCAATTCTAAACTTCAATTAAACATCCCCAACACCAATCTAGACCAAATCCAAGTCCAATTTGATTGACATTTGAACCCAATTTCATTTTGGACCTTAAAAGCCCAATTTGGACCCATGACCCAAACCTAGCCCAAACTAACCCAATTCAACTCCAATTAATCCCAAACCTTTTCTAAACCTTCCTTAACATCCCCACAAACAAAAAACTAACATGATTTACCCAAAATTTAGACCCAAACCCCACTCAAATTCAACCCAAAGCTAAAAGACCCAATCTTGACCTAAACCCAAACCTAACCCAAATAAGCCCAAACCCCAAAATCAAAACTCAACCAAAGTTAAAACCTCTTTGAAACATTCCCATAAACATTTCCCAACATCAATCTTTCATCAATTTTAACTCTAGCCTAACATTGGCCCAAGTTAGCCCAATTTGACCTACATAGGCACATTTATCAAATCAAACCCAAAATCACTCCAAACTTGTTTCAAATCAATCATGACACATCCTTAAACCAAACCCAACAATTATTTGGCCCAAGCCTTTGCCAAAATTTCATCCTAAAATCCATTTTAAAATCCAAAAGCCCACTTCCCTAAACCATTTTAAAAGCCCATCTTCACTAAATTGCAAAAGGCCCAAAGCCCACATGACAACCCTATATCATCATCCATTGGATGAAACCATCTCCTAAGTTCTAAACCCATGATAAAATAAATCCAAATCAAGCCATATGCCAAATCCCATCAAATCACCCCTAAATTACCAAAATTTCTAAAATCCATTTTCATGAAATTGACCAAGCTTTTTCCCAAGCCAAATGCAAGCCATGAAGCCACTCTTAAGCCACATGCAAGCCATGCGAGTTGCTCACATGTGACCTTACCACATTAGGCAAAAGGAGGAGATCCTTTCCACATTCCCTTAAGGTGATTAACCACTCCTATGATTCCCCTTAACCATGCTTATGCCTAATTGTGTTTGGATGCCGACTTGACCCTACTGATTATGCTTGAACCAAATCACTTTCCCTTCAACCTAAACCAAGCATTGGGTGGTGCACCTAGCCCAAAGGGATGGGTTGACCCATTTGGAACCAAAATGGCCTCTCCCCCATACCATTTTAGTCCAAGCCTTTTACACATGGCATTTGCCAATTGCCTACACAAAACCCCAGCCCTGCCCCACCTGAACAAGTTGGTGACCAGTGCCTGGCCGGCCAGCCACCAGGCCGCCGGAAAATGCCATGGCCGAGACATGGGGAGAAGCTAAACTTTGGAATTCCACCTTGCTGAGTTGCCCCATGCCCAATGGCCACCATGGTTGTTCTTCTCCTCACCAGAGCAGCAGATCCCAAGCCTTAAGCCCCCCTGAGAGGCCTTCCACCCTCTCCTATTTAAACACCCCCTCTCTCGGCCATGGAAGAGGTGCTAAACCAACCTTAAGGAAACTCTGCCAAAATCATTCCAGACCACTCTCTACACATAGAGCACTTGATTCCCACTGGATTCCAGCCCCAATTCCCTCTAGCTGAGCTCAATTTTGAGTTCAAACTTCAGCACAAAACCAGGACACTTCTTCACAGTGAGCCAATCCCCAAATTGATTGGTCCTACACCTTCACCAGACCAAGAGAAGAAGTTCACCAGCAAAAGCCCCCTCACCAGGCCAGCCATTGCTTCCAGCCTCCAAGCTTTGTGATCGGGCTTGGTTGAAATCATACCTAAACAATTCACCAGGCCAAGGGACTTCATCTGGAGCTTTCTTGGACCCAATCGAAGGTGACACAACCCTCAGATTGAAGCCACACTTCTCTGAGCTAAGGTATGAGCTAACTCTTTATACCGAGCTTCTGGAGATTCTCCATTTCAAATGCCTTAATTTTAATGCATGATCACCGTATAGATGTATTCGTCTCTTCATGACGAATCCATAGAGCACAAGAACACGAAAATCCGTTAAGTATTGAGTGAGATATTAAGGATTTAGTGTGAACGGTTCTCGGGCTAGGAGGCTTGGGGACGATGAACGGATGACGTTCATTTAATACACGCGCGGACGGACGGCCAGGATCGCGCCGGATGAGGAGACGGAACGATACAGCGGGCCCCTGGAGCGCTGAGTCGGATGGCGGCGTCGAACCAGAAAGCGCCGCGTGGCTGTTCGGGGATGCTAAGGTTGACGCGGCGCCGATTCGGATAAATAGAAAAATAGGGATTTTCTTATTTATTTAATTCCCTAAACTTCAAAAATGCATAACTTTGTGTAGGAAAATAAAAAAAATAAAATAAAAATACCCTCTTGCTCAGTGAACAGAGGAGAATAATGTGGAAAAGAAATCATTTAATTTCATCAAGTATTTTATTTTTAATAATTTATTTACTCTCTACACATTTTCAATTCTCCAAGCATGTATACAATTCACCATGGCATGAGACCATAGGGCTTTTGAAGCCTCTGAATTTGGGAACATTCCCTGAATTTTCCAAAGTCAGAGGCCATCCCTATGAAGAGTTATTGATTTTTTAACCCTAGGTTGCTAGTTTGAGTATTTTAATTCCAATAATTAGCATATTGTGAAATAAATTTTAGGAAAATTTGGTCATGTTTATTATGACCAGAGGAACCTAGGAAAAATAGGTTTTGAATTATCCACTTGGAATAACCCTAATTGGCTTAAACACCCAAAATAGGTCCTTAATTAATTAGAGCTAATCATACATCAAATTGACTTGAAATCAATTCTCCACTGACCTTTAGGATTAGAGGAACCCACCATAAAAATTTGAAGTCAATTGGACTTGGTTAGTCCTACTAAATGGGTTGATTAAGCCATTTAGCCAATTTAAACTTTAAAAATTCATAACTTTCAAAATACTTTTAAAAAATTCACTAAATTGGTTTTGGAGCCTCTCTAACATCAGGGAATTTAAGAAAAATAAAATTGTAATTTTCTAAAAAAGATGATTTTTTTGCATTATTTTTATATTTTAATAATTAAAAATTAATAAAAATCACAAAAATAATAAAATTCACTAAAATGTCACATTTTGAATTTTAATCACTTGGGAACAAATCCCATATTTTTCTTAAGTCTCTATAATGAGATATTAAATTTTAAAGCCTTAAGGTAATTTTAAAATTAAAAAATGTGTAATTTTAGCATTTCCACTAAAATAATTCTAATAAATCAAAGAAAAATCAGAAAATTATAAAAATTGGTTCTCTTGTTTTCTTGATTTCAGAAAGATTTTTGAAAAATATAAAATTCATTTTTCAACCTTTATTTTATTTTTAAATTAATTAATACTCCAAAACTCAAAATAATTATAATAAGAAGAATATAATTCAATAAATCACCAAAATTGGTCCAAGTGGTCCCCTGGTCATTAGGAATGTCCCCTAATTTTCTTAAGGACAGAAACTTTCCCTTGGTCATATTATTAACTTTCCTTGGAAATCCCTATTTTCCACCAAAAATAATTACATAAATAAATTAAATACAGAAAAATCACATTTTCTCCTCTAATGCCTTTATTGACATATGAGTGAATTCACATAAAGATTTCAAGTTCATTTAAGCTCAATTTCGTGAGTTATGAAATTATTAAGCTTGAAGGGCAAAATGGTAATTAAAATTTTAACCTTTAATTAAAACTTTAGGCTTAATAAAATTAAAGAGTAAAATATTTGATCCTAATCTGATTTGGATGATTAAAATTTAAATAATTAAAGGGTAGAAACCTACTAAACAATTTAAAAATGATTAAAATAAACCTTAATCAAATAATTAATTCAATTTGAAAGAATAATAAAATTGGAATTATTAAAATAGGGATATTATTAGGAAGAGATTTGTTCTTTAATTTAAGAATCCCTAAATTAATCATCTCAATAATATTTAATTCCTAATTAAAATGATAATTCAAATTTAAGATTTAAAATGCTAAAAGACTTAATCATTAAATTAAATTAAAGTTAAATTATTTAAATTAAACCCTTTTAAAATTTCAATTAAATTAATACTTTAACAATTACAATTAAATCATCTTTAAAACAAAAAAAATAAAATATTAAATTAAAATTAAAATTAAGTCAAGTTAAATTAAATTAAATTAAATTAAATTAAATTAAATTAAATTAAATCAAATCAAATCAAATTAAATTAAATTATATTATATTATATTATATTAAATTAAATTAAATTAAATTAAATTAAATTAAAAAAATAAAATCAAGTTAAAATTAAAATTAGATTAAATTAAATAAATTAAATTAAAATTAAAACTAAACCAAATTAAATTAAATTAAAGTTAAATTAAATTGAATTAAAATAACATCACCTAAGACATAAAGAAATTCAAAAATAAATATAAAGCAACTTGAACACTATTCCAAATTTAAACCCGTTAACTGAAATTAAATTAAATCACAAACCATTTGAACATCAATTTGCCCTCGAAAGCTTTCGTTGTCATAACTCCTAAACAAAACGTTAAATGAAATGTTACTTCTCTCATAGGATATTCAAATGTCCTAGTTCACTGAGTAAGATAACAACAAAACTTGAATTCCCGGACGATTAATTCATTTGTATGATTAAATTCATTTGGACTTAAAACAATTCTAGCTATATTGAAAAGATGTTTAAGATTCTTCTTAAGCACTCTCTCAATATGATAGGATGTTTATAAGAACAATTGAACTTAATTTTTCTTTGATGAAGAAAATCGTCCTCAAATAAAAACACAATAACCTAGACGTCATAGGAGATGACTAGCTATAGGAGTAGGAACTTGGTAGAAAACCATAACTCTTCCCTCAGTTTTACCTAGGAACTTACTCTAAAAGCTTAAATATTCTAAATTGTGTTTGAGTGCAGCTTAGGATGACGGGAAGACCCTCCAGGTACGCTTTTATTTTATTGCAATTCACATTATTGCAATTTATTTAATCGCATCGCATTTACTTTTCTTGCATGATAAACAACTGTTGCATGAAAACCCACACTTTTAGGATAGTCCCTAAAACTGAAACCAAAACTAAATTAAAAGTCATTACAAGATAAAATTCACCGCCACAATATTTCAAAATATAAAACAACTCAAAATTTAATCACAAACGTAACAACAAAACTACAACTACAACTAAATTAAAACGTTTTGTTGGATGATCGGGAATACCTCGGATGATGTAACCTACGTGTTGCTAACGGGATTCCCACGGTCTAAATGAAAGTGTGGAACTCATTTAGTTGAGTTTAGCAAATTCATCTGGACTAAGTGAATCCGATTAAAATAACGATGCCGGAAGGATGGAACCGTGGGATCTTAATCGGTGTTGTTATAATCAACATTAAGATTTGTTTTAATTAAAACATGAAAAACACTTGGAAATTAAGAATTTCTCTAAACCAAAACACTTTTCTCATCTCCTGATTTATGACTTCTAAAACTAAACCTCTGCAACAACAAGGAGCTTGGAGCACAATGGGCAGCACGACCATCGTCATCAGCAAAACTCGGATCTACTTCAACAAAACTTTCTTAGAATTAAATAACCAAGCCGTAGGACTTCGATGTAGTTTGCCTAGTGCAACATAAATCCTCAACCTTTTGTTAGGCATTTGCATTGTAAATTAAGCCCTAACCGGTTTTAGGATTCCGAGGTAGTCGTCCGATGCGACATAAACCCTCACATCTTTCCAGGCTATTTGTATGATTTTATCATACAAATATAAGTCCAAATTAATTAAAATTGGCAAGATTGAAATATCAGATAATATTAGGATTTTCTTAAACTCGAAGCCAAACAATAGGATAATCGGGAAGTTGCCAAGATTCCTCTTGGATCCTCAGCTTCCCCTACTCCTCTTCCTTTGGACTCCTGAAATAAAAATGTTCCAAATTTGAGCTAATCCATTTTGAAATTCCAAAATCCAATCTTGGAAACCTAAACTTTGAAATTCTTGAGAGCGAACTATCGATTATTATCGAGAGTTTTCTTAGGTGATTCCCGTCACTTAAGATGTAATTAACTATAGGGGCTTGCCCTTATAGGGAATTTTAAGAACTCGAGTAATATAAACCCTGTTTAATGTTTTCATATTAAGCAGGGGAATTTGTCGGCTTATAAAATTGGTTCGCAGACCAAACGGATGTCACAAATCTTTTAGTTTATTTAATCGAGCCCTATCATCAAGCAGTGTGTCTATTCTTCGGGGTAGATACACGGTTTGTGATGCGGTGCTCGTTTATATAAACTATTTGAGATGTGAGATCAGTTTGATTTCATATCTTAAAATTTTCAAATTTAAAATTATTTTCAAAATAAAATACTAATTTTCAAATTATTTATTTAAATTAAATTAAAAAAAGTTCACCGACAATTTCTATTTGGTGACCCCTTTTCAAAATACAACACTCAACCTAAAAATATGCCGACAATTTCTGGCGACTCCGCTGGGGAAAATTCATCTCTCCATTTTAATCAAACAATTCTGCTTTCAAAAATCGGTAGTGTATCCATGTTCCTAGTGGATCAAACTAGCCTTCTTTCCGTTGGGATACTATGTTCATTTCTACCTTGAACAAGTATAGCCAACATTCTCTCGGATTTAGGAGCCACTGTTTAGACACCCCTAAACAGAGAGGTTTTGAGATCCTTTTACCTCATTTCTGAGGTGGGGTGGACCCCCAATAGGTATTAGTTTAGGAGCGGTCTTGCGGGTCGAGAAGTTCCTATAAGACTTTCTCTTCCTTTTCCAGTTCCTAATCAATTCCTTTTACCCTTCCTACAACTCTCCTTCTTTTAATAATTCTCCTTCCTAACGAATAAATCTTTTCGAAAAAAAAAATTTCTTTTAATACCACAAATACACTAAGGTAAACAGAAATGTGTTCGGACTCTTTCTTTTTCGTCATAAGTTGTACGATAAGAAGAAGCACGATTCAGGGACTAACACTTGGAATCTGCCCTGCAGAAATGGAAGCCCCAAATCGATCTTCTCCTTCGTCAACGGACTGGACCTGGCCGTGTTCAAGGACGAACTGCCTGATAATGGAATTATTCGATTCGGACAAGGATTCGGGGACACCGACATCTAAATCTCCGACGTCACTCTCTTTTCACTCACAAGCAAAGTACCAGAAATTGAGAAGTCATTGATTGAGTTTAACCTCAAGTCAACTCATGAATTCCCTCCTCTGCAAAAGATTCCAACTGAGAGGAGTATTGTTGTTCACAAAAGGACTGTTGTTGCTACCCCCACTGGTCTAGTTGTCTCTGTACCCACCCCGGCTTCTGCTAAACGAAAGGGAAAGGAAATTCAGAACTATGATGAACCTGTTACCGTTGAGGGTACAGACCTTCCTGTGAAACCTTCTGTTTTTAAAATCGGGTCCAGCTCGAGAATTCCATCGCTGACACGGACTCAGAGAAGGAACATAAGTAGAAGGATTGCTAGAGAAGCCATAGATGCTGAAGTTGCTTTCCTAGAAGAAATCCCAGAACTGCCCGAGTATACACCGCTGCCTGAATACATACCACTTTTGGGAGGAAGCAGGTTCCATCCCCTCTCCGCCGTAGAGGATGAAGAAAATGTTCACAAGATTGCTTCTGCATTACCTCAGCCCGCATACTACAACGACAACCATAAGAAAAGGGCTAGAATTACGTCATTTGCTCGACTGCAAACCTTGATAGAGAAGTTGGAGAAGAAAGAAAAATGCCCTGTATCAGAAATTTTAAGAGGATAGGGCGGGTGCCGGCCAAATCTCGTCTTGGGCCTTGAGTAGAGCCTACTATCGCTGCAGAAAATCCGAATAAGAGAATGAAAGCTAGTCCGCCTGTCGTTGTTTCAGGACTACAAATTAGGGAGGATACCACCTTTCAGCATTTGGCTGACAGACCATGTCCCAGACCTTCTGCTGCTAGAAGGATGGTATGGCGTCCCACTACCGGACAATTAAGATTAAAACAACAACCTGAGAAAGAACGTCTCGTCAGGAGACATGAGTCCGAAGAAAGTGCTACCGCAGTAAAGGGGATTCATGAGAAGGAAACCCGACAGTTATCACATGACAACTGCAAGGATGTACAGAAAAGACCACTAGAAGATGCTATGGAAAAGCTAAGAACTGATATTCGGCGATTAGCAAGGGAAAGAGAAGAGAAATTTGGAGATGAAGTTGACTCGTCGCAGTTCATGGATGATGAATATGCGAAATTAACATGGTTGAAACACGAGCTTCGTCGGCTTCACAAGGTGCCCCTGCGCGCGCAGAAGAGAGGATCCGGAAGTAATGAGGAGGCGAGCTTCAAGAGAAAGATGATACGATCGCCCAAATGGCAAAAAGGATGGAAGAGATGGCTGTAACCATAGCCACTCTCCAGATTCAGGTTCAACCCCAAAGAGAAACACCCCCAGAAGTCATTCACATTGTAGACGGAGGAAAGGAGATTACATCCGTCCACAGGGATGATCATGTTGGCATCATTTTTTTTTATATATTACATGCATGGGATGTCCATTCGAGCATACCAGGGTCGACAGGTGTTACTCGATGCGTCGTGCGAGAAATTAGCTCAAATTGGCTCATCCACCTGCGAGCTTGTTCAGATGACCTCGAACAATGAAACAGACCACGCGAGTGTGTCCGGGACATCGATATTACCTAGGGAGGACGTTTATTTTGCTACGGCTTTGCGGGCGGGGTAAAAATTGTGCAAATTATCGTTTTTAGCCCGATCGTCAAAAAGTCACTCGAACGACTCCAGATGACAAAACGGATGCACGATTGTGTCCAGGACGTCGATTTTACCTACGAAGGATGTTTATTTTGTTACGACATCGCGAGCGGGCTTAAAATACGTGAATTATTCTTTTTTAGCCAAATTACTCAGAAAGTGGCCCGAACGGCTCCGAACGACCCCGGATGACGAAACGGACTGCGCCATTGAATCCGGAACGTCGATTTTAGCTAAGAAGGACATTTGTTTCGCTGCGAGTACGTACACGGATTAAAAACACGCAAAGGATAATTATAATAATATTATTATTATTATCATTCTTATTATAATAATAATATTATTATTTTAACATATATAAAAAAAAACCTACGCCTAAACAGCTATCCCTCTCCCAGAATCGCGAAAGCCCACCGCCAGCCCATTTTTGCGAAATACCCTAGCTTCGGATCGTCTCCTCACGCTCAAGCCCCGCCGACCGGCGTTCCTCGCCGATAAACTCGTCGTCGACGGAGACACTCTTTGGTCGAGCCCCTTTGGCGAAGCCCAAGCTGAGGTCCTCCTCTCCCAGGTGCCGGGCCGAACCGCCACTGCCTCCCTTGCCGAGCCTCCTCACCGGCGACCTCGTCTACAGCCGACTCCACCGTCCGCTAGAGCCGGATCTTCTAGTTTTCGCATGAGAAGAAGCAGCAGGCGTCCCTCCTCTTCTTGGACAGTTCTCCGCCATTTTTTTTTCTTTCACGCATGGTCGGCCTTAGCCGACCCCTTTTCTCCTCGCCCGCAGTGTTGCTCTCCTCGCCGGCGCAGTGCGGCAGGCTCGGTAGGTTGTTCGGCTGCGCGGCCCACTCTTGGGACGAACCGTGACATGTGGCCGGCTCCTTCATCGAGGTTTCATCTCGCTAGCAACGAATCTCTTCTTCGTTGCTCGTCACCTCCTGCCGACAAGCGACCCGCCACCAGCAACCTTGCTTCCTTCTCGTCGTCGTCGGGGTGGCGACGACGCCGCGGCTTTTAAAAATTCGAGCGATCTGATTTCGTGAAGGTACATTTTAGTTATATTTTTATATGCTAAAATTATTTATTTTTTTGATACTTTGCATACCTCATTGAGTCTTTTTCTCGTTCCCTGCATGCTCGACGAGGTACATATTGTGAGGCGTGTCGGTACGTGGATCGAACACCGGCGGTTCGCCGAAAGCGTGGGCTCTTCTTCAGCATAAAGAGAACGCGTCTTCAACCTTCGCGGCAGTGAGATTTTCTTATCCCTTAGCCGAACCTAGGTTTAGTCCGGTCTAGGCGTGTGGGTTCGATCGCCCACACGGGGTGCGTGCGCCAGCGTGAGTTGGCGTGTCGACGTGCCTATCTGATGGATCGTTGATTTACCTAGAGTGAGCCATAGGTTAGGAATCTTGTGCGTTGGCCAATTCCTATTCGTAGCCTAGCGATTCCCTGTTCTGAGCTTTAGATCTTAACCCTGCTGGGTTGGAATCCCAATTTCCCACGGTTTTGGCGCTCCTAATCTCCCTTGGAGGGATTAGTTGAGTTCGATCTTAGAGGACGGGAAAAGCTTTGTAGCTAGTCCGTCCTATAAGATCGGGGTGTTCGTAGAGCGGAAAAAGCTTTGTAGCTAGTCCGCCCTACGAATGGTGGCGAGTTTCCCCCACGAGAAATCGAAGCGGGAAACCCTCTACATAGCCACGCCAAAACTGGAGGCGGCGATGCCGCAGATCCAAGTGCGTCAACCCTAAGTACCTATGTGAGGTCGTTAGGACGAGTTCGACGTGTCGTCGACCGTTTGGGTTTCATCGCATGTGCATGGATCATTTTGTTGCATTTTTGCATGTGATCATTTGTTGCATTGTATGCATGCTCGCATGAGCACTTCGGGTTGATCGGCTGTCCTGGGCCGATCCCCTATCCTCAGTTGAGTTCGATCGACTGTCCCAAGTCGATCACCTATCCTTTAGGGTCGGATTGGTTACGCCAAACTAATCCACCCATTTCTTTGGTCTGACCAGCCACCACGGTCCGGTCGAGCGATCACTCATGTTTGTATGCTTTTGCATTTTATTGCATGTTTTCTGGCATGTGCATGTTGGTCTGGTTGCATGTTGCATCTTATTCTGTTTTTTTTGCATTTGCATTTACACCGCACTTTTATGATTCTCCCTTGTGAGAATTATTCCACCTCCGGGCCGCTACCACTACGGTATGTCCACCTTCGGGTCACTGCCTCCTTGGCATACCCATCCTTTGGGCCGCTGCCGCTACGGCATGCCCGCTCTTTCTGAGTCACTGCTTTCACAGTATACTCACCCTCACCACTTTGGTGCATTCTATTTGCATGTAGCATCCTTGCATTTTGCATGATGTGTGTGCTTGCCCTTTTGGGCGCTCGTTGTGATTGTTTCGTACTTCAGTCGAGCAATCACAATGTGGGCTTCTTGCATGACTGTTTGCTTACCCATTCCTCGATGGCTTGTCCTACTCGTTAGGAGAGTGACACCGTGTCGGTCGCGATGCCTTAACGAGCATTGCTTGCTGGGTTGATCCCAATGAGCAATGCTAGTTAAGTCATCAGGATCGGTAAAAGTATGACTGTGCTAAGGATCCATTGGATCTAACTTGTGTCACCCCTCTTCGTGACGCCCTTTAGATCCTTCGGATCTTTAGGTCGGGGCCGGTATGGCGACCCCGTCAAAGTCATACTATACCCAGACTTATCCCGCACTTAGGCACTAGGTTTGTGCACTTTCGTTAGATGGTGTGCTAGGCTAGGACTTAGTTTGCTAGGTAGTCTTTTTGATGTCTGGCTATCGTTCTTTGTTGGATTGGTTGCCCTAGCCAGGTATCTTTCTTCTGCACTTTGCTTGTGATGTGATTGCATGCTTCATATGTATGGTAGTGTGTTAGGGCGCTTTTTTGCAGGGAGCCATGCTTATTTATACACACACACAGGTACCGTTATGGGGGAGCAAGTGATGATTTCTAACAATTTGCTTGCAGGTGCTATTAGCTCCCCCATTTATAAAGCATGGCTCATTATACGTCATTTGCATGTGAGTTTTCCCGCTAACACTTGTTTTCATGCAGGATTGAGTCTTTTTATTTTCCTTTGTACTTTTAGAGTCTAGGAGAGTCCTGTAGCAGAAATAAGATACGGGCACATGTTCCGAGGCGTTTTGCACGGGAACCACGTGGAGGTGACTAGGAGCAGATGCTCGTGCCCCGTATCTTAATTCTGCATTTTCATATTGATGTATAGAATTAGGACCGGGCATGTATATGAGGAGTCCGACAGCATTTTTCTTTTTCTGGATTATGTTGCCGGTCCAGCGGCATTTTGGCCTCTTTTATTTAATTATGGAGTGCTTTCTTTCTTGCTTTTATTGCATATTTGCATGCCTGCATGTGTTTTCCTTGTTTCTTTCTGTGATCTGGGATTTCACGATATCATTTAGGTTCTTTAAGGACCCTAAAATTGTAAACTTTATATATTAAAAATCCTAATAAAATATTCAAGATAAATGAATTTTAGGATTAAAATATTCAAGATTTTAAAATATGCACTTTTACTTTCTTGCATGGCCTTCGGGCCGGATTTTAAATGGGTTGCATTGCATGGCTGTCACCCAAGTCATACTAATAGGGCCTCCACATTACTTAAGGACCTCTCTAGATAACTGCATTCATACTTGCATGTCCCGAGGAGGAGTCCCCGTGCTTTCTCCAACCTGACTGGCCCAACATACCTTTATAGGTGGTCGTCTAGTGCGCCTAGGGTGTTAGAAGGCTCCCCGACCCAGACGGGGTGTAAGTCCTTTTGTTTGGAGCGTTTGTAGCTTTGTAGCTGAACCTCCCTTTCTCTTC
Organism: Papilionanthe hookeriana x Papilionanthe teres; assembly: GCA_022702705.1. Classification (NCBI taxonomy): domain Eukaryota; kingdom Viridiplantae; phylum Streptophyta; class Magnoliopsida; order Asparagales; family Orchidaceae; genus Papilionanthe; species Papilionanthe hookeriana x Papilionanthe teres. Next base: position 123,715,011 of record CM040426.1, on the reverse strand, counting down.
CTTTCCTGAGGCATCTTGTCGCTTTGGCAGGTGTAAGACCCACCTCTTGGAGCTCCAGCTTATAGTCATAGGATAGAGTTTCCTTCCTTTGACCTTAGGGCTACCGAGGTCACCGTGGATATTGCAATTCTTGGATTGCTGACCGGGGATCTCATGACGTGTTAGGTCGACTACCTTCACGTTCGGGTAGACCTAGGGTCCTACTGCTTTGGATGACGGGTTTGTGATACCCTGATTTGGCTACCTCTACCCCTTTAGGATCACTCCTTCCTTCCTTTAACTATCCCTGTTGAGCCCTTTCGCTCCTTGAATTCGTTGATATCATTTTGACGGCCCGATGCCAATGAACTGCCGCCCGTTTGGGATACTACGATTTGTCCTCTGCCCTTATGGCCCGGACGTGCTTTGACGTGTTGGGATACCCCCGTCAAGATGATTTAGGTTATTTTGTGGGTTTTGTATGCTGATGAGCCGCTACCCCATTTGGGATGTGAGAGACTCACTCTCTGCCTGATGGCTTAGCGAGAGCTTTGAAGCATCGAGACTTTCCCACACAGAATAATCCCCTTTGATTGCCTATACCCCAGGTCTATGATAATATAAAGTGAAACTCCTTTTATCGAGAGTATTCTTGGGTATCCCCCAAGATGTAATTAACCAGTAGGAATACGTTCCTCTGGGAGTGCTCTTGACCCCAGAACAGGTACATACACTTGACTCTTTGGTTATGGGTAGTCTACATAGATACTTCTTTCGCAGATATTGGTTCAAGGTGCCTTTGTCCGATCTTGTTTGGGCGGACATGCTTGACTTATCCTTGTGAGGTTTATCGCACGTAGACTCTCCATGTTTTTCTTTTCTCTTGTTTGTCACCTTGTCGTATGTCCCTTCTTATTTGGTTCCTCTCCTCTTCGAATCATTTATTTGATTTGGGAGGGAGATTTATTTGAATAAGGGAAGTATACGACGACTGACAAACTGGCGACTCCTTTTAAAATAAAAAAGAGAAAAAGAATGGCGAAAATAGATCAAGTAAAGAAGGATGCAACACAAAGCATGATTCCGGAAAAGGATATTAAGAGCATGGTGGAACAGTAGGTGCGAGAAGCCTTGGCACAATCAAAGAGAGGGACATCCATTCGGACGGGTAGACCTTACCCTGAAGAATTCGACGATGTACAATATCCGAAAGGCTTTGTACCACCTCTGTTCAAGACCTTTAATGGAACCGGAAACCCTCGGCAGCATGTTGCACATTTTCGTGCCAGTTGTTGCAATGCCGGCGGAAGTGATGCCTTACTCTTCAGACAATTTGTTAGCAGCCTATCAGGGATCGCCTTTGATTGGTATGCAGAATTACCGAACGGTTCGGTGAAGACACTATCAGAACTAGAGAACCTCTTCATCAAGCGATTTCCCGGAGCTCAGCACCACATCACTATAGGTGATTTAGTGGTAGAGAAGCAGAAACCCAACGAAACCTTGGTGGACTACATACTTCGATGGAGGAACCTAAGTATGAAGTGTGAGCCACAGCTACAAGAACAACATGCAGTTGGCATTTTACTAAAGAGCATTCACGGCCCGATAGCACTTCTCCTCAAGGGATTTACTATTAAGACTTTCGAGAAGTTGTTAAACAAGGCCGGAAGCTTGCAAGAGGAGGCGAAGCAATTAAGTTTCACCGACAAAACAGACAAATAGAAGCCCGTGAAAACTTTTGAAAAGAAGTCTGGGATCGTTGCAGCAGTCGATAAAGGCAAGCAACGTGATACAAATATCGTCGAACGGCCGCGAAGAACCTCAACAGAATTACCAAAGAACCCCGACCCAGCTATCAGTCATTCCAACAGTATGAACAACCGCCTCGTCCACAATGTATGCAAAAGGAGCTTTTGAGCAGGGAGTATCTGTTCAAGAATGAGGCATTGCCGAAAATGTTCCGCAGTCTGATGAAGACTCCAGATTTCCAACTACCAGAACCTAAGAGACCAGAAGAAGTTGACAAGAAAGGTGATCCCAACTTTTGCCCTTACCACCGGATGCTTGGGCATAAGATAGAAGATTGTATTACCTTCAAAAGTTGGCTCAGCGACAATCTTCGGAAAGGGAATATAACGATCCCGAAGGAGTACATGAAGGAACCCCAGAAAGGAGGTTCCGTCAATGTTATCTCGACGGATCTCATTGTTTCGAAAGATCCTTATGCGACTAATGATGGATGGACTACCGCTTGGACAAAGTCTTCGAAGAAGATTTTGGATCACATCCAAACCGCTTCGGTGCGAGCCTCAATTCAGAGTTCGAAACCTGTCAAGTCGGCACTATCACTTGTGATAGAAGAACCACCTCAACAGGAGACGATTTAAGAGAAGAAGAAAATCGACAAAGAAGAGAGGACCGAGGCTCCTAAGGCTAGACTAGGGGCTGCTTATCCTAGGATAGTTGTTTCGGATTCGGGGGAGAAATCCCTCGAACCTCGACTCCGTATGATTATCTCGCTCACTTCGGTGGGATCTTATAATGATAAGGGTTATGGTGTTGGCTACGTTTTGACTGTTTCTAACGATTACGTAACTAGCGACAATCCGGACATCGATTCCGATACAAATGACAATTCTCAAATCATACACAATCTCGACAATCACAATGACAAAGAAGACATCCACCAAGGAGGCTACGAGAGTTCAACAAGAAATGAATCTATTTGCGAGTTTCGAGGAGCTCCAGTCACAATAGAGTTAGAGCCTTCAGACTCCGAAGCTAATCCAGAAGAACCTGTCATTCCGATTCAAGACGAGACACTAGCAAACTCAATACTAGATTTAGAAGAAATCACAGAAGTCAACTTGAGAAGTGGAAGAGTTCTACCTCCGAGAATGGGTCCAAAGGATAAAGGAAAGCAGGTGGTTGTTAAAGAAGAACCAACCCCGGCAGAAGAAATACCCATTCGGGAAGAAATCGAGACACATCAAAATAAAGTGGACTACAACGTGCTAGCCCATCTTAGGAAACTACCGGCCAAACTGAGCATCTATGACACTCTCATCTTATCAAAGGAGATGAGAGAAGCTCTGATCAAGGCCTTACTTGATCCGGAAATTTTCTTAGCTCAAATGGCCGGAGATTCCTTAGATGAGGTTTGTTCGTTAAAGGAACAGCGAGGTGTCACCTTCACGTACAATGACCTACTACTTGGGACAGCAGACCACAACCGACCGTTGTACATTTCAGTTACAATAGGGAAGTTTACACTCTCCAGAGTATTGGTGGATCCAGGAGCATCAATCAACATAATGAATCTTCGAACGCTAGCATATTTGGAAATTGATGCTCACGAGCTTGAAGCAAACAAAATGTTATTAAGTGGATTCAACCAGAAAGGAGAAAGAGCTCTCGGAACAATAACACTGCTAATGAAAACCAGTGACTTAGCAAAGACAACCGCAAAATTTCACATAATTGATTCGAAACGTCATTCAACGCTCTACTCGGGCCAACCATGGATACATGAAAACAGGATGGTACCATCATCCCTACACCAGTGCATCAAATACTACGATGGAGGGGAACAGTGCATCAAAGGTGACTTACAACCATTCTCCGTACATGAAATTGGAATCCATGAAGATGCAGCTTATTATGCACCTCCGAAGAAAACAATTTTCTCCAGAGATACCATAACGAATGAAGCAAAGGAAATTCGGGATGACGAAGAACCTGAAGTTCTAGTCCAACAGTCACTCACCACTCCCTTACGGCGAGATGGTGAAGGTTTCTCCACAACTCGCATCCGAGGTCGAGGCCGGGGACGAGGTCGTGGCAGAGACGTTAGGACGCTTGGACAGAGGAAACCAGCCCATCAATGTTGATTGGGAAGACAGCTTCGAAGAAGAAAAAGAGATCAAACAAGAAGCAGCGACAATAAGTCGGAAGAAGCCGCAATTCATGATCCCGCTCGAAAATGAAAAGAATGAAGAATATAAATCGATGTACTAGAAGATTAACCACTATGTACATACTATGACCCTGACCCCGATCCATTCTAATAAGATCGAGGGTATGGTGGTCAAAGAGGTACGTAGCGGCGGTACAAAGCCAATCAAATTCTACCATGGTGCTCCTTCCTCCAAAACTGAAAATAATGTACAATTTGAAGATGCTACTTCATCAGAATTAATGGAATTACCTTTTGAGTGGTACTCTCCTTGTGTTCAAAATTTAATTCAATGTGGTTTCTTACCTCGACAATGGACAAAAGGTCAATCACAACATTTTGAAAAATTATGGAATAACTCTGGTTGTCCACCCAATTCAAAACATGGTCTCGGATTCGGCACAGTAGGATCAGTTGAAGATACTGAATTTTGCTTGGTTGTCACTTGCAAGTCTAATGAAAATTGCATGGAAATTACAGAAGAATTTGAAGATTTACAAATTGGAAACGCTCCACCAGAGTTCGAAGAAGAGATGAAATCTACAATAGATGAGTTAACGGAAGTTAACTTAGGTACTAGCGAAGAGCCTAGACCTACCTTTGTTAGCTCCTTACTCAATAAAGGAGACTCTGAAGAAATAATCAAGTTATTAATGGAATTTAAAGACCGTTTTGCTTGGAGCTACGATTAGATGCCGGGTTTAGCTCAAGAGGTCGCAGTCCATAAGCTAGAGTGGATCCTAGTTCGTCCCGCCGACAAGGTCCCAGAAGAATGCGTCTAGAAATCGAACAACAAGTCATAGCCGAAGTTAAAAAGCTAATAGACGCTAAATTTGTCCGAGAAGAACAATACCCGACTTGGTTAGCCAATGTGGTACCAGTTAGGAAGAAGAATGGTCAGATCAGAATTTGTGTGGATTTCGGAGATTTAAACAAGGCATGTCCAAAAGATGAATTCCCTCTACCGATCCCAGAATTAATGATCGACATTGCTTCAACACATGAAATATTCTCATTCATGGATGGATCTTCAAGATACAACCAGATAAAAATGGCTCCAGAAGATGAAAAACTTACAGCATTTAGAATGCCGATCGGAGTATATTGCTACACAGTGATGCCATTCGGACTAAAGAACGCAGGAGCAACCTACCAGAGAGCAATGACAAGAATTTTTTATGATCTCATCCACAATCAAGTCGAATGCTACGTGGACGATGTGGTCATCAAAAGCAAAGTAAAGGAAAACCACTCGTATGATTCGAGGATTGTTTTCGAACGATTAAGACAATTTAACCTTAAGATGAATCCCTTAAAATGCGCCTTCGGCGTCTCCTCCGGAAATTCTTAGGATTCGTTGTCCGACATCGTGGAATTGAAATCGACCCGAAAAGATTAAAGCTATCTTAGAAATGCCGCCTCCCAAAACCTTAAAGCAACTACGATCTTTTCAAGGGAAGCCGGCATATCTTCGACGCTTTATCTCAAACTTGTCGGTAGGTGTCGACCTTTCTCAGCACTAGTTAAAAAGGATGCCAAATTTATTTGGGAAGAGAAATGTCGGAGGGTCTTCGAGGACATTAAGCAATATTTAATGACACCTCCCGTCTTAGCAGCCCCGGCCTCGTGTAGACCGCCGATACTTTATACCGCGGCTTTAGACGACTCTCTCGGAGCCCTGTTAGCCCAAGTCAATGAAGAGGGTAAAGAAAATGCTCTTTACTACCTAAGCCGTCGTTTACTTCCGACGGAAATAAGGTATCCCGCAATTGAAAAGCATTGTTTGGCCCTGATCTTCGCCTCTCAAAAGCTTAGGCACTACATGCTTTCTCATAAGGTCAACCTGATCTCGAAATTTAATCCATTGCAATACTTGATGACTCGTCCAACGCTTTCCGGAAGACTTGCCGTATGGTCAATGATATTATTGCAATTCGATATAACTTTCATGCCTCTTCGTGCCGTAAAGGGACAAGTCTTAGCAGACTTCCTCGCAAAGACACCCTTTGTCGGCAGAATCTCCTCTCAATGACGATTTGCCAGATGAACAAATAATGAGCCTAGAAGACCCTGATGATCGACGTTGGGAATTATATTTCGACGGAGCATCTTCAGCACACAAAGACGTAGAATCGCAAGTGATAGTGCCCGGTAAGGCAGGGATCGGATTAATCTTTATAACACCGGAGCGGGAGATGTTAAGATACTCCAACCACTTGACAGAGCCGTGTACAAACAAAGAAGCAGAATACGAAGCCCTCATAACAGGACTGGAATTAACTATTCAAATGGGGATAACAAACATCAACATATACGGGGATTTGTAGTTAATCATTCAACAGATCGCCGGACAAGACATAATTTTAAAGCCAAGACTCGAGCAATACTTCCAAGTATGCCATACAGCTTGTTGGAACAGATTCCGAATGTGACAATTTACAAAATTCCTAGAGAGAAAACGCTTTAGCAGATGCGTTAGCCCGCCTCGCAAAAGAATTTTCCCGCTTGCAAGATGAATCGATAGAAGTGTCGGCTCACTGGACGTCGAGTCCTATCACAGACTCGACATAGAAACAATACACAAATCGAAAAAGAAAAATAATCAATTGACAGACAGTGACGTAAAAACACGTAAGATCGGCGACGACCATTAATAGACTACTTGCAAACAGAAAACTACCGGACGATCGGTCACTAGCCCATCGGATCAAGAAAAGAACTCCGTCCTACGCATTAATAAATAACACGTTATACAGAAGGTCTTTCGATCAAATGTGGCTAAGGTGCCTAAGCGGGTCCGAGGCCCGTGAAATTGTTAAAGAGGTCCATTCAGGACTCTGTGGCGCTCACCAGTCGGGTCCGAAGATGATGTCGGCATATTTTTAGGTTGAGTGTTTTATTTTGAAAAGGGGTTCGCCTAACAGAAGTTGTCGGCGAATTTTTAATTTAAATAAATAATTTTGAAAAACAGTATTTGATTTTGAAAATAATTTTAAATTTGAAGGTTTTAAGATATGAGATTAAACCGATCTTACATCCCAAATAGTTTATATAAACGAGCACCGCACCACAAACCGTGTATCTATTCCTAAGGATAGACACACTCGCTCGACGGTGGGGCTCGATTAAATAAACTAGAAGATTTGTGACATCCGTTTGGTCCGCGAACCAATTTTATAAGCCGACAAATTCCCCGCTTAATATGAAAGCATTAAACAGGGTTTATATTACTCGGGTTCTTCAAAATTCCCTATAAGGGCAAGCCCCTATAGTTAATTACATCTTAAGTGACGGGAATCACCTAAGAAAACTCTCGATAATAATCAATAATTCTGCTCTCAAAAATTTCAAAGTTTAAGTTTTCAAAGGATTGAATTTTGGAATTTCAATAGGGAATGGATCAAATTTGGAACATTTTGTTTTGGGAATTCAAAGGAAGAAAGGTAGGAGAAATCACAGATTCGAAGTGAACTTCGATAATTTCCCGACTATCCTATTGTTTGGTTTGAATTTAGGAAAGTCCTAATATTTATCTAATGTTTTGATCTTGCCAATTTTAGTTAATTAAGACTTATATTTATATGATAAAATCAAACAAATAGCCTCGAAGATGTGAGGGTTTATTGTCGTACCGGACGACTACCTCGGAATCCTAAGACCGGTTAGGGCTTAATTTGCGATGCAAATGCCTAACAAAAGGTTGAGGATTTATGTTGCACTAGGCAAACTACCTCGAAATCCTATGGCTTTGTTGTTTAATTCTAAGAAAGTTTTGCTGAAGTAGACTCAGGTTTTGCTGATGACGATGGCCGTGCTGCCCACCATGCTCCGAGCTCCTTGTTGTTGCAGAGGTTTAGTTTTAGAAGTCATAAATCAGGGGATGAGAAAAGTGTTTTGGTTTAGAGAAAATCTTAATTTCCAAGTGTTTTTTTTTACGTTTTGATTAAAACAAATCTTAAAGTTGATTATAACGACACCGGTTAAGATCCCACGGTTCCATCCTTCCGGCATCATTATTTTTATCGGATTCACTTAGTCCAGATGAATTTGCTAAACTCAATTGAATGAGTTCCACACTTTCATTTAGACCGTGGGAAATCCCGTTAGCAACACGTAGGTTACATCATCCGAGGTATTCCCGATCATCCAACAAGACGTTTTAATTTAGTTGTAATTGTAGTTTTGTGTTCTGTTTGTGATTAAATTTTGAGTTGTTTTATATTTTGGAATGTTGTGGCGGTGAATTTTATCTTGCAATGACTTTTAACTTAGTTTTGGTTTCGGCTTTAGGGACTATCCTAAAGGTGTGGGTTTTCATGCAACAGCTTGTTTATCATGCAAGAAAAGTAAGTGTGATGCGATTAATGAAATTGCAATAATGTAAATTGCAAGAAAGTAAATTGCAATAAAATAAAAGCGTACCTGGAGGGTCTTCCCGTCATCCCAAGCCGCACTTAAAACACAATTAGAATATTTAAGCAAGTTCCTAGGTAAAGCTAAGGGAAGGGTTATGGTTTTCTACCAAATTCCTAATCCTATAGCCTAGTCATTTCCTATGACGTCTAGATTCCTCGTGTTTTTGTTTGAAGACGATTTTCTTCATCAAAGAACAATTAAATTCAATTGTTCTTATAAACATCCTATCATATTGAGAAAGTGTTTAAGAAGAATCTTAAACATCTTTTCAATATTGCTAGAATTGTTTTAAGTCCAAATGAATTTAATTATACAAATGAATTAATCGTCCAAGAATCTCAAGTTTTGTTATCTTCGTTCGCTGAACTAGGACATTTGAATATCCTATAGGTGAAGTAACATTTCATTTAATATTCCGTTTAGGAGTTATGATAACTAAAGCTTTCGAGAGCAAATTGGTGTTCAAATGATTTAATTTAAGTTAATGGGTTTAAATTTGGAATAAGTGTTCAAGTTATTTTAGATTTATTTTGAATTCTTTATGTCTTTGGTGATGTTATATTTAATTTAACTTAATTTAATTTAATTTAATTTAATCTTTAATTTAATTTAATTCAATTTAATTCAATTTAGTTTGATTTGATGTTAAATTAAATTAATTTGATTTGATTTAATTTTAATTTAATTTGATTTAATTTAATTTAATTTAATTTAATTTGATTTTATTTATTTAATGTAATTTAATTTAATTCATTTAATTTAATTTAATTTGATTTTATTTATTTAATTTAATTTAATTTAATTTAAGTTATTTAATTTAATTTAATTTGTTTATTTAATTTAATTTAATTTAATTTAATCTTTAATTTAATTTTTAATTTAATTCAACTTTTAATTTTAATTTAATTTAATTTAATTTAATTTAATTTAATTTACTTAATTTAATTTAATTTTTAATTAAATTTTATTTTTAATTTTAATTAACACTTTAAAAGAGTTTAATAATTTAACTTTAGCTTAATGATTAAGTCTTTTAATATATTTTAAATTTGAGTTATCATTTTAATTAAAAATTGAATATTAATGAGATAATTAATTTAGGAATTTTTAAATTAAAGAATAAATCTCTTCCTAATAATATCCCTATTTTAATAATTCCAATTTTATTATTCTTCCAAATTTAATCAATTATTTAATTAAGGTTTAATTATCCTAAAATTGTTTAATGGATTTCTACCCTTTAATTATTTAAATTTCAATCATCCAAATCAGATTAGGATCAAATATTTTACTTATTAATTTTTTTTAAACCTAAAGTTTTAATTAAGGATTAAAATTTTAATTACCACTTTACCCTTTAAGCTTAATAATTTCATAACTCACTAAATTGAACTCAAATGAACTTGAAATTTTTATGTGACTTCACTCATATGTCAATAAAGACATGAGAGGAGAAAATGTGATTTTTCTGTATTTAATTTATTTATATAATTATTTTTGGTAGAAAATAAAGATTTCCAAGGAAAATTTAATAACATGACCAAGGGAAAGTTTCTGTCCTTAAGAAAATTAGGGGACATTCCTAATGACTAGAGGACCACTTGGACCAATTTTGGTGATTTTTTGAATTAAATTATTTTTATTATAATTATTTTAAGTTTTGGAGTGTTAATTAATTTAAAAATAAAATAAATGTTGAAAAATGAATTTTATATTTTTCAAAAATCTCTCTAATATCAAGGAAATCAGAAAATCAAATTTCGCAATTTTCTGATTTTTCTATGATTTATTATAATTATTTTAGTGAAAATGCTAGAAAATACATTTTTTTAATTTTAAAATTACCCTAGAGCTTTAAAATTTAATATCTCACTAAATAGACCTAAGAAAAATATGGGGTTTGTTCCTAAGTGATTAAAATTCAAAATGTGACATTTTGGTGAATTTTATTATTTTTGTGATTTTTATTATTTTTTAATTATTAAAATATTAAAATAATATTAAAAATCAACCTTTTTAGAAAATTGAAATATTAATTTTCTTAAATTCCTCTAATATCAGAGAGGCTCCAAAACCAATTTGGTGAATTTTTGAAAGATATTTTGAAAGTTATGAATTTTTAAAGTTTAAAATGACTAAATGGCTTAATCAACCCAATTAGTAGGGCTAACCAAGTCCAATCGACCTCAAATTTTTATGGTGGGTTCCTCTGATCCTAAAGGTCAGTGGAGAATTGATTTCAAGTCAATTTGATGTATGGTTAGCTCTAATTAATTAGAGATCCATTTTAGGTGTTTAAGCCAATTAGGGTTGTTTTAAATGAACTAACTCAAAACCTATTTTTCCTAGGGTTCTCTGGTCATAAGGAACATCACCAAATTTTCCTAAAATTTATTTCACAACATGCTATTTACTGGAATTAAAATACTCAAAACAGTGACATGAATTTGAAAAATCAATAACTCTTCATAGGGATGGCCTCTAACTTTGGAAAATTCGGGGAATGTTCCCGCATTCGGAGGCTTCAAAGCCCTATGGTCTCATGTCATGGTGAATTGTATACATGCATGGAGAATTGAAATAGTGCAGAGAGTAAATAAATAATCAAAAATAAAATACTTGATGAAATTAAATGATTTCTTTTTCACATTATTCTCCTCTGTTCACTGAGCAAGAGGGTATTTTTATTTTATTTTTCTGATTTTTCTACACAAAGTTATGAATTTTTGAAGTTTAAGGAATTAAATAAATAGAAAATACCCCTAATTTTCTATTTATCCACGCGGCGCCGCGTTAACCTCGGCAGCTCCGAAACGCCGCGTGTCGCGCTCCCATTCGACGCCGCCATCTGACTCAGCGCTCCGGGGGCCCGCTGTATCGTTCCGTCTTCTGATCCGACGCGATCCTGGCCGTCCGGCCGCGCGTGTATTGAATGGACGACATCCGTTCATCGTCCCCAAGTGTTCTCACCCGAGAGCCGTCCACACTAAATCCCTAATATCTCACTCGATACTCAATGGATTTTCATGTTCTTATGCTCTATGGATTCGTCTTGAAGAGACGAACACATCTATACGGTGATCATGCATTGAAATTAAAGCATTTGAAATGGAGAATCTCCAGAAGCTCGGGATGAAGAATTAGCTCATACCTTTGCTCAGAGAAGTGTGGCTTCGATCTGAGGGTTGTTGCACCTTCGCTTGGATCCCGCGAAGCTCCAGATGAAGTCTCCTGGTCTGGTGAATTGTCTAGATGTGATTTCGACCAAGCCCGATCACAAAGCTTGGAGGCTGGAGCAACTGGGTGGCCTGGAGATGGGGCTTTTGCTGGTGGACACCTTCCCTTGGTCTGGTGAAGGTGTAGGACCAATCAATTTGAGGATTGATCCACTGTAGAGAAGTGTCCTGGTTTTGGGTGGAATTTCAGTTGAGAAATTGGATTTTGTCAGTGGGGATTAGGGCAAATTGACACTGGGGATCAACTGCTCTAAGGGTGGAGAAGGGTTTGGAACAATTTTGGCAGAGTTTAGGTAAGGTTTGTGCAACTCTCTTCTCATGGCCGTGAGGGGGTGGTGTTTAAATAGGAGAGGGTGGAGGGCCTCCCAGGGAGAGTTAGGGCTTGGGATCGACTGCTGCCTGGGCATGGGAAGAACAGCCATGGTGGCCATTGGGCATGGGGCAGCTCGAAGAAGGGAGAATTCCTAGGTTGGCTCACATGTGAGCTCTCGGCCATGGTATTTTCCGGCGGCCCGGTGGCCGGCCGGCCGTGCATGGGTCACCCTCAAGGTCGGTGGGTCGTGGCCGGGACTTGGTGCAAGCAATTGGCAAATGCCATGTGTAAAGAGCTTGGATTGAAATGGAATGGGGGAAGACCATTTTGGGTTCAAATGAGTCAACCCATGGTTTTGGGCTAGGTTCACCACCCAAGGCCTCGGTCTTGGGCCGAAAAGGGTCACTTGGGTCGACCAAGAAAGAATGGTGTGGTCTCCATCCATGATGAGGTGGCTAAGCATGGTTTAGTGTGTGACATGCTTAAGGTAAAAAGGGTTTAAGGAGGATTAGGAAAGGGGCCCCTCCTTTTGCCATTAATGGCTTGATCACATGTCAAGCCTTCCATGGCTTCATGTGGCTTGTCCATGGCTTGCATGGCTCATCTTTGGCTTGGGAAAAGTGAAGTCAATTTCATGGAAATGGATTTAAGGAAAATTTTGGTATTTAGGGGTGATTTGGCATGAGGCTTGATTTGGAATTATTTGATGATGAATTTAGGACTTAGGTATTGAGTTTAATTGAAAGTATGATGAGGGGAAATGTCATTTGGGCTTTGGGACCAATTTTGGGCCTTTGGATGTGGTGAAGGATGGGCTTTTAAAATGGTTTAGGAAAGTGGGCTTTTGAATTTTAAAAGGGATTTTGGGATGAAATTTTGTAAAGAGGTTGGGCCAAATAATTGTTGGGTTTAGCTCATGGATGTGTCATGAGTGACTTGAAGCAAATTGGGGGTGATTTGGGTTTGAATTGGGTTGAATTTGGGCTCTTTTGGTGAATGGGCCAATATAGGTCCAAGTGGGCCAAGTTGGGCCAATGTTGGCCTAGGGTTGAAATTTATGTAAAATTAATGTTGAGAAATGTTTATGGGAGTGTTTCAAAGAGGTTTTGACTTTGGTTGGGCTTTGATTTTGGGGTTTGGGCTCATTTGGGTTAGGTTTGGGTTTAGGTCAAAATTGGGCCTTAATGCTTTGGGTTGAATTTGAGTGGGGTTTGGGTCCAAATTTTGGGCAAATCATGTTAGTTTTTTGCTTATGGGGATGCTAAGGAAGATTTAGAAAAGATTTGGGGTTAATTGGAGTTGAATTGGGTGAGTTTGGGTTAGGTTTGGGTCATGGGTCCAAATTGGGCTTTAAGGCCAAAAGTGAAATTGAATCCAAATGTCAATCAAATTGGACTTGGATTTGGGCTATATTGGTGTTAGGAATGTTGAATTGAAGTTTAGAATTGAATTGGACCAGAATTTGGGTCAATTAGGTAGGTTTGGTTTGACATTGGGTTCACTTTGGGTTAAAATGGGTCAAATTGGGGGTTTTGACAAAAGTAGGGTAAATTGACAAAATTGGCCCATGGTGTAGTTGAACAAAATGAAATTGGGAATATTTGAGATTTTCTGGAATTTTCTGGGAATTTTCTGAATTTTTGGATTTTTGGGTCAAGAGGGGTATTTTGGGTATTTGGAGTGTATTGGGAGGTTTTCTTGGAATTTTTGATATTTTTGGGTATAGATGATCAATTTGAGTGATGTGGAAATGTTTGGGATTGATTTTGAGGAATTTTGGGTGATTTAGGTGATTTTGGAAATTTTGGGTAATTTCAAGGGCTTTGGGTAGGTTAGGCGGGTGTAGGGTCCCGGGGTCAAAATTGAAAATTTGGAAAATTGAAGATTGGGTAAATTTGAGTGGAATGAAATCATTTTGGTTGAGCCATGAAGCCATATCAAGCCCACATGAGCCATGAAGGGACTCATTTGAGGCATCCACTATGTTGTTCCTAACCCTCTTAGCCAAGGGCTTAGGGGTTAAGGACCATTCATGTGAATCACCTACATGAGTCAGGAGGTCAAGTTAGGTATAGGTGTGTGAAAGTGTAGTGTATAGGTGTAGTGTGTGTGTAAGTCAGCCTCCTTCACTGCACCAGGCCACCCAGTAGCGGTCCCTAAGGCCAAAGAGTCCTATGGGAACTCATCCTTTAAACTTCCACATTCGATTTCAACCCTCTAGGTGATTAGGGGTCTACGGTCAAGTTTGTGGAGTTTGCGAGAGAGTTAAGAAGTGGTTTGAATTTCTAAAAGGTGGGTCTCAATTCTAGTCCTCTAAGATAGTCAAAGGAAAAGCTTAAGGCTAGATCCTAAGTACTAAAGAGAAGAAGGGAAGACCTCATCAAAAATGAGGTCAACAGATGAAAATAAAAATTAAAAGACTAGGGTACTACTGGCCCTCGATGATGACCGGCTGCATGAAAATCGCCAAGAGCTGTCACCAATGCCAAGTGCACGGAGTGGTTCTACACCAACCTCCAAATGTGCTACATCCGACAATTGCGTCGTGGCCATTTGAATGTTGGGGCACGGATATAGTGGGTCCAATAGAACCACCATCTTCGAAGGACATCGCTTCATTCTTGCGGCTACAGATTACTTTTCCAAGTGGGCGGAGGCGGTTCCACTTAGAGAAGTGAAAGCACACCACGTGCTACGGCTTTTCAAGAACCAAGTTGTCTACCGTTTCAGAGTGCCGTGCAGGATCATCTCAGATAATGGGTCAGCATTCAAAAGCACACAAATCAATAATTTTGTCAGGAGACATGGAATCGACTGGCAATATTCAACAATTTACTACCCAAGAGCAAACGGCCTGGCTGAGGCTTTTAATAAAACTCTCGTTCAAATCTTAATGAAAACCTTGGACGATAATAAGAGAAATTGGCACGAGAAGTTATTAGAAGCCTTGTGGGCCTACCGGACAACCTTCGAACTCCTACTCAAGCTACACCTTACGCTCTCGGTGTATGGGTCCGAGGCAAGTATTACCCTTAGAGGTCCAGCCTTCCTTCACTCGAATTGCGAGTTGCAAATAAAATCACGACGTAAGAGAATGCCAAATTATGACTAGAGGAATTAGAAAGCATGGAAGGGAAAAGACTTGCAGCGCAGCAGAATTTAGAACTATTCCAAGCTAAGATGGTTCAAGCCCATGACAGACTGGTCCGCCCAAGAACCTTCAAAGTTGGTGACTTAGTTCTCGTTCTCAAGAGACCTATCCTTGCACACCGCAAGATAGGAGGAAAATTTGAACCTACTTGGGAAGGGTCGTTTGTGGTTGAGGCAGTCTACTCAAGAGGCTCCTACCAGCTAGTGAATTGCCAAGGAGAACGACATATGCTTCCGATCAACGAACAATACTTGAAGAAGTATTACGCTACCTAATGTTTCGAAGGAATGGATCTTTCATCCCTAGAAGCACGGGTGAAGTAGTTACTTATGACTGGGTCCGAACTCAAAAATAATAAAAAATGTGCTAAAATAAATAAAATCATGATAATAAAGTTTTCCTTGTTTTCTCTTCCATATCAAAATCTCTTTCCCGATCTTATCCCACTTCATTCCCGTAAAATTTAAAAATACAAAAAGTAATAAAAAAGCTGTCTTTAATAAACATTTTCTTAATGTTCTTGTTCTTAGTACGACCCCCGATCCTTTTCCTTATCTTTTCGCAGGGAAATGTCGAACGGGCGGTTGGTCCCGAACTTTAGAAATGGCGTAAGCCTTGCACTCGACGAAAAGAGGGTGAAAGATGGAGCGATAATAGAGATCGAATCGGACTTCGCACCGACAGGCCCGCAATACGAGGAAGGTGACCGGGTCCCAATCGACCGAGAGGAACCGCCCGATCGGACAAGTAATGAAAGTGGGTGGCCCAAGCCACCAATCCAAGAAGCAAGAAAAGGAAAACAAACACCGAAGAAGACAAGAGAATCAAGTCCGTAGTCGCTACGGCGAGGCAGCGTACTTGTCGCCGCCGCGCCCACGTAAATTCGAGAAGTACGAAGAGCTACTCTCACAGCGAACCCGGCGAAGAAATAAAAATCGCCGTATCCGCAAGATGTTAACTAAACTAGCAACGGACCAGCGGGACGAGGCGATTGCTTACCGCTGCATATACTTCAAGGACGCCGGTTCACCAGGAACCTGAAGGAAGGAGGCCAGCTCTGAGGATAACAGAAGAGACCAGGGAAGTATCAAGAAGATCAGAAGAAGGAAGGCTACAACGCCACCAGATAAAGCCACCAGTAATGCATAACCTTGTTGCAGAAGCAACCCCGGAGGATGTCCCGACGGACACCATCCCCGAGGAGCCGAGGTATGCGGGGAGAACGTGAAGGGATTGAGCCATATATCCCATAATACGTCACTAGGCCTCGCCATTTGCGGATTATTCCGTAATACGAGCTAGAAAGAATGTAGAATGTCGAGAAGAAAACTTTTGAATACTTCGAGAGAATCAGAGGCAGGAGGATCAATATACTAGAATGCCTTGAGCTACATACAGACGTGTTCTCAGAATACGAACAACAACAAATCATGGAATGCATCCGGGATTTGAAAAGAATGGGCCGAGCGGGCCGCCTAAGAGAAAACACTTACTCGGAACCCCGGAGATGGATGCCAGGGAAAGGTAGAATTACAATACAATGTGGATGCTGCTACAACTTCGCGGAAGACAGGAAGGGAAACCCACCGGGAATACTCCGTCATGGCAAGGTAGATCCAATGCCGTTAGTCATCAAAAGGATAGTAAAGAGAATGATAACGTGGAGGGTACTGCCGGCAGATTGCATACCCAACAGTTGCATCATTAACATTTACAAGCAGGGTGACTGCATACCCCCGCACATAGATCACCATGACTTTGTCGACCTTTCGCACGCTTCTTTTCGAATGAATGTAATATCATGTTCGGATCCGACCTCCGGATAGCAGGCCCGGGTGAGTTACGAGGGCCGATAAAGATACCATTACCGGTAGGTTCCGTCATGATACTAAAGGGCAATGGAGCAGATGTCACTAAACATTGCATACCGAGAGTACCAATGAAGCGGATCTCAGTTACTTTCAGAAGGATGGATGACAGGAAAGCACCTTACCACTTCCAGTCAGACCCGGAGCTAGAAAGCCTCCGGCCTTACGAGCTGTGAGTTACATGGAAAATATCACACCTCCAACGTGCATCCATACGGCATCCTTGCCAAGGATGACTTGGAAGGTGATGTTATTGACCATGAACCTCTCTATTCAGACATGGATTTTTTAACAGATGCCTTTTTGGATGGATCGGCAAAGATCATACATAGTCCGTTTTGAGTCTATATGGATTGTATGAGATGTATTCCAGATCGAGTTGTATGATGTATCTTCAACATGATTGGAATGAAAGTGACCATGTCACATTTTTGGCCTTCACCTCTTTTGTGCAAGTTGACTGAGAAAAGCCATTAAAGTTAAATGAACTTCGAAGAAAGAACAGAAAAGAAACAAAAAAAAGAATAAAAGAAAACTTTCCTTAAAAATCTAAAAAATGATGAACACCAAATTCACATGAACATTAAATGAATGATAAAATAAATTTGAATCGTTAAAATACAAACAAAATGAACATAAATTTCAAATCAAATCTCAATCAAAAATTCAAATTCAACCTTTCAGATTTCAAATCAAATCTCAATCAAAAATTCAAATTCAACCTTCCAGATTTCAAATCAAATCTCAATCAAAAATTCAAACTCAACCTTCCAAATCTGAAATCCAATCTGTTCCGCTCTCTCCTTTGTCTGGGATGGAAGCGGTCGATTCCATTGACATGGAGCCATGAGGTTTTCGATTCGAATCTAGTGGCAAGGAATTATATCCAATCCAAACCAGCAACTCTCAATCAACTCTTTTGATTAGGATATGTAGCATCTACGTATTCCCTCCTAATCTGTTTCTTTCCACAAAAATCTTTTACAACTTTCATGAAATCCTCGAAACACCAAAATTTCACACTTTTCAAATCAACACTACAATTTTTTGCAAAATCAAATTCTTGGGGTTGAGGATTTTACATCTGAGACTGCATTGCTTTAGGTTCCTTCCCTATCGCAATGAAATACATCAAAATTCAAATTCTTGGGGTTGAGGATTTTACATCCGAGAGTGCATTGCTTTAGGATTCTTTCCCTATCGCAATGAAATACATCAAAAATCAAACTTTTGGGGTTGAGGATTTTACATCCGAGACTGCATTGCTTTAGGATTCTTTCCCTATCGCAATGAAATACATCAAAATTCAAATTCTTGGGGTTGAGGATTTTACATCCGAGACTGCATTACTTTAGGATTCTTTCCCTATCGCAATGAAATACATCAAAATTTAAACTGTTGGGGTTGAGGATTTTACATCCGAGACTGCATTGCTTTAGGATTCTTTCCCTATCGCAATGAAATACATCAAAATTCAAATTTTTTGGGGTTGAGGATTTTACATCCGAGACTACATTGCTAAAAATCAAATTCTTGGGGTTGAGGATTTTACATCTGAGACTGCATTGCTTTAGGATTCTTTCCCTATCGCAATGAAATACATCAAAATTCAAACTTTTGGGGTTGAGGATTTTACATCCGAGACCTGCATTGCTTTAGGATTCTTTCCCTATTGCAATGAAATACATCAAAATCAAATTCTTGGGGTTGAGGATTTTACATCCGAGACTGCATTGCTTTAGGATTCTTTCCTTATCGCAATGAAATACATCAAAAATCAAATTCTTGGGGTTGAGGATTTTACATCCGAGACTGCATTGCTTTAGGATTCTTTCACTATCGCAATGAAATACATCAAAATCAAATTCTTGGGGTTGATGATTTTACATCCGAGACTGCATTGCTTTAGGATTCTTTCCCTATCGCAATGAAATACATCAAAATCAAATTCTTGGGGTTGAGGATTTTACATCCGAGACTGCATTGCTTTAGGATTCTTTCCCTATTACAATGAAATACAACAAAATCAAACTCTTGAGGTTAAGGATTTTACATCTAATACCGCATTGCTCTGAGTTCTTTCCTCATTGTAATGATTTAATTCAATCAATTCAATTTTCTTTTGAGGTTGAAGATGTTACATCTAAAACCATGAAATTCTGATTTTCATTTCAAGATTCAAATCCCTCCAAATTAATTCTGACAAAACTTCAATTTAAATGAAAACTCAAGCTAAAATCTAAACTTACACATCAAAACTTAAACTAAAACAAAATAAAATCTAAATTGAAATTCCCCCAGGTCATGTGATTTAGGATTCACCTCCTTTTCCTTTCCCCAGCGAGAGTTCAGGAATCTCCAATCTCAGAGATATACTTGACACTCCCCAGCGGAAACTCTTCTACTCTGTCTCAAGCTTGCCACTTGGACTTTGTGTTGGTTTTGTTGATCGCTTCGGTCAACACCAATACGCGCGGTGTGCTCCGTCAACTCACCACACCTATTGGGGGTCCATTTGTTGACCTCATTTTTGATGAGGTCTTCTCTTCTTCTCTTTAGTACTTAGGATCTAGCCTTAGGCTTTTCCTTTGACTATCTTAGAGGATTAGAATTGGGACCCACCACTTAGAAATTCAAACCACTTCTTAACTCCCTACAAACTCCACAAACTTGACTGTAGACCCCTAATCACCTAGAGGGTTGAAATCAAATGTGGAAGTTTAAAGGATGAGTTCCTATAGGACTCTTTGGCCTTAGGACTACCCTGGGTGGCCTGGTCTAGTGAGGGCCGACTTACACACACACTACACTTATACACTACACTTTCACAAACCTCCTAAAACCACACCCATACCCAACTTGACCTCCTGACTCATGAAGGTGATTCACATGGATGGTCCTTAACCCCTAAGCCCTTGGCTAAGAGGGTTAGGAACAACATAGTGAATGCCTCAAATGAGTCCTCTCATGGCTCATATAGGCTTAACATGGCTTCGTGGTTCAACCAAAATGAGTTCATTCCACTTACATTCACCCAATCTTCAATTTTCCAAATTTTCAATTTTTGACCCCCGGGACCCTACACCCGTTTAACCTGCCAAATGCCCTTGAAATTACCCAAATTTTTCAAAATCTCCAAATCACCCAAAATTCCCCAAAATTAACCTTGTACATTTCCTCACCAATCAAGTTGATCATCCATAGGCAAAAATACCAAAAATTCCAAAAATACCTCCCAATACCCTCCAAATACCCAAAAATACCCCTCTTGACCCAAAAATCCAAAAATTCAGAAAATTCCCAGAAAATTCCAGAAACTCCCAAATATTCCCAATTTCATTTTGTTCAACTACACCATGGGCCAATTTTGTCAATTTACCCCACTTTTGTCAAAACCCCCAATTTGACCCATTTTAACCCAAAATGAACCCAATGTCAAACCAAACCTACCCAATTGATCCAAATTCTAGTCCAATTCAATTCTAAACTTCAATTAAACATCCCCAACACCAATCTAGACCAAATCCAAGTCCAATTTGATTGACATTTGAACCCAATTTCATTTTGGACCTTAAAAGCCCAATTTGGACCCATGACCCAAACCTAGCCCAAACTAATCCAATTCAACTCCAATTAACCCCAAACCTTTTCTAAACCATCCTTAACATCCCCACAAACAAAACACTAACATGATTTACCTAAAATTTAGACCCAAACCCCACTCAAATTCAACCCAAAGCTAAAAGACCCAATCTTGACCTAAACCCAAACCTAACCCAAATAAGCCCGAACCCCAAAATCAAAACCCAACCAAAGTCAAAACCTCTTTGAAACATTCCCATAAACATTTCCCAACATTAATCTTACATCAATTTCAACCCTAGCCTAACATTTGCCCAAGTTAGCCCAATTTGACCTACATAGGCCCATTTATCAAATCAAACCCAAATCAAACCCAAAATCACTCCAAACTTGTTTCAAATCAATCATGACACATCCTTAAACCAAACCCAAAAATTATTTGGCCCAAGCCTTTGCCAAACTTTCATCCTAAAATCCATTTTAAAATCCAAAAGCCCACTTCCCTAAACCATTTTAAAAGCCCATCTTCACTAAATTTTAAAAGGCCCAAAGCCCACATAACAACCCTATATCATCATCCATTGGATGAAACCATCTCCTAAGTTCTAAACCCATGATAAAATAAATCCAAATCAAGCCATATGCCAAATCCCATCAAATCACCCCTAAATTGCGAAAATTTCTAAAATCCATTTTCATGAAATTGACCAAGCTTTTTCCCAAACCAAATGCAAGCCATGAAGCCACTCTTAAGCCACATGCAAGCCATGTGAGTTGCTCACATGTGACCTTACCACATTGGGCAAAAGGAGGAGATCCTTTCCACATTCCCTTAAGGTGATTAACCACTCCTATGATTCCCCTTAACCATGCTTATGCCTAATTGTGCTTGGATGGTGACTTGACCCTACCGATTATGCTTGAACCAAATCACTTTCCCTTCGGCCTAAACCAAGCATTGGGTGGTGCACCTAGCCCAAAGGGATGGGTTGACCCATTTGGAACCAAAATGGCCTCTCCCCATACCATTTTAGTCCAAGCCTTTTACACATGGCATTTGCCAATTGCCTACACTAAACCCCGGCCACGACCCACCTAACAAGATGGTGACCGAGTGCACTGGCCGGCCAGCCACCGAGCCGCCGGAAAACGCCATGGCTGAGACATGGGGAGAAGCCAAACTTTGGAATTCCACCTTGCTGAGTTGCCCCATGCCCAATGGCCACCATAGCTGTTCTTCTCCTCACCAGAGCAGCTGATCCCAAGCCTTAAGCCCCCCTGAGAGGCCCTCCACCCTCTCCTATTTAAACACCCCCTCTCTCGGCCATGGAAGAGATGCTGAACCAACCTTAGAGAAACTCTGCCAAAATCATTCCAGACCACTCTCTACACATAGAGCACTTGATTCAACTGGATTCCAGCCCCGATTCCTCTGGTCGAGCTCGATTTTGAGTTCGAACTTCAGCATCAAAACTAGGACACTTCTTCAAAGTGAGACCAATCCCCAAATTGATTGGTCCTACACCTTCACCAGGACCAAGAGAAGAAGTTCACCAGCAAAAGCCCCCTCACCAGGCCAGCCATTGCTTCCAGCCTCCAAGCTTTATGATCGGGCTTTGTCGAAATCATACCTAAACAATTCACCAGGCCAAGGGACTTCATCTGGAGCTTGCTTGGACCCAATCGAAGGTGACACAACCCTCAGATTGAAGCTACACTTCTCTGAGCTAAGGTATGAGCTAACTCTTTATCCCGAGCTTACGGAGATTCTCCATTTCAAATGCCTTAATTTCAATGCATGATCACCATATAGATGTATTCGTCTCTTCAAGACGAATCCAGTAAGCACAAGAACACGAAAATCTGTTAAGTGTTGAGTGAGATATTAAGGATTTAGTGTGGACGGTTCTCGGGCTAGGAGGCTTGGGGACGATGAACGGATGCCGTTCATTTAATACACGCGCGGATAGACGGCCAGGATCACGCCGGATGAGGAGACGGAACGATACAGCGGGCCCCTGGAGCGCTGAGTTGGATGGCGGCGTCGAACCAGAAAGTGCCGCGTGGCTGTTCCGGGATGCTAAGGTTGAGGCGGCGCCGATTCGAATAAATAGAAAAATAGGGATTTTCTTATTTATTTAATTCCCTAAACTTCAAAAATGCATAACTTTGTGTAGGAAAATAAGAAAAATAAAATAAAAATACCCTCTTGCTCAGTGAACAGAGGAGAATAATGTGGAAAGGAAATCATTTAATTTCATCAAGTATTTTATTTTTAATAATTTATTTACTCTCTGCACATTTTCAATTCTCCATGCATGTATACAATTCACCATGGTATGAGACCATAGGGCTTTTGAAGCCTCCGAATTTGGGAACATTCCCGAATTTTCCAAAGTCGAGGCCATCCCTATGAAGAGTTATTGATTTTTCAACCATAGGTTGCTAGTTTGAGTATTTTAATTCCAATAATTAGCATATTGTGAAATAAATTTTAGGAAAATTTGGTGATGTTTATTATGACAAGAGAAACCTAGGAAAAATAGGTTTCGAATTAATCCACTTGGAATAGCCCTAATTGGCTTAAACACCCAAAATAGGTCCTTAATTAATTAGAGCTAATCATACATCAAATTGACTTGAAATCAATTCTCCACTAACCTTTAGGATTAGAGGAACCCACCATAAAAATTTTAAGTCAATTGGACTTGGTTAGCCCTACTAAATGGGTTGATTAAGCCATTTAGCCAATTTAAACTTTAAAAATTCATAACTTTCAAAATACTTTTCAAAAATTCACTAAATTGGTTTTGGAGCCTTTCTAACATCAGGGGAATTTAAGAAAAATAAAATTGTAATTTTCTAAAAAAGTTGATTTTTTGCATTATTTTAATATTTTTATAATTAAAAAATAATAAAAATCACAAAAATAATAAAATTCACTAAAATGTCACATTTTCAATTTTAATCACTTGGGAACAAATCCTATATTTTTCCTAAGTCTCTATAATGAGATATTAAATTTTAAAGCCTTAAGGTAATTTTAAAATTAAAAAAATGTATATTTTTAGCATTTCCTCTAAAATAATTCTAATAAATCAAAGTAAAATCAGAAAATTATAAAAATTAGTTCTCTGGTTTCCTTGATATCAGAAAGATTTTTGAAAAATATAAAATTCATTTTTCAACCTTTATTTTATTTTTAAATTAATTAATACTCCAAAACTCAAAATAATTATAATAAGAAGAATATAATTCAAAAAATCACCAAAATGGGTCCAAGTGGTCCCCTGGTCATTAGGAATGTAACATAATTTTCTTAAAGACAGAAACTTTCCCTTGGTCATATTATTAAACTTTCCTTGGAAATCCCTATTTTCCACCAAAAATAATTACATAAATAAATTAAATACATAAAAATCACATTTTCTCCTCTAATGCCTTTATTGACATATGAGTGAAGTCACATAAAAATTTTAAGTTCATTTAAGCTCAATTTCGTGAGTTATGAAATTATTAAGCTTGAAGGGCAAAATGGTAATTAAAATTTTAACCTTTAATTAAAACTTTAGGCTTAATAAAATTAAAGAGTAAAATATTTGATCCTAATCTGATTTGGATGATTGAAATTTAAATAATTAAAGGTTAGAAACCTACTAAACAATTTAAAAATGATTAAAATAAACCTTAATCAAATAATTAATTCAATTTGGAAGAATAATAAAATTGGAATTATTAAAATAGGGATATTATTAGGAAGAGATTTGTTCTTTAATTTAAGAATCCCTAAATTAATCATCTCAATAATATTTAATTCCTACTTAAAATGATAATTCAAATTTAAGATTTAAAATGCTAAAAGACTTAATCATTAAATTAAATTAAAGCTAAATTATTTAAATTAAACCCTTTTAAAATTTCAATTAAATTAATACTTTAACAATTACAATTAAATCATCTTTAAAACATAAAAAATAAAATATTAAATTAAAATTAAAATAAAATTAAATTAAAATTTAAATTAAGTCAAGTTAAATTAAATTAAATTAAATTAAATTAAATTAAATTAAATTAAATTAAATTAAATTAAATTAAATTAAATTAAATTAAATTAAATTAAATTAAATTAAATTAAATTAAATTAAATCAAATTAAAATGAATTAAATTAAATTAAATTAAATTAAATTAAATTAAATTAAATTACATTAAATTAAATTAAAATAAAAAAATAAAATCAAGTTAAAATTAAAATTAGATTAAATTAAATAAATTAAATTCAAATTAAAACTAAACCAAATTAAATTAAATTAAAGTTAAATTAAATTGAATTAAAATAACATCACCTAAGACATAAAAAAATTCAAAAATAAATATAAAGCAACTTGAACACTATTTTAAATTTAAACCCGTTAACTGAAATTAAATTAAATCACAAACCATTTGAACATCAATTTGCCCTCGAAAGCTTTTGTTGTCATAACTCCTAAACAGAACGTTAAATGAAATGTTACTTCCCTCATAGGATATTCAAATGTCCTAGTTCATTGAGTAAGATAACAACAAAACTTGAATTCCGGACGATTAATTAATTTGTATGATTAAATTCATTTGGACTTAAAACAATTCTAGCTATATTGAAAAGATGTTTAAGATTCTTCTTAAGCACTCTCTCAATATGATAGGATGTTTATAAGAACAATTGAACTTAATTGTTCTTTGATGATGAAAATCGTCCTCAAATCAAAACACAAGAACCTAGACGTCATAGGAGATGACTAGCTATAGGAGTAGGAACTTGGTAGAAAACCATAACCCTTCCCTTAGTTTTACCTAGGAACTTGTTCTAAATGCTTAAATATTCTAAATTGTGTTTGAGTGCAGCTTGAGATGACGGGAACACCCTCCAGGTACGCTTTTATTTTATTGCAATTTACCTTATTGCAATTTATTTAATCGCATCACATTTACTTTTCTTGCATGATAAACAACTGTTGCATGAAAACCCACACTTTTAGGATAGTCTCTAAAACTGAAACCAAAACTAAATTAAAAGTCATTACAAGATAAAATTCACCACCACAACATTTCGAAATATAACACAACTCAAAATTTAATCACAAACGGAACAATAAAACTACAACTACAACTAAATTAAAACGTCTTGTTGGATGATCGGGAATACCTCGGATGATGTAACCTACGTGTTGCTAACGGGATTTCCCACGGTCTAAATGAAAGTGTGGAACTCATTTAGTTGAGTTTAGAAAATTCATCTGGACTAAGTGAATCCGATTAAAATAACGATGCCGGAAGGATGGAACCGTGGGATCTTAACAGGTGTTGTTATAATCAACTTTAAGATTTGTTTTAATTAAAACATGAAAAACACTTGGAAATTAAGAATTTCTCTAAACCAAAACACTTTTCTCATCTCCTGATTTATGACTTCTAAAACTAAACCTCTGCAACAACAAGGAGCTTGGAGCACAGTGGGCAGCACGACCATCATCATCAGCAAAACTCGGATCTACTTCAGCAAAACTTTATTAGAATTAAATAACCAAGCCATAGGACTTAGAGGTAGTTTTCCTAGTGCAACATAAATCCTCAACCTTTTCTTAGGCATTTGCATTGCAAATTAAGCCCTAACCGGTTTTAGGATTCCGAGGTAGTCGTCCGATGCGACATAAACCCTCACATCTTCAGAGTTATTTGTATGATTTTATCATACAAATATAAGTCCAAATTAATTAAAATTGGCAAGATTGAAATATCAGATAATATTAGGATTTTCTTAAACTCGAAGCCAAACAATAGGATAGTCGGGAAGTTGCCAAGATCCCTCTTGGATCCTCAGCTTCCCCTACTCCTCTTCCTTTGGACTCCTAAAATAAACTGTTCCAAATTTGAGCTATTCCCTATTGAAATTCCAAAATTCAATCCCTTGAAAACTTAAACTTTGAAATTCTTGAGAGCAGAATTACTGATTATTATCGAGAGTTTTCATAGGTGATTCCCGTCACTTAAGATGTAATTAACTATAGGGGCTTGCCCTTATAGGGAATTTTAAGAACCCAGGTAATATAAACCCTGTTTAATGTTTTCATATTAAGCAGGGGAATTTGTCGGCTTATAAAATTGGTTCGCAGACCAAACGGATGTCACAAATCTTTTAGTTTATTTAATTGAGCCCTATCATCAAGCAGTGTGCCTATTCTTCGGGGTAGATACACTGTTTGTGATGCGGTGCTCGTTTATATAAACTATTCGAGATGTGAGATCAGTTTGATTTCATATCTTAAAATTTTCAAATTTAAAATTATTTTTAAAATAAATTACTACTTTTCAAATTATTTATTTAAATTAAATTAAAAAAAGTTCGCCGACAATTTCTGTTTGGCGACCCCTTTTCAAAATACAACACTCAACCTAAAAATATGCCGACAGTATCATACAAGTAATATAAGGCCCTATTGGAGTCCTAGTTATTGATCCCAAGAGGAAGGTATAAATTTATGATAGTACTACTAAAACACATTGTTTAAACTTTAAAAAATATACAGGTTAAAAGTACAAGTTAACAATATTTCATTATGCTAATGGAACAAATTTACCAAACTACTTTGTAAACTTTAAAGTAAATTTACTAATTCTAAACAAAGCTTTACTATTTTAATAATGAAAGATTCAAATTTGAGAAAGCATCCTTCCCCTTGCAATGAGGTTATGGTTAGTGAAAGATTTAGATTGTTGGAAATGTATTGTGCCAAATAGGGGCATTCTTATTCTTTACCCTCTATCGAGTGCATAAAGAACATTAGCCAATCCTATGTTTGGTCCCTAAATTTGTGTTTAGGCTAAGAGAATATTGGCTCCCACTTCCCCCTCACTTGGGGGTTAACTCTTACTTTAGTTTCCAAACAATAGGACCGAATTGGGGATTTTAGTCTGTCACCCTTAAAATCTCCAATTCTACGCCCAATAAAGTATATTTCCCTATTTATTTGCACTCAACACTTTGGACTACATTCTCATCCATAGAATTGAATGTGATCTCCACTTTGTTGTAGAACTCAGTCCTTTCAGATCTTATATTTCACAATAAATTTAACATTTCAAT